>JAECWI010000112.1:1200000-2400000 GCA_018150345.1 Drosophila equinoxialis
CAAATATGTAACAATTAGCGACCTTTCCCGTGGAATTACTTCGCAAGGACATTAGTTTAACTTGCAAAATGTCCTTTTTGTCTATCATTTATTTAAAAATGGTTATTGACTTACCTGTCTCTGATGAAATTCCATGGCTGGAACATTTCCATTTAATTCAACTGCTGACATTTTCAATACAATTTTCGATTGTTAGTAATTTCCGGTAGGGTTTTCTTTGCTTTTATTTGCCTTTTTGCCTTTGCCTTTTGCAGGATGTCAACTATCAACTTTTGCTTTGCTTTTTTTCCTTAAGGGTTTGGCAAATTGTTGCTGTATTTTTATCACACAATCAGCACTCTACTTAATGCGTATATATATAAGAATATATCATATATACAAGACTCTTGATATTTTGGAAGCTCTTTTGGGAGGCATTCGCCCGCTTTTTTTTCTTTCTTTTTCCTATGCCTAATTGAATTCAGAGACGAGATTTTGTTGTTGCCAGAGAGTGTTGAAACGTGTCGCCCATACAAAAATTTGGCCAAAATAAACGACGCGACGCAGAAATCTCCCTTCTGGGAGTGGACTCTTGTGTTTTTTCCCACTTCGTTGCTGCTGTTGTTGTATTTTGATTTTTAGTAGTTTATTAAAGGATTTTGATTTAGCTTCATGTCTTCCTGCTTGTTCTAGCTGAAACGAGATAGAGAAAGATAGAGGAAGACAGTGAGTAAGTGAGTTAGAATTGAAAGGATGTGGATAAATCGTGTTATTAAAGTTGCACAAGTGAAGGACTCCAAATGTGTCATCGATGTCGCTCGGTCTCTGTGGCTAGCATCGACATTTATATGTTTTATCGTATTTCTATGGCAGCTGCGTGTGCCAAATTTTGTCACCTCTCTGTATAGTAGGGTGATTCAAACCAAAAAAGTTTCCTCGATCAAAATAAAATGCTCTTTATGCCATGATTAGGCAACTCTATAAAATTAGTTGCATTAGACTGAATGCTATTTGAAAAGGAGCCCATTTGTCCATGTTTCGTGTTCTTGTACCAAATATTCATTCAAATAAAGTGAAATCTTATCATACAGTGATACAGCTCAAAATTGATTTTTATCAAATTTCTTCAAAATTTGAATTTTTAATTATTCATCTGGTATTAATTTATAATGAGCCAAATAGGTTTATGTATTAATCAAAAGACTTGTTCGGGATATGTGAATATTTTTCAAAATTTTTGAAACTGTTTCTTAAATGTTACAAACATTTTCTTTAAACCGTTTTAAATATTCTATCTAGACTCATTTATATGTATAATCGATCTTCTGCTGCATGTATTTTTCGAATAGAAATAATATCCTACGAGTCTCTTCAACATACTTGCTCCCTAAAGTATGCTATAAGCAGAGCAAGAATAGAGATTCGTTATTAAATTTAAAATACTTTTAAATTGTTTAAATGAACAAATTCAACTGCCATCTTAGCACAAGACTTTTATCAATTTGATAAAGATTTAATACTAATGCTTCTGAAAACTTATTTTGAATTAATGAATTACCCTAATATATAGGACTTGGTATGGAATTTGGCCAACTAGCTGGAAATTGGCATGTGAGTGAATTTCGATTGATTGTTTGACATTTTGTAGATTTTTCAGTTGGAACACGTGTGACAGGCTTTCGATTATGTCTCTCTCCCCCCTCTCTCTCTTTGTCTGTATGTGTGTGTGGTATAGAGATACAGGAATTTGAATTGCTAACAAGTTCTTTCTCTTACTTCGACCCGGTGTGGTTAGTGTGAGTAGAGGAAAACGTAGTTACATACATATAACGATTATAGAAGAGTTTATTTATGTTTATTGACATATCCACTTTAATAGAAAGTGGAAGCCGGAGCGGAGGAGAAGGGGTGTTGGGAGAAAAATGGAGAGAGCTTACTTTTTTGCTTACAGAAATTTTTCTATTTTCCCCAAGCTCATTTTACATAAATTACACGAAACATAAAAATTCATTTGCCACATTCCACGATACACACACACACACAAAAACAACAAAAAGGAATAAAGAGAACAAAAAAACTAGCTATAAGAAAAATTGCAACTAATTTGCAGTCATATACGAAGGGGAAATCCTGGGCAAAAATGAAGCAATTCATACGTTAGCAAAAGGCGAAAGGTGGCAGAGCGTGGAGTGGGGGAAGATTTTTCTTCTTCTGCTTCTGTTGCTGACACATTTGGCACATACCAAAGGGATGAACAAAAGGGGTTGCAGGAACGGGAGCAGTGCGGGGCTCTTTACTCTTCTCTCAGACATCTCTTTGCCGCATTCGCACTTAGGTTCGGTGGGCGAGAGGGGAGAAGGGGCGAGTTCTACATTGCTAATGTGTCCCATTTGCAATGGCAAACCACTGAAGCTTAACACGTTGTCTACGCAGACATGCCGCCCCTTAAAAAGCCACGCCCGACACACACACGCAAAAACTTTGCCGGCTGAAATGTATGCTATAGTTTTTGCAACTCATATGTGTGTATCTGTGTGTGTGTTTTGTGTGTTGGCACACATTCATCGTATTCGTATGAAGCTGTTCAAAGTTGCATGTTTGGCCAGCAGCATCAGCAAGCGTGCAATTGGATGACATGGCGGGGCATATCCGGTGCAGTGTGCTGCGGTGGATGGGGAATGGGGAGGAGTATGTAGGTGGATTCGGTTTGAGGCGGGATTGCCAGTGGTTCCACATTCCCAACGGTAATTGTCTCGTTACTCGCTGCATGTTGTTGGGCAAACATGGCATATTTTGTTTTTTTTTGTTCTTCTTTCTCCCCGTTTTGTTTTTTTTTGTTACGCCTTTAACTCCCGTAGGCCTAAGCTTCACTGTACGTGTGGGTAAAGGTTAACGGAAGCACAAATGCCTCTGCGCCCCGCACCCGCATGTTCACGTTTGCCCGTTTGATAATAATTTATTTACACTTAACGTTTTATAAACCCATGACACACACATAGGGGGCACTGAAGAGTAAGAGGACACAAGGACACACACACACACTTACACCTGTAAGCCCATATAGGAAACCCAGGACCCCATGATTTTAACAAATATTTACATTCAGTCTTGCAATCTTTTCAATACTCTCAAGATGGTTGAGTATATTTCCTTTTTTAGGACTTACGCTCTGCAATTTTGGTATTTCGAATGAGTTTTTCATTTTTTTTCGACTGTTTTTACTCCTTACAAGTGAATCTTCAAAGTTTTTGAGCAGTTTAAATAAAGTCCTTAAACTGACAAAATGCCCTCCTCGAAAATTTTGGATATCAAAATGGTCTCTATTCATCTATAGCATTTCTTAAAGTTTCTTGATCGCTCTAATAAATTGACATGCGACTACTTATAACTAGTTGGAAACTTAGGACGACATGAAGCACATACATAATACAATGCAAAGTTTGCACTTCTAAAATCCTAAACTCATAATATCTAATTCTAAATTATTTGTATACGAATAAATCTACTGCAGAAATAATGATAAATTTTTTATTTTTTTAATATTACAAAAAAGACAATGTAATTGAGACTTTCGTTTTCAATATAGATACATACATACTTTTGTTAGTCACTCAAACCCGTTAAATGTAAGCAGTGTATACAAGAATTCGGCTGGGAAAAAAGTGAAAAATGGCTTGTTTCTATCAACTGATCAAACCACCTTTAAATGCCATTTGCCATTTCAGCGCTGAAGTTAAGTGAAATATGCACAATTTCCGTTTACCATTTTCTATATACACATACACACACACACCCTGATACATTCATCTGGTGACGGTTTAGAGAAAGGCGAACAGAGGTGGCAATGTTGTTAGCAAATGTAAAATACAGTTAGCTGTATATATCTTGTCATACATACATAAACGAATGCAGAAGAGAAGTGAAGTGAAGACAGCGCGACGGCTCTACGGTTAACCGGATGTGCAGTGCCAGCCGAGGCAAGGCAAAGTAGTAGAAGCTAAAGCAGGACCCCAAGAGCTGGATGATGGGATGGGAAGGCGAGTCGACACCGGCATTAGAAACGGATTCAGAAAGCAAGACGCAAAACGAGGGAAATGGCAATAACAGCAAAAGTTGCCACGCCGGCTGCTTTCAATAGCCATTATGGCCATTTTGCTAGCTCAGAAAACCGAGACCCTTTGCCTTCTGCATACTCCTCCCCCTCTTAGATCGCTCTGGAACTGTGAGTGTGTAAATGGAAATGCACATCTAATGGCTATTGGGAGAAAGACAAAGTTATGTTGTGCATTTATTTTATATATACGTATATATATATGTATGTATATGCAACAGTCCAAGGCATTTGGCTTGCCTTTTCCTTTCTACTATGCTCGTGTTGCAAATAAATGTGAACTGGGCAAAAAACAAAGTTTTACAAGAGGTTTACATGGCTTTTTGTGAGCGAGAAAGTGAATTTGATTTGCATAGGTTAAACAAATTGAAGTTGCTTTACTCACATAGTGAGTGAGTGACTGAGTGTGAGGTTTTTGCGTCTCTCCAGGTTTTTTCCCATTTTTTATGGCCTAAAGAAAAGCACTTGTCGTAGTTTATTACAGGGTATTACATTAAACCAGTAAAATATCCAAATCAAACTGAATTTACATATCAGTATCGAAGCGGAATATATGTATACATATATGTGGGATTTGTACCCACAGGAATTAGAATAGTTGTTATATTAAGTATATTATTTATTAAATTAGGTAATTATAAACGGAACAATGGGTTTTGACAAAATTATGTATTTACTCATTTACACACACGTCGTTCGTCGTTCGTCGTTTTCTCTAGACTCCTCGTTTTTCACTCTCCCTTGCCACCTCGTCTGCTCTCTCTCCTTGCCACCTCGTCGATCAGCTGCTTCGGGAGTAGGTCTGGCCTTACAGCGTTACCATACCATCCCCACAGATCGGCCATCCTTAAATGCATTTGCCCCAAATGCGTCGTCGTCTTCTTCAAAGTCGTCATCATCGGCTTTGGAGTCATCTTCATTTTCGTCGTCTTCAAAGTCGTCATCATCGGCTTTGGAGTCATCTTCATTTTCGTCGTCTTCATCACTCTAGTTTAGGAGTCGTCTGTATCGTAGTTAGAGGTGTCATCATTCAATTCGTGGTTTTCCGCATCGTCTTCATGGTGGTCATCATTTGTTTTCAGCATCGTCGTCATCATCGTCGTAATCGTCATTTTCATTATCATCGTTATAATCATCATTATCATCATCTTCGGAGTAGTCATCATCATTAACGTCGTTATCATCATCTTTATCATTGTATTTATCATCGTTAACAGCATTGTTCCCTAATCCTTTCGTAAGTTTTCTTAGTTATCAGCAACATCTTCATCGTCGTCTACATAAGGGATCCATTTCTTCATATATTCGGCGCAAGTAGTCGTATTTTTTGGGCCATCTACAAAGTGTGCATCTTTAGTGACATCATAAGTATCCTTTGATTTGACTTTAGTTACTCGAAAAGGACCTAAATACTTTGGCTTTAACTTCAGTCCACCTCCGAGTTGAGTACGTTTAATTGCAACAAGATCGCCTTCTTTATAAATTGATGCATGTTTTCGTCGTAGATTATAAGTGTTTTTTGTTTTCCTCTTGTAGATTTATGATTTGCTGCTTCGCATGTTTCCTTAGGTCATCTCTTTTTTCGCTAAACATTGCTATCATTTCCTCATCAATCATTTGCTTCAATTGGATATCAAACTTTGTACGCATTTTAACTCCAACTAATAACTCGAACGGTGTAGTATTTGTGCTTCCATTTGCTCTAGGCAGTCCGGTAGTAACAGCGTGATGAAGGATGTTCTCTGAACGGCAATACTCCTTAAAGTCTTCTGATGTGAAAGCAGATCCTCTATCTGTAATAATCTGGACTGGGTTTCCAAATGTGAGACTTTGTGCTTGCAATCTCGATATAACTTCTTGGGCGGATGTCGTCTTAGTCGTATATAACCAGCAGTATTTGGTGAATGCATCTATAACAGCTAGGATGTGTTTGTATCTCTTGTCAGTAGATTCAAGCGGACCCAAAAAATCAATGTGGAATGTTTGCAGTGGTTCTTCTTCCTTAGGCAATGGATTTAACAGTCCCTCCTTTTTCCCTTGTTTGCGGTTTGAGATAATACACGGAATACAGCATCTAATATGTCGTTCTACTTTTGCCTCAAGTTTCGGTATATAATATTCTTTCGCAATTATGTCTTTCGTCTTCCTGATAGAAAAGTGTCCTCTCTCATGCGCTTCTTTGATAAGATCACGCTGGAATGATAAAGGTACAACTATTAGTTCAACGTCGTTCACCAGCTTACATAAGAGACCGGCTTTCATAAAGTAATCATTGTGTGATGCTTTTTCAGATAGAATATCGATAATTGCTTTTATCTCGTCGTCTTGTCCTTGAAGATACTTTAGTTTGCTGATTGCGCTTCCATCGGTGATTAACATTACTGGATTTCGGCTTAAGGCGTCAGCATGCCGAATACGTGTTCCTTCTCGATGCTCCACCTCGAAGTCAAATTCTTGTAGCATTAGAATCCATCGGGCCACTCGTGTGCCAACGTCTCGTTTTTCCATGGTTTTGGTGAAAGCATTGCAGTCGCTTACGAGTTTGAAGCGGATGCCAAGTAAGTAGACTCGGAATTTGTTGAGAGCTTCAATAACGGCTAGTATCTCCAGTTCGTAGCTTGAAAACTTTCTTTGTGCGTCCGTTGTGATCCTGCTCATATAATATACTGGGTGTAGTTGTCCATCTTCAGGTGAGACTTGTAAAAGTACAGCTCCAAACCCGTCAATCGAAGCATCGGTGTGGAGCTCCGTCTCATGGTTAAAATTAAAGATTTTTAATACGGGCCTCTCTGTGATCAATATTTTTAACCTGTTGAATGATTCGATTTCAAGATCATTAAAGTGGAATTTAGCATTTTGTTTAAGTAGATTCGTTAGTGGCTTAGCTATTAATCCAAAATTTTTGATAAATTTTCTGAAGTATCCAACCAATCCTAGGAAACTTTGAAGTTGCTTCTGGTTTGTGGGCTGGGGAAATTTAGTTACAGCTTTGGTTTTCTCTTCCGAAATACATATCTTTTGGTCTTCGATTTCGTGCCCTAAAAACTCAACTCTTTTCTTTAAAAAACTGCATTTTTTTAGGTTGATCATCAGGCCGTAATTTTCACACTGTTTCAGGACTTCTTTGAGATTTGATATCGCCTCGTCTTCATCTTTAGCTGGAATAATGATGTCATCTACATATGGAATTGCGATATTTTTGCGAGTCAGCTCTCGAAATATAGCATTGATGTGCCTTTGAAAAACACTAGGAGAATTCGCTAGTCCAAATGGTACCTTCAGAAACTGGTATTGCCCGTTGTGCGTTACAAAAGATGTATATTTTCGACTTTCCTCCTCGACATCAACATGGAAGAATCCATTTTTTAAGTCAATAGTGCTGAATATCTTTGCACTTACCAATCTATCCAGTTGGTCTTCGATTAAGGGTAAAGGAAAATGGTCTCGTAATATTACCTTGTTGATCCTTCTATAATCGATACATAGTCTTGGAGAACCATCTCGTTTTTTACCAGGACTACGGGGCTACTGTACTCTGACTCAGAGTGCTCGACTATACCTTCTTTTAACCATTCATCGACTTGTTGGTCTACTACGGAACGCTCGTTATAACCGATTCTTCGCGGACGCGAGTAGATTGGGGTATCATCGTTAACTACGATTCGCATTTTTACGTTTGTCGACTTTGCGTTTACGGGTTTATAGTTCTTTATCAGGTCGCGTACTTCATTCTTTGCGGAATTGCTTGCATTAGCTTCAATATTTAAATCAATCTCGTCAACATTTGATGCATTTATTTTCATCAACACCGAAATTTCTGCTTCAAGCTCGATACTGTCACTCTTTCTTACACTTATCCCGTCAGAATTTATTTTTACTTCCGCAATTTTAAAAAATTCTTCGCCTAACAGCAAGTCTTCATCAAGAAATTGTGCATCAATTACTAGAAATACCGATTTGAATTCTTGACCGTCAATTACGAATAGTTTTTCGATTGAACCCATGGCTTTGACCGCGTCGCCATTACCGAACCCAATTAAAAATTTGTTGCACTCACATAGCTTTGACTGTTTTATTCTTTTATAAATCTTTTCGGACATAAGATTGTATTTACTACCAGTGTCAATAAAAGCATTCATCTTTAAACCGTCGATTGTTATCTCTTTATACATACGTGAGGTTGATGTGTTCATTTTTCGTGTATTACTCACTTCGCGTTTTTCCGATTTCTTGGGACAATCTTTGCCAATATGGCCAAACATGTTGCATTCAAAACACTTTTTACCTTTGTTTTTATCGTCACAGTCAGCGGCTGTATGACCTTTAAGACCACAATTGAAACATTTGATTTCTTTATTTACACTACGAACTTGCTTTGGCTGAGAACTGCGATGACTTTTCTGGATTTGTTTATTAAAACTTAGTACATTCTTATTCTCACTCTTAGATTTCTCCCGCATTATTTCGTAGCATTTCAGTTTGTCTTTAAAGTCTTTTATGTTTTTAGCTCCATACAACATTGATTTGTTCGTACCACTGTCGTCAATACCATCAATAACATACTGGATCAATGCTGACTCTTCGACATTTCCTCGTGTGGATAACTCTTTCATCAGCAAAAAATATTCTTGTAAATTCTCGTTCTTTTTAATTTTCCGATCAGCCATCATTTTATGCAATTGGGCACTGTTTGTCGTCGATTTAAATTCATTGAGTAGCGCCTTTTTTAATTTCAACCAGTTATAAATACCTCGTTCGCTCGCAACAAAAAGCTTTGCTAATCCTTTTAATGACCGTTTTGCGAATATAAACATTTGTAAATCATTCCAATACATTAGCTTTGCAAGATCTTCGAATTCATTAATCCATACTTCTATGGAAAGGGTATCTTCACCATTAAACGATCTAACCGAATCTTCGATATCATGAAAATTTAAAGCAAATCTTGGAACACTTTGAATCGGAACGTTTTGAACTGGATCACTGGCTACTGAAGGGTTGTTTTTGTTTCTTTCTTCTTGTGCATCATTATCGTCAACGCCATTATTATCATCTTCTTCGTTTTCGCTTTCGTCAGAGACTTCGTCATTCGCGGCATTAAAATCAGCATCAGGCAGTAAATTTCCCTTTTTCAAATTACAAAATATAAAGTTTGACAGGTCACTCTCATTGTGGTGTAAATGTAGCATATTACATATTACAGCTAAGTCATTATCAGAAAGTTCATCGGCAATATATGACATTTTAATTGCATACTCTTCATCTGTTCTTTCGTAGTCGTAACCTTCAAATTCGCGTAACCGTTTTCTGTTATTTCTGTCTCCATCCCTTTCGAATACATATTTGTGAAGCAGTGTAATGTTCTGTCTCTTTTCCGTACGTAGTTTTTCTTTTATAGCACCGAAATCTGCGAGCTTTGCCATGTTCACTTTTCTATGTCTGTATTGGTAGCGTCACTCTTATATGTGTGTGTATTTTATTTCACAATTTGTCGAAATGTTAAACGTTTGACAAATTCTTGGAACCGCGTTAAACCCGTTAAAAAACTTTGGTATTTACTCTTTTAGACCTTAATTTATTTAAATACAATCACTTTTACATCAATTTGTCCATCTTAGTCGTCGTTTTAGTACTTCTTTACTATTTTATCACATCATTTTTTTTGAGACTTCATATTTTTTTAGTTAGGTTGAACCGTTATATTTTTCTTCGATTAAGTTAGGTTGAGCCGTTATATTTTTCTTCGATTAAGTTAGGTTGAGCCCCCCATATTTGTGGGATTTGTACCCACAGGAATTAGAATAGTTGTTATATTAAGTATATTATTTATTAAATTAGGTAATTATAAACGGAACAATGGGTTTTGACAAAATTATGTATTTACTCATTTACACACACGTCGTTCGTCGTTCGTCGTTTTCTCTAGACTCCTCGTTTTTCACTCTCCCTCCTGCCACCTCGTCTGCTCTCTCTCCTTGCCACCTCGTCGATCAGCTGCTTCGGGAGTAGGTCTGGCCTTACAGCGTTACCATACCATCCCCACATATATATGAGGTACAGGAAAACGAGTACAACATAAATACAAAAAGGGAATCTTAATTATTCTTGCATTTGTCAGCAAAAACAACAAAATAGTTTGGACACGACTCGCAAATTTAAGCAGACAAGGAAAAAGAATTTATCATTTTCCAAAATCAAGTTTATAAACATTTGAAATTTCGTTTAAATCCATAGTTTAGTGATCGCAAATAAGGATCTCCAATGTCCTTTCTGCCACTTGTTGAATTCCAGCTACTGGGAAATTGTTTTGAACCGAAATAAACGGTTTTCTCTTCCGTCTCATCTTCCATTAATATTACGTAGACAGAAAAGCTAAAGCAGAAGTGACTTTTCTGAATTACGTATATATTTCTTATAGGACCCTTTAAAAAAATCCGTAAGACAGGAGAATTTATTTAAAGGAAGTACATTTCATCATCTTGATCCTGTCCATTTCTGAAGTTTCAGATAATAGTTTCCGTTTTATGTAATTTCAATTGAAACGGTTTTCACTTTTTGTTGCCTACTTTTGAGCGCATATAGTATAAATCATTCTTAAAATACATATTTGCGGACAAAAGGGTACAAGTTAAAGTCCTTACGGCAACCAGTAAGACCCGAGGCTCGAGGTCTGGATGCTTCAAAATATAATTCTGCCGTTTGCCGGCTCCAGTTCGATAAATAAAAGAAAAGAATTTTATTACTTTTTGGTTTTCCCAATATATTTCGCCCTCCTTCGGAGTTCGTCTTCAAAAGAATATTTTACACATTTGACGTCTGTTTTGTTCGCCGTGGAGTTTCAAACTGTTTGTGTGAGCCAAGTAAATGTCCTTAAAATAAAAAATTATCTTGGGCATTTCAAAAACTAAAACAATAGAGAGGTGGGCTAAACGACTCGATTTGATGCATTTTAGGATTATGAAAATGACAGTCGACCCACTACTTATAATTCCAAGAACAATCAGTAGAATATATATGTACATATACATATATGAAAACGGGTGAACAATTAAAGAAAATTCAAATTAGTTTGGCTAGACGACGAGTACATTCATAGTTTCAATATATTGTGGGGTGTGCAGCCGTTTTTTGAGCACTTAAGCCAATTTTTAAAACTTTATAAAATCAAAATATTTTGATGCCGCTCTGAAGGCATAAGTCGGGATTGTACTATGTGTTAGTAGATGTGATTTGTTAAAAATTTAGGTGTATGTCTTAAAATTTGTTACGAAATCTTAGCTTTATTTTACTATTTGATAGAATAATACATTTTTTGTAAAATACAATAAAAGTCTCAATGACCAATGACAATTTTTTACAATTTAACTTTTTAGCTCATAACCTTGTATTCCTGTATACAGATGAATTTTTAATATGGCAGGGAAAAACGCATTACGAATTAAGTTAATAGGTTGCAGGCGCATGACGTGTACAGTGCTCTAATTTTGAATTTTTGAAATTGTTTGAAGTACCATTTTTAAGTTGGCAGAAGCAAACGACCTCATGAATAATAGCTCCAATAACAGCACAAAAATAGTTTGGGCGACCTTATGTCTCATTTATGCATTCACAAAAAGACGTAGGAATCAGAAAAGGAGGCTGGCTACCGAAAGCTGTAAGGAATTTACAGTTCCTGGTAACTATACATACATATAAGCCAAACCGTCACGCCAAGAAGAAAAGTAAAATCACCGTTCAGATCTCTTGATTTCTTTTCTCTTTAAGCCTAGAGAAAAGCTTTTAAATGCATTTCTCGAGTTCCACGGCCAGCGGAAGAAATTGCTTGCTTTAAGTGTCTATATTACTTATGCTGATAATGATATTGCTTAACTTTAAGAACATTTTCTAGAATTTTTTGGAATTTTGACCCTAAATTTGAAAAGTACAACGGTTGAATGCAAATTATTATGTTTAATGATATACTTAGCATACTTTTTTGGGCGAGGATGCCACACTCATTTTGTCGCAAAACAATTGCAGAACATATTTATTATTCACTAATTTTATGATTTTCTGAGGTCCCAAATCAGTTCTTAAAATATTGTGAAATGAATGTGTTTAGGGGTAGTTAAAAGTTTGTTACTCTTAAATCGTCTTCTATTAATCCATATAATTTAATTATTATAAAATTAAGAAATCAATTAATCAAATTTGTTTTAATTACTAAAAATTTGAGTATTTTTAAAAAACACAAAAAGAAAACGTGGCTAGTCACTTGATTTTACGTAATTATCTAGATGTTATTTTAAAACAAAAATGTATTAAAATAATTTAGCGTGAAGAGTAAAAAAAAACGTATCTTGTAAGTCTATGAACAAGAGAGTCAGTGAGTTATAGAGTCAACAAGTGAGTGAGTCAAAAAGAACGTGTTCACTTACTCACTGAAAGGAATCGTTTAGTTTAGGTTTACTCACTCTTAAGGCACCCCACAACTAATAGAAGGGAAATTTGATTTCTAATTATTGACTATTTCATTAAATTACTTTTAGATTCCTTAAATATCCACAGATTCCATTTAGTATATTTATTTAGTTTAGTGACAGATTTGTAAAGTATGTTCAAGGGAAAGTAAAATAGGTCAGCCATGGTTGGCTGTAATTTACTGGTAAAAACTTTTGCAGTTTTTGCCACTCTTGATTGCTTTGGCTAATATCGTTTGAAAGTTTAGATCTCTTTTATTTAAGTCATAAGCGAATGCAAGAAACTTTTCTATAAATTTTCAGCTAACTAAGCTGCTGCACTTGATGCCATAATGGTTAATGCCATATAATTTGCCTTGTGCAACTGTTGCCAAATTTCATTGTCAACTTGAAAGGACATTTGAAGTCTCTGTGTTCTATTTTGTAGGTAAAATGTTGTACATTATTTATTATATATAAATGTACTTTATGCATATCATTTATATTAAATTTGTTGTTGTTTTTTGTTCTTTATGAACTTTAACTGCTCTTTGCCTAGTGCGTCTGGAGGTCTTCTATATATATGTATATATATGTATTTATATACATATATACTTTTTTTGTTTTTGTTCATCGTTGTCGTTTTCTGTTTGTTTATTTTTTGCGCAAAAAACTTTTGCGCGCTTCTTGTTTGTTTGTTTATTTGTTTGTTCTTTTTTTTTTTTCAACTGTTTGTTCTGCTAAAAACTCTTTAGAATTTATACACGAGCAGGAAGAAAGTAGCTAAAATGAAGGCAACAGTGGCCCAAGGCAATGGCAGTAAAAAACGTTGCTCTGTCACGCGTAAAATATTTCTCAGAATTTCTCATTGCATGCAACGTGACTTTAAGTTAAGCAGCCCCACAAAAATGGGATACAAACAGCACACAAACACACATTAAGAGAGAGACAGAGAGAGAGAGGGACAAAGAGAGGAAGTGGGAGAGAGGAAGGCATTTTCAATTTTTTGGCAACAATGGCGCCAAGTTCATGTTTTGGTTTTCCCTAGCTCTGTTAATACATGGCAACTGCAGCGCTCGTAAATTTACGCAGCGAAAATTGTCTGACATTTTGTTTGCTTTTTGCTGTTTAAACACAGGATACACATACGCACACACACAAACGCACACATAAACACACACAGAGAAAGAAAGACACACAGAAATGGTAGAACCCGCAGTGCAATTGACAACTAGCTTGCTTTTTCCCTCTTTGAGTCCCCACTGAGCAACTCGGTTGGCAATTTCCCGCTAGCATTTTTCTTCACTTTTATGACATTCTACATCTCCATTTTTCTCCTTCTTCTTGTTATTGTTGTTGTAGAAAATTGTTGCTTTGCTTTTACCACATTGTTGTTTTGGGCATTGTTGTTTATTGTTATTGCCGTTTTAAAAGTTTTTGCTCAACATTTCATCACATATCAAATAAGATAAAATAGACGAAAAAGCCAAAAAAAAAAAAAAAAACATTATAGTCATCTGACCAAAATCAGTAGTTTGATTTGAAATTTATCGTTTGACAAGTAAATTTCATTTTATGAAACGGGAACTTGATTAATTTACTTTACATAGAATAAATTTTATTTATAAATTGTTGGCATTGGCAAGTAAGTAAGCGGTATGCCAAAAGGACATACATATATCTCGCCTGTCAAATATTACTAAGCTTCAACCTTTTAATTTTTAACATTATAGTCCTAATCCTTTTTTGAACTTTGTTTTTCTTCTAACATCCGTCATCAAATACATATAAGATTTCTCGCTTTATTTTGTTGTTAAAGATATTAATATTTACATTTGAACCTTTGAAAATTTGTACACCTTATTTAGTTGCAATTCTCAACCGGTTTTGGCCCTATTACATATTTCTGAATAGTTTTATTCTTCAGAGAAAAAGTCAAAGTGGCAAAACTGTTTCGTAACAACCTCTCGTGAAACTTGTAGAACCCATTTATTTAACTATAAATAAATTTATTGGTTAAATTTATTCTGAACGTTTCAAATATTTTCAGAGCACGAAATAAAGATAACCACATAATCAAGAATGTATACATATGAAAGAATTGACTGTTACTTTTGATGAAGGTTTTGAGGCTGTTAAGTCGGTTTCTCCATTTGGAAAGCAAAGAGTATCAAATAATAGTCAGGGCGGATATTATTTTCGATGTCAATCAATTTATATGGAATCAAAAGCAGAATTGAACTGAATATAAACGGATTGCCCAAATATCTACCTGTTTCATGTGAACACTTGATGAAAAGTCAAACTAATTACAAAATCTCATCCAGAATTGAATTTCTGTTGGGAAATGGAATTAATTTTGTAAATGGCTATTGGCTAAAAAGGTTCAATCATCTGACATGAAAACGAAACGATACAAAGTAGAGAAGAAAAGAATAGAAAAAAACAAAGGGAAAGAAAAAATATTCATTTCTGACATTTTGGCATCAGAGAAAAAAAATATATATGTATAAGCTAAACCAAAAACCAAACGGAAATGTAACTTTTTATTGTAACACAACTGTTTCGGTATTTGTATTTTGTGTATTTTTCCCATTTTCCTTTAGATTTCATTGTTGTGTGTGTGTGTGAGTGTTGGGGTTACGATTTTTGGTTGTATTCCTTTTTGTTGTTGTTGTTATTGCTGCTGTTGTTTTTGGCCTTGATTAGGGGATTTACCCAAGGGAATTTGGCCTGTGATTGGCTATATGCAATGGCAATGGCATTCTCACACATTTGCTTGAAAATGCTCGAAATCTCATTTTCAAATAAGAAGACAGAATAAAACCATTTACGTGCTTGCCAGACAAATTTTTTCCATCACTTATTTTCATCACTTCAGAACGCTTCAATCTATATATGTATGTATGTGTATATATATGTATATGTATGTATTGCACCTGAGTTTTTATACCCTTGCAGAGGGTATTATAAAATTGGTCAGATGTTTGTAACGCACAGAAGGAGACGTTTCCGACCACATAAAGTATATATATTCTTGATCAGCATGAGAAGCTGAGTCGATATAGCCATGTCCGTCTGTCCGTCCGTCCGTCCGTCCGTCCGTCCGTCCGTCCGTCCGTCCGTCCGTCCGTCCGTCTGTGCAAATCAACTTCACGCTGGCATCTTAAGAGCTATCGGAATGAAATTTCATATTTGAGCTACTTTTAGCCGGGAGATAATAGAGTATGAAAATTGTCAGGATCGGACTACTATATCATATAGCTCTAGAACAAAATTTTTTGCAAAAATTGGAGTATCGCCATGAAATTTACCAATATAATAGAATTTGATATAAAATCTCAGATCCCAAAATTTGAGTTTGATCGGATAAATAGAACACAAGTTACAGTCAATTCAAATCGGTTCTACGTCATCAGCAAATCAAACAGAGCACATGCATACGCACACACAGACGTAGCGCTACACGTATGTATGTATGTGTATGCGTGTTGTGCCTTGCTTAAAAATTTGTAGTAAAAGAGAAATAATTTGAATGTTTTGTTTGTGTGTTGATGAATTGAGTTGCAAGGAAAGAAATTTCAAAATGTAAAAAAATTATTGCCAAGGACTGCAAGGGTATATAAACTTCGGCATTGCCGAAGTTAGCTTCTTTGATATTTTTATTTTGTTTTTGGGAATTTTTCTAATTTAGCCACAAATATTTGCCACTCTGTCAATTACATTTTCTATCACTATCTCTTTCATTTTCTCATTCTATCTCTCTGTCTCTGCAGATGAAGATGTCCATCTTTTTTTTTTTTTTTTTTTGTTTGTTAGTTCAACAATTTTCCAACTGCATAAACTTTGGTCATTAAACATTTGTTTGCGCATCAAATTAAACGCGTTGGTAAGCCGAGAAGCGGTTTCTGTTATTCTCAACGAATGTGTGTGCGTGTGTGTGTTGTTTGGGGTGTGGGTTTCAGTTCTTAGCGTATGTATGTGTGTTTGTTGCCGCTGGCACTTACTCACACCGTCAACGATTGCGGGCGTACTGAAGACCAAAGCAAAGTAAAACCATACCAAACCAAAATCAAAGTAAAGCAAAATAACTTTAAATGGCCCAAAAGAGCCAAAAAGTGTATAACAGTTTTTCTCTTAAATTGGTGTTCCTGCTCTAGTTCTCTCTTTTTAGTCTTGTCTCTTCAGTTGCATAGTCCTTTATGCTCTTTACATTTTGTTTTGTTTACATTCACAAATTGCTGCGCAGAATTGAAACATAAAGAATCCTTGCGGTTTGGCCCACAATTGTTTCACATTGTTCCCTTTCTCTCTCTCCCTCTCTTCTCCCCCTCATCCGTTTTGGTTTTTTGTTTTCTGTTTTTGAGCTGTTGCAGTAGTTAAACCTTGCTGTTTGTGTGTGGGGGGTCTGGGGGACTATAGTGAGGTTGTGAAGTTTATCGTGTTGAGCATAAATCGTTTTTTATGTCGATTGCTTGACCTTCAATTAATTTCAACCGGCATTTGCTGTCAGTAGAGTAGAGTAGAGCGCCAGGACACAGACTCTGACATTGAAACAATTAACGTGTACTCTTGTCTGCAATTTCTGTTGCATACTCGGCGGGGCAAGCAATTAGCAATCTTTCAACTTTCACACCATTTCTGTATGCTGATTTATGCCATCAATTAAAAAGGGCAAACCAAGGTAAAAACTCAAATCCAGCTATTTAATTTGCCAAGGCATTGAAGCTATATATATTGTACATACATATATCAGACTTCTAAGGATTTTGTGGTTGTTTTGCCCATATCTGATAACAACCTAAAACCAACCCAAAAGCAAATTTTTTCAGTGGGTTTTCGTAAAATAATTAATTAAATATGAAAACAACCAGCTGGGAGATTCTAAAACTGGCAAACGACATATCTGTGACACCGACATTTGCGTTTGGGTTGGTTTTAGGTTGTTATCGATTTCTGTGATACCCCCTGAAAGTGTGCCTTTATACATGCATTAAGGATCGAAATTTCACTCATTTCATACCCATAAATCCGAGATAATTTTACTTTAAGCCCGCTTACAGGAACTTATATGCTTCTAAAATTTCATGGAATTGAAATACTGTTAATGAAAATCCATCTCAAATTGGACATTTTTGAACAAATCGTTTAATCAAGTTAGCAAAAACTTACTGCAAACTGACTTTGGAGATTTTTTTTTAACGGTTTAACATACTGTTGAAATTTTGCACATAAAAACTTAAATTTCCCATGTGAAATATTGAAGTTAACATCGAAAGGCATCTAAACATTAACAGCCTTTGAATTGGCATCCTTGTGTGCAGGTGGTTTCGTGGCTGGAAAAGTTGAAGGCTTTGCTGTTTTATCTCACATTACTATCGAGCTGAGTAAACTTTTACGTGTTTCTTTCACAACTATGTTATTTAATAATTGAATAAATTAAATAAATAACACTTTCCTTTAGATGTTTACTTAGAATTGTTTAATTGTGTTCTATTTCTGGCTTTTTAAATGGAAAAAGTACAATAAAAATGTGTCAATTTTATTCTCTGGTTATTTCCATATTCTATTTGATGAGATTTTTCAAAGTCTTACGATTTGTAGTTGTCTGTATGGATTGCATAATTATGTAAATATGAAAAGTTTTGGAATAAATTAAATGCAATTTCAACTTATACATTTCTAAAACCTAAAGATTTTTTTCTTTTCGGTTACTTATCTATCCAGGAAAAAATGATTACATATCTAAAATATCAAAATGAGATAGATTTAAAAATTTATTACACCAGAGCTGATTCTATATGTTATTTTCAAATTTCACACACATACACTAACACACACAAGCATTATTTGGATTTTTGGTTAGTTTTACAACTTTGATTAACACTTATTTTGCTTGTTGAACAAGCCTAATATATTAAATATTTTACTATGAACCTTTAGGCGTTTTTTTTCTGCCCTTTTGTTCTTCTTATTTTCTCATCCATTTTGCTGTTGTTGTTTTTTAAGGCCACAAAAATAGAACCGACAAACAAAAAAAAGAAAAAGTCCACAAAACATGCCATGAAAAGGTAGGTCCTAAACAAAAACACGGACAAAAATGAAAGCCGACGACCAACACATGTCACATTTTTGTGTAAAAAATCTTCTTAAAATTCTCTAAGCTGCGTTTTGCACAACATTTTTTTTTTTTGTTCGCTTTGTCGTTGTTGTTGTTGTTGTTAGACGACTAGTGGGGGATGGAGAAAACAGACATTCCCACCATTCAAGGCTTTTATTATGCATAAACAAGGACAAAATGGGTATGTGTGTGTGTGTGTGCGTGTGACTTGAGTGTGGGAGCAAGCGGCCTGATGTTGGGGTAAAAAAATATGCAAATATATTTACGTAGTAACGAAAAGGACATAAGTGACGACAATTTGCCAGCATTGGACACACACACACACATATATATATATATATATGTGCCCTCGCATTCACATACACATCTACAAACGCTTCACAATTCGGTGTTGAATTTAAATTTTTGCATTTGCATTTTGCCTGCCTGATGCTGGTTTTTTCATTGATATAGTTAAATTGCAAGACATCACATCCCCACTCACACACACACATACAAATTAAGCATATTAATTATGCAAGAATCTTTTAAGATATATACCTACCTCATGTCAAATTTAACCACAAATGAATAGTAAATCTAATTGCCAACATAAAGTTCGAATTGAATCTGTACCTGATAATTGAATAAGGTATCCTTATCCATTTCTCACACGACGTTTCAAAAATTTTCAAAATACCACACCCTCAAATATTCGAAAAAAGTTTATTCATAAACTCTCTTACTGCCATTAGAACCTAAGACGCCTCTTTCTAGTGAATAGGAATAACTAATAGAATATTTATACCCTTGCAAAAAGGGTAGTAGGGAAGTATGTAACGCATAGAAAAAACCATCTTCGACCATATAAAGTATATATACTCTCGATCAGCCATGTCCGTCTGTCCGTCCCTCTGGAGCAACGCAAACTTCTCCTAGACCGTAACAGCTACAGAGTTGAAATTGTACGTATTGCATCTAGGCTTTTATATACTGCACTGTTGGAAAGAGTAACAAAAAACTTGCAAGGGTATACAAACCGCCTCTGGTTCTTTTTTTTCTTTTGTAATCAAAATTTAACCGTCTTCCATTCGTTATTTGTATTTTAGTCTATTAAATATCCAAAGAGAAGATTAATGAAAAGCCTTGACAGTTGCTTAAGAGAACAAATAAGCCAGATGGTTGTCGAGCGCAGATCCTACCCAAGCTCTTGATGATTCTGAAGCCATTTATGTACAAACTACAAACCTTTGCAGGTGCTTTTTTTTCAATCTCAATCAATATCAATCTTGTATGTGGATGCTGTACTCAAGCGTTAGATACCCACAAAAAGTATCGTCTTATAAGCCATTAAGCTTGTTTCTCCAACTCACTGCCAAGTTAGGTTAAGTCAGCTCGTTACCTGCTCAGTTGTGTTGCCTATCGCAATGATTGGAAATTCAAATTGTGAGGAATACAGTCAAGTTTTTATAAAAACCTTTAATGGTCCTCATAATTAATATTGAAAGCATAGAATATAAATAACAACAGCAGCATAAAGATCAAACAAGTTGTTTACACTTTTTTTAGTTATAAGAAGTTCAAAACGTCATCATTTGTTAATGGTTGAATATGAAAATATACAAAATTTGAAAAAAGAGATTAAGGTATGTAAGGTATCTTTCAGTGTTTGCAGCTATTCTATGCAGAATCTAATCTCTTTATTATAGAAAGCTACATTACATCCTTTATGTTTCGTGGTATAAAACTGGTGGTTTCCCTTCATCGCTTACTTATAACTTTTCCCGTTTGGTCCATAAGTTTGATCATTTTTAAACAAGTTTGAGTTTTACTGCAGCGGATCTTATCAATTTGCGTAACAGAATTTTTTTCAATTTATGTCATTTAATAACTGCTGGATCATGCCAATGGTTTTCAGTGGGCTAAAAATTAAGAGATCATCTATTAGCTATTTAGACCTGATGATACACACAGCATCACAGCATTTCGGCTGCATGGGTTTTCGTACCATCATTTACTAATTCGAGTGTGGTGATCCGAAGTTTGCATTCAGTTTTTTTGCAGCAGCTTTAGTTTATGAGATACGGCTGAATTTTGATGTTTAACAAAATAACATGAAGGCCTCTAAACCACTTTTCATAATTGTTTCATAGAGGAATTTCTCTTAAAAGAAATTGAAATCTTAATTTTCCTTTGGTTTGCAAAATTTCTATACTTTACCAATCGATTTTCAGTGTATGCCTTTAAAATCGAATTTCCCATTAAAACGCTGTGGCCAAGTAGTCAATTTTAAACTGAGTCTTTAATTTAAGCATTTCAGTAATATTAACTTATTGGTCTTGGGCTTTTCTATAATTATGGTTCGAGAATTGATTTTGCAAATTTACCAATACTTTAGTTGAATTTTAATTCTTTTTAATTTTTTTAATAACACAGGCCGACATTTTCGAGGTCATGAAAAAGAATTTTAGGTTCAATAGGTGCCTTATAGTAATTGAGGGCGCTGAGGTTGCTGAACACTGCCCTGTACTTCGTTTTTGTCCATCACGTCAGGTTTTCGAGAAAAGTGTGTTGAACTTATTCGAATTGACCGCTTTTGCAGTATTTTGTTGTACGATATAAACATAATATTATGCTAAAAACAGTTTTATTTTAACCTATTAATATATTAAATATAATTTAATAGCAATTTACAAAATACCTATTTGTTATTCTTCTTTGTTATAATGCATAATATCTTACACTTTGGATATGGTTCTATAATGATTTTAATTTGAACTAAAAATTATGCTATAAGAATTCCAAGAATTGTCTGCTTTTTAATTTTAAAGAATTACGGATCTTATCAATTGTTTATTAGTAATGCAAGAGCTATTTTTCTTACACAGAATATTCTGAAATCTGCTGGAAAAGTAAAGAACTTTCTATAGTATACTAAAAACCAAGTATGCAGTGAGTTAAGAACACCTCTCAAGTTACCGCCAAAAATTATGTCGGCCTGTGTAATTGTTGTGGTTTCATTTATAAAGTAAAAATTTCTCTAAAGGAATAATAGAATAAGTAATAGAATAGATAACTTGCATAAATGATTTCTTTGCAATCATCATATATTTTGTGAAACAATTGTGTTTCCTTTTTTTGGTGAATAAGTCTCTCAAGCGACTTTTCATAGATTCCAAAGAAGATATTAACTAAATTACTTTTGATTATAATCAACTGTTCGTTTTGGCTCGACTCTTAACGTGGCATCCCCTATTTGATGTTCTAATATATTTTCAGCTAAATATTTGCATTTCACACAAGCACACACACATACTTGCACGCACACATATAAGGAGATGAAATTCAAATTTTTTGTAGCATACTTCAAGGAGAGAAAATTATGTTGTTTTTCAGGCTTGAATGACAGAAGGGAGATTTTCCTTTTCATACACACGCACACACACAACACACCGACATAAACGCACATTTTGATGATGGAGAAAATTTCAACAAACTCACCGCAAGCAAAAAAGAGAAAAAATAACGCAAAATTTTTAATTGGATAATCTAAACAAAAGGGAACAGCAGAGCAACATCAGCAGCGGCAGCCATTAGATATAGGGTGTCTATTTTTATCTTGCAACATAATGAGGCGCACATCAAGCTAACGACAAAAACGGGCAAGGACAATAGGGAAACCAGTAATGGCAGCAGCAGCAGCAGTAGCAGCAATGCTCGGATAACTTTGAAGTGTCATAAATGGCACACAGCAACAGAAACCTACGAAAAATTGCCCTTGGGCTATGCGCGTTTTTCTCTTCTTTTTCTTTTTCCTTACATTTTCTTTTCACTTGTTTCCTTTTGTTATTGGTGTTGCCGCTGCTGCTTCTGCTGCTGTTTACACAGACGCGGCTAATTTCCCCAACAACAAGAAAGTATGAGACGAGTGTTAGAGAGCAAGAAAAAAAAAGAAAATGTAATGGAGAGGAAGCAGAAGAAAAAAAAAAAAGAAAACTGAACAAAAGTTTTTGCGTGCGTCACCAAACACCTCAAAATAAAAAAGGCAAAACAGCAAAGAGTGGGAGAGAGGGAGACAGGAAAAAACTAAAAATAAAAAACGACATGAAGCAAATGTTGGCAAAAACATTCAATTGTGAACGAACTATATGTACACTAAGAAGACAAATATACTCTATTATTTAGAGAAAAGAGAGAGAAAGCAAGTTCTTAATCTATATCTATAACCAAATCTATTTATTATTCCAATGCAAAACACTTTATTCTACTAAGCTGTGATGACTCAAGTTAGAAACACTCTGTCTTTCTCACTCTCACTCTCTCTCTCTCTCTCTCTCTCTCTCTGTCTCTCCTCCATCTAGTTGGTTGTTAGCGGTTGATTCTTTTGCATCCGCCGGAAGTCAATGCGACATTTTTGCCAACTTGCCATAAAATTTAACTTCCGAGCGTCGTGCTTTCAATTATGCAAAGAGATTTGCAGACAGAAGACAACGACTGGCTAGAACTTTCGGGACGACATTTTCTGTGAAAACATTTTGATGGCCAGTAGTCCACAGAGAGAGAGAGAGAGAGAGAGAAAGACAGAATCCAGAGAATATTTACATTTAATTTTCATCATTAATTATGCAATTCTTTATGGGCAAAGCAAATGTTGATTCTACTCTAGAAATTATGTGTTACCAAGGCAAAAAGCATAAATCAAGTGATGGCCAAGCTAGCTAGCTGGCTCTAAGGATTAGCTAGCGAGTCCACCGACCATTTTGCAATATCACATTTGAGTGTTAGTTCATATTTTTCAGCGCAATTATGTCAATAAGCCTAATTGTTTATGGCTTAGGCATTTCGGCTTGTGGCTCTACGGCTATTCCCTCCTCCCACACTCCCATTTTCACTATATCTTCTAAAAGACAGGATAAAGTGACAACAGCAGCGAACAGAACGAACGAACGAACACAATGAGAATTTCATATCATTAATCATTTGCAGTGAACCAAAAACGAAACGGCGAAATTTTGTACCAGCGCCTTAAAGTATGCAAACAATGGGAATAAACAATGGAGACCAATGCCCATAGTGGAAAAGAGTGTGTGTGTGAGAGAGAGAGAGAGAGAAAGCTTGCCATCACAAAAAGAAAAGAATATCATATTTTTCTGCCGTCTTCAAATTTCTTTCCAGTTCAATGATAAATACTAGGAGTCCGTAAAATCCACAATTGATAAGCTTCGACCACACCCCAAAATATTATTCTCCTTCTGCTCTCTATCGTTCCATCTCTCTCTTTTTCGCTCTCTCTCTCTCTCTCTCTCTATCAATTCCTCAGGCATATGGCGATGAAATCAGTTAAGCAGACTCAGAGAGCAGGCCCCAGTTATTAATACGCCAATCAGCATAAACAGCTGATGCGTTGATAATGCCGCCCTATGGCTACCGCAAAGCAACAACAACAACAATAGCAACAATTACAACAACACCTAAAACTACTACTACAACAACAACTGTGGATTCTAATTCACAGACGTTTACCCAAGTAGCAGTCATAAATTTCGCCTGTGGCCAACTGAACTGAAGTCAAGTAAAATGAAAAAAAAAATTCCCATTGAGAAAATACTAGCATAGAAAAGCAGCACCAATGGGAAGAGAATGAAAGGGAAGTGGAGGAGGAGGACAAAAAATAGAGAAAAACTTGTTCGTCTAACACAAATAGAGCTTTGGGGGAAAACTGTGTGGGCTGAACGGCTGCCTCGACTTATCGCAGAAACCAAATCAGCCAAAGACAGACCAAGAAGGGGAAGTGCTACTACCACTACAACGACAACAAACCATCGACAACATACCAAAAAGAATAAGAAGTAGAAGTCCAAGAACTAGAGAAAGCAAGCCGCAAAGCGGAAGTGCTTGAGAGAAGAAAAAAAGAAGAAAAATAGGCGATTCTCTTTCTCTTTTTCTTCTATCGTTTCATGGTAGCACAAAAAAAAGGAGGAAAAACTTTACTACGGAAGTAAGTAGAAGCAGCAAGAAGAAGGGGAACCGCCAGCACCAGGACTAGCAAGGGTAGTCCAATATGATAAATAACAGATGAGCAAAGGGTGTCAGCAATGTGACTGCTGCTGCTACTAAAAGTGAGCATGATGAGGGGGCAAATGGCAAAAGAAGAAACTCGCCTCGTTGCTCATTGAAAGTATGACAACGAACAAACACTTGCCAATAGGGAAAACCATCAAGCTACATACATACATACTTACACGCATCCTCCTGACAGGCGACAAGAAAGTCAAGTTTCTTTTTTTGTAAATCTATTCGAATGTATTTCAAACTAAAAGTTTAAATAATTACTATACTGGATCGTTCAGATCAGATTGTGTCAAGCCCTTTATAACTGGGGAAGGGTAATTATTATCAACAAAAAAAGAACTATCGTTATAATAATTTGCACATAATACCGTTTAAATGTTGTTAAATATTTTCTACTTCCAAGTGAGCCACCTAGAAATATAAAGGCTAAAGATAAAGGCTTAAGGGGGATGGAACATCATTAAGGGATTTGATAAGAATGATCCATTTGGCCGGGAGTTTGAAACAGCATTGAGGAAAACAAACATTCAGTGGTTCAAGATAAAATGATTTTCGATCCTCCCATCTTCTAGAGACTTCAAAAACCGTGGGTATTCAAAAATCTATAAAAGGTTCAATCCTTTATTTCTGAATAAATTTAATATTAAATTGACTTGAGGAACCCCAAAGCTGAATACCATACGTCCAAATTTATTTCTAAACTAATATACAAGCAACTGTATATAGATACGAGCTAAACAATATATTCACATTGACATTTGTCTAACAATAAGCCATTTATCATTGTAAGGGTTGAAACAAAACGCTACCCATAGGTGGACTTTTTTCTCCCACTGTAGGCTTAAAAGTCTTAGGTATCAAATATATAGTTTACTTTCTTTTGCATATAGGTATTTTGTAAGCGTATGTATTAGAACATTGCATGAATACATTCATAAAGCAAATGAACTCTATGAGCTATAAAGTTATATTTATTTGGATAATGGATAATGAAATAGAGTTCAACTCATACGTAAACGAAACCAAATTAAACTCTAACTCGTGTTTGGAAATATACGTTCGTGTTTCAAGTAAATCAAGCTCTTACTTGAATTATCAATTTGTGGTAAAAAAGATTTCAACATAATCGACGTTTTCCACTGTTAGCCATCTTAATGTTCCATAATTGTTCCAAAAACTCTTTCTTTTAATAAACACAATGTTTGGTCTTTGAATGTATTCATACAATTCTCTAGTATACAGTTATACATACAGATGTGCTTACATACAAATATATGCTATTAAATTACCGCTTCAAGACTATTTCAATAAAATCAATTAAAGAGCAATAAAATAATCAATGCAACTAAGTGTAGATTAAGTTAGCTTTTTGAAGTATCGTTTGCGGTGATTATCTATAAATTTTAATTTTATTATCAAATCATTGAAATGCAATTGAAGCAATTGAATTTGTAAAGTGCTTCAGGTACACTCACACAAACAAAAGTGGAAAACAACGTACAAAAATGTAATAAATATGTATATAATTATAGAAGGTACATACAAATATAAGCAACTTCGTTTAAATTTTTATTTATTCTTTATGCACTTGACAAAAATTTGGTTTGTTTTTTTTCTATTTTGCCAGAGGATATTCATTTTGTAAGCTCTTGAAAACATTTCAGCCATGACTTGTCAGTGGTTGCTTACGGAAATCCATCTAAACAAGAAACGAAGAAGAAAGAAAGAAAAAATATATACATATACATATACATATGTATACCATTTCCCATCCTTGTAGCATTCGGAGGTCTCTTTTCCTTGCTTGTCTCGTCAGAGTTTGCAAAATTCTGACGACATTTTCCAAATACATTGACTGTGAGAGAGGCCATGAATATTAAATTGCGATTATTGCCTTTGGCAATATGTTGGCAGTGTTTGGCAAAAGATGTTGACAGCAGCAACAGCAACAGCAGTAGCTATACAAAATGGTTCACATACTGAACAAATCAGAGCACCCAGCCACGCCCACATAGTATGAGTACTTGGATTTAGTTCGACACTCGTTGAGCTTAATTAAATGCGCTTTAATTAAGTCAAATATTAACTGAAAGCATTAAACTGTGTCATATGCATAGCATGGACTAACAAAAGCTTCTTTCCAGTTACCATCTCCAAAATGCCTTCACCAACTCACTGGATACTCACAATTTCAGTGATTGATTAATGGGACTGGGTTGGGAAGGAAAATGGAAGGTTCTTTACGTAAGGGGCAGAAAGAGAGGGCTATCATGAAATTGGTTCAATGTTCTGCAAGTTGATGTGATTGGGAATTTGATTTATTGGCAGTAAACTAAGTTTTTGGCCAGCATTAGCATCACTTTGACTGATGGGCCAGGACCAACAAACATTCATTTGCATATGGCCCTGAAACTGGACTAAACTTCGTTCAGTCAGTCGGTTAGTTAGTCAGTCAAACAGGTCATTTGCTTTTACCTGCTATATGGTAAAGTTCGTTCACGTTCTGTAGTTTCCCATTTCATTCGGAACAATGATTTACCTAAGAGATGTTTCTGATTCAGGTCTATTTTCGTTTCGAAGACGTTTGCAATTCCGCAACGATTTTGAAATTACAATTTCTTTGTAATGAAAAGTCTATCGTTTTCTTGTTTGAAGTCTTTTTTCGAGACATTTTTACTATCACAGTATAGATTGAGTTTTCAAAAAAGAAAAAAATCGACATTGTTTTACTTTTGGAAAATTAAAAAGATTTTCAATCACTTTCTTTGCTAGGATATAAATATTTTTAATAGTTTTTAGTTAAACGGAAACAATATATTTAATCATCTACAACTGTAAACTAGCAAATTTAGTATTGATTAAATAAGACTTAATTAAAAGTTTTGTTTTTTTCTTTCCAAAAAGTTAAAGCACAAAGTGTTAAAATGTGGTTACTATATTAACTATCACTTTAGTGGCCATTGATGTCCTCAGATATACAAATGTATATATACATACATATATATATATAATAAACAACATAAGGGTAATATATTTAAATAGCTTAATTAGTTGGGATTATACAATTGCAAAGCTTAACAATTAATCAAATTAAATGAATTAACAGATCTGAATGCATAACTGCAAAAAAAAAAAAAACTATAATCAACAAAAAACTGGTTTAAATGCAAATGTAGGCAAAAGTTTGTTTTTGCAGTTGGAAAGTTTTCCGTTCTGCCGCAGCGTAATTAAAACGAGAGAGAGACGAGAAATTAAAAAGGAAAGTCAAGGCAAGAGCAAATCAAATTGAAAAAGTTACATGTGGGCCAACTACAACAAGTGCACACACACGCACACACACACACACACACTTAAACGTATTCAAACCCTTAGCCTTACTGAACTATGTGATATACACATTGGCCTCTTCTTGCCATGAGCCCTTTTCGCTCTGACTGACTGACATCTGTAAAATGTGAAGCATAGTTTACTTATAGACGAGAAGTGCCCTAAAAGATATGCTATAGTATAATAAATATTATACATTTTAAAATATAAAGCTAAAAATTTATAGCTTCTTATTTATAATTTAATATTCAAATATGACAAATTTTCTTGAAAATATTCGCGTGGGGGTCACCCAAATGTTTCATATTAAAATCAAATCACGTCGGGGTCACCAAAATGTTTTTCAACTGATACTTTAAGGTTTCTTCTTGGTTTTTTTTTGCTAACTTTCAAAGAGAAAAAAATTTTCGGAAATTGATGACTCCTAGTGACAATGTCCACCTGAAAATACATACTTTCTGTGCATTAACTTTTCGATAGCACCTCGCACATGTGTGCACATACACATACATACATATATGAAAAGGAAGGGATCCTAAACGCATTGTGCTTGCGGCTTTTGCGGTGGCTCAGGCAAAACTGTAATTGAATTTGTCTTTGTTTTGCAAACAAACTAATTTGTTGGCCTTCTGTTCAGCCGCGGGTGTACCCAGCTAACCCCTCCAGTTTCTTCCCTCCAGTCGTTTTTCTCTCTTCGTCTCTACGTCTCTCTATCTTTTTGACAAAAGTCAAAGCAATTATGTTAATTTTCGTTGTTTTCAGAGCACTTACACAGCACTCACTGTAAAGTTAAATTCAGTTCACGTTTATTGATTGCATTAAAGTATGTGTAGTATCCAATACATTTTATGGTTTACGCCACGAGGCTCCACACTCTTCACTTTCTACTTCCCATTTTATGCCATTGCTTCTTCATTTCGCATATTGAAAATAAAATAAATTGAAACATCCTGGACCATGTACGATGGCCAGTCCCAGGCCTCAGACTCTTTCTCCTGCCACACTCTATCTATGTATGTACATATGTGTGTGGACCGAGTACGTGCCAGGTCCAGGCCAAAAGTTGTTGCTTTAAGGTATACACACTGTACATAAAGTTGTTATCTACGCACAGTGGCAATAATTGAGGCAACATAATATTACAAAAAAACAAAAAGAGAAAGCAATTGCTGCTGCTGAGATACAGGGAATTTTTCATTTATAATTTATGATAGATGGATAAAGCAGTTTCCCAACAGATTTTAGATGAAAACTTTTCCAGACTCCAATTAGATCAATATCTATGATTTTTTCAACCACTGTGCCTTGATCGAAAGAAGGAGGCAGAGGAGAGTAGATTGGTAGATAGAGGGAAAACTGTGAATTTTTCATAAATGTCAGGCCAGATGTCTGCGTTGGTGTGTGTGTGCCAGGGCCAGGCACGTAGTGTAAGTGGCACTGGCCACTGGATAATGATGAAAATGGTTAATACTTATATGAACGGGAATTGAAGTGAAGTAAACGTAATGCCCAGTGTCTCTGTCTTTGTGTGTGCGTGTATGGATTTTAAGATTTATGATTGCCAGCAGCAGACAGGAAAAGTATTTAAATGAAACACTCTTTTCCCATTTTCCTCACTTTTTAAAGTCAGCCGTTTTTCGTTTTTCATTTGTGGTGGGTTTTTCACCCTTTTCCTCGAGTTGTAACATTTAATTGGCAATCCATTTATAAGGCTCTTACCCTTAGCCACCAACCACAGGCTCATCCCTGGTGTCTTATATTGAGACCCATTGCTCGATCCATTTACCAAAAGTTTAAAGCAATTTCATTTTGAATGCCATTAACTTTTCGACAACTTGTAAACCTTCGCCTCTCAGCCTCAGCCACAAATGCGCAGAGTGGTGGTTAGGCACATGAAGGGAAAGAGAGAGAGAGAGAGAGTATTACGATTACCTGATAAACATATCCACAACCTACATTATTGAATCCACACATCCTTCCACACACACACATACTGGCGTAAACATCATAACCCAAGTTAAAGTCAGCCCATCTCTTTTTTGGCACGAATGCCACCTGATACTTTTGCCCTACCGCAGGCGAATAAGGATATAAAATACACTCTCACACACACACACACACATCCTCTCGTCGTTTGCCAATGCCTTGCTCTGTTATTTATGATAATTCAAAGTAATATCCTCCAGCATTTTCATCAACAAAGACACACACGAACAACGAGACCCACATATTGTGGCGCGGCTATGGCGATAGGTTGAAATGTGTGAAATGCAAATATCCTTTTTACCAACCACCCCGCCTAACCAATCTCTCGTCCAGCGTTATGGAAACGTCTGCGTCGTCTAGCTGGAGGGCAACAGAAAATGGCTAAAACGTGTCAAATGTTCAAAACGTGTGTGAAAATTGCCAAATTAGTTTGCCTAATTGGTTAAAAAGCTAAACTCAAGCGTGTCCTACGCACAGAAAGAGAACCCATGTCCACTTAATCCATCTTTAGTCAGAATTTCTGTTTAGAAATTTAAATAGAAACTTATGACGAAACCAACTGTCCCCACAAAACTAAAGGCTCTCCAATTAATTTTTTTTTGGTTTCACTAGAAAAACTTCTTTTTACCATCTCTCTAGAGGTTTTTTGCGATAATCAATAATAGTGCCTGAATGGACAACTGTCCTTAGGATAATCCAGATGGGCCTAAACTGCTTTCTTATTTGGTACTCAGTTTGTCAAGTATTATATTTTATTAATTAAATGCTTTAAGTTCTTTCTTTTATGTATTTGGAATTTCGAAACTTGAAATTTAGAATTGTTGTAGCCCCCGAAGACGATTTCCGACAAGCAAAAAGGAATACAAACTTTGGTTTTATAGCCTTGGCTGAGTCGATATAGCCATGTCCGTCTGTCCGTCCGTCTGTCCGTCCGTCCGTCCGTCCGTCCGTCCGGCCGTCTGTGCAAATCAACTTCACGGTGGCATCTTAAGAGCTATCGGAATGAAATTTAATATTTGAGCTACTTTTAGCCCGGAGATGATAAAGTATGAAAATTGTCAGGATCGGACTACTATATCATATAGCTCTAGAACAAACATTTTTGCAAAAATTGGAGTATCCTCATGAAATTTACCAAAACGATAGTATTGGATATAAAATGTCAGATCCCAAAATTTGAATATAATCGGATAAATAGAACACAAGTTATAGTCAATATAAATCGGCTCAAATCGGACTGCTGCCTACTACGTCATCATCAAATCAACAGAGCACACGCATACACACAACAGACGCAGCGCTACACAAACTGTATGTGTATGCGTGCCGTGCTTTGCTTAGGGAATGATGCAAAAAGAAGAGAGAATTGTAGTAAAAAGAGTAATAATTTGAATGTTTTGTTTTTGTTTTGATGAATTGAGGGAAAGAAATTATTAAAATGTAAAAATATTATTGTTAAGGACTGCAAAGGTATAAAAACTTTGGCATAGCCGAAGTTAGCTTCTTTGATATTTATATACTGGCTTCGAGTCGTCTGAAGAAACACTGTTTTGGTAGTTTATAGATTTAAAAATTCAAATTCCAAATTCATTCAGGGAAATTTATTGTTTGCAAAGTATACACAAAACTGAAAAATGATTATTTTTAAACTATTACAGCCTGACGACTTCAAGCATTGATTGCAGCTTGGACCTAGGTCATAGACATCAGAAAAGTTTCCCATTCATCTTGGATGACCCTTATAAAAAAATTCTTGGCTAACCGCTTCTTTAAAAAAGGCAAGTTTTCGATAAGGTTTAAGTCAGGAGCAACTTGTGCTCAAAAAGGGTAAATTATTTTGGTCAGAAGTTTGCAACGCATAGAAGTAAGCACCTCCGAATATATTCTTGATCATGTCTGTCCGTCCGTTCGTACGTCTGGATCAGCGCGAACTCCTCCTCTACCGTACGAGCTACAGAGTTGAAATTTTGCATGTAAGCTTGTATATACTGCACAGGTTGTATATCTCGGATTCAGCTGGATCGGACCACTATATTATATAGCTCCCATACAAAAGGCAAAGTCACGAATAGTGACTTTTCTCAATAACTTCGTTATTTTCTAAGCTATTGCCGTTAAATTTAATATTGGTAAGTTTATTACATCTATAAACGACTGTGCCGAATTTCGGGTGACTATCATATAGCTCCCATAGGAACGATCGGTGGAAAACAGTGACTTTGATCAAAAACTTCGTTCTCTTATGTTAAGATTGTAGGCCGTTCTTTCGCAAACATTAACCTTTTTTAGATAAAACGTTTTTCCACTTTGACGGCTATAAGTGAGGAAAGAGTGACAAACAACTTGCAAAGGTATGCAAGCTTCGGCGCGGTCGAAGTTAGCCTCGGCACTCTGGTTTTAAACTCTACTGGTCCGTCATGATAAAACAACTATTTTTGTCTCACAACATAACTGTCGCTAATTCAGGGGATAGTTCGAAATACTTATGGTAGGCTGATTGGCGTGACGTTTGTTGATCCGCTCAGTTAATAAATATTAATTTGTGAAAGCAGCCTCACTGGGTGTGAATCAGGGAGACATAGGACACTTCCTTTCACACGACAGTTAGTCCCATAATTCGCCCCCTCTTTCGGTTCCCTGAATTAATAATGCCTTTTTCATTTTATACTCATTCTGGACGCAGCTTGTATTCTCGAAATACGGATATGTACATACAAATTATTGACAAAACAAATAATTTGTATCCAAACATTACAAAGGTTTATGGGCATTCCTTTATACTTGAGGGATGCAAGATATAACAATATCTGATTTGTTGATTAAATCCATCAACTCTCGTATCCAGAGCTGCGTACCATACTGTAAAATACTCACATAGACTGGCGCATTATAAATACCACAGACACACATCTTAGCGCAATTTAGATATATCTCCTGGAAACAATTTTGGGACAAACAACGTCAACAAACAGAAATAACACCAATTCGGCGGGGTGTGGGGAGGATAATTATGTTCGCATGTGGGGGCGATATTATTTTTGTTCGGCGGGACAAGCCATCTGATAGACGAATTGCACTAACGTTCGTGTGGGCCGTCCAGTCATACGGTTAGCCGATAAATATGGTATAAGTCCATATTTGCTTAACAGTCCAGTGCCACGGGTATCCAAATGCACCCAATCCACACATGGCACCAGCTCATGGAGGACAGCAGCTGCCAGGCAGGAACTGGCCAGCCCTCTTCCATCATTACTAATATCATAGCCCAGTTCATCAGTGACTTGCTTTTTATAGTAATTCCACAATGGCAATCTCCATACACGATCCCCAGTTAAAGAACCGGCTGCTTGGAACTGCTTCCAAATGTAATGTGAATTGGAGAATATGCCAGTAGCACCACCGCCGAATGCCTTCTTAACACCCTCACCCAAGGTGGCTACATCGACAACGAGACGTGGCTTGTATGCCTCTTGCCCATATAGCAATGGGTCGGCCATAACGACAACGCCAGCCTTATCCAAATCACGCACTGCCATAGATCGTGAATTCAGCAATGTGCAGACATCGCCCGGTTTGCAGGCCATGCCCGAGGGCATGTTCTCGCACAACGGAATAACGCAAACGACATTGATCGGCAGCGATAAGGCGGCACAGCATCGCATCATGGCCACAGCAGAAGCAGCCCCAGACATAGAGCCTCGATATTCATCCATGCCCTTGCATGGACGCAAGTTTATACCACCAGAGTTGAATGTGATGCCCTTGGCCAGAAATAGAATAGGTTTATCCTCGGGTGAGGTGCCACAATAGCTAATCTCCATCAGAACAGGTGGCTCACAGCTGCCCTTGGCTATCATTAAGAATGAGTTAAGACGCTGCTGTTCAATCCAATCCATGGTACGAATTTCGACGGTAATCCCGCATGGACACAAAGCATCGACTGTAGCCTGAGCGAATAGAGTGGGAGTCATACAATTAGCAGGAGCATCGCTCAGACGTCGGGCCAAGTTCTGTGCTTCCGCCTTAAACACACCACGTGTCCAACTGTCCATATCGGGTGAATCGAAAAGCTCCAATTTTGGTATAATCGGACGATCCTTTTTCGATATCATATCTGTGTAACGCCAAATAGATAGTGTGGCCCCTTCGGCAGCCTGTTCAGCATAGTCCATGCCATCGACAAAGACCTCGGTACAGCCCATCTCTTGCAGCGAACGGGCACCAATACCAGCAGCAACGCGAACATTTTCCATGCCCTCATCCAGCATTTCGAGCTCATTGAATCCAATGCCCTCGAGACCAAGGCCAACCAGAGCAATACTACGGAACTCTACATCAATGTTGTTGAATACCTTACCACGGCCAAGGCGCCCAACGATTTTCGTCTCACTAATCAGTTCCGTCAGTTTTCCGCCGAGACGATCGTTAACCTTCTCACCGCTTGGGGTTAGTTTCGGTTCCTTGTCTCCTTCCTTCTGATAGACGCCAATCACCAGACCCTTGCCACCGCGTGCCTCACCGCCGCAAGAATGCCGAATGAAGTTCAGAATGGGCAAGCGCCGAACACCATTTAACAGTTTTGAGCGAATCTTGTTCATGTTGCGTTTAACCAAAATACAGTAAGCCAAAAGGAAATTTAATATAAGACTTGTTTTTTTAAACACAAATTTCGGATATTCTATATGGGGATATAAACTAACTAGCAATGAGAATTTAGATTGACACCGTTTTTTCCTGAATTATTTGATTTTATTAAAGAACACCGCACGACGAAGCACAAATAGAAACTGATTCACTTATAGTCCATACGTAGGTATATGGTTTTTTGAGACGTCAAACGTAAGTCACAACCTCCTTTGATTTCAAAAACTTTTGGAAATTAAAATTCTTTCAGGAAATTCAACTAATTCTAGCCATTTGTATAGATTTGGCTAGAAAAACGGTTAGCTTATTAAACAAAGACCCAACAAAACCCCAAGTCGCATTTAGTGATGCAAAAAAGTCAAGAAAGGAGTGAGTAAATTCAGAAATAAGTTATAAATTTGCTAAATTTACTCAAGAGTTACGTAAAAGACGATTCAAATCAGTAATCAGTAGCGATTGCAAGTTCTGTCACCAAATTTATCTAAAAGGAAGTACAGTATTATAAGTAAATTATTATTACAAAAAAGAATTTCCCGAGTTTCCCCCACCCGATGAGCTAGATCTACCACTGATATTAGTTCGCTTTACGCCAGAAGAAGCTAACGAAGCCATATAATATCCCATAGAGTGTGCACTGCCCACTACTTTAAGCAGAGTTTAAGATGAGTCCCAGAAACAAATCAATAAATATATTAGGCATTGGGGCATATTTTGTAAATGGAAAGGTGGATTCTGGTCCCGCCAATCTCGTTTAGGTTCATTTTATTGCAATTCCAAACTCGATTTAACGTTGAAAATATGGTATGACGATTTAAATTCTGGAGTTCTTTAGTAATGTCTGCTGATGACAGAACTTGGATGTTCTGAAAATGCATATAGAGTCAGTCAGCTCACATTATTGTGCTGCCTTTGAAATATTCTTCTTTTGAAGATTGAACTCGGGCTGACTCAAATGCAACGGAGTACTTCGTACATTGCAAGAAATTTGGGCTCAAATTTGCAATGCTCTAATGAAAAGCTTGTGAACAAAAAGTTAAATATGTAATAATAAAAAGTATATTTAAATCAAAACCTTGCAATCTTCCAAAAGAAGATTATTTCAAAGGCAACACAAGGTGAGCAAGTTGTCCGTATATATATTTCAAGAACTACCAAGTTCTATTATCAACAGACTTTGCTAAAGAACTTCGGAATTGCAATAGCCATACCATGTCTTCAACGCTAGAATTAGTTGGGAATTGCAGCAACTAAATGAAGAGAAAAAAGTTGGTAAAGTCTACAACACCGAAGACCAAAGTATAATCAATATTATTTCTTCTTTCTAATGCGAAAGAATGACTCTAACATTAAAACCTCAAACTATTGAAAGAGCTAAATATTAAGTAATTTTCATTTGGCAATGTTTTATTAAACTAACTTATTAATGCTTTCAGCCATAAATAGTTTTAAAAATAGGCCTTTCTCTTAGCCAATACTTTCCTTTCATTGACTTTATAAAAAAATAAAAATGTATAATTCAATTTTTAGAACAATATCTGATCAAAACTATAGCTACGACAAGCTATTGTCAAGCTCTTAGGCTTACAGTATCTTCCAATTGAAAGAAGTCCATACGGTTGGATGATTAACTAAAAGCTAATCTCTAATTCACGTTGAAGTATTCTAACATTATTCAAATGACTGTGACTTATAATAGTGTTAATGAGCTTGATTCAAATTTATGTACATGAATTATACCAAATTAGCACAACACTAGATACAGTTTTATATATGTATATTTATACATAGATATTGTACAGATTTACAAAAATCGATGGAATATTAGATGAAATTCTAACAGGGGATAGCTGCTGCTGTTCTGCTTTGTTCTAGTTGTTGTGTTTTTTATTTCACTTTTGTTTTTTGTCTTTCGCCTGATGCATAATTTAAGGCTAAATTGCCCAGACTGGGCGCTAATTAAACGCAAACTTGGCACACAATTAATTTGAGCGCATTAATTTATGCAAATGCCGTCCGATAATTATCATTCTGATTAAGTGAACCGCATTGAAATTTAAGTTGATTAGCAGCATTATCGTTAACGTAACGAGTATCTTTATCAAACAAACTTTATCATTATCGTTGTCAACATCATCATCATCATCGTCAGCATCCTGCCATTTACAATTAGTTTAAACAGCTGCCAAGTTGATGAAGCAAACAATGCTTTGAAAATTTTCCATTTAGTTAAATAACCAATTTTAACCAATTTCTAGTGAGAACTATAAGTTAGTTAGTTGGCTTCTTCAACAATGTTGTTGTTGTTGTTTTTGTCAAGTTGCTTCAAGTTGCTTGTTTAGCTCTTATTCTCTCGCTCAACTTGACTCCTACATATCTATATATTAAGCACATGCATTGAACTTTTCGCCTTTGCACTTAGTTTAGGCTAAATTAGTTTTCATAAACCGAGAGCTCAACATTTTGTGTCTGTCCGTGTTTGTCCAAGTGTGTATGTTTGATTAACAAAGATGAATAAATTTCAATTAAACTTTAAGGTTTCTTCTTGGAAAATATAAGAAGTTCATCTTTTCAATGAAAAGAAGCAAAATAGGTTAACTAACAGAATTGAATTCGTTTTATAAAATGAACTAAATTTGTACATCAATAAACAAAAACATAAACACGGACATGCCGTCATTTGTATAGCATACTTTTTCGGGGTCAAATTCAAACAATGTACATATGTATGTATCTAAAAGCTATTGATATGCGAAATATCTGAAAATGAAATCATTAAAAATGCACAAATGGTCCATTTGTTTGATCTTCCTAATATAAATGGTCGGCAATTGAGATCCATGCAAAACAAAAGTATCTTTGCGTAATCGAATTTCAAAGAATGATACATTTAATCCTCTCCTTGTTTGGAGGAAAATGTATCTAAGACATGTTTTTCAGTAGCCATGAAACTTACGTCTCAAGAACATCTTAATGCAAATACTTAGTATGGAGTAAATGGTAAAACAAAAGTTATAAGAAAACGCAAAAACCCAATTGAGAAATTTATCTTTCAATTGAAAGTAAAAAGAATTAGTTTCTTGTAAATTGAATGAGCTTCAGTGAAGAAATTCATTTTTGTAGCTGATTTCATTTGTTTATACAATTTTTAGTTGATGTTTGTTGTAAACTTTAGGAACTTTAAGGCCCTTTTCTCACTATAGTTGGGAAAAAATGGGAGCTGCAGAAGAGTTTACTATAATTATTGTTCATTCTAAAAAACGGAATATATCTCTCGATAAACGTTTTAAACGTTTATGAATATTTTGTGAATATCATGTGAAATTTCCACAACTATTTAAGTCCAATCAAGTAGAAAAATTGTTGTAAATAATAATTATATTTTTGATTGAAAGCAAAAATAGTTATTGCTTTGAAACAAAGTTTAATATTTATGTATATTTGTTGGTGAAAAACTTTTGCTACCAATGCCAAAAATTCAAGTAGAAAAGCGCCTTCCAATGGCAATTGAAGGCAGCTTAATGATAAGCGATTCGCATGATTATGTCGAAACAAGAAAACAAGAAGCCAAGAAACACTAAGACCAAAAAGTTCCAAAACCAAAAACCAAAAAAAAAAAAAAGAAAAATGAAATGAGTGTCTCATAATGGTTTTTGCGGCTACCAGTTAGCTCCCCCTTATATAGATATGACCCTCAACAACAAGAACAACAACAAACTGAGACGAAAGAACTTAACACACTTTCTTCCGGATCCCCAAGTGAAACACTTCAGTTGCCATTCGGACAACTTTTTGGCTTTAGAAATCTGCAGGATGCCGCCATTGGCGTTTCCATTGCCGGAACCATGCCATAAACTGGTGTTGATGATGGTTCTCGGCGTGTGTGCGTGTACACACAAGAGTGTGTGTGTTTGAGGGTGTATATATGTGTCATTGTGTGTATATGTGTTGACAGCATTTGCTGCCAACAATTTCATTACCGCGCATTTAAAGTTTTGCCAACATACATTGAAAATGAGACAGAGAGAATGATAAATACATACACAAAATTACATACAAACACACACACACATACACACACGTAAATATATGTATACATGAGTCGCAGTTTCCATTTGTACAGACAACATTTCGCCCCCGCGCTTCCTACATACACCTCACAGCTCAATGCTGAGCTCGTTATAAATGGAAAACTTTTGCTACTTGCTCAAGTGGTTTTTAGTTTTTAGTTTTCCCTCTCTACCCTTACCAAAATGAGCTACATTAACTTTTTCGCACAAGTGTGGAATCGGCATTATTAAAGTGTATATCTTTATGTATTACAACAAATAAATTATTTATTATTTTTTGATCAGATCAAGAAGCAATAAGACTTAGAAAATCAATCAATATCCCTGAAAAGTCATGATCTCGAGATTTTTCTATTTTTTTTGTTTTTCATTTTGAAATCTAAATTTTATCTTTGTAAGCTAGTTTAAGGACAATTGAAATAAGAAGTAAATACTCATTTTATATGCAAGATTTTGAATCTTAATATTTAATTGAACAAAACTTTAAGCTTTTTAATAGATTTTCATTATTGATTAGACAGATTTGGGGGTGTTGGTCACGGCCCTGTACTTAGTTTTTGTAAATCATGTCAGGACTTCGAAAAAAAGTGTTGGAATTATTTAACAGAATCTCAATTGCAATATTTTTTTCTATAATATAAACAAATCATTATACTAAAGAAAATAATATTTTAACCTATTAGGTATGAGTTAAAAGCAATTTAAAACATATTAAAGAGGTGTTATTTGTTACACTTTGGATATATGTATGTAGTTCTAAAATGAGTAAAATTTGAACCAAAAAGTATGCTACATAGACTGGAAGAGTTTGCTGCTTTTTAATTTTAAAGAATTATTGGAGTCTTATGCATCTAACAAATTGTTTATTAGTAATGTTTGCAAACAAGAGCTATTTTCCTTGAACAGGATATTCTAAAATCTGTTAAGAATGTAGAAAAACAATTTTTAACATTATATAGTATACTTACTTCCAACCCTAGATATCCTGATATTACAAAATCGGGATGTGATGGGCAAAACCGAGTATGCAGTAAAAATTAGCGTACCAGAATTAGTTAAGAAAATCTCTCTAGTTAACTTCACCAAAAATCATGTCGTTCTGTGTTATTAAAGATTTTATAAAATATCGATATTTTCGTTGAAAAAAAGGACAACGAACTTTTTTCTGATCACATTCGATATGGATTATCTATAGAATATGTATTTGTAGTAAATAGAGTGTACAAACTACTCTATTTCATCACTTCCTTTTTGGTGCGCTTTGTCGTGTCTTTGAATAGCATACACTCATAGAGTAAAAAGTTACATTAAAGTCGGCAAAGTGTATGTAACCGGCTTTATTATTAAGCTTATATATTCTTGATCAACAGCTTGATCAACAGCTGGGTATGAAGGAACACCTATGTATGTAGATTTTGGACACCATAACGGTTTGGATTCTGGAATCAAGTAGTAGGCAAGCAGATCAATTCTATTACAATTCATTTTTACCACGCCCCATTACCCAATTTGTATAACTATTGTATGTATATACAGTTGTTGGTGCATGGTATACAAAAGTCGGTGTGATGAGTTACTTTTTTCTAGTTATTCTGTTGACTGTTTGGTTTTATATTCACATTTGATTTTGAGCAAAAAACTTTTTGCTTGTTTATTTTACTTTTTAATGAGAGCGACATGTAAAAAGAAATCGAGATCGAGTTGTCGACTTATATATATATATATATATACATATGTATAAGTGTATATACATACATACAGACATTTGTACGTATGTACATTTGTTTTTGGAATAGCCTTCACCTGTTTTCTTCACTGTTGAAAAGTTTTGCTGTGCGAATTTGACGATTAGCCTTGTGAAATGCTAACAAAAAAGCAACAAAAAAAGAGAAAACTTTGTGGACATGTGTGTGAAAAGTGTGTGTGTTGGGTTTTTATCTGCCAGGCTAGATGAACGCAAAACTTCTACAACAGCAAAAAAAACAACAACAACAATGAAAGAAAGAAAAGCTAATAAAACAACAGCAAAAACAAAAAGTAGGAAAACGAGCAAAAATTTGTCAAGTGGCATGCAACAGTTTGAAGTATTTGAGTCTCTGTCTCTCTCACTCTCTCTTGTCTTGGTCCAATTTCAATGGGTCTGCATAATATTGATTTCCATCAGGCATGCCATTCCTTTCCATATCAACTATTCTCTAGTGGGCAATGGATAACACCATCTTGAGTGTTTTTAATTTTAACTTTTTTTGTGTGTCTTTCATAAACGGATTGAATGGATAGATAGACGATAGCCAGTAAGGCTGAGGTGGCTAGCATCTCAACAATTCAGTCAAGTGGAAGTGGCGACAGCCGTTTGGCTCGCATTCTCATTGGCAATCGGACATGGCATCGAAGACACACACACACACAGCTGTCTCTCTTATCTGTGTTGGCACAGGGCTCTCCTCCCTTTTTTTAGTTTTCTAAATCAAATCTTCTCCTTTTTTTGTTGCTTTTGATTAAATTTTGCCTTTTAAGCAAATGAAATTGCTGCAGTTCTATCTGTTGTCCTTTGACCCGCATTGTACATAAATTATACATATCTCTTGTATCTCTTTCTCTCTCTCTCTCTCTCTCTCACTCTATCGCTCTCTACCTAAAGCATTAAAATGTCATTTATTGTTCAATAATAATAATAATCAACTAGTTCCTGTAGTTAGTGCTTACAATTTGAAATATTTATTATCTTAACTCAAATACAAATGGCTATGCCCCATTAAGTATGCAATAGGCTAAAAAATTTGTGTGATGACTTTAAAATTTAGTCTAAAAACAATGTTTTCTTTTGGGATTATTTTATATCACAGAACATGCCAAAATTTCTTTAAATGTATGAGAAAAACGTATACTTCAACTAATTATTGCATACTTTAGGGAACCAAATTCCCCTTTTTTCACTGTTCTACATAGATCCGCCATGTACATAAATTATTTGAACATATTCAAGTGATAACAAATTTGATATTTAAGCCATTGATTCCCCTTTTAAAGTTATATTGAAACTCTTAGCTGTGGGAGCTTATTAAATAAATAAATAAGTAAATAGAGCTATTTATTTATATATAGATAAGGTTCACTGGTTCCCCTTTGCATTTTGGGCACTTGCCAGTTGGGTTTCTCCCCCATTTTAACTAGACCCTCTTGGCTGTAGCCAAAACAAATTGAAAAGTTTGTTAAAGATTTGGACGTGCTTGTTTACGTATTTAAGTATTAGTCTATGTGTCTGTATATGTACATATCGGCGAGTTGAGGGTTTCAGGGACTTCGGAATCGTTCTGTCTATTGTTGGCTTCCATTTTATTCATTAGTCTCGACGTGTGTTCTGGTTGACTTCCAAAAGGAAAAGAGGCTAAATCATCGCACATTTCTAGTGTTATACAGTTCTACGTCAGCCATGTTATTCATTACTCAATACTGATCAATTCGCCCTAAAAGTAGGCACACAATTCAAATTCTTAGAAATGCCTAATTCAATCTCCGACATACATGTAAATGTATATGTGTGGGTGTATAGAGAGTAAATTAAGCAATCAAAACTTATCTAGTATTGTCTTATTTTATTTTTAATTGTCCTAATTGAAATTCATCTTTAAGTTAATTGATTGAAATAATATAAACAGTATAACATTACAATCTTCTATAAGGAAGGATCTTAGAGTTTGTGTGTGTGAGTATGTGTATATAACGGATGTTTTTTATCAATTTTGCAATGGTCCTCCTAAGCTGTTCGGGCGTTCGTACTCGTACTATAAATAAGCCGATTATGCCATAGACACACAAAGGAAATACAAGTAAAAGCCATGGCACGCATGAAAACTTTTTGGCCAAAAAGCATAGTCTGAGCTCAGGACGGAAGAAGAAAAATTGGCCATGTCGAAAATCTGCTTGTCAGCACAACTTATCACAAAACGAGCCAAACAGACAGACAGACGGACAAGCAGAAAATGAAAGATATATACAGATACACACATACATACATATATATATGCACATATATATAGAGTAAGACAAAAACCTGACTAATTAATTTAAAGCCCGCTGGCAATCAGACTTGGAAGCTTGTCAGCTTGGCAGCAGTTGGCTCAGTCAGTCTCTTTCTCTCTGGGTCTCTATCTGTGTCTGTCTATCTTAAGTTAGCCAGACACGCGCCATATAGCCATAATGAACGCTCAAAAGTATGCAATATGTAAAACTTTTTGGGGGATGAATCTAAAGCCAAAGATGAAGTTGAAGTTCTAGAGATGACTCGTCTGTGTGTCCGTCTGTTTGTCGTCTGAGAGCAGAGTAAAAATGTGACATTTATTAATGTTAACGCATCAACAACAATAGCTAAAGCAAAAATTGAATGGGCGTGGCAGCAGAGGAACACAAGTGGAATTAAATACGCATTTGCGCTGTCAGTTACAGCCAAAGGCAGGGGGTGTTCGGGGTTGGTGGAAGGGGGATGACAAAAGCTGTAGTAAACAGAAAACGAAAAACGGAAAAGACTCAGCTTTCAACTGCGTTAAATGCGTCATAAAAGTTTTCATACGTCTTCTTCTCATTTTGTTTGTTGTTCTTCTTGTTGTTGTCAAAAAACGAGAGGAGATCATAAAAAAACGGCTAAGGTGTCTGAGCATATTATGAAAATGACATTAAAACGACGAAAATGACAACGACGACCAAGAAAATGATGATGGCACAAAGTCAGTTATTAAAGCTTCATGAAGAATCTAAGACCGGATTTAGCTGCTACTGAAGTATGCCCAAGCGAGTGCCCATAAAACTTGGCAATCATTTCTCTTCGCTCTCATTTCTTTTTGCTCTCCCCTTCTCTTTGTTTTTTTTTTTTTTTTTTTTTTTTCGTGGACTCGAGCAATTCGTTTTCTAAGGGCAGTAACTGAGTTAAATTGCAAAATGCAAGTGGAAAACGAGGGCTAGAGGGCAACTTAGGGCGTTTCAACAACTTTGATTCAAGTACCATTGAGAATTATCGAGATAACCATAATTGGTTGGATAATATTAAGTATACATTAATGTATGTATATTTGCTATTTGTCTAAGATAACGCAAAGGTTTTTAGCTGAAAATGAACCCAAAAGTTACTTTTCTTTTTAAGTAAAACTAAAACTAATACCACTTCATACATATATGTACCTTTAGTTTTAGTTTTATTTAAAAATATGAATATTTCTACTTATAACTCATTGCTAAAATATTAACATTAAAATTTTGACATTGGCTTTTATATTTTGGATCGTCTGGATTTACTTTCGGAAAATTCTGAACTCTACGTTGTGGACGTTTCTGCTATAAAAAGCGATAAAAAGTGAAAATACATAGCTAACTCAAATTTAATTGCCTATCGATTTTATAAAACATCCCATTAAAAAGGGTCCTGGGGCAGGACGAAAATCACCATTCATCCCACTTTGCGCTCTTGGGTCTGACCTGGAATCTTATCAAATTTAATGCATTTCAGCTATTTCTCATGCTTTTTATATTCCTTTCATAAGTTTATATTTTACGCTCATTTAGTTTAATAATAACTCTTTTTAAGAAGATAATTGATAAAACTTTCCGAGTTTTGTTTCCGTTCCTGACTACTTCCATTTAAAAGGCGTTTTATAGTGTTACTAACTACTATGAAATTTTTAAAATTTTAATTTCAGTTTGTGGACAATGAGTTTTCAACACAAAGATGTGAATTGTATTTCTAAAATTTAATGCATATTTTCTTTTTTTAATGTGCGGTTTCCAAATGTAACTTTCTCTACTTTGGTGTAACAAAAAAAATAGAAGATATATATGTATGTAATATGTATGTGCTAGCTATCTAATCCCATGTGTTTCTTCTGTGTTAAAGTAAACTAACATAACATGTTGGTTTCATGTAGCATAATTTTGTTTTTTGCTTTTTGGCGCCAGCGGCAACTTGGCGCACAAATAACTAAATCAAATGTTACAAAAAAAAAAAAAAAAAAACGGGAAAAATAAAAATGAAAAAAAAGTGTAACAAATGTTTTATTATTTTCCATTTTTTTTTTTAGCTGTTTGTGGCCACAAAAGTTATGAAACACAAACGCACAACTTGCGCAGTGGGGCAAGGTCCATTTAAGTTTGTTCCATTTTGAAAATGCAAAAAGGGGGAATGAAAATTTTTTTAAGTGAATGTACAACTGATGGCTAAATTAAATTAAAACGTTAAATTATTCGCTCAAGATAAATAACAGGAAAATAATTTTTAAATTTGCTACCAACTACCCAAAATTTGGGATTGATTTTTATACCCTTGCAGGGGCTATTGTAAAATTGGTCTGATGTTTATAACGTACAGAAGGAGACGTTATACTTATATTTGCCTTTCTACTAAAAAAAACAGAATATGAGGCCTAAAACTATAAAAAACAAACATAATTGCGGTACATCGACACCAGCGCCACCTAGCGGGGTAGAATGTAAAATCTGTTGGGGCAATCAAGAGATCACCCCTCACAAATAAACGTTCTTTTTGATTTTTGTATTTAAGGATAAAATTTTGATTACTCAACTAAAAATACTTTCAAATGTAAATTATAAAACTTTTAACCGTTTCTTGAGTATTTTTATATTGGAAGTATATTTATATAAAAGATAAACCTTGAAAAGTATATAAAAAAGATAAAACAATTTCGGTTTTGTTTCAACAATTTATTTTTTTTATAAAACTGAACCAATGTGAAGAACAATAATAATAGTAGCCAGCATCCAACAGCAGTAGCAGCAGCAGCGGTGCCAGTAGCGCCCAAAAGTCTGCAATTCCTTGATGTGTGTTATACGGCCAACATTGAGAGACCAAAGAAAAAAAAAGTGTTATACTCGTGCTTAAAGCGCATGACTCAAAATTAAGAGAAACAAGCACACACATTTTGGTGAAAGAGCGCATAGAAAGGCGATTACTTAGAGTTGGGTTTACTTTTTCTTTTTTTCCTTAAAGGGCGGATGCACCGCATTCACCCATTTTGGCACCACCCACCACCACACACCATCATCAGCAATGCCATCAGTGGCAGCGACAGTATTCACGGCAGCATCATGGCCCCATACTTTAGGCCAAAAACGTAACAACAGCCTGACCTTCACCATTACCGCACATTTTTTCATCGTTGCCATTGCCTTACCAAGAGTAGCAGCAGCAGCCAACAAGCGACAGCTTGTTGTCTCTGTGTATGTATGTGTGTGTGTGTGTGTGTGTGTGTGGGGCATTCTCTGCCTTTGTTTGGCTTAAATGCTTTTTGCTAAATGGAGCAGCAATGGATGGCTGTGGCAGCAGCCAGCGAAGCATCAACCACGTCATTGATGGCATTGATACGCGGAAGTAAGCCTACTTGGCATATACTTAATGTATGTGTGTGTGTGTGTATGTGTATGCTTTCCTGCCTGACAGCCTGCGTGTGTTTGTGTGTGTGTGTAATGATGGCACATACTTAATGAGTTTGTTAACCCATATAACAAAATCAATATGATAAACATTTTTTGCTATTTTTTGTTTTTGTCGCTTGTTGTTGGGCCATTTTTTTTTAAATTTACCAACTAAATTCGCCATTGATGGTAATACAGTTTGAATGCACTTACATTTGGTATCAGCCCAATCAGGTGGCTGTGCTCCAATTTCACAATTTTGTTACGTTCGGTTTGGATTTCATGTTTGTCCTCTATGCTTAACATGATGGATGATATATGTGATTGATTGTCTATAAGTGTGTGCATGTGTGTGTGTGTGTGTGTGTCTGTGTTGCGTTGAAATGTGGCTGATAAATTGTCTGCACCAAAAGTTGCAAGCCACACACACACTTACAGAGAGAGGCCCAAAATACATATTTTTCTTATGCAAAAGTTGGAACAACAACAACAGAAACTCGCTTTCTTTTGCTACTTTCCTTTATTTCTTTTCTTTTCTTTTTTTTTTTTTTCTTTTTTTTTTTTTTTTGGTCTACCGTGTTGAAGTCCTGCGCTAAGAGGATTTGCCTGAAAATAGCTTTTTGTTTGTTTCTCCATGTTAAGTTCAAATTGTTATTGTTTTATTTCTCGTATGCTAATGCAGTACAAACCGAAGAAGGAAAAAAAAGGAAAGACAAGAAAAGGAGTAGCAGCATTTAATCAAATTTATGTAAAAATAAATCATATGAGAAATGTGATGGGGTAGGGATGGGCGGAGGCACATCCGATATAAACCACAAAATGCCATTAGGCATATTAAAAATAAAGTCAGTCGCATTAAAATGTATGACTAAAGTGAAACTTAGCGATTGAAATGTTTTGAAATGCCAAAAAGAAATATTATAATATAAAAACTTCTTCCTATTGCCCCGTTTACTTTTTGTTGGCCATCAATCAAAACTTTGAAAGTCTTGTCAAAGTTCATTTAAGCTTATTGGCAAATTGAAAAAAAGAAGAAATGGGATTAATTTCTATAGACAGGTGTCAGAAACTAAAATCCATAGTGACAATAACACACACTCTTAGTTGACAATGATCTTACTTGGCAAAGAAATAAAAATATAGCATACATAATTGGGCATTTTACTTGTTATCCTTGAGTCAATTTTCCGGCATAAAGTCAATGGACAGTCGTGGAGACCAAACTCAGTTTGAATCATAGTCCGACCTAGGAGGGGGTATGAGGGAAGCCGACGAATATTCGATTTTTGAAACACATAAAGATGTTTTCGAAAATTCTACGAATGATTGAGCTTGTATCTATCTTGTATCTGTAATATGCAAATATTCAACACTTCCGACCTATTGCATACTTTAAAGGAGCCTATTTCCCCCCATTTCAAAGTCCTAGATCCGCCCATGGATAAAAAGTAGATTGTGTATATACTTATAAGAAATCAAGCAAATATTAATTAATATTATTGAAAATTTTTTACAATTTATTGAATTTTGATTGGCGGGAAATGCTCCAATGTTTATTTTTTCTATTTTCACCCCACAAATTAGACTTTATCCGCAAAAATCGATTATCGAATTTCTACTAGCTACTCATAGAAATCTGGCTTGATCTGTCTTTGTTTCATCTTTTCAGATAAATGACTTTATTGCAAGATTATAATCTAAATAAATTTCTGTTACCAATACAAAAAACAATAAAATTTAAGCCTCAAAGTATACTTGAATTTATATATTTAAACATAAAAGATACAAATAGATAAATGCCTCTGTAGCTCAGCTAAATTTTATTTGATATATAGAAAATAATTCTCTTTCGAATATCGCCGATATGATTTAGTATCTTAAAATAGCCTTAAACGCAAAAAAGTTAAACAAAAAATTTAACAATAAGATGTTAAATTCTTTTGGCTATAGCTTGACAGCTTTTAATATGCGGCAACACAAAAAAAAAAAGCTACATTGTTTGATTGGAGCGACATTTTCACAATCCAACCCAAACAAATTAAAAATTTGATAAGCAATTTGAAAAATATTTATATTTATTTATAATATATATGCCGACGGCGAATTCATTTGTGATCTTTTTTTAAAGGCTGAATTGAAAATTTAAAACTATATTTAATTTGCATATAAAAAGAATTTCGACTGGTTTCTGCAATTCATTTGGTTGAAATAAACAAACCTTCTCTCACACAGGTAAAACTTGAACAGATACCAATTGCAGATGGTATTTTCCCATTTAAATGAATGTCACATGAAGCTGTTGAAAACAGTTGACAATGAACTTTAGCTAAACTAACCAGTTAGTTCTAGTTTACTTCCAAATTTAAAGTAATTGCTGTTTATGCCAAACAAGAGTCAGGGAAAGAGGGAGATAATATGTGTGTGTGTGTGTATTGTGCGGGTATGTGTGTACGCCCCACTGATTTATGGCGTAAAATTTTTCAAAAGCTCTTTGTCAAAAAAGCAAAACAAAACGAACAGAGACAGAACTTTTATTTTCTAAGCCATTTGTTGAATTGGGTTTTTTTTCGTATTTTTTCATTCATTTATTTTCCTTGCTCTTTCTGCTAAAAGTATATTGATTTAGATAATAAGTTTGCCTATATATGTACATATGTATATAAATACATTTTATCCTCCAGCTTAGCCTCCGAATGATTGGTCACGATAACACGCAAACTGCTTTGGCCAACTTAAAGCTAAATAAATTAAAATAAAAGTTTCTATGGGAACTAGATTTTCATGCCAAAGCCAAGAAAGAAAAGGATCAACAACTTCTTTTCAACTTAAATGGAATTAAGGTAAAAGTTTTCTAAACATAATACAATACATTGTGTTATAATGAAAAAAGCCCAGCACTGGATTTCAATTAATTTCAACTTGTTAGTAAGAATAAATGGACAATTCATTTCCAAATTTGATGCAAAACTTTTGAATCGATATAGTAAGAGTATATTTTGATATTGAATGCATTTGTCCTATTTTTATACCATACACCCATAGGGTGAAATGGTATATTAAAGTCGCCAAAATGTATGTAACAGGCAGAAGGAAGCTTTTCCGACCCCATAAAGTATATAAATTCTTGATCAGTATCAACAGCCGAGTCGATATAGACATGTCCGTCCGTCCGTCCGTCCGTCTGTCCGTATGAACACGTAGATCTCAGAGACTATAAGAGCTAGAGTCACCAAATTTGGTACGTAGACTCGTGTATTACCTACGGTGGTCAAGTTTATTTCAAATTTTTGCCACGCCCCCTCCGCCCACGAAATTTAAACAAATTTGATTTTCTTAAAGACTATAATAGCTAGAGACACCAAATTTTGTATGTGTATTTGTTTAATAAATATATTATTGCATATATTGTATATGCAACGATTTTGCCACGCCCCTTTCCGCCCCCGTAATTTGGGAAAACTCGATTATCTCACGTAATTTTCTACCTTTTGTAATCAAATTTGGCACACTTGAATTTGATACTAATACCCAGCAAAACACCAAATTTGATCAAAATCGGACAAAAAACAACGAAGTTATGCATATAAACGTTTTTCCATAAGGCCGTAGTTGGTCGTTGGCTGGTGGGGGCGCTAGGGTGCTCGTATACTTGAGTGAGGGAGATTCTAAGATATGCTTGTAATAAAAAGCATGTGAAAATGCATTTGTTTAATAAATTTAAAATATTTGCTTTACTGGTGTATGGTATACCTAAGTCGGCGAGACGACTTACTTACTTCATTTTTTTATGTAACCTCTTTTTGAAAATTTTGAATTGTTATTTGTTCTTTTCCCATGATAATGCACCAACATTTTGACACTAAAATTTTGGCATCACTTTCGGCCTGTAAATAAAAACGCACGTGCACGTATTGTTTTTTCCTCCTTCTTTTATTTTGCCATCGGTTTTGACTTTGTTTAATTATTGTGTCGTTTTTGGGTTCGTCTCATTTTGTCATTTCCTTTTGTGTTTATTTTCAGAAATGAAAGAAAAAACTTTGACATTTCAATTATTTAAAGTTGAACATTTCATTCTTTTTTTTTTTTTTTTTTTTGTTGGTTTTTTGTTTTTGCCTGCAAAGGACAAAAGATTTGTGTTCCTGGAAAAATTGACAGTTGTTTGGTCTCCATTTTTATTCTTCAAATACCCTGCATTCAGTGTTGTAAGTGGGGCATATTAACTTTATTTTCAGACCTCTTACAAGTTTACGAGTAAAAATATTTTATTCAAAGAATATATCATGAGATATAGTGAGATTAGCGATGGTGGGACTAATTAAAGATAAGCAATAATCGAATATTTTGTTCAATCGTACGATTTAATTGTATTGAAAATTGTCATTTGATTAATTTAAACGGCACTCGATTCGTGTCGATCGCCTCAAATTATACATTTTTTTTTAGATTTAGATTTTTAAACTAGGTTTTAGTTTAAGCTACATATTAGGTAAATAATAGATGTAGGTAAACTATCAAAAGCAAATGAAAGCCTAGAACTCGATTTTAATAATCGATTATTTTTATGCATCTTCGATTAATCGTTTTTAATAATCGAGAGCTTTAGATTATTAAAATCGATTATTGATTTTTATTTTGCATCAATATCAATGATTGCAAAATGATGGCCCCAACATAAGCCTTGGTGTATAAAACATTTATAATAATCCTTAAATTTATTACATAGATGCAACTTAATAGTACAACGAATTTGGGCTAGAGACCAGCTACAATGATTCATAGATTCTGTCAATTCCAGCGCCCATTACTATATGTGCATCCCTCGCAGAGAAACCACTGAAAATCTATATGCACCATTGTTTGTAAGTAATTTATAAGGAAATCTGTTAAAGTTTGTAATTCCTATTTACAATATCGCTCCACAAAATCTATATGCAAATCCATTTGAAATATTTATTTTAACTACTACAGTATTACTGTTTGTCAATTATAAATGCGGTCCTAAAAAGGATATCAAGTATTGAGGTCAGAAAAAAGTACATTGTTTCCAAAGCATTTCTCTCAATGTGGATTGAAGAAAAGAAAGAATTCTCTTCAAAAATTGGCAAATTATTATAATAACCAGAGGGCCGAGGCTAACTTCGACCGCGCCGAAGTTTGTATACCCTTGCAAGTTGTTTGTCACTCTTTCCTCACTTATAGCCGTCAAAGTGGAAAAACGTTTTATCTAAAAAAAATAATGTTTGCGAAAGAACGGTCTACAATCTTAACATAGTAGATAACGAAGTTTTTGACCAAAGTCACTGTTTTCCACCGATCGTTCCTATGGGAGCTATATGATATAGTCACACGAAATTCGGCACAGTCGTTTATAGATGTAATAAACTTACCAATATTAAATTTAATGGCAATAGCTTAGAAAATAACGAAGTTATTGAGAAAAGTCACTGTTTGTGACTTTGCCTTTTGTATGGGAGCTATATGATATAGTGGTCCGATCCGGCTTATTATGAGATATACAAACTGTACAGTATATACAAGCCTACATGCAAAATTTCAACTCTGTAGCGAATTTTGTAGCTGGTCTCTAGCCAAAATTCGACGGACGGATGTCCGAAAGTATATACATATATTCTTGATCAGCACGACGAGACGAGTTCAAATAGCCATCATTATACCCTTGCAAAGGGACAGAAGAAGGCGTTTGCGACCCCATAAATTATATATATTCTTGATCAGCATGAGAAGCTGAGTCGATATAGCCATGTCCGTCTGTCCGTCCGTCCGTCGGATGCTCGAATACACGGGCTTTTTTGAAACTTTTGTTCCCACTTTTTTCAACAAACGAAAATATTGTTGAGTTTACAATATTTCTTGATTTTATAGATCAAATATAATTCAGATAGCAATAATCGGTGGTCAGATCAGCCGAATTGTCTTCTATTTTATAATTCAGAGAAAAATAATTGGCTGCCATAGCAGTCAAACAACGCGACGAAGAAAACTACAGACTGGCAACACCATAATCCATAAAAATGACGTTATCCAACACTGAAATCTAGCTTTAGTCGATTTTTCCACTTCTCAACACTGAAATTTCGAGTAGCTTAATTAAATATTTACCTCATACTTTATCGGGTAATAAGTAGCTCAAATACCAAGTTTCATTCCAACAGCTCTTAAGATGGCTGAGTAAAACGCATAAGCACCGACGGACGGACGGACAGACTAATGAATAGACTTATGCGATAACGATTCGATATTTCTATTGGACAAAGTACTTGGCAACCCTAGAACCGATAACAATAAATACCATCACAGTAAGCATTGACCACATCAACTAGTTGGGTTGCTAAGGAATTGTAAAAGGCCTCATCAGTCGCACATTGGCTCTCGAGAGGAGAGCAATAGCAACTCAAAGTTTTTTTTTTCCTTTTTGGCCTGAAACAAAATTTTCCAATGTTTCCACTTTTTAAAACGCTTTAACCAATGAAAACTTTAATTGGCTTGGTAAACCGCAAAACTTATGTATTTCTCATACATTTCCATTGCAAGTGCAGATTTATATTATCACTGTTATAATTCTTCAATATTTTCCCTACTTGCTCTATTTATGTTATATCTATAATACTCCTAAAGTATTTTTGTTAAATCTGAGAGCATACGGTTGCAGATGGTTCCGGCTTTCTCTGAAGTCTGTCACCATGAATTAACCCTACTATAAAAGGCGCACCAGTTTTTCTTCTTTTATATATCCCATGCAATAATTGGACCAGTATTCCTGGCTTTTCTTTGTTGTAGATAATGCCATAGATTACTACTTGACTGACGTATTACAGTATACCAAATAGGCCAAGTAGCACTTTGTTCAGATTGTGATCATGATTGTGGTTTTTTTTTTGTTTGGTTCTCTTAGGTGCTACTCTTGGGTAGTTTAAATCTGACTAAAAGTTTTTTGTGGTATCATTTGCTGTACTTGTATGGAATGAGTCGCATGATTGTTCATGGAATGAAAGGCCACAGACGATTTTTTTCTCTTTCATTTTCAATTTGCCTTGTAGTTTAAACGAACTTAAGGTGAGGCCTTTCACATCGACGAAAATATTGAAATAAATAAACTTGTGCCCTGATAAATATAGTGCGATCATCTTTTTTCCCCTGTAATGGGGCCTTGTCAACTTGTAATGGGGCCTTGTCAACTTTTTTTCGTGGAAATTACTCAAAAATACGATAACCAGTAACTTTAAGCCCGATTATTTATTTTTTGAGATAAATTAAAGTTCAATTTTTAATGTCATCCGATTAGATAGCTTTTAACAAAAACTCTAAAAACTTTTAGTTTTTCTATTTCCGATCCGTTGTCAGTGCATACGTCCGTACGACGTGGAGTTTAATACTGATTTTCAATATTGTTTATAGTTTTTACAGCGGCAATTTTCAAAATGGGCTGTATCAAATAAGCTGCGAGCCACTGTAGACTTACATTTGTATATGGATGTATCAGGGATGCCAAGTCAAAATTTGAGAATTACGTGGCCAGGCTCAAAAATCTACGCGTTACAAAAAAGTCTATGCTTAACAAAAGCTTCATGCTCTTCTAAGTCCCTCTTGCCTGAAGAGCATTTGAGGTCCGCTTTGCAAGATTTGCAATAAAAAAAAAACATTTCCCTTACTGCTTTTCGTCAACCAGGAATACTTTTTTTCCAAGCTGCTGAGTGATTCACGTCGTAGTGCACTTTCCTTCTCTTGGTTGGAGTTTGCTTCTTCATCGGTGTCACTTGTTAAAATTTCCATTTCAAATTTCAATCACAAATTCTAAAGTTAGCGCTGGCAATCTTCAATCAAAAATTTTAGTTTTTGCGGTATTTTGAAATATTTTTTTAGTTTTCGTCTCTTCACACGTAGATCTCCTTTAAAATACGGCGATCTAACTGAAAAGACGGAGGGTTGGCATCCCTGGGATGTAAAAACATAGGCCTACAGATATGCCATTCGTATTTAAAGTCAAAAAAGTATAAATATGCAAAATTTTATAAGATGCTAAATATATAACTAAAATATTGACCTTTTTATACCCTGGCAGAGGGTATTATAAAATTGGTCAGATGTTTGTAACGCACAGAAGGAGACGTTTCCGACCCCATAAAGTATATATATTCTTGATCAGCATGAGCAGCTGAGTCGATATAGCCATTTCCGTCTGTCCATCGGTGCGTATGCGTTTTACTCAGCCATCTTAAGAGCTATCGGTATGAAATTTTTTGGGTCTTTTTATTACCCGGGTAAGATAACGTATGAAAATTATCAGGATCGGACTTCTATATCATATAGTTCTAGAATAAACATTTTTGCAGAAATTTGAGTATCACCATGAAATTTACCAATACGATAGTATTGCACATAACACATCAGATCCCGAAATTTGAATCTGATCCGATAAATAGAACAGTCAATATAAATCGGCTCAAGCGCTGCCTACTACGTCATCATCAAATCGTCAGAGCACATGCATAGACACACAGACACAACGAAAGAAATTTCAAAATGTGAAAATATTATTGCCAAGGACTGCAAGGGATATGTGTTTCTCTTAGGAGAAGAAAAATAAAGCAGCATTCGATGTCTTTTAAAGGGGGTTTAAATGTTAGTTGTTGCTTAGCAAAAGTAATTTAAACTTGCAAGAGGGTATTCAAAAAATGTTTTTTTTAAATGTATGAAATGTTTGTCCTTGATTAAAAACGTTTGTTTGTTGTTGTTATTGTATGCAGATGGTAAAATAAATATGCTGCAAGAAAAAAGAAAATAAAAATGAAAACAAAAAACTTGTGTCTACCTTTGTCTAGTTATGTTTCGAAGTGCCTTCACTTACCACTTACACCTCAAGTACAGAGTATTCTGACTTCTGTCTGCTTGTAAGTGTACAACTGTATGTGTGTGTATGTGTGTGTGTGTGTGTGTGTGTGTGTGTGTGTGTGTGTGTGTGTGTGTGTGTGTGATGACGGAAGTCTCAAAGTGACAGACAATTTTTGCGTTAACTAGAATAACAACAAACATGACTACAAACAGAGCGAGCGAGAGATAGAAAATAGATGAGCAAAAAGAGAGGGGGCGAAAGAGTAGAGTAACTTTAGCCACATGTGCACAAACCTTTTTTGTTATTGTTGTTGTTTTATTTCTATGTATGTGCCTGCAGTTTGACGAAGTGCTTCTTCAACCCCCCATCCCCTTTCGCCCATGGTCTGGTGCTCTCCAGCTATCCAACTGAATCCCCTTTTTACTTCAGGACCCTTGTAGTTAGTCAGCATAATGAATCACACACCGGCACACGCGCTCGTCCAGGACTCGTACTTGTGCCATCATCATCATTATCATCAGACTCCATGCTTTGTTGGTAGCTACAATTTTACAATTGACTGTTTCTCTATACCCAGAGCAACAGAAGAGATGGAGATGGTGAACGTTTTGAGGAGGGTTTCATTTCGTTTCGTTCGTAAAACGCTTGACTTGTTTTACGCATTATTTACTTAGTTTTGATGCTGCTACTGTTACGACAACGGCTACGGCTATGGCTGCCTATTGCTGTTGCCCTAATACCATGTGGATGTATCCACAGAAGCTGTGCAGGAGCGGACATAAAAGGGTAAAGTGCTTAAGAGAGGATTAAACAATGTTGAAATATCAATATATTAAAGTGACTAAATTTTTTACACATACTCTTAAAAAAAATAACTACATACATTTATCTTAATTTGCATCTAAAATTAAAATACTTTTAAATTCTAATTAAACATATGTATATATACATATATCTCTCTATCTACATATGTGAACTAGAAGGGTTCAGGCATGGCATAAATATATAAACACAATTCGTGGTTAGATGTAGTCTGAGTAATATTTAATTACCTAAAATGTATTAAATAAACCTATAAATTCCAAAGGAATTCCATTTAGTTAAAGTATTTACGAAATTATATAAAACAGAGGGCCGGGGCTAACTTCAACATGTCTCACGTGCTAATCAAGAATATATATACTTTATATGGTCGAAGAAGCTTCCTTCTGTGCCCTTTTTGCAAGAGTATAATGGCAGTTAAAACCATTTTCCATTTTCCATAATCCAGCCCTGACTAAGTGAGTTTGTCTATGTTGACTATGGAAGATGGTAAAAGGGGGGCGTGGCAAATGAACTAGCATAAAAGTAAGTTGCGGCAAGTAGCAAAACGTTTGGCTACAATTAATTTCGTAGTCTGTACACGGGAACGCATACTGAGTAAATGGAAAGGCATGCCACACGGCATGGCACGGTGCACGGTATGAAGGGCAGGATGCAGGGGAAAAGAGAGGAATATTCATGAAAAGCGTTGGCTCCACTTTAAATGGAGTTTGGTGGCTGAAGTGAATAGTGCTCTGGTGATCCTGATGCTCCTTAATGTGGTAATTTTAAATTAAAATTGCCTGGAGAGTCGATTTAATTGAAGGCATCTATAAAATTTGTGGGTTTCATTTGTGTTTTCTTTTTTTGTTGTTGTTGCTGTTGATGTTTTTCGTCGTTCATTTTTGGCCCCAAAGTGGGCAATTGGAGGTTTCTGTTGATAACGCACTGTGGTCCAATTACAAGCAATACACAAGCAACCCCTTTCAATTTGAAAATTCACATAAATTCCATAAAATGAAACCCAAATACACACACACCAAAGTATCTTAAATTTAATTTCACGAGCATACCAAAATGTCTCCTTACCGGTATGCAATCAAAATGCCATTTTCTGTTTATCTGGTTTTTTAAAGGCCAATAAATATATTTTATGTACATACATACGTATGTTTGTATACGTTTTTGTGTACCTGTACAAAACATTTTCCCATTATGTGAAATTTAACAAAAGGTAAATTCAACCTCGTTGTTAACGTGTATAAAGGCAGGCCAGGCCACAAAAGAAAACTTTCTTCAAGTTCTTAAACTTATTATATGAACCTCCCCATTCAAAAGCTAGTGAAAAATCTTCAAACTTCACGCAACTTTATTACAAGGGGGCAATGTGATAAGTACCCATCATGTAGTTTGTATAATACCCTAACCTAAAGGTCCGTCTATACTATATAAAAGAGGAATTACTATTTATAAGAGGGCATTTTAATTTACCTAAAATAACTTCTTAACTCTAAGAACAAAGAATGCCATTAAATTTTAAGCCCATTTGGAAACTGAAATCTCAAAATGAAATGCAATCGATTCAAGAAAAGATAAACTCTGATAACGCTAGCTCTTGACTAGTATAGCAAGTTTTAGTTATCCATATAAGGTGGGGCAAACACGGCTAGCTATTTGTGTCTCTTCTCGCCCTCCTTTCCTTGTTTTCTTTTTTAATGATCCAAATTCTAAAGATTCTGAAAACTGCTTAAGACATTAGCACCTAGATCCGTCTAGGGCTAAAAAAGGGGAGAACTGTGCACCTTAATGTAAGCATTGCTGGAAAGTAAAGTAAAGCTAGTTCTGGGACTGCTTATTGCATACTTTAGGGGCCAAAGTTCACCCATTTCACAGCCGAAGATCCGCTTTTGTATTAGCATAATGATACAAGGTTAACTATTTTCATAACTCGTCCTAGTCCTGTATAAATATTATGATTGTATTTACTTTCTAAATTTATTTATGGACTAGAAAGGGTAATCAAATCAACAAAGTCCTGAGAAGGAAAAAACTTTTGTCAAGGATATTGCAATGACTCCTAGAATTAATAAATTTTCAAATAACTCGTTGCATTTGTTTTGCAATTAACATTGCAGTTAATTAAAGTCGAATGCAATTGCCATATCAAAAGAGATAGATCTAGACTAGAACTTACTTGGAGTGCTGGCGTTGCAATTTGATAGACTTGTATATCATAATCGATTCTTGTGCACACACACAGCCATACACTTAGACACACTTTCTTCTGTCTCTTGTTAGGTATCTCTTTGTCTCGGATGTCGATAAGATGATGCTAAATGGTAGGAAGCTTATGCATTTACATTTATTTGATATTGTATTAAATATTTAACATACGACACGATAAAACACTTTTGCCTCATTAATCTTAACCCCCATACGCACGCACGCACGCTGGCACGCAGAGAGAAACTCACAGAACACACACACACACACATATATACAAACACACCAAAAAGAATATATGTATATTTATACGCAAAAAACACACGGACACACGCGTTCGCGACTTCTAAGCAAAGGGGAGAACGCCAGCTAATGAGAATGGGCTAACAACAATTGTTAGGCCTATTTGGTTTGGTTAATTTGGTTGATTTCTCTCCTCTTTCGCTTTATATCCACTTTGGGGCCACTGTATTTTATTTAACTAAATATATATTTTTATTTATTATTTTTTAATCGGTTTTTGTTTGAGTATTTTATTATTTTCGTTTCCTTTGGCTGGACCAAAAATTTTTTACGCGTTTTTATGGCGTGACGTGAGGTTGAACAACAAAATTTTCTGCGTCTAGTTATGAGCACTGGCAAAGGGAAACTGAGCCAGCTGGAAAACGCCTGTAAGTATGCAGCAGAAGTAGAGATGCCAAAATGTCCATGTATGCATGTATAACAGTTACCGATATAACACTCTCTTTATGGAATGGTTTTGGGTGGTTTCTGGTAAGCATTAGAGAGGATTTTGCGCTTTCTCTTTCTCTCTCTCTCTCTCTGTTTCTCTCTCCCCTCTCTCTCTTTCTTTCAGTGTGTTTGCATGTGTCTGAGTCTTTTTATGGTGAAGCTATTTTGATTACCTGCCTAAAAGTTGAAATAAAAAGTCTGACAATGAGAATACAACGACGACCTTGGTGCTGTTAATGCCGTAAACCATAAACTTGATGCCAAACTAGGTGGAAAAAAAAATGGTCAACTATGACTATTAAACCAGATTTAAGCATATGTATAATATACATACATATGTACATATGTAAATCTTCTTCTGTTCATCATATTACGTAGAGCAACAATTTAGTTTTTATTAGATCTTGTCAATGAGGCGTACTTTATGAATAGGCCCATATCTTCCGCCCATCTCCTATATACTCCTCTTGCTTATGTGGTGGGCAAAACTAAAGTGTGTGAGGGAAATTATGATTATGATTATTTGTGTGTGTATGTATGTTGTGTGGGCGTTTGCTTACATAAATATGCCATTAAATTTAAGTGACTTGAGTTTTGGATTTCTCTTTGCTCCATCTCCTCCATCTCTTATTGTTAGCTAATTTTATGTTTGGTTGGCCTTTTAGTTTTGTTTTGCCTTAAAGATGTCATCAAATTGAATTGAATTGAGCGAAACGAATGGTATTCTCAATAAGAAAAGGAAAAATATCAAAAGAACGGTAAACAAATTTCACTTAGCCTAAAAGTAGACAACAAAGTTGAAATCCTTCACAGCAGCAGCAGCAACAGCAGCAGAAGGAGCAACCAATAGCCAATTTTAAGCAGCCATAAAGAAAAGGCATTTCCAGTAGACAAGTTTTGTACGAAATGTAATTGAATTTTTATTGACATTCAAGAAGAATGACAGAGAATGGGTCAACTGAGAGGTACCACACCTCTGCCTGGTTGGCTCAATGCCGGCCTGAATGAGTTGGCATGGGATGGAGGAAAATTGTTGGGTGGTGGTAGGTCTCAGCTTTGGTTTATCGTTGTCTTGTCGTCACTTAAATGAAAGAACAGAATCGAAGCTGGCCCCAGCCCCCATGAAGCTACAGAGCAACTATTTCTGCAGAAAATAAATGACCAGCTAAGGAACGCAGTCTGGGGATGGTGAAACAAAAAGGAAACGAGCAACAAAATAACACCCACTCAAATAAGAATCAAGCAACTTTAATTAATTTATTTTTCTACCCAAAAATATTTACAATATCGATGCGGGTAGTTTGCAATGCAAAGAAATTTTCGTTTAATGGGAAAAGCACAACATTTTATTTGAAAAACAAAAATACAAAACTATTCTCGAAATGGTTTTTAATCCTATTAGTTCATGTTTTTTTTTATTAGAACTGAGAAACAACACAAGAATCGTTAGGTATTTGCTTTTGAAAGTTTTATTAGGTGCAATCAACAAGAAAGTGAGCGACTCTGTATCTTTTTGAAGGACTTAGCCTCCATCGAAATTTGGGCTATGATTTGTTTTCCTTGAAAATAAGGTAAATAGAGCTTCATCTCTAAATGAATTGAATCGAGCTAGTTACTAGAAACAAAAGTTAAACGAATTTTTATTTGAAATGTAATTAATTCATAAACAAAAACACTTGGGGAAAGGACCCCTCCTCTGTCCATTCCTTTCCAGCACGCCCTTAGTTTACTTTCATTACAAAGAATATTATGGATGGTCAATTTGAATCATTCTTTATTGAACAACTTGAATAGTTTTGTACTTTAGTTTTTAAATACCCTATTTCTTTTTAGAAAACTTTTAGCCTCTTATGTAAATACAACAAAAATGTTGAGTCATCGGTTCAGCGCGTTTACGATTGTTTCCTTAGAATATTTAAATAAAGTAAGAAGTCGTTTCGCCGAATTCAGCTCGTTCTTAAAAACACGCGTGCACTCTAGCGCCACCACCGGCCAATGGTCAACCCCTCATTGATGGACCACCTACGTAAACAAGTATTTTTAATTCGATTTTAAAGAAATTTTGTGTATTTTTTGTAAAGTAGCTTAACTATTGGAATAGAACAGAATTTTTGTTCAAATTACGTGGGCGGAAGTAGGCGGAAAATTGAAAATAAACTTCATAAGCATGCAGACTACACAAATTTACATACCAAATTTGGTAGCTCTAGCGCTTATAGGCACCGAGGTCTAGATGTTCATACAGACAGACATGGCTAGATCGACTCGGTTGTTGATGCTGATTAAGAATATATACATATATGTCCTGTTGGGATCGGAAGAAGCTTCATTCTATAATATACCATTTCACCATAACCTAACCTTTCGGAATTTTCATTTTATGCTTTAAGTGCTGCCCGATTTCGCATCCTCCCACTCTCTCAAAAAATATTCGTGTTAATTGCCATTTTGTTTGGTCAGATGTTTGTTTGTCATGATGACCCCAGAAAGTATATATATTCTTGATCAGCATGAGAAGCTGAGTCGATATAGCCATGTCCGTCTATCTGTGCGTACGCGTTTTACTCAGCCATCTTAAGAGCTATTGGGATGCAATTTTTTTTGTGGGCTTTTTATTACCCTGGTGAGATAAAGTATGAAAATCGTAAGGATCGGACCACTATATCATATAGCTCTAGAACAAACATTTTAGCAAAAATTGGAGTATCCCCATGAAATTTACCAATATGATAGTATTTGATATAAATTGACAGATCCCAAAATTTGAATCTGATCGGATAAATAGAACACAAGTTACAGTCAACACAAATCGGTTCAAATGATGATGTAGTAGACAGCAAGCAGCGCTGCTTGCTGCCTACTACGTCTTCATCAAATCAAACAGAGCACATGCATACACACACACAGACGCAGCACTACAAAAACTGTATGTGTATGCGTGTTGTGCTTCGCTTAGGGAATGATGCAAGAAGAAGAAAAATTTGTATAAAAAGAGAAATAATTTGAATGTTTTGTTTGTGTATTGATGAATTCAGTTGCAGGGAAAGAAACTTCAAAATGTAAAAAAATTATTGCCAAGGGCTGCAAGGTTATATAAATTTCGGCATTGCCGAAGTTAGCTTCTTTGATATTTTAAATTAAAATTAATATTTCTTTTATTGCCAAGAACAAGTAAATGGCGCGAGAAAGAGAAATCGCAAAAGTAGCGGCAGCGCAGTCGCAGTGAAATCTTCTGCTTTAGCGCAGTTTTGTGTGGAAGAAAGAGAAAGAAGCGAATCTTACAAATGTTGGTGTGCAAAAGAATGAAAAAACTTCTCAGCCCGATGAGTTTTTCTTTTTTGTGTGCGCTGTGATTGAGTGAGTGAAAAAAATGGCAATACATAAACGCGTTTATCTTAGCATTTAGAATGTGTAACAGAAAAAGATGGCAATATTGTTAACTTGTGATTGGTAAGCCAAGTAAAGCATTTACCGTTGTTCTAATGCACAAACATTATTATATCATCAGCTCATTGTAAATCAACTTATTATAGGCTCTGGAAGAGCTAAGTATCAGTTTGTTAAATAACGATTAACGGAAGGTATCTCAAATCAAATCAAATTTTTTTGTTGCCAAGAAGAAGGTAACGGCACATTTCAAAGTAGCGGCAGCGGCAGTCGCAATGAAATCTGAAGCGCCAACCCAGTTTTGTGTGTAAGAAAGAGATAGAAGTGTGCGAATTTTACAAGGAAGAGTAAATTAAAAATGTCTATACTTTTACTCTTTTATTTCTATGAAACTGTTGAGTTTTCCTACACTAAAAATAAAGTTTATTTTACATAAAGAATTTAAATATTTACTTGTAATAATGTTGACGTAAATATGCCGATATTTTTAGAAAGGAATACAAACAATATTTTAGGGAAATATATTTTCTCCGTGTGTATATTGAGTGTGCTGAAATTAGTTTTTATACCCTTGCAAAAAGGGTATATTAATTTTGTTCAGAAGTGTGCAACGCATAGAAGGAAGCATCTCCGACCATAAAGTATATATATTCTTGATCAGCACGACGAGACGAGTTCAAATAGCCATGTCCGTCCGTCCGTCCGTCGGTCCGACTGGATCAACGCGAACTCCTAGACCGTAAGTAACTTTTATTTTTGATTTTTATTTTTTCACTCTACCCATAACTGTTATTTTTGTGAAAAAAAATAAATAAAAATCATTACTCTGGGTGCCCGGACTTGTAGGAATAGCAGGAAACGAACTAGCAGATACCTCTGCTAAAAATGCAGCGAAACAGCCTCTATTAACAAAGGAAAAGTTTAACGTACAAGACATACAAAAATATTTAAAAAACATATAACTCACAAAACTACAATCCAACATAAACGAAACATCAACCTGATACCAAGCAAATAATCCACATAAACTAAACAACTACTACATTTTAAAAAGAAACTCATTATTCCTCTCGAGAAGAGAAATAATAATAAACAGACTTAGACTCGGACACTCCAATATAACCCACATACCTAAATCGACAGATCTCCCCCACATGCCCCTTTTGCAACGACACCATATCAATCGAACACATTCTCAGCAAATGCAATACTCTAAATCCTCAAAGACAAGCAATATTTAAAAAGACTCCAATGCTTAGCACAGCCCACACCCTCAAACATATCAAACATTCTAAAATAAGTACTTAAAAACAACAAATTTATATCACTACATTTAAGTACTTCCAATTTAATCTAAATAATACATGTACATATGTACATAAATACAACATTTCCCTTCAGTACCAATCGCCGGGGATTCCCCGCGGACATGTCGCTTGTCCCCGCGGACAACGTGGCGACACTCCCATTAAAATTGCGGCGACATTTAACATTGCATGTCCTAGCTTTCAAGACCGGAACGACAACCTAGCGACAGTTGTCGCTCCAGTCGCCAAGACAAATGTCGAAATGTCTTGCCGAACGCCGGGACAAACAAGCATTGTGTCGCCGCTTTGTCGCTTTCGTCCCTCTAGTCCCGGCGATCAGAGGGACAATTGTCGCCCAATCGTCCCTTGCACAAGACCATTGAGCGACAATTGTCCCTCCAGTCGCCGGCGACCAGAGCGACAGAATTTTTTTCTGCCGACGTCGGTGGCTCGGACAATCGGGCGAAATTGTCAGCGGCGACAATTTGGTACTGAAGGGTTAGTACTATTAAGAGAACTTATACATAAACACACACAAATCTAGAGCTGAAGGCCTTTGCCGCCATAGCCACGTAATAAGCTAGCTTTTAATTTTTTATTATTAAGTTAGCTCTCAAATAAATAAATAAATTAATAGCTTTCTTCGCAAAAATACACATCCATTCTAAAAAAATTTTAAAATTTCCAATTCCAACTCCAATTCGAGCAGCATCATCGACAGAGGGTAAAGTTTTGCGACCAAACAGTCCCCACTTAAAATTTAAACTTAAACCTTAAAGATTAAAAACAAATCTCAAAAAAATTTAAATTCGAAGAAAAAATTGCTTGTCAAATCATGTGAACCACTTGGCTGGGAGATTGACTTTAGTGGCTTGTTTAAATAATTAGGTAAGGTTTTAAAATAATACAATGGGTAGCTAAAAAGATAAAGCATTTTTGTCCGAACAAACTGGAATTGAATCGGAATGCTAAGTTAGCTCATCTCAACTCACAATACAATTGATACAAAAGAAAGAAATGAATCGCTCCTTTTAAAAAGTTAATACACTATTTGAGGAGTATCATCGACAGAGGGTAAAGTTCTGCGACCAAATAGTCCCCACTTAAAATTTAAAGATATAAAATCTGACATGTTAGAATTAAAGCATTAAAGTTTAACCATGACGATGTTACCACATTATTATTCTGTAAATGTAAAACCATGGTTAGGTTTTTCAAACAAATCTCAAAAAAATTTAAATTCGAAGAAAGAATTGCTTGTCAAATCATGTGAACCACTTGGCTGGGAGATTGACTTTAGTGGCTTGTTTAAATAATTAGGTAAGGTTTTAATATAATACAATGGGTAGCTAAAAAGATAAAGCATTTTCGTCCGAACAAATTGGAAGTGAATGTGAATGCTAAGTTAGCTCATCTCAACTCACAATACATTTGATACAAAAGCAAAAAATGAATCGCTCCTTTTAAAAAAGTTAATACACTATTCGAGCAGCATCATCGACAGATGGTAAAGTTTTGCGACCAAATAGTCCCCACTTAAAAACAAATCTCAAAAAAATTTAAATTCGAAGAAAAAATTGCTTGACAATAATTTTCTTATTCTCACAAGATTGTGTATGTAAGACGGATTATATAGCAGACAACGGTAGTATGAAAGCTTTAAATATGACATGATAATAACAAGGAAAAATCATATAGAAGATATTGAACCACTTGGCTGGGAGATTGACTTTAGTGGCTTGTTTAAATAATTAGGTAAAGTTTTAATATAATACAATGGGTAGCTAAAAAGATAAAGCATTTTCGTCCGAACAAATTGGAAGTGAATGTGAATGCTAAGTTAGCTCATCTCAACTCACAATACAATTGATACAAAAAGAAAGGAATGAATCGCTCCTTTTAAAAAGTTAATACACTATTCGAGGAGTATCATCGACAGAGGGTAAAGTTCTGCGACCAAATAGTCCCCACTTAAAATTTAAAGATATAAAATCTGACATGTTAGAATTAAAGCATTAAAGTTTAACCATGACGATGCTACCACATTATTATTCTGCAAATGTAAAACCATGGTTAGGTTTTTCAAACAAATCTCAAAAAAATTTAAATTCGAAGAAAGAATTGCTTGTCAAATCATGTAAACCACTTGGCTGGGAGATTGACTTTAGTGGCTTGTTTAAATAATTAGGTAAGGTTTTAATATAATACAATGGGTAGCTAAAAAGATAAAGCATTTTCGTCCGAACAAATTGGAAGTGAATGTGAATGCTAAGTTAGCTCATCTCAACTCACAATACATTTGATACAAAAGCAAAAAATGAATCGCTCCTTTTAAAAAGTTAATACACTATTCGAGCAGCATCATCGACAGATGGTAAAGTTTTGCGACCAAATAGTCCCCACTTAAAAACAAATCTCAAAAAAATTTAAATTCGAAGAAAAAATTGCTTGACAATAATTTTCTTATTCTCACAAGATTGTGTATGTAAGACGGATTATATAGCAGACAACGGTAGTATGAAAGCTTTAAATATGACATGATAATAACAAGGAAAAATCATATAGAAGATATTGAACCACTTGGCTGGGAGATTGACTTTAGTGGCTTGTTTAAAAAATTAGGTAAAGTTTTAATATAATACAATGGGTAGCTAAAAAGATAAAGCATTTTCGTCCGAACAAATTGGAAGTGAATGTGAATGCTAAGTTAGCTCATCTCAACTCACAATACAATTGATACAAAAGAAAGGAATGAATCGCTCCTTTTAAAAAGTTAATACACTATTCGAGGAGTATCATCGACAGAGGGTAAAGTTCTGCGACCAAATAGTCCCCACTTAAAATTTAAAGATATAAAATCTGACATGTTAGAATTAAAGCATTAAAGTTTAACCATGACGATGCTACCACATTATTATTCTGCAAATGTAAAACCATGGTTAGGTTTTTCAAACAAATCTCAAAAAATTTAAATTCGAAGAAAGAATTGCTTGTCAAATCATGTAAACCACTTGGCTGGGAGATTGACTTTAGTGGCTTGTTTAAATAATTAGGTAAGGTTTTAATATAATACAATGGGTAGCTAAAAAGATAAAGCATTTTCGTCCGAACAAATTGGAAGTGAATGTGAATGCTAAGTTAGCTCATCTCAACTCACAATACATTTGATACAAAAGCAAAAAATGAATCGCTCCTTTTAAAAAGTTAATACACTATTCGAGCAGCATCATCGACAGATGGTAAAGTTTTGCGACCAAATAGTCCCCACTTAAAAACAAATCTCAAAAAAATTTAAATTCGAAGAAAAAATTGCTTGACAATAATTTTCTTATTCTCACAAGATTGTGTATGTAAGATGGATTATATAATAACAAGGAAAAATCATATAGAAGATATTGAACCACTTGGCTGGGAGATTGACTTTAGTGGCTTGTTTAAATAATTAGGTAAAGTTTTAATGTAATACAATGGGTAGCTAAAAAGATAAAGCATTTTTGTCCGAACAAACTGGAATTGAATCGGAATGCTAAGTTAGCTCATCTCAACTCACAATACATTTGATACAAAAGCAAAAAATGAATCGCTCCTTTTAAAAAGTTAATACACTATTCGAGCAGCATCATCGACAGATGGTAAAGTTTTGCGACCAAATAGTCCCCACTTAAAAACAAATCTCAAAAAAATTTAAATTCGAAGAAAAAATTGCTTGACAATAATTTTCTTATTCTCACAAGATTGTGTATGTAAGATGGATTATATAATAACAAGGAAAAATCATATAGAAGATATTGAACCACTTGGCTGGGAGATTGACTTTAGTGGCTTGTTTAAATAATTAGGTAAAGTTTTAATATAATACAATGGGTAGCTAAAAAGATAAAGCATTTTCGTCCGAACAAATTGGAAGTGAATGTGAATGCTAAGTTAGCTCATCTCAACTCACAATACATTTGATACAAAAGCAAAAAATGAATCGCTCCTTTTAAAAAGTTAATACACTATTCGAGCAGCATCATCGACAGATGGTAAAGTTTTGCGACCAAATAGTCCCCACTTAAAATTTAAAGATATAAAATCTGACATGTTAGAATTAAAGCATTAAAGTTTAACCATGACGATGTTACCACATTATTATTCTGTAAATGTAAAACCATGGTTAGGTTTTTCAAACAAATCTCAAAAAAATTTAAATTCGAAGAAAGAATTGCTTGTCAAATCATGTGAACCACTTGGCTGGGAGATTGACTTTAGTGGCTTGTTTAAATAATTAGGTAAGGTTTTAATATAATACAATGAGTAGCTAATAATAAGGAAAAAACATTTAAAAATGTTGACCACTTGGCCAGATTATCTTTGGTTGCTTGTTAATAAGGAAAATAATTTAAAGAGCACTGCACGAATAATAATTGATGGAAACCAATTTTAAATACGGACAGCAGGGTCTTTGGCTATGACCGCTTGCTCAAGTATTAAAATGTTTAATAAATGGAAGGAAAAATATGTTTACGGCAAAACGCGTGAAAACGAATGAGACTTTTTGGCAAAGCGTCAACCATTTATTCTGTTCGGGCTGAACTAGTTCTATGTTCTAGTTCATAATTATGAATCACAACAGTTCCTTGCTCGATTATGAGTAACTGGTTCGATATACCAAGAAGTACATATTTTTTAACATTTCGATAAACTTTATTATCGATAAAAAACGTTAACAATGAATGACAAGCTATGGGAGCTATCTGATATAGTCACCCGATCTGGCCCAATTTGGCACAGTCGTTTATAGCTATAATGAATTTACCAATACTAAATTTAACGACAATAGCTTTTGAAAATAATGAAGTTATTGAGAAAAGTCACTGTTCACTGTTTGCCGTTTCTATGGGAGCTAAATGATATAGTGGTCCGATCCGGTTGAATCCGAGATATACAATCTGGGCAGTATATGTATATGTATAAGCCTACGTGCAGCTCTGTAGGTCTTACGGTCTAGGATGAGTTTGCGTTGTTTCAGACGGACAGACGGATGGACGGACGGACGGACATGTCTATTTGAACTCGTCTCGTCGTGCTGATCAAGAATATATATCCTTTTTATGGTCGGAGATGCTTCCTTCTATGCGTTGCCCACTTCTGACCAACATTGATATACCCTTTTTGCAAGGGTATAAAAACTGTCACACCATGGCCAATCACAATATTTACATACGTGCATATATCGTCTATCTACATACATATACACATGTACACGCTTTAGTCGAACATAACGGTTTTCTTATTATTTTTTTTTTTGTTCTCGCAACTAATTGATGTTTGCCTTCCACTATCTGGCTTCTCTTAAAGTGGCACCCATTATCGTTTATAGTTGCTCGCTTTACTGCCCAACCGTTTTGCTCATTATGAGACTCCTCAATTTACCCTTCCTCCCCCACTTTCCCGCCATTCCGTCTTAGCCATGCTTCTGCTGCTGCTTGTTGCATGCCTGGCCATTAAATTATTTTATATGGCACATTAAAATAAACTACGCACAAATATACATATATGTATGTATGTATGTATATTCCAATTCGCATATGTATGTATGTATGTATGTATATGTGTGTATATAAGAGAAGGAAAAAACGCATTTGCAATTTTCCAGACAATACAGAAAGAGGGGGGAGGGAAAGCGAGAGAGATTAAGTGAGTCAGAGAGTAGTATGGTAGAGCTGAGTGGGATACGAGAGGAGAATTCTAGTTGGCAGTTGGCTAAGGTTAGGCACCATCCACATCCTCTTGGTTTTTAGCTATTATTATCACTGGACGGTTCATAGATCTGCTACGTAAGGGGTGTTTGAAAAGTTATAGGCTCTTCTAACGAATATAATACTTGAATGAGTACATTTCAATTCATATTCGAATACAACAAAATTAAATTATCTACATACTTCGTAAATGAATACTCAATTCAATGAATTTTAAGAAGCTTCAAAAAGACAAAACCGAAAGAATGACATCAAATTATTTGAAAATTTAGGGTACTCTGACAAATAAGTACTCAATGTAAAAAGCGGCGATATATACATATAAGCGATATATGTATCAATAGCCGAGGGCTTGCCGATATATGTATATATCGTCTGTCAAAAATCTCGAGGGGTTTTTATACCCTTGCAAAAAGAGTACATATATTAATTTTGGTAAGAAGTGTGCCACGCATGATCAACACGACGAGACAAGAGAAGGCCATTTCCGTCCGTCTGTCAGTCCGTTTAGATCAGCGCAAACTCCTTCTAGACCGTAAGAGCTACAGAGCTGAAGTTTTGCATGTAGGCTTGTATATACTGCAGGGGTTGTATATCTCGGATTCAGCCGGATCGGACCACTATATCATATAGCTCCCATACAAACGGCAAAGTCACGAACAGTGACTTTTCTCAATAACTTCGCAATTTTCTCAGCTATTGTCCTGAAATTAAATATTGGTCAGTTTATTACACATATAAACCACAGTGTCGAATTTGATCAAGATCGGATGTCTATATCATATAGCTCCCGTTGGAACAATAGGTGGAAAATCGTGACTTTGATCAATTACTTCGTTATTTCCTATGCTAAGGTTGTAAGCCGTTCTTTAGCAAACATTAGATGTTTTAACGTTTTTTCACTTTAAAGGCTATAAGTAAGGAAAGAGTAACAAAAAACTTTCAAGGATATGCAAACTTTGACGCGGTCGAAGTTAGCCCCGGTTTTCTAGTATGAGTACTTATCCATCACCAAATAAATGGTGAAAATTTCATGCCAAAAGCATGCAATGGGCTGAAAGGTAATATTTTCATGTTTCAAAAAGCTTACAATTTGGGGGTAAATTTATATTATTTCGCACTTTGAAATTTGTCACTATAAAATAATATGATTCAAAATTACATATAAAATTAAAGATCAACTGTTGGTTATCAATAAGCTGATTCAGGACTGTGTAATTTGGGATAATATGCCCCTTTAAGTATGCAATAGGCTTAGAAAGTATTTATTATTTGCAACAAATTTAGAAATTTTCGTGTGTCTTGCAACTTAAAAATTGTGTACAAACAATGTGGCTTCGAGAATTTGTTGTATCCACAGAATACTCCAAACTTCCTTACATGTTTCAAAACCCGAATTCTCGGCGTAGTTTTTGCATACTTTTGGAAGCAAATTTTCCCTATAAAAAGCCATTGGAACGACACCATACTTGGTATGTATATTTGCTAAATGCACACATTTTGTATGTTTAAATTTTTGCCACGCCCCTTTCTGCCCCTGTAATTCGAAAAAACTCGATTATCTTCCGTAATTTTCTACCTTGTGTAATCAAATTTGGCACACTTAAATTTGATACTAATATCCAGCAAAACCAAAATCGGACTAAAAATAGCCAAGTTGTGCTTATAAACGTTTTTCCATAAGGCCGGAGATGGCCTGGTGGGGGGCGCTAGGGTGCTCGTATGCTTGACTGAGCGAGATACTAAGATATGCTTGTAAAAAGCATGGGAACAGAATTAAAACTACGTAAAATGCATTTGTTATATGTTCTCGTAGCCAATGGACAATCAATATTTGCAGTAGAAAGTTTTATTTATATATAGGCTATTTCAAACAATTTTCTGACTGGAAAAAAAAAAGAAAGTATTTTGCTTATGCATACTTTCGGGGGAATATTTACATTATGTCACACTTTCGAATCTGTCAATATAAAAAATTGAGACACGAAAATATAAACATATAGAAGAACTGTTCGTCTCTATATACATACGAATACTTTTCATTCTGTTGTATAATGAATAGAGAGAATTATCGCTGAATGAATGGAAAACCAAAAGGCCGGGGCTAACTTCGACCGGGTCAAGTTTGTATACCCTTGCAACTTTTTTGGTAACTCTTTCCTTACCCATAGCCACGTTTATCCACGCTGTATCTAAAAAGGCGAATGTTTGCGAAAGAACGGCCTTCCGACGGAAGGACGGACGGACAGACGGACATGGCTATATCAACTCAGCTCTCTCTGCTGATCAAGAATATATATACTTCATGTGGTCGGAAACGTCTCCTTCTGTGCGTTACAAACATCTGACCAATTTGCAAAGGTATAAAAATATGGCGTACATCTCAGGAGAACCTCGTATATCTGGTATGTGGTATTATTATTGTTATTAGTGTGTGTGGTTGTGTGTGTTAGTGGACAAGTTCTAAGCAATTATTTAAAGCGCTTGGTTGCCTTCTTGCCGCACGTGATCCACATTTGCATTGCAGCAGCAGCAGCAGCTTTTGGGGTGAGCACTCAGATTTCTGTGTTAAAATGAGGCCAACCCTCTGTCGGGGACAGGGACATACAACAACAAATACAAGAGAAAGAGAAATGCCCAAAGTGGGGATAGAGAGCTGTCATGGCAGACCGCAGCTTTTTGTGCCTGTCCAGCAGTTTACACACACACAAATATACTCAAACTTACACATACACACACCTGTGTGGATGATGAAGTTGATTGCATTCCATTGTCCGAGTGATGTGCTCACATATTTATTTACAATTTAAATGCAGAGCCATCAGCTTCAAGTTCCTCTACACCTCTTCGACTCCCAATCCCCATTCCTCTCGTCCACTGGTCCTGTATTCTATATGTCTGTCTGTGTGTGTGTTTCATTTTAATTGGTACAATCAATTGAAAGCCAACAAATGGTGTTAACGCTTAACTGATTTCGCTACCGTCAATCCTCTTCGATTCATTAGCCATTTTTATGCCACTTGATGGACTGCGAAATAAGGCAACGCAGTTTATCCGTTTCCCCTGCATACGGTTCATCTGTGTCTGTCATCGGTTCATCATCATGTGGAAATTTTCCCTCCTTTATAGGCTTTACGCGCTTTGATCGTGCTGGTGGCCATGGCCATTCAAATAGATTACTCTCCATATCCCTCATTAGACTTAACATTTCTAATTTACGACGTATTGCTTGAACCGCACGACGTTTATCGTGACAGCTATGTTCAGCCACAGAGCCCTCCAAGTTGACTATATCATCGATGTTCCCGTAAAATGTACGATTCTGGATCTCCTCTTTAGCATCATTAGATCGAAATTGTTCCAGATGATTCTCGAGTATATCCATTTTTTGCAGTGTATCCTCTATGATAGTATTTAGATTTATCGTTTGCGACAAACATTCAACAATTTTCGTCATATTGGCTCTCGCTATACTCTGCAATTGGCTGTAACATTCATGCAGTTTATTGGCATTTGGTTCTTCGTTTGGTTTCGGTGTCACCTGACACCAAACAAAAGTGAGTTGTAGAACAAGAAGTAGAACAAGCTGCAACCACATTCTATCGACTGTTTTCAACTACAACTCCAGCACTTTGTCGGGGCACGTTTTGTTTTGCAATGTTAATTGATTTTTCCAGTTATTCAATGCGTGAACTGAACACATTTCAATTCAAAGGGCCAAAAGACAATAGTTATACAAATTACCGGGAATGCCGATTAGGTTGGGCTTCTTTTGATTTTTTTAAAACACACAATTACAAAGGACACAAGTACAAAGGCTGGCCAGAATGTTTATCTGGGGCTGCTCTTCTTCTGCTTGTATAAAATTGTGTCTCACCAATGAACTCTGTCCAGTGTTGTTTTCTTATCAATATGGAAACATATAGCAAGCTCAGATGCGCTGAAAATGTAAATATGCAAAAAGTAAGATCGTTTTATTTTCAGTTTACTTCAGTTTTAAATTCCTTGTTAAAGAAAGTAGTAGTCAAAGTAATTTAGACGGATGCCAAAGGTTGAATAAGATTGTCCATTTCTCTTAAAAGAAATGCGAGCTTTTAGAAGGGAAGATAACATCAGAGAACATTAACTTCACTGAAGGCCGATCAGTTGAAGTGGTGTATCTGTGTCAGTTGTTCTCCAATTTACACTCGTCAAATGTTAATTGCTATCGATCATAAAGGAGGAGGTTTGTTTATAAATACTGTAGGGTGATATTAGGTAGCCTAGTACACTATAATTCTTCTCCACGACAGTCAAAAAGACTCATTCTCCGACTCATTGTCTCTCAAACACAATTCCATTGTGCTTTGTGTTGCTTTTATTCTATTTATACCAAAATATTCCAATATATTCATTTCGTCCGCACATGGAATACTTTGATACCGGCCTCTAAATGTAAATCGAAATATTGTGATTACTAAAAAGCCAAAAATTAACTAATACCAATTTCGATTACTTAAAGAGGCAAAGGATTTTAATTTTATTTTTATTTTTATTGCTGTTAAGAAATCGCACAAAAAGAAAACGTTTCGTGGTAAATAGTTAAGAATCCTTTAAGTATTTACATTACTTATGCGAGGGGAAATTCATTCATTTGCATTTGACTAGTACTACATACTTACAGTCTAACTACATCGTCGTTCCCTCCAACCATTATCCCAGCAATAATCACTGCAATTAAATTTACGAGCTTTTCACTTGGCGCTACTTGGCTGCTTCTGTTGGATTTTCGTGAGTTTTTTTTTTGGCTTGAGAGTGGGCTTCAAAAATTTTACGACCGCATTTAACGAGGAGCCATAAAAACAAGGCGTGGCACTTCTTTCTTTATTTCATTTTTTTTCATAAACATAAATCAAATCATATGAAACTTATAACTACAAGCAGAATGCATCGACTCTGCGATCTCTTTCACAGATGCCATTAAATATTACGCATACGCCATGTTATCACTTTATAAAAACATTAGCCCAAAGAACGGAATGGATGTCATAAGAGGGGATGGGGGAGGATTGAGATGGGCACGAACATGTGGCGGCCTCTCATATCAAAATACAATTTGCAAGTTTAACGACAAAAAGTGTCAAAAACAACAACAACCAGAAAAAAAATAACAAAAATTTATAGAGAAAATATATTTATGACTGTAAAAAGAAAAATTTGTTTTTTTTTTTTGTTTTTTCCTCTTTTTTTGACCATTGTCAGCCATAAATCATGTGATTATAGGCCAAAACACGTGCCCTGATAAACGAGAAGGGAGAAGCTGCTTGGTTGGTGGCTGGGGAAAGTGGAGGAAAAAAATATCATTCTACAAATGCCCAAGCCCAAGCCCACGCCCCCGCAGCCCTCTGCCCCTAAGGCGCAGGACATTAAACTCAATGAGTTGAAATTATTTGCAGCTGAAGGTCAACTAACAACCGAGTTAGATAGATGGATGTGGGAAGGGTGTGGAGGGTAGTGGGTGGGTGGGGTGGAGTGTTAAGGGTGGCAGAACTGTGTGTGCTCTGAGGCGTGGCTGCTGGGCGTAGCCATTAAAGACAACTTCCGCAAACAATAAATTTTGCGTACCAACGTAGAGAGGAGTTTTGCTCCATCTCCCTGATGGCCTCCGGGGGCAACAACACCAAAAGCAGAAAGCACAAGAAGAACCTCCAAAAGTCCACACACCAAAAGAGAGATAGAGAAAGAGTCAGTGAGAGAGACGTGCGAGGAGTTGTAAGGATGGATGTGGATGCTTAAACGCCATTTTATACATACATATATAGATATATATATACCATATACATATACATATATATATGTATATATATTTTGGTTTTCATTTTTTTGCAGCTGCCAGCATTTTGAACGGTGAAGAGCTTTGGGTTGATTAAACTGTTATACATTCTGGGGCATTCCAGGTCCGGGTCCACGATGTTTTGAGCTGACTGTTCAGTTTCCTTGCCTTTCCTTTCCTATCCTTTTTTTGTGGTTGGTATGCCTTGTTGTTGGGCGCGTTAATTTGAATGGTTTATTTATGAATTCGAATGCTGTTGCCAGTTGGCAAAATAAGGTCATTATGCGGCCAGGCCATAATATCATGCAAGGAGAGTATATATTCATGGTCAAAGTCCTACCAAAAGCAAAATGCAGTTGCCTCTAAATTAAGCCTAATCAATTGGGAAATACAAAAAAAAACCATTGATTAATCAATTACACAGGCTAACATGATTTGATTCTCAACTAATTCGGGTACGCTGGTTTTTGTCCATCACGTCCAGATTGTGTGAAATCAGGGGCTCTGGGGTTGGAAAACAGGCACTCAAAAAGTATACTATAGAAAGTTTAAAAAATTTTCAATTTTTTTAGCTGATTTCAGAATATTCTATGTAAGAAAAATGGCTCTTGTTTGCAAACATTACTAATAAACAATTGGTAAGATGCATAGGAGTTCCATAATTCTTTGAAATTAAAAAGCAGACAATTCTTGGAGTCCCCTTTTTGGTTCAAATTAAAATTATTATAGATCCATATCCAAAGTGTCAGATATTATACATTATAACAAAGAAGTACCTATTTGATATTTTGCTATTAAATTATACTTAATATATTAATAGGTTAAAATAAAACTGTTTTTAGCATAATATTATGTTTATATTATACAACAAAATAGTGCAAAAGCGGTCAATTCGAATAAGTTCAACACACTTTTCTCGAAAACCTGACGTGATGGGCAATAACGAAGTAAAGGGCCGTGTTCAGCACCCTCAATTACTTTAGTGCACCTATTGAACTTAAAATTCTTTTTAATGACCTTAAAAATGTCGGCCTTTATTATTAAAGAGGTGCTTAGTCACGATCTTAAAGCACAGCCAATTTTAAATAAAATACCACCATATCATTCGAATCTACATATTTGAAAAATTGAAGAGATACTCGTTCGTTGGAAGCTCAGATTAGTAAGTAGTTTGGAAATAAATAATTGGACTCTGATTCAAAATAAATAAATAATTATTAATTTCTGTTATAGATTTTTGATTATTCCCAGCATCTTTAAGGTGTAATTTATTCGATTCGAATATATATATAAGTCTCTTAATGAAGTGTCCTGGCCTATGCAAATAAACAAACTGAAACTGAACCTACTCGTTGTCAAAAACCCTTCATTTTTCTCTCTCTCTCTTTCTGTTGGAGTTAATGTTCAATATTTACCTTTTTTTTTACATTATTTGTCATGCCATAATTCGAACTGATTTTATCTCTCCCACTGTCCATATCCGTCCATGCTGTCCAAACTCTGGCTCTCTTTCAGTCTCTCGCCGTTAACAATGAAATCCAATTAAGTTTTGTCACATAATTTTAATGAAATTAAAATAAAATCAGTGCAAATAAATATGCAACATGATGGATGAACAAACAAGCAGCAGGCAACACAAAAAAAAAAAAAAAACAACTGCGAAGATGGGAAATAAAAAGACAAAAAAAAAATGATCAATGCCTTGACGAGAGGAGAAAGTGGTGGCTGAAAGCAAGGGAATCAGTACAAACAGTTGAGCCTGAAGGAGCACCAGCATCAGCATCGTTCTCGCCGACGTCGTAATGTCTCAAGGTTGTGAACCTTGGTACCGTTCCTTCTGCAGATAGTGTTGCCAACATTTCACAAAAAACAAAAAAATAGCTAAACAAACCGCTAAAAATATTCAAGGGGAATGTCAAGGAATTAAAAGTGGAACGCCATTCTGGAACAGCTTTAATAGATTTAATCTAAAATATAGTGAGAGTTTAAAAATCTCATTTAGTTTGGTTTTTTGTTTAGCCCAATTTCAGAATTGCTTTTGAACTTTGAGGCACATCGCTTAGTGATAACAATGGAGACGGATAATCAAAACGCTGAAAAACCTTTTTTATATTTTTTAATAAGTCTTTGGTCTTTCTTTTAACATTAGAGATAGAGAAATTACTCAGTGAAATAGGCGTTACGATGCTTCGATCCGAAAAATTGTCATACTTAAATTTATTAGCCAATAAGAAGTTTAACCACCAAAATTTCTTTTCAGTAGCTTTCGAATTGAAGGCGTGAAGATCTTTCACATAGACAGACAGGCGGAAATTGGTATTTCGACTCGACTTCTGATACTAACCAAGAATCTATAGTTGTGTTCAGTAATTTAGTACGTTTTTGGTTTTCGAACTTGAATTCTGATTTTCTTGGCACCCAAGTAACTTACTGCAGTAATTCAATGTGTATTGTATTAAAAAAATGACCGGTAAATGCTTCCCAGTCAACTTGAACAAAAAGCCGTCATTGTTTAGCATGTTCTTTCAACAAATGTTTTACATTATGGATTTACTTAGCCCCAGCTTTCGTTTTGGGACTAAGCGAAAGTTTGGGCTTTTATTTGTATGTAATTCCTGCGGTCTTTTGGCCTATATCCGTTTTACAACACTAATTTATCCGAAACAACTTTTTTTTTTTGACTAGGAATGAAAGTAGATTGTTTTATAAAAATCCGATAACAAAAATTACATGAATAGTTTTCAAATTCAAAATCCTTATCCAATTTCAAAAACCAAAAACGGGAATACTGTATATGTATATCGTGTTCTTCCCTGTCTATTTTATAACTCTTTGCAAAAGTATATAAAAAGACAATTGATTTTTGAACTGAAGTTTCTGTTTTAAATCGTTCTAAATTAAGCAAACCAACGAGGCTTTCTTTCAAATCTAGGAACAGACAGTATGTCAAAAAGAATTCGAATCGAATTAAAAATCGTTTGTCAGTTTTTAAATAAATTTTCAATTCAAACATGGCCTAACAATTTTTCAGAGCTCGCAGTTACCTGGAATTCGGGGATGAAGCTGCTGTGCACATATCAATCCTGAGGAAAACGCTGTCAAGGGACCCTTTGGTTTTCAGATCGCTGCATTTATCTATCTATCTATATACCTATAACTTACGTATCGGTTAGCGAGATTTCGTTTTTTTTTTTTTTAGCTATAAACTCTGCCCATATCGAAAAAAAGGAATAAGGACAAAAACGTAACCAGGCAACACTGTGACGGGGGCTGTTAAAAAATTCAGAGCATGCCTGGCGGGCGTCTGACTGACTGAGTGACTACATGAAGAAGGTGATGTAGCTGGTTGCTGCTGCTGCTGGCTGCTGCGGGTGCTGCTGGCTGAATGCTTAAGTGACTGCCTGACAGCAAAAAATGAACAACATGGGGAGGCAGGAATAGAGAGCGAAGGAGGAGTGTAACCACTACAGAAGAAAACAGAACAGAATATAACAGAAACAGAAAGAGAGCAAGAGAGAGAGAGAGAGGAAGAAAGAGAGAGAGAGAGAGAGAGAGAGAGACGAGTAAGCATAGAAAAGCAAAGTAAAGTAGACAAAACGCTTAGTCTACTTTTAGGTTTTTGGTATGGTTTGTTTGCATTTGTCTCTCTAGTCTATGTGACGTGTGTGTGAAGGTCGTGGGTGGGCGTGGTGACGTTGCCATTGCGTGCGGCAAAAATATATTGCCAACTAAGTGTTGAGCATAATAATAAGGCACAGGCACAAGCACAAACACACACACACTCGGACAAATACAGTCCTGGGACTCTTTTCCACTCGCTTTTCCTTTCTCGATTTATCTCATTTACCTCATTTTTTTTATTATTTTTATTTACACTTTGCATTTTGCATTTTAGTGCTTTAAATAAATTATATTTCATTTTAACTAAATTATATTCATTTTGCATAATTTCTCTCTTTCTCTGTCCTTTCCCTCTGTCGCTCTTTGGGTATGCAGGCTGACTGAGGTTGCCTTTTTCTCTCCCTTTGCTTAATTCCCTTAAGCAATTAGCTGGCCACTTGTGTTCAATTGGCTAAATTATTTGCAAGTGGCTTTAATTTTGCGAGTTAAATGCTAACAGATGTCCTAGCCTAACTCTCTCTCGCTCGGCTATGTGTGTGTGTGTGTAAACATACACTGGCACGTGTTTGGCTTTTGAAAGCAGCTCACAGTTACAGGAAGTCATTGTCATTGTCATTGCGTTTTTGTGGTTGCTTTTTGCATAAAAGTCTAGTAAATTAGCATAAATTAAAGGTCACAATTGAGTCGACAGATAGGACTATAGCTAAGGATATCTAGTTATATATGGAATGCCTCTTCCCATTGTGCCATTATTTTAATAGAATTTTAATCTATAGGGAAATTACATTTTCTTTTTAATTTGGTTTCTCTTCACTTTTTTTCTGTACTACTTAATGTAGGTAAATTAAAAAACCTTTGAACGAAAGATATCAAAATGTAATCTCCGGAAAGGAATTAATAGAAAATTTCCACATAAATATCAGAATAAAGGTTTAAATCTATGCGATTACAATTAATATCCTTTCAACTGATGCCGAAATATCTCTGTAGTGGATCTAGTTAGCGATTTTAGAGATTGAATTTGGTTTCGAAATTATAATTTATGAGTTTTTTCCTCGAGGATCCACAACTAAAGACCTACTGACATGGTAAGCCAGGTTCAATTCCTTTTCCTGGCTTGGGCCACGATTCAGTTGAGTTGTTTCATTTAAAAATATCTGTATGAGGTGATAATCCTTTGGTGTTTATCCTGTTGCTTCTAAAGTGGCATTGGAATGTGTGTTTCTTTCTCTTCAAACGTACCGTTTCGTCATCGGAAGTTGAGTTAGTTCTTGGCATTTTACTTCACTAGTAAACAAGTCTAAGAATTATGAACTATTTTTAATTATCAGAACAAACTTACTTGGTTAATTTACATGATCATATTTCTGAAAAACTATACTTTTATACAGTTCTAGCCTGTTTTTTTTTTATTTTCATTTGCATATTTAATTTTATTTCTGCACTTTTTTGTCCTTCATATACATACATATTCAGTTTTTATATTCATGATTTTTTTTTTTTGTGTTTGTACTGAATTAACATTCACTTCAATGCCACACACACACACAAGTGAGGGAAGGATGAATGCTGTGTGAAGGGATGGGAAGGGAAGAGAGGTAATCTGTGCGTCTCTTGCATTCAAGGCCTACACCCAACATGTGCAACAAAATGCGGCAAAACAATACAACAACACATACAAATTGAGTTGCATAACTTGTTGTACAGAGGTAAGTCGAGTCATTGAAATGCAAATGCCACTTACAAGCACTCACACTCGCCCTCACACACACGCACGCACACACACACACACACACATACGCACATTCCAACACTCATGCTGATGACTAACAATGCATAGAAATGTCATACACAGGCACAAATAGAGGCAGCACAGCACTGAAAATCAAATCAAACCAAATCCACATGCCAGGACACACACACGCCTAGATGTCTAGGGGTGTATGTATGTGTGTGTGGCTTTTGATTCAAATAATTAACAATAATTCGGTCAACTGGAGTAGACATAATTAGCATACATTTTGGGCTACCAAAGAAGTAACTCTAATTTGAATAGAGAATAACTCGAACGAAAACAAAAGGACACACACTAGTTATAAGCCTTCCGTATCCTGTCATCCTATGGTCATTTTTCTCCTAGAAACGTGTGTTTAAAGAGCAAACCGCTTCAACGCCCATCATTCCATTTAGATGTAAATTACCAGAACAGGAAATAAAAGGAAATAAGCAACAGCGTGTACACAAAAAAGAAGGAAAAAAGGAACAAAAAACAAAGAGAAAGATATAAAAAAAAATAAAATAACTTATGTTATCTCGAAGTTTTTATACCCTTACAATCATTAATTCAAATATTACCAATTCATTCAATCTCTCTTTCACGCATTTTTAATCGAACGATCATTTCAATTTTAATATTTCAAAAATATGTATTAGGTGTTAAAATCATGACATTACTTTCGGTCTCTATGGAACGCAACACTTTTTAAATTCATTCAATGAACCCAACTAGCTATCTCTGAGGCACAGTAATTATTTTCTACTTTGGGTTTCGTTCGTTAAGCTTACCTCCAACAATTGCTTCAAATGTGTTTTATTTATTAATTTGTCAGGCACTAAAATGATTAGATAACATTAAGTCGCCATCTCTCTCGCACACAAGTTTTTTGAGCTAGCTTTAACTTTGTCGAGTAATGGATACTGGTAAGAACGGGCCAACTGACAACGATTTGGGTTAGCTAATGCTGATCAAAAGTATGCGTAATTTTTGCCAGTTGCCAAACATTGCGATGACTTTAATATACCCCTTTTATACCCATTGGAATGGAGGGTATAAAACGCAAACGGTTTGTTTAGGACACGGACAGGACACTTACCACATATTAACACAGTTCTCGGAACCAAAACGTTTTCCCCTTGGTCAAACAAAGACAAGTTGACATAGAATTGTGAGAACTTTAACCATCGAAACCGGACGACTTTAAGCCATGGCTAAAAATGTTCATCCATTGGGATTGAGTTAAAACTAGTGAGGGAGAGGAAGAGGTACAAGAAGGGTGGTTAGGTGGATTTGGTTATGGTGAAGGATTGTTAAAAGTGCTAGGTGAGGGAGGGGAAGCGGCAGCCAAGAGTGTCATAATGAGCTTGCAATCAGTATTCCCAGAATTGCAGCACAGGACGCGTTGTCTCCTCCATTGAGGCTCCGGCTCCGACTCTGGCTTTGGCTTTGGCACCGGCTTCGGCTTCGGTTCCATCCTCTCCTGACTGGTCTCCACTTCCTGTCTTTTCTAGGTTATTGCATCTTCTTTATGCCTGTCTGACTTTTGGCCGCAACTTTGGTTGCTTCTCCTCCCATTCTTTTTTTTTATTTTGCCTTCTGTTGAAGAGAAGCAAGAAAAGCTATGGGAGAACGAGTAGTACGTGCTATGCCATGGCGTTTCGTACATAAATTAATGCAGTCGTAATACAATACACACACGCACATACTCACACACACGCACACATAGACATAGACGCATACAGACGTAGACTAGAAGACACATTCACATGTTTGGCCCCTGCAAAATGCTGCAGTATAATTTCTCTTTGCCGTTATTAAATAGAAATTTTTGCTCCATGACTTTTCTGTGTGTGTGTGTCTCTGTTTGCGGCAGCATAACGGCGTCTCTCACTGGCAAAGTTTCCTTTCTTCAAATTCATTTCTTATATATGTATGTATATATGTATGTATATATATAAATATACCTAAATATATATATATATATATATATATATATATATATATATGTATACCTATATTATCTTCAGCTTTCCTTTTATTTTTTATTTTGCTTCTTTTTGGCAATGTATGCACTGCAGATTTTTTTCTCTTTTTGCTTATCTTGTGGGACTGCCATTAAAGTTGATGGGCCTGGCTATGTACATACATACATATATCTCTGAAAGATAGAGAGAGAACCAAATAAGCCAAGAGCCTTTAAGTTGTCGTTGTCCTTAGTTACCGAAACGAGTCGAAAGATAAGCAATTTGTTTTACTAAATATTTATACAATAAATATTTGTGGTTGTGGGATTTTTTCCGCCCCCTCAAAGGATGACCGCAATTAAAAGAGCTTTCAAAATTTTGAGTTTGAGTCATTGATTCGTAACATTTTTTTAAATACACATTAGCATGTAATTAAAAAGATTCCACTTTTCTTATTTTATTTTAGCTAGATATGTTTTAAGAAATAAGTTTGAACATAAGACTAATTGTTATCTAAACATCTATCTTACAATAAACAAAAATCAAATTTAATTTCCTTTAGTTTTTTTCCCAATGCCAAAGAAAAAAATATATTTGTATTAGAAAGAAACTCAAATTTATTATTAAAGCAAGTCACTTTAGGCAAATCAGCATTAAAATTTCTGCAAGTAAACTCAAGGATTACCACCAAAACAACACAAACATAAATAAAAATCTATATATATATGTACATACATACATGCGATGCGTATAACAGTTTACAAAAAGAGAGATGCAAAGAGAGTACGAGAGAAAGTCAAATTGCTCTTAAACATATCGAAATAAAAACCCAACAAAAAATACCAACTAAATATGGGACGAAGGCAATTTCATAGCGGAAATCCATTAAACAATGCGTTGCGGTGGGGTTTAAGCATCAGAGGTTGCGAAAGGAAAAGAGAGAGAGAGAAAGAGGAAGAGGGAAAAGGTCGACTTCGACTAATTAGACAGATTTATTGATAAACTTTCAGCAACGCATATTGAATTTTTAATTACAATTGCGGTAGGTCGGGTAAGAGGAGAATTTTCAATTTCCATGCTATTTAATAGAATGAATGGGGAGCTAGGTAAATTAACTTGATTAGCAATCAATAAAATTATATATACATTTCGTTTGCTGGAAGTAAGATCCTCTAGATTTAGAGGTAGGTAGAGATAAGAAAGTGTGATACAATTACATAGTTTGTTTAAAACATGTAGAGGTTAAGACTCTTTGTTAGCTCACACACCATGTTTAATTTTTTAAAGATATCCCTGAGAGAGTCTTCTGCTATGTAAATTGGGATCTAGTAGAGCTGTATTATGGGGTCGAGAGCTGGATATATGCCTGACTAAGCATATCAGCAGACCAAGGCTTAGTCCGGTTTCAATTCTTTTTCTTTTTTCTTGCCTTTTGTGTTTGTGGAATCGCTTTGAATAGCTAGTTTCTTGGCCTGTTCGTTCGAATTCTTTACCTGGCTCAATTTGCTGACAGCTTTTGGACTCACAATGCCTGGCAGCATAATTCAATTGGATTGCCAAAAGACTTTGTGTTTTGATAGCCTCTGTGTGCGTGTGTTTAGCCGCATTTTACTTTTGCTTTCACTAAGTGGGATCAACTTGTCATTGCAATTGCTGTTGAGCCGGGTTCTTATCTTATACAAAACAAAAAAAACAAAAAAGGTGCCACAAAATTTATTTGTTGTAGATATATATGTAACAGTAACACGTATTACCTTAACTTACTTATACATTTACATTATGTATTTAGCCAAATTCAATTCAATGGCGATAATAAATTGCAAGCGCATAATTAAATTCTATTGTTGTGGAAAACTTTTTCAATTTTCATTTCAGTATGTTCAGTGCAACTAATCAATTTTAAAATCAATTTCCCACTATGGGCAACAACTAGACTATTGTTATTACTCTAATTTATTTTTCTTCTTGTCATTAAAAAAAAATATTTTTTTTTTCAATCTCTGTTGGCCAGCAAAACTTTAAACATTTTACATTAAAATTATGGGTAAAAATAAATTTTATACGAAAAAATTAACTTTTTGACCATAGTGAGAAAAAAACACAACTGGGGGGGAGAACTGAAACTCTCTGCTATGAATATAAATCAAATGGGTAAATTAAATGAATTTTTCCCTTCAGTTGTCTCTGCTGTCCTGTAACAGAAATATTTTGAAATTAAATCAAAATGGCACATCAAATTACATAATTGCAAATCACATTGAGTTTTTGTCTCTCTTGTGTCTGTATGTTTGTGTGTGGGTGAAAAACAGCATGCTATGGGTTAACGTTGCATATGCGTTATATGGCTAACACATCTAAGGCCTAATTTCAAATGCAAATGCCCTCAGGGGAAAACGATGGGCGGAGGGGAACAAGGATGTTGAAATAAACAGAATGAGCATAAACTCAACTCACCCAGCAGTTGGAAGATTACTTTATCACCATAATGAGGACTCCCTTTTGAGTCCTCTTGTTGAATAAAAAAAAATGATAATTTTCATAATTGATTAAATGAATATACTCAAAATCTTATTTATACAAAGTTCAATGGCAAGAAGTAAGGTAAGAATATGACTCTCGAAAAAGAATTGAAACTGAATAAAAAAAGGATCATATTTAAATCGTAAGGAGATGTCCTGACTAGGGTACGATTTTCTCTCTGTAGATGGGTTTATTTATAGTTACAAACTCAACTCATTGATTACTATTTAAATCAACAATTTATATTCGAAAAAGGTTTGCATATAATCAGAAACTATATAACTGCTGGGTGGGTATAAATTGGAAGAAAAGAGAAAAGACATGACGACCGTGATAGACGGATTGAATGCTAGTCTTCGGCCAATTATAAATACCTTAACTTAATCCTCTTTTACAAATAAAGAACAATAAAGAATACTTCTTTCTCTCTCTCCACTCTCTCCCTCTCTCTCTCTCTCTCTCTGTTTGGGTATTAACTTCAATGGAAAATTTTGAAATTTGTCTGGGAGCGAGAGAAAAATCTCGTTTAATGCAATAATTTTTGTTCATGGTTACCTTGGTCACGCCCCTTTGTGCGCCCTTTGCTATTTGTGGCCTTGCCAGAAAATTTAACAAGCTTTGCATTGCTCTTTGATTACATGTCCATTGTTGTTGGCCAGTTTGTTGTTGCTGTTGTCTTGGGTTTTTGCCGCCGCCATTCTGTTTTTCGCTTTTTGTTTTTTTTTTTTTTACATTTATTTTTTGTCCAACTTGAATTGAATCAAGTTTGCTTCCTTTCCGGGTTTTCCCTCTTTTTCTCTCACTCTGTCCCTTCTGTGGTGTGTGTATTTTTCAGCAACAGCAGCCAAGTTTTTTCCGCCCGGAAAACACAAGTTCCGTTTTTTATAAATTTTCAATTGAGCACACATAGGGCTAGAGAGAGAGTGGAAGAGAGAAAAAGAAAGGCGTTTCAAAAAAAGGCGACAATTGGGACTAGAAGAGACATTTTGATGAGTGTTCCTTTTTTTTTTTATTGGGGTATATGAGAAGAATCGCTGCGGGCGTTCGAACAGGTGACAAGCTGACATCTGACATCTGGCAGTCATTTTAAGTTGATTTGCTCTGACAACTATGTGTCAGCAGAGCGCGAAAAAGTATGCTATAGAAATTGTAATATACATCAACTGTTTTGCTCGCGCGCGCACGTGTCTGCATGTGTGTCTGTGTGTGTGTATGGCATCAAACAAGCCGCAGTTTACTAGTAAACACCTCACCTTAACTTCTCCTCACAGTCCTCTGTCTTTCTCTCTCACTTTCTGTGTGTTGTTCTCATTTTAATTAAATTGTTGACCAAAAATTCCACATTTTATTTACACTCAAAAGCCAACTCAATTTGAAATGCAAAACAACAACAACAATAATAAAAGAAGAATTCTCAATCAGATTTAAGGATTCCCGGCAGCAGCATATGACCCAAGTATTTACTGCAAATTGTTTGCTATAACTTCCATCCCTCCACCCCTTCCTTCTTCTTTTTGTCTCTTTTCCTATAGAATTATTTGGTTTTTTTTTTTTTTGTTTACTTCTCTTTTATTTAGAAAAGAATTTAATTCAACTCTCCATTTTGCACTGTACATTTTCATTTATCACGCAATTGCAAAACGTAAATAGTTTACAGCCCTTTCAGGCATTTAACCATGGCCATCAACAATTTCTATGAAATTTTTGAAAGAGAGAGCGCAAAATTTATGCGAACTCTGAATGTGCCGCGGCATTAATTAAAAGCGACTCAGTTGCTTGACCATTTTGTGGTTATGTTTTTGGTGTGTGTGGGTGTGCGGTGGGTGGTGTGGGTGTGGGTGTGCGGTATATAGGAGGAAGGAAAGGAAAGGAAAAGCAGATTTGCTGGATATAGATACGTTGCCGGAAACTAAACTCGGGAGAGGGGAAATGCAGTTAGAACTCATACATAGGGCCCAATGCTGATGCTGATGCTGACCACAACATTTATGGGTATTACGCATGATGTGGAGCAACAACATACAAACTACACTATCGACAACAACAACAACATGTTTTTAAATTATGTTTTGCATGGCTCTTGGTGTTGCCTATTGTATATTCTTGTTTGTAGTTGGTAGCCTCAAATTAAGTTGTTCTGTTTGAGTTATGTTTGAGTTTTTGTGCAATTTGCAATCACGTTGCAGCCATTTATTAAAATTAAAGTAGAAGTAATTATTTCTATGTCATGATTTATTAGTGAATGGTACAAGATTTACTTTGTTAAAGATTTCTATTTATGTGAAATGAAATGGATCTTAAATTATAAAGATTGTATTTTATTAAGTGACATTCTAAGCTTTTAATTAATTGGTATTTGGCTCGATACTAAACACTTTTTTCTTCTGTTACACTGCGGTAATCGTCGTGAGGGCAACTATAATGAAACAAGTTTTTATACCCTTGCAAAAAGGGCATATTAATTTTGGTCAGAAGTGGGCAACGCATAGAAGGAAACATCTCCGACGAGACGAGTTCATGTAGCCATGTCCGTCCGTCCGTCTGGATCAACGAAAACTCGTCCTACACCGTAAGAGCTACAGAGCTAAAATTTTGCATGTAGGCTTGTACATACTGCACAGTTTGTATAACTCGGATCGGACCACTATAGCACATGGTCCCTATACAAACGGCAAAGTCAGGAACAGTGACTTTTCATAAGAACTTCGTTATTTTCTGAGCTATTGTCGTGAAATTTAATATTAGTTAATTTATTACACATATAAACCAAATTTGATCAAGATCGGGTGACTATATAAGACAGCTCGCGTAGGAACGATTGGTCGAAAAGAGTGACTTTGTCAATAACTTCGTAACTTTTACGAAATCGTCATCGTCAAAACTTATATTCCTCAGTTTAACGAAACTTTTAATGACTGTGCCAAATTTGATCAAGATAATTAATTGCGTTACTTCTTATGCTAAGATTGTAAGCCGTTCCATCTCAAACATTAAATTTTTGTGATGAAACATTTTCCGCATTGACGGCTAAAGGTAAGGAAGGATTAACTCAATAAACTTGCAAGGCTATAGAAACATTGACGCGGTCGATGTTATCCCCGGCCCTCTGGTTATATTTATAGATATGTACTCAACCGGGATTTAATGATAACGCTTTGAACTTTTAGTATTTTTGTTTATTGGTATTTTGTGTTAGGGGTATCGACTTTCAATTCTTCAAAGCTTTTCATGAAAAATTGGACGCTGAAGTTGAGCTTCCGAAAACACATATTACATTGATTTAATCAAGTAAATCACATTCTCTGTTTTGCTCTCTCGTTAATAAAATATATTTCCTTTTTGTTTTTCACTAGTTATTTTAGTTAAGCCCAAACAAAGAGAAGTCGCTTTGCAATTTGCCTACTTGATGGTTGCATTGATATGCATTTTGTTTTCCTGTCATTGAGGAGTCGAAGGGATGGCTGATAGAGTCATCTATTACAATAGCAGCAGCAGCAGCCAAAGGCCAAAAGCTATCACAATACACTCAAAAAACAGGTACATATCTCTGATATGGAATCATTGTTGCCTGGTGGTGGTCAAAACGATTTGTCTACCGTTCAAACTTGGCCAGGCAGCAATGCCATTTCAAAAGGCGAAATGGTGAAATGTCATTTCGTTTCATACAGAGATACAGAGGGAATGATAGAGACAGAGAGAAAGAGAGAGAGACCAGACCATGAGTGTGGGTGTAAGTGGGAAGCTAGGAAGAGAGGGCATTGGCATGACACGTCGATGTTAGTGCACGCATATCCATATCCGTTTCCTGCCAATGCTCGTCATAAATAACAATAGGCGGAGAAGGAGCACGAGCAGGCTAAATGGATGAATAGGGCAAAAGGGCTGAAGGGAATGAAATGGAGTGGATTGGTAAGAGAGATCATATCAGGCAAGCGACAGAGTAGACAGATAGATAGACAAATGACAACTCGATGCGCAACTCAATAGTTTGCTCTAGGGCACACAGACACACAAATACCCAACCTTTTTGGCCTAATTGTATTTGGCCATAAAGATGAAGGCGAAACTTAAAACTAAACGCCTTGCCAAGTGGCTTTTTAATAGCTGAAAATCTGCAACCGTCGCAGCCAAAAAAACTGAGAAACATAAAACTTTTTAAACCTCCTGCCGACCCACCCATCCATCCAGCAGTAGAGTGAGCGGTGAGAAGGGGGGGGAAATACAATGGCTGTCAGCAGTTTTCGCATATTTTTTGGCCCAGGTACGTACAGGTTTATATATATATATATAAAAGATTAAAACGCAACACTTTATCATTAAAAACTTGACAGGCAACGAAATGAGTTCCGCCATCATGAGCAGCAGAGTGAATGAAATTCTCGTGGCACTTTGGCTTGAGTTAAGGTCATGTCGCACTGGGTGGTATTCTTTTGGATGGCTTTTTGCTCTATTATTTTAATTAAATTTATAAGCCAAATATCTGGAAAATCTCTTTAGCATGTGTCAAATTAATTTGTTTGGTTTTAATATTAAAAAGCAAATATTAAATGCAAAATCATAATTTTTATTGACTTACCTGGCTGCATCCAAAACATGACAAATGATCTGAGTAGGTTAGGCAAAAACATAGAAAGCTTTCCCATTGAATTAGCTGCCAAATAAACTGCATAATGTTTCAATTTGAAACTCTTAGAAAGAAACTCCAGAGGAAAAACTCAAAAAAGTAAAAGCCGAAGGCGATCGGCTGCTGTTGCTGCTGCTGCATTGGCACGTACCGTGACCATGAGTTTGTTGGGGAAACTTTAGCCTGAGCATCAAATAACGTGCTAAAAACTTTTGCCACACAGACAAAAACACACACAAGAAGCCTCACTCAGACAGCCTCCTCATCCCATCCACCCACAAACTCCTTCACATTCACTCTTCATTGATATGCCAGAAATCAAGGGGTCAGCTTTTGTGTGTGTGTGTGGTGGGGGGGGCGAGCGGGGGGGGCCGGGGCGTGGCTTTGCTTTGACTGTTTGGAAATTATTGATGAAGCAGCCTGCGGCTTATTACCCAATGTCTGCTTATATTCTCTTCTGATGCTCTCCACTTTCATCCTAGTCCTTTTCGAACTGTCACTAAACCAGAGAGGCCAGAAGAAAAAGCTGAGGCTAATATTTGCTTTGCATTCCACTCGATTGACTTGGAAAATGACAAACGATGCTTAAATTTTCAAGAAATTTAAGACAAAAGAGAAAAAAAGGAAAATTATTAAACGAAAGCATACACAAGGCCACAAAAACCCAACGAAAAAGATAAGAAAAACAAAATATATTGGCAACTAAAAATTAAAAAAAAGAAGCGATCAAACATACAAAAATAGGTGAAATTCAAGCAGATAACTAACTATATACGCCAGAGCGGCCCATAAACATCTTAAAACTCAGTACTTACCTATTTTTCCTTTGAAGCTTAAATTTAAATAGATCCTTATATATTATATTATATTATACTAATATGTATTATATTAATAACTACAACTAAGAAAAATGTGGAAATCTATAACGAATTTTACATAATTAAATTTATATAAGAAATAAAACTCTTTAAAGTGTGACAAAGTAGAAGAAACATTCGCTAAACTGTATAAAAACCTATAAATACTGAACTAAATTAGACAAAATCGGAAGTTAGCCAAAATTCATGTTGTTTTTTATTTAATTGTTTTTTATACTGCGATAAAAGAAAAATAAAGAAAAATAAAAAATAACTTCGTAATATTGAGCTAAATATATTATCAAAAATATTAATTTAAACAAATTTTGTATTATATTTAACAAACTCTTAAAATAAAACAAAAGTATAAAATTCAAAGTTCTTGGGTTCCTTGGAAAAGCATATTCGATATATGTATATGAAGATAATCCAGGAGCGGACTTGGGTAACATGTCTCTCAAGTGCCATCTTTGTGTACTCGTGGTATTTCTCAATTGCAGGATTGGACATATAGCAAGATTAGTAAATGCCACGGAATCATTAAAAAAATGTTTTATTGTTCTACGCAAAATAGGTAAATTGATAAAATTGCTTTTTTTTTTTTACAAAATTTATGAAATTTTACAAATTTTAAGCGATTGTCGAAAGTAACATGCTTTCAAACTTAATGGTTTAAGAATTATTCCAATCTTACGTGAGTTTTTCTTGAATGTCAATTAGAGCATTTGAAAAATACATATCTTAATTTTAAGGTAGAATGGTATCTTTAAACTGCATTAAGATCTCCAAAGCCATTTTTTTTTTTTTTTTTTGCTATTTTTTCTGGTTTTTTCTTCCGATAATTAGGTCCAAAGTTAAATTTTAACATGTTGAATTGCGATTTAATTAAAATTGTTTGAAATTGCCCGAAACAAAAGCTGAAAGCTATATGTTTGAAAAATTCTAAAAAAAACAATCTACTGAATTTTACTTATGTCCTAATTCTTATATTGGAAGCTAATACTTTTTGTGGATGAGTCCGGCACTGTTTAGTTCCTTTTTATGACAGCAAACTTTTCATTCCACAACAAATGTGTAAACAGATTATATTCATGTTCTTCCGACGTAAAGCACAGTGCATGGAGGTAACAAGAGTTTTAAAGATCGTCTAAAAAACTTAACGCAGGCAAATAGGCATATGTATAAGAACGTTAAGTGATTAACTGGTATCAAAATAACGAGTTCGTGGTCACCTGAAAGATGTCTGCATTATGCATTATGCAATCGAACTCACCTTTGCTGTTAACAGTGGAAACACAAAGTGTTTGTCTTTTACTGAAATGTTTCGTGTTTTATAACGTATCGATAGAAAGAGATTAAGTGGACCCAATCTTATTCGTTTCTTGATTCCATCTCTATAGCCGTGTATATCACTCTCAGTCCATGGTTGTTCTAATTGTCAAAAATAATTGAAGATAATCCATATTCCTTTCTCTGAAATTGGCTTATTGCCCTCCAAACCACTGGCACATATGATCGAATAATCAATTAATTTTATTGGCCAAAACTCGTTATGGCTTTCTCCTGCATTTTGAACAGAATTGGACATAATCGTGCTACTTCTGAAGAATAAACCCTTTAACCCTACATATCCAGACACATTCGGCGAAAAGCTACTAAAGGAAATAGTCTAAACTAAGAAATAAGTTTAGGATCTTCAGGATGCTTTGATCTGATATATTAATATTATCCTTCACTTTAATCTCAGACCCCGAGTGTATTTAAAATACCGTTGCAATTCTTTTAACCTTTTTAGATCAAATCGGATAATGTTTAACATGGAATTTATTTTCTTTACATCCGAAAACAACAAAGCAATAATAGGAATTACAATTGTTGTTTGTCAGTGACAATTGACTAAAAGACTTATAATTTGTGCATTACATTGGGCCAAAACGGAAAAAAGATAAATGACTAAATGACAAAAACTAACAAGTTATTTCCTCTTGTTACAGCAATTTAGCCCTACGGTGAGACAATACTTACACATACGCATAATTAAAAGGATTAATGAGCAAAAATTGTGTAATACGTCAGGAAACTGGGTAAAATTCTAGTTGGTTGTGTCTCAAATCTAACTAGGGCTAAGATTGTGTAACATTTAGGGTTGCAATTATTTTGCCTGCTCAGGGCATGCCATTTGGTATAGGAATTGTACCACGGTACGAGTTGGTCTTCCTGTCATGCGACCAGCTGCCAAATATGGGATAAGTCCATAAGTGCTTAACAGACCTGTACCATAGGTATCCAAATGGGCCCAATCGCTGCATGGGACAAGCTCATGCAGAACAGCAGCAGCCAAGCAAGAGGATGCATGTCCATCACCATCGTTGGCCAAATCATAGCTAAGATGATCAGCCACACGGTCTTTGTAGTAACGCCAGAGAGGGAAACGCCATAGACGATCACCAGTTAGGGAGCCGGCGCGTTGGAATTGTTTCCAGATATAATGTGAGTTCGACCATATTCCAGTTGCACCGCCACCTACCGCTTTCTTGACACCCTTGCACATCGAGCCAACATCAACTACCAGGCGTGGTTTGTATGTCAATTGGCCATAGAGCATTGGATCGGCTATGACGACGACACCAGTGCGACTGATATTCCGCACAGCCATTGACTTTGCATTCAGAAGGGTGACCACATCACCAGGCTTGCAGGACATGCCAGATGGTAGATTCTCACACAGGGGCAATATGGCCGTAATATTGATGGGCAGGGACAATGCAGCTGCTGCCCGCATCGCAGCCAATATGGAGGCAGCTCCCGTCAAATCGCCACGGAATTCATCCATACCATCGCAAGGACGCAAATTAATGCCACCCGAATTGAATGTCAGACCCTGACCCACCAGCAAAATGGGCTTATCCTCCGGAGCAGTGCCACAATAGGCCACCTCAAGCAGCACAGGCGGCTCGCAACTGCCCTTAGCAATCATGAGGAATGAATTGAGATGCTGTTGCTCTATCCACTCCATGGTGCGTACCTCCACTGTGATGCCGCAAGGACACAGAGCGTCAACAGCGGCCTGGGCGAATATGGTGGGAGTCATACAATTGGCAGGTGCATCACACAAACGTCTGGCCAAATTTTGTGCCTCTGCCTTGAATAAGCCACGAGTCCATGAATCCATATCGGGGGAGCCATACAATTCTAGTTTTGGGATCACGTGACGATATTTCTTTGCCAGATTCTCTTCATAGCGCCACACAGCAAGGGCAGCACCCTCGGCTGCCTGTTCCGGATAATCCATATTGTCTACATGGACCTCAGTACAATTAAGAGATTGCAGCGAACGGGCACCAATGCCGGCTGCAACGCGTACATTCTCCATGCCCTCATCCAGCATCTCGAGCTCATTGAATGCGATACCCTCCAGGCCAACGCCCACAACGCATATCGAACGGAATTCGGGATCTATATTGTTGAATACCTTACCACGTCCCAGGCGTCCTGTTATCTTGGTTTCGGTAATCAATTCCGTCAACTTGCCCTGAACACGATCATCGAATTTCTCCCCGGCTGGCGTCAGTCTTGGACCCTTACCGCTTTCCTTCTCGTACAGGCCTAGGATTAGGCCCTTGCCTCCTTTTGAGCATCGACGCAGCCGCTTGCAAAACGCACTGGACCAAGTCGACTCTGATTGAACAGGGCAGGACCCCATCGGGTTAGACCACAGCCACGCATCAGAAGCTTATGACTGCGTAGAGACATCTCACTTTATTTTTAATGGAATGAACCCGAAATAATTTAGAAATCGCGAACTTTTTTTGTTTGGTTTGTAAACAATTTTGAAGGATACTTGTTAAAAGTAACTTTTTAAATACAATGAAAAAAGGATCGAAACCAAACTCTCAAACACAAAACGGATAACTGAATTATTGTTTTATATTTATGTATGTAGGAAAAAGGAGGAGAAAAAAAGTGATTTACTTATATGGTGTAAAATTCAACTACAGAGCTCTACATGAATGACTACAGCCGGTTATGAAATTTGTTCAATATCTAAGAAAGTCAATGACTACTAGATAGATAATTTTTTTTTTTTTTTTGAAAACTAATCATTCGAGTGACAGCTCAAAAATTCTTACTTACCTCATTTGTGTGGAAATTCCTCAGGATCGATGCCAAATCGAGCGATTTGCCGCTGCACACCTTCTCGTTCTCCCTGTCTTGTGTGTGTGTGTGGCTTTTGGTTTCTTCTTTTTCTCTACTTAAGATTCACTTTTTGACTTTTTGCAAGCAATAAAATTTACTTTTAAGTTTTTTCCTGTGTAACAATAGAAATTTTTGGGTTTTTTAAAATATTTTTTTATTATTTCTTTCTCCTAAATTTTGATTGTGTTGTATGTGGGGATTCTCCTTTGAAAGTGATGAAATTATTCGACCAGCTCTCTTTGGGATACGAAAAATGTGAAAATGAAAATAAATTTCAACAAATTGAGAGAATGTATGTATGTGAATGGAATAGAGAGAGAAGCCAACTGTGCAAATATTATGTGAGAAACTTTCACCCATGTAAACACACAAGGCACCAAGGCTTACTTGGATCAGACCGAAATTGCCTTACCCTTCAAATCTAAAACGAAATATGACTTCCTCTACACATTTTTTAGGATTTACTTGAAAAATACCAAAAAAAATTGTTCGATGATTAAATTAAATCTATTATGCACAATATATTGGACAATTATTAAAATTTTGTCCCGCTATTTTTAAGTTTATGTAATAATTCTTTAAATTAAAAAGTCATAAGTATTATTTTTTACTTTACCGTCGCAGCACGATTCCTAAAAGTCCTAAAAGTATTGTACATTGGCCATACTTTAATAATAATAAACTTAGACATATCCAAGTCGCATTATTAAAAATAGACAGACTCTCTTAAGCCACCCAAATAAACTAAAAATAATCTGGATCCCTGGTCACTGCCAGATTTTGGGAAATGAGAAAGCCGATGAGGCTCCAAAACCGCCAACGCTCTCCCCCTTATATTTACAGAAAACTATAATGTCTCAGACTTATTGAAACAAATTAAAAAATGACATAGTCTCACTAAACTAAAACTATTCTCAAAAACAAACAACTTTTACAAATCCAATAACACAACAAAAACCAATGTAACCAACTACGCTACCTACAGCCAATTGTCTCGGCGAGATCTCGTTAGAATTACTAGGCTTCGCCTTGGAGACACAAACCTCACCCATTCCTACCTCCCTCAACCCCACCACCATTAACATTTTTGTTACAGAAAGCTTTATAAAAAATACACATTAAATATTAAAAAACTTCTAATATTGTCTAAATTTCATCCAAATTTTTTATTGATCTGAAGTTACACCATGAATTAATTCAAGTACTCATATAAACAGATATGTTATGCATATCTGCCTCATTTTTGTGTCATTGCTCGTTGCACGTAATACAATATGAACTTCAATAGTCAGGGTATAAAGATATAAATTTGGTGCATTTCCCACGTGGACCAGAGAACAAAAAGTTTTCCAGCTTTTTTTTTTTTACTTTTTTCACGAAGACCTAGACAAAGAAAAAGCCAACAGTTGATAGTTTGGTTTATAATAGTTTCATTGCCCAAAAATTAAGTAGTAGGTACATAGAAGAAGAAATGTTTTTCTAAATTGATGCAGGCAGCAGTGTACATATGCGAGTCCCCTTAATCCAGCAAATGAGGCTCATAGATAATGGCATCGAATTGACCGTTGTGTGGAACTTTTGTCACCAGTTGATATGGCATCTGTATAAATGTTTGATATAGGAACATTGACTGTAAACGAAAGAGCTGCTCCAATGTATTTAGATTAGAGTTGCCAAAATGATACATTATGGCATTGAGCCTTGCATAGCCAATAATTTGATTAATCACAATAACCAGGGACCAAATCAATGTTTCCAATGGAATATTTAATATACTTCTGCTACAATTCCTGCTTAATACTTGCCGCAGATAGTCCCTTTTGATTTTCTCAGCACTTGAAATGGTTTCATCATTGGCGTCACGAGTCTCATGTTTTTGCTCCAGCGCTTGCAGCTCCTGCCAATCCTTTCTCTTGGCCAAATAATGACGACGACGTTCCTTCACAAACAACACGATCATCCCAAATATGCATGTCTGGCACAGTGTTGAGGCGCATTGTTGTATGTAGCCCAAGCGAATTTTGAAATTTCGCTCCACATTGGGATATGTATAATTTATTCGACAATTAACATCGATGGTGGGCTGCACCAATGAGCACAAATGTACGATAGAAATCAAGAAGAGTGTTAGGTCTATTAATTTAAGATTTAACATGTTGGAATTTGGCCTAAAAAAAGAAAAGAACTTGTGAAAAAACACGGATTTTTCCTGAACAATTTTGATTTTTGTTTAGTTTTTCTGTTGTTGATCAGAAATTTTGAACTATGCTACTAAAAATCTGGTGACAAAATAAGGTGTAAATATGAAATATTTATACCAAAATATAGTATTCAAATTTATATTGTTGACGTTGCAAACATAACGAACTAGATTTAATTTGGTGAAACGAGAATAACCTTAGTTTGTTTCTAAATTAGTTTTTATTATTGATCCTAGAATATCGTATCGGAAATGTATTTCTATATTTTATATACGCTAAAATCTTCCAATAACTTTCCCTTTATAAAAAAAAAGAATTAATTTTGTCATTACCAAATTATTTCAACGTGTAATTTAACCAATTATTGTCATTTGATTGCATAGTTTTACTTAATTTTTATTAAACGCAGATTTAAATTGTAATTTGAATATTGCATTGGCGCCAAGTATTTTTTGATTATTTTTGGTATTTTATCGCCCATTTAGTATTTTATGCGGTCACACTGCCAACGATATATCGTGATAAGCAATTGCGTGAGTAACAAAAGAGCAGTGACAGCAACTGTGACCAGCTTTGGAGTCACTTGATTCGATAACAGTTATTAATGTTTTTAATTATTATAAAAACACACAATTGGATTGGATAAAGGATTTTAGTCACTTATTAATCACATTAGTTTGTTTACATGCTTTGAGTTTATTGAAAACGAGAAACTTTCTAGCATGTAAAATGTATAGTAATTATAAATAGATATCGTTTACGATGGCTTATATATATTCGATAAATAAACTAAATATATTAGATATTGGAATAATGGGAAATTTTTATCGCATATGGTAGAATAATAGATAATTATTATATGACTTTGGTTTGTATTTGGTCAACTTGTTTACTTCATCAATATATTCCATAACAAAGTCGGCTCTGCTTTGGCAATCAGTTACTTACAATCACAGTTATTTATAGTACCCCAGTCACTGCAAGTTGTGAAAAAGTAAAGTCACAGTCGTTTTGCTCATCTCTGTGCTGCACGTTTGACGTTTTATTTCCATATCTAGAAACTGGTCCTATTAAATTCCTATTTCATCCGGTTCGAACGCGTTCGTCGTGTTTTATTATTATTGTTAAACTCAATAAACAACTGTATGTATATATTGACAAATATTAACTAATTGATGGACATAATGGAGGGCGCAATTGCGCACGATTTGGAGAATGGCATTTATCGGAGCAGCGATGTTGCTGCCGGTCAAGCCAAATCTTTCTCAGATATCAATCTCTTGAAATGCGAAGTGTTAAATGGATTGCAAAGAAATAATTTTGTGACACCAACCAAAATTCAAGCAGCTGCCATTCCAATGGCTCTAACAGGAATGGGTAAGAGATCCAACGAAAGAGAGAGAGAGGGAGATAGGATAGTTGTGAGATTAATTCGTCTGTCATTATTTGTTTAATTTCGATAATTCTGTAGATTTGTTGGTTCAGTCCAAAAGTGGAACCGGCAAGACACTCATCTATGTGACTGCAGCCATGCAGATGTTGCAGAAATTGGTAAAACAGCCGCAGGTTTTGATTATTGTGCCAACCCGTGAGTTGGCCATCCAGGTGGAGAGCACATTTCAAGCCATGGCAGAGAACAGTGCGTGTGCTTTTATTGGTGGCACCGATGTGATCAAGGATCGTCAGCGAATTCACAAAAGTCGTATTGTAATCGGGACACTGGGACGTCTACTTCATCTCTATGAGAGCAAGGTCTTCAATATGTCGGAAATTAAGCTCTTGGTGCTGGATGAGGCCGATCAATTGTACATGACAAATGAGTTAAAAAAGACAGTGGGCCGTTTAGTTAACCATCTGCCCAAGCAGATACAAATTATTGCCTGCAGTGCCACTTATGAGAATAATCTGGATGAGCATTTGGCCAAGTTAATGCTCAATCCCATATTGATATCGAATAGTGAACGAGCAACCGTACTCCTAGGAATACGTCAGTTTGTGTACGAATTCCCGGACCAGGTAAATGGGATAGAGGATATGCTTCGTAAGGTGGAGGCTGTGCGGAATATAGTCGCCCAATTGCCCTATGAACAGGCAATTTTCTTTGCCAACTCACTCATACGGGCAGATTCATTTCGCAATTATTTGAATGCCAGTGACTTTCAATGTGAATTAATCTCTGGAGCACTCGATCAAAGTAAACGTCTTGAGGCTTTTGAAGGCTATCGACGTTTCACTATACGAACCATGGTGGCCACCGATCTAATGGCACGTGGCGTTGATTCATCGTATGCTAATTTGGTTATCAATTTGGATATACCCCGAGATCATGTGACTTATTTACATCGCATTGGACGTGCCGGACGCTTTGGTTCAAAGGGTATAGCCATAACACTCCTATCCTCATCTGAGAGTGCCAAATTCAAGAAAATGCTTAGCCAAATCGGTACCGGAATGACTGTTTTACACTTTCCCCATAACAAACTACAGAAGCAGGAGGAGAGCTTCAATTTTTGGGATTTCGATTCATATAATCTACCACATTATGTCAGCGAGAATGGTGAATCAGATGAAGATGTAAAGACACCTAGGGAAACCGCTCGAGGAATTATTATTAAATAGTGAAAGCAAAAATGCTCCATCAAATTCGGTTAATATAGTTTTTGAATCACCCAACGAGAATAATAGTCTAGAGGCCGATTATGTAAAGGTTCCCTATCCAGAGCCACAAACTTTATCGCCCATATCATCGACGGCTGAACATAATCAAAAGGATAATAAGACATTGTCATCAATGGATTTGTCCCTACCGCCAGCGGCCCCGAACTCCATAAACACAAAAACCTATTGCCTAGTTGTGCCCCATAATAATGAGCCAAGCTCGACAACATTGCAACCGTTGGGCGTATCGAATACTGTAGATGATGCCAGTAGCATTATATCGGATAGCATGGAATGTGGTGGCTATTCAAGTGATACTTCATACATTAGCTATTACGGGTCAAAGGATCAACGTCTCATTTGGTCACGTTTTAAGACCAAGCAAACACAACTGAAACGTCACAAATTGAGTGCCCGTAAGCGCCACGTTCTCTATCCCTGGCGCCGATATAAAAAACTAAAGTCCAAAAAGGTTTCACACAATAATCGTCATGTTAATGAACTTAATTTACAATTACTAGAACTGGGACTGATCATGAAACAAAATGTAAGGTAGAAGATCAATTTTAATTATCATGTGATTGAATGTTACTTTTTTTTTCATAACAGAATTCCCAAATCGAAAGACGTCCGCTTCTTAGCGATCCGGCTGAACTACACTTGCTAGAGAAATTTGAAAACTGGCAAGAGATCAAGCAGTCTTTGAATAGATACATTAAAAAACGTAATATGTGTATTGCAAAATCAAGCGAATGGTTAAATCAACTAACTAATGCAATGAAGGAATTGTATTATTACAAATTGAAGCCAATTAAATCAGGAGGAATGCCACAACTGAAGGAGTCGTCTTTAGTTAAGAGTAAACCAAATGTATTAGAAAATAAGCAACCGTCACAGCTGAGCAAACTAACTGTCCATGTTGCCCTTCAGTTGCATATACCAGCAGAAAATGCACAGGATGTGAATGAGGATGAAGAAGATCAATCAAGTCCGTCATTACATGTGATTGAATCGAGCGAGAGTGACGATGATGACGAAAGCGATTTGGAGTCGGCAAATACATCGAGTGGTTTTGATGAGAGAAATGATAGTCCTTCATCGGGTATAGATACATCAAAATATGACACTGATGATTCCTCTAATAATTATCAATTTGTAGAGGATAGCAATGACGACGACTATAACTATTATGACGACGACTACGACGACGACGACGACGATGATGATGATGACAATAGCTATTATCGATACGGGCATTTTTACGCTGATGTGATGGCCCCAAAGAGTCCGCCCCATGTAACCAGTGATGAGGAAGATGAAGAGAACTCACAATCTAAAAGCAGCGATAATGATGCAGCCGAAGATGATAATGATATTCAGGTACAGCCAGTTGGGAGAATGACTCATATGCTTCGGGCTCATTGTCGCTGGCACCATCTATTTAGCACCCAGTATCAATTTATTGCCTCCTATGTGAACAGTTATATGGCCAATGCACATCCCGATGCGAAGTGAATGCGAAATCTTAAGTATGCTATTATCACCATCTAAAAACACAACATTACAACTAAAACTCAGGCATAGTTCTAAAATTCTAAAAATAGAAACTGAAATGTTCCCAAAGGCTGTATCAGCCACACACACACATCCTCACACATACATACGCACACGCACACACACACACACGCACATGCCCACACACACAGATATAAGGGTTTTTATTCTTATTACTATATTGGATACCAATATCTAAAACAAGTTACTTATTTGATACAAAGAAGAATATATATTCATGGAATTGAAAACGAAATGTGAAAGCTAAAACAATAATCTGTAATATGAAATATAATGAAAATTAAACAAATACACCAAATTAATAATAATACAAGAATTAAAATTTAGTGCTTTTTGATATTTATCTATTGTTATTGTTATATCTTAAGACCATACACATACACTGGATAATTTTTGATTTACAGATTTAATTATAGTAATGACATCTTTATAAGGTTTTTTTTTAATTGATCAGATAATATAAAGCTTACACTCATTTATCTTCAGATCAGAAAATATAAAGCTTACTGTCATTTAACTTCCTCAGTACCTAAACGGTCTCTTATCTGGATAATATAAACTCATTGTATGTCTCACTATATATAGTATATTTATTCTTCTCAAGCATCAATCTAAATTCTTCCAAAGTCAGTGCAGTAAGTACTTTAGACTTATCATAAGATATGAACATATTTCTGTTGTTTAACTGGTACAAATTTGTAAATCATATTCAATATAATTAATATACAGTTTGTCAAGTAATTCTTTGCAAAATGCAAACAATTATTTGAAGTCAACGTAAAACTAAGGAAATATTATTTTTTAAGATCTTATACTTGGTGTGTCTTCCATTTGCATCAATTACTGCCTGAAGTCGTCAGGTCATCGAATGTACTAGGTACTAAAGGTCATAGACTTCGGAAATTTTAGTCCATTCTTCTTGAATGGCCCTTATCAGAGCCGTTTTATTCATTGGGCTTTGTCTACCCACACGTTTCTTCAAAAACGCCCACAAGTTTTCGATGGGATTTAGATCAGGACTCTGGGCAGGTGTTTCAATCACTTTGCTTCAATTATATAGTAGCCAGGACCTGCATAAGAGCGACTTGTGTTTGGGGTCGTTATCTTGATAGAGCTTATACTTGAGCTTATTTGGATTTTGGGGGTCAATAAAACCAAAACTTGCTGCACTTTTAGCTAGTTCATTTTTTAGGATATACAAAAAAAAAACTTTATTCATTATTTCCGTGAATATTCGTAGTTCTCCAACCCCTCTTCATGAGATGCAACCCCACACCATTACCGATACTTTGCCAAACTCGACAGTGGGAACTATGTTTTGTTGCTGAAGCGCTGTTTTAGGCTTTCGCCAAACTTTGCTTAGTCCATCATGGTAGTACATACATCATAATTTTTGTCTCATCACAATAAATAACGTCATCCCAGTACTCAAGGGGATTGTGGACATTGGCAATAGAGTAGTTCAGACGCCTCTCAATGTTTAGGGCTGAAAGTAATGGTTTCTTCCTCGCTTTTTTGACGAGTATTTATGCAACTTTAAGACCGTCCTTATGGTTTCATCGCTTACGGACTTCTGGCAATCATTTTTGAGGTTTGTCGCCAACTCTCTTAGGCTGACTTGGGGGTTAATGCTGAACTCGGCTCCCGGAGTGCTTTAATTCCAACCTATTTTCTTTCTCCGCCCGGTTTATTATATTATAAATGGTTCTTAATTTTATAGAAAACATTTCCGCCAGTGCCTTTGCTGATTTTCCTTTACTGTGATGAAAGTAAACTAGCTGAATCAAATTTTCATCAATCCGTTTTCCAGGCATTCTAAATCAAGCTAATTTACGCAAGATGTTGACTGCTCAGTTTCCAAATTAAAAAGAAATAATTAGGTAAATACATAGCAATGCCGCACATATTGGTTTTTCTTGGAGAAAAGTGCTGTTACATATGTATGTATGTATGTATGTATGTAGCTGCGACTTCGATTTGTATTGTCTTTGCATTATGCAAAGAATTAATTGACAGTGTGAATTTCAACGAATTTTTTTTTTGTTTCTTTTGGATAAAAATTTGAAATTTTTGTGCCTTATATTTGTTAAGAATAGTTCAACCTATGTTACCAAAAAAAAATTTTTGAAAAAAAGGAATCGTTTATTTAAGTCCATAAATGAATTTGTGTGACTTTCATTTTGCAAAGAATTACTTGACGTACATAAGTTCATTGCGTTTAAGACACAGTTTCCAACATGCGGAACATATATGTATGTATGTCCATTTGTGTAGCTAACACAGTCATATTTACATTTAAACTAACATAAGTTAAGGTCTTCCTGAAAACACTTTCTACCAAGTAAAACGCCGCAGAATGAGCTCAATATATTTGAATTTTGTCAACCTATAATAATATCCATTGCAACAGAAAGTCTAGAAACTATTCGAATCTAAGAGCATACCATAAATGTTGTTGTTTGTTGCAGTGAATTTTAAAGTCTCAATTGCTTGATCACTAAATATTGATACCAATTAACATTTTCTTAAGGAAGTATATGCACCTGGAAGCCCGAAAATAGGGTAATTTTTTTGAGAATTTTTACGAAGAAAACTGTTAAAACTCTATTTAAAAATAGTAACATATGTATGTATACATATTTATACCCTTGCAAAAAGGTTATATTAATTTTGGTCAGAAGTGTGCAACGCATAGAAGGAAGCATCTCCGACCATATAAAGTATATATATTCTTGATCAGCACGACGAGACGAGTTCAAATAGCCATGTCCGTCCGTTCGTCTGGATCGGCGCGAACTCCTAGACCGTAAGAGCTACAGAGCTGAAATTTTGCACGTAGGCTGGTATATACTGCAGGCGTTGTATATACATTCAGCCGGATCGGACCACTATATCGTATAGCTCCCATACATAAGGCAAAGTCACGAACAGTGACTTTTCTCAATAACTTCGTTATTTTGTCAGCTATTGTCGTAATATTGGTCAGTCTATTGCACATATAAAGCACTGTGCCAAATTTGATCAAGATCGGGTGACTATAACATATAGCTCCCATAGAAACGATAGGTCGAAAACAGTGACTTTCATCAATAACTTCGTCATTTCCTATGCTAAGATTGCGGGCCGTTCTTTCGCAGACATTAGACTTTTTAGATAAAAAGTTTTTACACTTTGATGGCTATGGGTAAAGAAAGAGTTATCAAAACAGTTGCAAGGGTATACAAACTTCGACGCGGTCGAAGTTAACCCCCGCCCTCTGGTTTTAAATTAAGTCGTGTCATCGACTTCGGTATACCCTTGCACCAACAACTATTTCAAAATGTAATCTATATATGATATCTATATATGTAAGTGTAACAATATTTAACATATTTATATCATGCACCCATAGGGTGAAATGGTATATTAAAGTCGCCAAAATGTATGTAACAGGCAGAGGAAACCATCTTCATCCATAAATATTCTGGATCAGCATCAACAGCCGAGTCGATCTAACCATATCGTCTGTCTGTCCGTATGAACACTTAGTTCTCAGAGACAGTAAAAGCCAAAGCCATCGTATTTGGTATATAGACCCGTGCAGTATTTAGCATCAATTTGTTATTAATATTCAGCAAGATATCAATTCTAATCAAAATCTGTATAAAAAGTTATGCACAAAAACGTTTTCCCAATAGTCAGGAGTTGGCCGTTGGCTAGTGGCGGCGCTAGTGTGCTCATACGCTTGAGTGAGCGAGATACTGAGATATGCTTGTAAGAAGCTGGTAATCAGAACTTTTTATAAATATGTATGTACAAAAATGCATATGTTACTTTAAATTTAAAATATTTTGTTTTACTGGTGCATGGCATACCTCGGCGAGAAGACTTACTTTATTTTACTTGCACAACTTATTAGTGTAAATAAAATATTTATCCTTCTAAGATAATCTCTAAAAACATTAACAATAATATTTAGACATATCTAAAAAATGTCTTTTTTGGAATCGGATTGAGGGATACAAAAGCTAAATAGCAAATTGGTTGTCTCTGGCAACTGGCAAATGTAAAAAAATTTGATCAGCCTATAGACTATTTAAGTTAAGATACCAAGTAGTCTCCAAAAGTCTCCGAGGATTAGGAATTGGATATAGTCGAAATGTCGAACGATAAAACGAAAAAAACCTATGACTGTCTGGGCCTAACGCGTCAAAACTCTCAAGGCCCTTCCAACTTTATAAACCCTTATCCCCAAAAATATTTATCGGATTTGCCACTTCAAAAATTCGAAAAGCTGAAAAAAATACCTTTATACCCTTAAGCGAGCTTAATAATCATCAAAATATAAGAAAATGAAGTAAGTAAGTCGGTTTGCCGTCTTGGATATACCACCAAGTCAAAATTTTTTCAAATTTCAAAAAACCAAATGTATGGATGCGGAAGTAGGCATGACAAAATATTTAAATAATTATAATCTGTACGCATACTAAGCACGTCTATATACCAAATTTGATACCTCTAGCTGTTATAGTTTTTAAGAAATGCCGTGGCCAAATTTTCAATTAACTCAATATATTTACACACCACACGAGTCTACATACCATACCATTTGGTGGTTCTACCTCTTATAGACTCCGAGATCTAGGTGTGTATACAGACGGACGAACATGGATAGATCAGTCAATCTGTTGATCCTGATCAAGAATATATGTACATACATATATACTTTATGGGGTCGGAAAAGCTTCCATCTGCCTTTTACATACATTTTGGGGACTTTAATATACCATTTCAGCCAATGGGTAAATGGTATGAAAAGTATTCCAAATAATTTATGGATAATTTGAATCACTTTGAAGAAGTTTTTATCGCCGTTTCAAGGATTTTAGTGGAAGAAGACAACAACTGAAATTAGTTACTAATCTTGATTTACATATTGATAATATGGCAACAATGTTGGCTCGCTCGTCTTCCCCTCTTTTGTGAAGCAGTCATTTAATGTGATTTATATATACATAGAAGATGAGAAACTTATTTGATAATTTTTTGGATTTGTGTGTGTGCGTTTGGCGAAAAAGTAAAAGAAATTGCATAAAGATCCGATGCGGCGCCAGTCGAATTGAAGAACATAAATCAAATTGAAGAAGGGGCAGCTGTGGCAATATTGTTGCAACAACAGCGACAGCAACAACAACAAGATATTTGTGGCCATTGCCGCTGCAGCCGCTCACTTTGAATTGCTAGTGAGTTTTGGACGGGCGGCAACGGGCAACAAGCAACGTGCAACAGGCAGAGCATCGGCGTCGGCGTCGGTGGCAAAGTCAAAACATTCAGCCTGCGGTTGCGCACGCAAAACGACATCCATATCGACAATGACGACGACGACGACGACGGTGATTTTGCTTAGAGCTATAGAGGGAGGGATGGGCTGGGGAAACAAACAACTCCCGCTGCTCTCTCTCTCTCTATCTCTCTCTGCTCGCGTGCACTTGCGTTCCAAATCCAATAAGGAGCGTGAGAAACTGCCGCCTGAATGCAAAGTGAGCTTGAGAGCTTGGAAGCGGCAACGACAACGGAGACAAAATTTTATAGATGCTAGTTGTTGCCCCCAATGCCCATGCCCCATGCCTATGCCTCTACCTAGGCCTATGCCTATGACTAGAGTTGTGGCTGGCCAAGCTCAATTCGATTAGCGATAAATGTGAGATGCGAAAAATGTTGTTGCTGCTGTTGCTGTTTCTGTTGCTGCTGCAGGTGTTAACTTTTATAATGATGTTAACATTTTTATGGCCTACAACAAAATAAACTAAAAATTTGTTAAGCGCAATAATTTTTTTCTTTGCGGTTAAAAACTTCACTTTACTTGTATGTAGCTTCCATTGCCATATTGGGGCAAAGCGATTTGCCGCTGTGTACTAAATGGAAGTCGGTCGACAGAAAGACATTCAGACAGACAACACTCCTGGGGGCCAATGGGGCCATGGCGAACCAAAACCAACGCACAAAACTAATTAAAATTGCTGAAAGTCGTAAACAATTATATGAATAAATAGCTAAATAACAACAATTTTTCATAAACAATAAATTAAGGTGGATATTAAATTGTATGTGTTTGTCTCTGTGTGTGTGTGTGTGTCACTGATATTGCTTTTAGCTTTTAAAGCATTCAATAAAGATAAGATGCCAATTCAATTGAATATTCTTAATGATTGGTTATAGCTTTTAAACTCAATAGCCGAAAAGAACTTTTAAAGCCCATAACATACTCCAAAGTATTTTTTTAATAGAGTCTTTAGTCTAGATAGGATTCAAATATTTTTCATGTTAGTTCTAAAAAAAGAAGTTACAGTAAAATTTTGCATATATCTTATTTGAGTTTATTTATCCCTAAATGGATGGCATCTCATTTTGTCTTGAATTACTTTTTAAACACATAATCTTAAAAAAAAAAAAAGGAAAAAAAATAGAAACTAAATGTCTTTAAGGCTTTCTTTTATTATACCATACACCCATAGGGTGAAATGGTATATTAAAGTCGCCAAAATGTATGTAACAGGCAGAAGGAAGCTTTTCCGACCCCATAAAGTATATATATTCTTGATCAGTATCAACAGCCGAGTCGATATAGACATGTCCGTCCGTCCGTCCGTCCGTCCGTCCGTCCGTCCGTCTGTCCGTATGAACACGTAGATCTCAGAGTCTATAAGAGCTAGAGTCACCAAATTTGGTACGTAGACTCGTGTATTACCTACGGTGGTCAAGTTTATTTCAAATTTTTGCCACGCCCCCCTCCGCCCACGAAATTTAAACAAATTTGATTTTCTTAAAGACTACAATAGCTAAAGACATCAAGTTTAGTATGTGTATTTGTTTAACAAATGCGCATATATTGTATATGCAACGATTTTGCCACGCCCCTTTCCGCCCCCGTAATTTGGGAAAACTCGATTATCTCACGTAATTTTCTACCTTTTGTAATCAATTTTGGCACACTTGAATTTGATACTAATACCCAGCAAAACACCAAATTTGATCAAAATCGGACAAAAAACAACCAAGTTATGCATATAAACATTTTTCCATAAGGCCGTAGTTGGCCGTTGGTTGGTGGGGCGCTAGGGTGCTCGTATACTTGAGTGAGGGAGATATAAGATATGCTTGTAATAAAAAACATGTGAAAATGCATTGGTTTAATAAATTTGAAATATTTGTTTTACTGGTGTATGGTATACCTAAGTCGGCGAGACGACTTACTTACTTCATTTTTAAGATAAAAACTTGTGATAACTTTGAACATTCTTCATATTTAGTTTTGTCCTCCATTTCTTTAAAGATTTTAATCGAAGTTTAGTCAATGACTAAATTAATATAGAGGGTATGTTCTTGAATGTCAAGACGATTTATTTATCTCAAAAATGTTTACGTATATCTCATAAAATCATTCGACACTTCATTGGCAAATGGCAAGTGTTAACTAGTTCTTCTGAAATTCTTGTTCTTTGGAATGTAAGACTTGTATTTATGACATTCCATCAAAAGCTTAATCTAGTGTATTTCATATATGTATGTATTTTAGTTGTTCCCTTTGATTTCTATCTTCGTTTTATAATTTCTTGTACTAAAGTTGAAAAGTTTTAATTAAAAAGTCATAAGTTGAAAATTTGGATATCGTACTTTGTTTATAATCTTACTTTAATTGAATGCCAAGAAACATAATTTTCAGGACTAAACTAATAAATGTAACTAAAATCTTAAAGTTAAAAATTTCCTACAAAAAATAGTATTTTCAAGAAAAAAACTCATTTGGCAGTTGACATTTAACTTTAGCTTTGGATAACCTAACACTCTATATCTTGACAATGTCTATTATTTGTTTTGGTTTCTGCTGGTCGAGGAAATGTGTAGGTACAATGTGTCTTTATTTAGAAACAAAAATAAACATAGATTACAAAAGAATTCGTTTTATCTTACTTTTCATCATTTTCAACCGAAACCATAGCCATTCTAGACGCAATAAAGCTAATTCAAAATAGAAAAGGTAACTTTATAATTTGCTCTAATTCTCTCTCATCTGTAAAATTTATCGGGAACATTAACAACAACAACTTATATCCAACAATAATTAGGAATCTTCTTACCAAAGCTAAAACATCCCTGGATTTTCAGCCATTGTGGCATTGAAGGAAACGAACTTGCCGATTCGGTAGCCAAATCTTCAATTTTTAGTTCGTTACATTGCACCCAACTTCAATATTGCAGACATCACCAAATTTTTTAGAAGCAAAAATATTCAACAACTTAGGAATAACACTGCAATAGATGGTACCAACAAATCAACACTTGCCTAACGAACTCAAGCCACTATCTAAAATACTTTAGACAAAACATCGTCAAAAAAACATATTAAGGCTTAGAGTAGGACACACAAGGCTCACACAAGAAATATATATCGACCCCAACAACAGCACCCCATGCCCAAACTGTTCATGTACAAGTAACCTCACCATTGCCCACATCCTTAAAGACTGCCCAGCAACCTTACACCTTAGGAACCAAATTTTCAAAAATACCTGCCCCCTTTCGATCCTTTCAAGTCCCACTCCAAAAAATACATCCCAAATAATCCAATTCCTTAATCTCACACAAATATACCACCTAATATAAATTTAAGTATGTAAATATGTAAATATTTAAGTAAGAAAATGTACCAAGCCGAAGGCCTTAGCTGCCAGCGCTTTAGTTAGTTCATAAGTTATCAATAATTTTAGCTATTCCTAACTTTATTATAAATAAATAAAAAATTTTAAGTAATTTTTGGGCTCTTCAGTATCTGCAATCTCCGCTTGGCTTAATCCAAATAAATGTCTGATTTTGCTTTAAAAGTTTATTGTAATCATCTGAAAATCGTTTCATACATAAATAAATACCAATTAATTCGTTTTAAATTCAGTTCAGTTTCTCATTTTCCAAGTAGGTTGTCGTTATTTATTATGTGGTCCCCAAGAACTATCCAATTTTAATAATATTATCATAAATTGTAGATATTTACCTAGCCCTTGCTGTTTTTTTTTTTGTTTTTCCACTCATCTGCATTGCCATCTTGTAGGAGTTCTTGTTGTTGTTGTTGCTGTTGCTTTTGGCCCAGCCCAGCCCCAGTCCCATATTTATGTGACCAAAATGCCACGCATTCATAAATAAAAGTCATCATTAATTAAATTTAGTATAAACAACATGGCATGCCTGCAATTATTCACTCGCCGAACGTGAATACCAAAAAAATACAACAAACAAAATAAAAAAAAAAAAAGAATATTAATATAAAATGAAGTAAGTAAGTCGTCTCGCCGACTTGGGTATACCATACACCAGTAAAACAAATATTTCAAATTTGTAATAACTAATGCATTTGCCTATTTTCCACAATTCTGTTCACATGCTTGTTACAAGCATATCTCAGTATCTCGCGCACTTATGCATATAAGCACCCTAGCGCCCCCACCCGCCAACGGCCATCAAAGGCCTTATGCAAAAACGTTTATATGCATAACTCAGCTGATTTTTGTCCGATTTTCATCAAATTTGGTATTTTGCTCGGTATTAGTATCAAATTTAAGTGTGCCAAATTTGATTGCACAAGGTAAAAAATTACGGGAGATAATCGAGTTTTTCAAATTTCGGGGGGCGGAAAGGGGCGTGGCAAAAACTTTATACATACAAAATGTGCGCATTTACTATGCAAATATACATACCAAATTTGGTGTCTCTAGCTGCAATAGTTTTTGAGATAAACGTTTTTTTTGAATTGCGTGGGCGGAAAGGGGCGTGGCAAAATTTTGAAACAAACTTGATCACTCTACATACTACACGAGCCTACATTCCAAATTTGGTGGCTCTAGCTTTTATAGTCTCCGAGATCTAGGTGTTCATACGGACAGACGGACAGACGGACGGACGGACAGACGGACAGACGGACAGACGGACGGACGGACAGACGGACAGACGGACGGACAGACGGACATGGCTAGATCGACTCGGCTGTTGATACTGATCAAGAATATATATACTTTATGGGGTCGGAGAAGCTTCCTTCTGCCTGTTACATACATTTTGGCGACTTTAATATACCATTTCACCCTATGGGTGTATGGTATAAAAATAAAACAAGCCCAAACGCTAGGAAATCGCACGCGACGGCAAACGACAACGACAACGACGATGTCGAAAAGAAAAAAAAGTCGTTGACAAAAATGATCTGTGGGCAATTATAATGAATTATTTTGACACCTTAGCTTTTAGGGTTTTTCTGAATGCTTTGCAAAATGCATAAACATAATTTATGCCATTGCCTCAGCCTGTCCTCTTGGCGACATGAAACGCATTTTATTGCATTTTAAATATGATAAATAAACAGACACACACACACACACACACACGCACATCCATTTTGTGAGGCCATCTAAAACGTTCTACGAAGATGAAGATCTAAGCAATGCTGCGGCAAGTGCAAAAAGCCAAATTACATTTCATTTTTAGTTTCGAGGGGAGTGCCCGGGCCAGAGACCGGCAATGATGATCATGATTATGATGATCATAAGGAGGCAAGGGGCATGGCAGTGACAGAGACGCGGGTTGGGGTGCATGGAGAGCATGGAGAATGGGCAGAGAATCCGTTTTTAATTGGTGAAAAATAGCAAAAATTTTTAACGCTTTCTGTTCGGTGAGTTGGGTGTGCGGCAACAAAAAATAAAATGCAGAAGGTTTGTGCCGGGGTCTTCTTTTGCTAGTAGCTATGACTATGACCATGTCTACATAGATGCAACTGCAACTAGCATCTTGCCTTTTGCGATTTGCATACGATTAACATCGCTCCAAAGATTTGTAATGCTAATAAATTGTACACATTATGGGGAGCAAGATACCACAACAAGAGGTCAGGAGGGCGGCAAAGGCATAGCGGAGGGCCAGAGGTCTGCACACAGTAACTTTGCCATACACCGTTTTATTTTTCTCTATTTCCTCTATGGCACATACACTGAAACAAAATTCGGTATAGCGAAATAATGATATCTAAGGTGCTAATAAATCTGTAGGACTTCTTAAACCATTTGGCTGCATTCTGTCCTATCATCGAAAATAGAGGAAGTTTTTATTGGAACTATATATTTTTTTTTCTCACATTTGCATAGAAAGGGCAAAACGAATGCATTAATCGATCATATGATAAGTCAAAGGTGTGCGATTAATAATTACAATTAATCGCAATGGCAATTAGAAGACATTAACTGGCATCAAAACTATCGATTTTGATTTATTTTACTCTATGCCAAGTAACAGAAGTTTGGACAGGCGTTTAGTGGTTAATCTGTTCCTGGCAGAAGAACCTGCTGTGGAACAATGACATTTCACTTCTACGAAAATTCATATTAAGGGCTAGCCGCAACGTGAAAAGTTGAACTTGTCCTGAATTTTAGAAAAATGATAATTAAATAAGCACCTCTTCAGTAGATAAAATGTTCTAACGGTTTCAATTGGTATTGATAGTTGAGCTCTTTCATTTCTTATACTCAAAAAAAGAACTATCTTTACCACTGTAGGTATGTAGCTAGGAAATGGCTAAACATTTTGTATACCGTAAGGTGATTATTCTGAGCAATTAATCGATTGACAATTCAATTAATTATAAGGCATTTTTAGAAAATTTGTTAAATCGTTTATGTTTAAAGGATAAAAATCGATTACTGCGTATCGTTTTTGTGCCATCACTAGTTTTAGGGCACTTTTTTCAGTGTCTTCTCCTGTGGTTGCCTCTCTTACATACAAATGTATGTATATCTATATCTGTATATATATATATATATATGTTTGTAAGCAACTCAAAACCTGCGCCGCGTAACTTTTTAGAACGTCAAAAGCCCAAAAAGCAAAAGCAAAACCCAAAAACACCAAAACGACGCTTTGCTGCCTTCGTTTTGGTTTGACTTAAATAAGCGGCAAAGTGCGCTTTTGTGGTTCCCAGGCGACTTAGAGCGAAACATGCGAATGGCTTTAATTGTTGCCGCTGCTGTTGCTGCTGCTGTTTTCAGCCAAGTGATTTTTCTAATGCAATTTTCCAACGGCTTACGCAACGCAACGCGCCAGCAACAGTCACCACAGCAACAACAATGACAACATGTTGCAATGGGCAGGCAGCCAGCCAACCAGCCAGCCAGGCAAAAGGCAACCTACCGCCGCTGTAAACGTGTTACCAAGCGGCTTTTTTCGAGTAATCTCTGTCGGCAAAGTTCTCGAGACTCTCCGCCTACCTCCCGAACTCCCTCTCTCCCTCTATAGATGCTTTATCCATATATACTTGTGGTCCTTCTCTTGAACCAACTTACCGCTCCAATCATTCCAAGCATACGCGCATATTTAGCATTTTGAAATTGTTGCATTTCGCGCATTTTTATGACAAGAGAGAAACTCCAACTAAATAACCTCTACCACACCACAAGAGTCCGCCAATCTGGACTTGACTACAGGACAGCTGCTGCTGCTGCTGCTGCTGCTGTTGCCATAATTAAAATACATATCGAAAATCACACTAAATAGTTTTTGCTGTTAATGCTTGTGGCATTTATTTTTTCTCTTTGCGGTGAATGTTGCTTGGCGGGGCTGAAAGTAATCGTTAAATACTGCGTAGACGGGCAGACGATACAAATTTTTGGTTTCTCATATGTCTGTAACTCAAAATGCATTTTTCATGAGTTTATCCATTGGTTTTAATATTCGTTTTTCTTCTTTGGGTGTGCAAAAGTAATTAAGAAAAAATGTTCCAAAAGAAGAGCGAAGAGCATTATCTCGAAATTCCCGAAATCATAAGGCAAAAAACAATTGGTAGAGAAGCGATATTTGATTGATATTTAAATACTCTTTTTTCCGTTTGCAAATTTTATATAGAATTTATTAATTAATTAATAGTTATGCTAAAAAACTTAGTATTAACATTATTTTCGTATAGAAATTGTTCTGACATCTAAATACTATATACAAAGATCAAGCTAAGATAGCAAATTAATTGAAGAAATCAGAGAGCAGAAATCAATTTCGATCCCGATTAATTTATTTGAAATCGAAATCGAAAACCGGAATCTTTAATTTTCAAGAATTATTATCAAGACACTAATTGATTCCTTCGCTTTAATAAGGTAGTTTTGATACGTAGGAAAATACATAAATAAATAAGCTCTTAATAATCAAGAAACAACAAAGAACGAAATTTATTGATGTTAACTAACTTTCAGTTTTTGTCCTTACTAAGTACAGCAATAGTCCAGAGATTATTAGTTTCATTATTATTATTATTGTTTTACTTCAACCTATGCGAGGCCGACAATCAGCAGAACAACATGATTTAACGTGACCGTTTTAAGATTTAGTAGAATCCGGTTATAACGACTCCGCTTTTAAAGTCCGTCCGGTTATAGCGGTTAAAGTTCGACTACTTGGTTGGTCCCCATACAAACTTACCTACATATATGAAAGGGCCTCCGGTTAGTACGTCTTCGCTTATAACTACGAACCACTTATAGCGACAATATTTTGCACAGTTCAACTGGTTATAAATAAAATTATTTTTGCTGCTTCCGGATATTACGTCTTCCGGATATAACGACGAAAATCGTCGGTCTCTTGAGCGTCGTTAGAACCGGATTCTACTGTATATATTAAACAACAATAATTACATACAACCTTATATGATTTTTAATGGGATTTTCACTTCATCTGCATTGCAGTTATCTGGCAAGTTGATGGTTAGAGGGTTTGAGTGCCTATCCCGGTGTGCTTTGGTCTGCCTAGCGATATAGTCCTCTAGGTTGGCATTGGTAACAATTCTAAGGGCTCTGTTTTGTAATCATTTGTCTACTGGACATGGATTGGCTTCAAAATCGTCTTTAAGCTTAGGCTTATGGTGAGGCTCAGAGGCTGTGGTGACAGTTGACATCTGTACCGATAATCAAAAGGTGCTCCTAGGCCAGCGCCCACTGGAGATGACTTAGATGCCCAGCTTAAAAATACTAGGTACTTATCCAGGAAGATATCAAAATTTCTATTTTTTAAAGCTTTTTTCAAAATAATAGATATCTTCTATAAATTCTCGAAAAATAATTTGAAAGTTATTAAACAAAAAGTTAATTTCTTATTGCTTTGATTTCAACAGTTATGCCAAAACATATCTGAATGAGAGGGGAGAAATCTACTCGATAAATGGTCAAAACGGCGGACACAGCATTCACATTATTCATATTTTGTAGAGAGACTTGTTATACGATTAAATTTTGTAGGCCCACAAGCGCATCGAAAAGTTTTTGCAATTTGAAGTTTTGGTTTTGTAGGAGATTTCCTGTTGCAGTTGCAGTTTGTTGCAGTTTGGTTGTTGTTGTTATTGTGTTGATTGTTGATTTGAACGGGAAATGAACATTAATTGAAATTATGCAAGTGCAACGGAAATTATAAATGATGTGCCATATTTTATGTTTATTGAGTTGTGCAATTTGTGCAACAATTCTCCTTCTCTCTCATCGATAAATCGTAAAAGTTGCAATCAAAAAGTTACAAGCTTTCAAGGTTACAACATGCAACACACATACATACATATGTGTATCTATGTTATATGTATGTATTGACTTTCCAATAAGAACTCAAACACTCACACACACACATGGGCAATGCCTATGATTGATTTATATTGTCAGCTTATTCCATTTGGTGGCCAAGGAGAGTGTAGTCGAAGACAATTGGAGGGCATAGAGGGATGGAGTCATGGTATGGGGTGGCGGGCATTTGGTCGGTTCGCATGTGAGCATAAATGTGCAATTTTTGCTAATTGTAACATATAACGGGCCAGTTAGTCAGAGCCAGTCAGTCACTCAGTCAGTCAGCCAGTCAGTCATTCAGTCGGTATCTTTCCCTTTCCTCTATTCATACCTAGCCTGGCCTTTTGATGCCGCTCCACAACTCTCGTTAAGCGTTTGTCATTGTTGCTGCTGCTGCTGCTGCTGCTGCTGCCGCTGTTGCTGCTGGTATAGTGTTTGGCCTTCAACAACATGTTGCCATGTTGTTGTTGGTGTTGTTGCCGTTTGCCATTGCCGTTTGCTGAGTCTTTCGCTCGTTTTTCGCATTGATGTTTCAAGGTTGCCCAATTAAAAGTGACATTTTGCAACATAATGCGACTGCACTTAACATGTTTTCTCAATCCAAAACTCTAACGTTTGCTGCTGCTGCCGCTGCTGCTTGTTGCCGTTTGCTATTTCGCAGCTTAAATTATATAATTGGCATAGGTTTTCGTGAAAATGTACACATTAAATTCCAATAAAACAAAAAAAAGCAACAACAATTACATAAATACATATAAGTTCATTTATTTCGCCAGTTTCTTTAGCCCTCCTTCTCATATTGAAAGATAATTAATCTCATTAAAAAAGTTTGTTTTTGTTATTCGCAATTTTCGAAAGTTGAATCAGTTTGAGAGTTGAAGAATATCTAGTATATCTAAATACAGTATATATCTTGATAAATAAAGAACACAGATGGGTTATAAAAAAAATATATATGTAATAATTAAATACTTAAATCCTTTTCAGTATTTATCATAAGAAATAATCAAATAAACTATTTCGGTTTATAACTGTTAGAAGACACTAAGGTTAATTTAAAAAGTAAAACAATAAATAGATTTAAGCCACTGTCTTTTTTTTATACGGGTAGACTCCATTTTCCCATATCGATAGACATTGGCGGACACGAATTTAAGACGTTTTTTTGACTTTAGTTCTGATTTACTCGTCATCAACTTTCGATTTGGAGCTAATTAAAAATTTGAATTTTGTATGTCAATTTTTGGCCCTTTGGGCGAGGCCATTTTGCGACACTAATTTGAACTAAAGTACTTTTCTCCTTGAACTACGATAGAAAGTGAATTGAATTTCCCGTCGAATGGCATATTTTTCATTAAAATCTATATAAAAATTAGACATATTTTTTTGCTTATCAATATGGGACATTTGATGCAAAACTGCCCTTTATACACCATCTCTTTCTTTTTATGCGTATGTCCCTTCCGAAGGCCGTGGTTTAGTGTAAGTCGAATTTGTTCACTAACAATTCCCAAACAGTTAGCGTATAGAATGGAGTTATAATTAATCATAATCCTGGATCTCATAGCGAAGTCTGCCGTTGTATCAACCTGCTGCAATTACTAAACTGCCTACTTACGGTGTATGCTTTGATATTTAATGTTTCTATTTGGGATAAGAAGTTAATATTGCCTGTGCCGATGTTTAAATATCTCGGTGCTTTGTATTTAATATTTTATGAAAATGTAAGTCTACTTTAAAAAGACTTTTTTATACTTATACTGATTATGCGATAAAATAAAATGGGCTTTTTGATTGAATTGTCAAAGTTTGATCTTAATTACACATAAGAAAACTTAAATACCAAATTTTATTCTAGTAGTTTTCTTGTTGATTAATGAACTGATCAAGAATATATATAGTTAATGGGGCAGGACACATGGTCTCTTTCTCTGCATTGTATACATATGACTACAATTAAATGACCCTCAACAATGCTATAAAAATTATAAAGTTGAATCTAGTCCGTCTTTTCGAGTATTTGCGGTGTATCTGAATTAAATGATTAATTAATGATTATCCCATTGCTCAATTACAAAGTGAAATATAATCTTCTCTAATTACTAGTACCCATAGTTATAGTTAGTCTATGTCTATGTCTACCATAATGCGAATAGCGATTGATTTTTGTTATTTGCGTTCATGTTTTATTTTTAAGTGAAATTTAAAATACTTTGTCCCTCTTATTTAAACCAAAAAGTCATTCAAAACAAGTCATAGTTCATAATGACTGTAATTCATAGTGACTAGTCCAGATCTTCGAAAGTTAACGAAGTGAAATATCCTAAATTAAATATTATTGTTAAAAAAGGATTTTTATAAAAGTCTTTGGATTTGAATAACATCTGTAAATGCAATAATTTTTAAGGTTTAAGTTGATGAAGCGTCTCAATTTATAAGGCTGCCTTTTATTGGACTGACAATCTTTCAATGAGAATCATCGAAGTGGCTATCGCAGATTTTGGAGTCCCACAATTTTCTTTTCCTTTGACAATCAAGCAAGCAAAAGCAATAAGGTTTAACAACGAAGTAACGAGAGTTGCTTAAGTGTTGTCATTTAGAAGTCCTTGTAACCTGTAAAAATAAAAACAAAACTCATAATAAAATAATATAAAAACATTTGGAAAATGATTAAAAATATCTTTTCTTATTCTCTTAGGTCAATAAATTCAATTATATTGCAAAGTGGGCGTGCGGTTATCTCATAATTATAAAAAGCATCTTAGGTCAAAAGTTTTCCAAGTTTTGCCAAAAGATGCAATGAGACAAGATCTTGTTAATGTATTCTGAGAAACAACTAAATGGTTATTAAAATTGAAAACATAAAGCTTGACACTTTTGCAAACCTTCCACTTTTATTTCTTTCAATTTATTCATGTGGCTTTTTTTTGTACATTTTTTCATGTTGTGTTTTTAGCATTACAAATTTAAATGTTGTTGCCACTTTGCCCATCTATGGCATCTATAAAGTGCAATTGACAACCCACCATTTTCAGTTAGCCACAGTCCACATTTAATCACCAAGCTCTTTCGGGGTGTTGAATTCCAAATTACATGAGCAAACCCGCCGAGCTGACGCCGCGTTGCTAAGTTTTGGTCTTACTTAGAGAGAGAGATGGAGATCCAGTTCGAGCACAAAGTCTATAATCTAGTTGCATATATCAAATGATTTGTATGCGTCTCTCTCTCTGTCTCACACACACACTCAGTTGATAGCCAGCTTAGTCGATTTATCTATCTATCTATCTGTATGTATATATGTGTTGGCTGCCGTTTATTAAAAACAAATTAAAATGCAAGATACCCCCCGAGGGCTTTCAACCTCAACGCTGACCACCCATAAACTAAGCAAAATACTTGAGGCGTTAAATGGAAATCGAGTGAATGTGCCATGCTGGCCAAGTTAGCCACCTCCACCGCCACCACCACCACCTCTCCTCCTCCTCACTTACCCCTCTCGACACATTAAATACGCATTTGTTATGTGTCGCAAGTTGGAATCGAACTCAATTCGGAGTGCAGGCGTGTAGCCTTGTTCATTATTCAATTGGAAGAATTTCTCCTACCCTGCTATTTGGCCTCATCACCCCTGCCCTGCCATCATCGGACACCTCATTCCTCCTCCTCGAACACCAAAAAGGAAAAACAGAGGAAAAAAAGCGGAACGAAAAAAAACCCTCAAGGCAATTTGTAACGAAAATTCGTAATTGTAATTGTTGCTCTTGTTGTAATTGCAAAATGTATTTTTAAAAGGCTCAATACTTAGTTGCTGTTATTTTTTGTTTCTTTTCTGTTTGTCCATGTTTTTGTTTTCGTTTGGCTCTTGGCTACTGTTATGGCCCAATCGTGGCCACAATGAGTGACGTTTTGGCCCGTGATCTCTTGTCTTCTGGTGTAGAGTGACGCACACGGCATGACCCCCTATCACCCCCTACCATCCGCCCCATTATCAGCATTGGTACGCCTACCCTACTCTAAATCTAACCACCCTCCCCGCCCCCAACCTCTTCGTCATAGGCCCCTCAACTAATTTTCATTCTATTTGGCGCACGTGCCACACGAAGCAAATTGATTTTGCCAGTAGGTGGAAAATAAAATTAACTTTGCGGTTTAGATTTGTTGCTCTATTTGAAGTCCCAAGCTAAAGCCAAAGCCAAGCCGAGCTCCATTTAAATGAGTTTCGGCTTTGAAATTAGCTAGATTTGAATTTGTTGTTTGATTTTTTTTGTATTTTGTGTTTCTTTTAGTTCTTTGCTTGGGTAAAAAAAAAGAAACAAAAATTGGTGTGGGTCTGTCTCTGGTTTGTTGGTCAAGATCTTGGTTCATACAACGCCTGTCAGTCAGTCACAGTCAGTGGACTGTGCCAAGAGTCAGTGATAGAGGGACAGAGACAGAGTCAGAGACGAAAACGAAGACAGAGTCCGGTGACTGGGAACTCGCTTTTTAAGGCGCCTGCGGTCATTTTCTATGGCTTGATTTATGGCAAGAGATTGGCCACAGCAACAACTTTGGATTTGCAATTGTACAAACATTTTTTCAATGCATTTGTATATATATGTTTTCTTCATATATACCTTACATACATATATGTATATATATATTTTTGTCAATTAATATTGATGAAAAATGTTGATGATTTATTTCATACTTGAAGCCTAATTCAATTTGCATTTGTAATTGAAACTTTTTTTTATCGTTTTTGTTAATGCGGAAAGGTTGGAAAAAAAAGCAAAAGACTTAGGCAACGAACTTGCTGTCGCCCTCAGTTCCATTTTGTTTTCTTTTTTTTGGCTAACACCAAACTGCAAATGTAATGGCCAAGAAGCTGGCAATGTCTGTAATTGGTCTGAGCGACCGTTTCGTGTTTCTGCACAATTATCAATTACTCCAATCACTTTTATGTCACATGCAAATATCACCGACAGTTGCTACTAAAACAGAACCAACAACAATCATAATAATAATAATAACAGTTAATAATAATAATACATATATAGAAGTTGTTGTCGTTGCGCCCACCTTTTTTTTTTTTTTTTTTTTTTGTTTGTTATTTTGTTGCCATCGGCCATTTGGCATTAATTAGTTAGCAATTTTCAGCTGGCGGCTTTTAATTTTACCCAGTTGCCACCCACAGATCAATAACCGAGAAGGGGGATGGGCGGGAGGTTGAGGGTGCTGCAGAGGCGGCAGCGGGGGCGTCGTTATATGCCATTACAAAAGCAAAAAAACAAATAACACGCCAAAAGATCAATTCGACATGAGAAATGTAAATGTAAAGTGAATAAGTGCAATTTGAGAATTGATTGGCACGATATAAAAATTATGCAAAGCAAAAAAAAAAAAAAACTGAAAATTGAATCTAATTTGTTTTTGCAATGAATATGTCTGTATATATATTCAGTGTAATAGCCGAGTTATATCTTTAATATATGCACAAAATTAATACTTTCTGTCAGACAATGCAAATGTAACAACATTTGAATGTAACTAAACCGAAACTTTTTTTTTTACCAATATTGATTTTCTCTTGTTGGTCAAAAACGCAATGAAATCATATGCAGAGAAATATATAAACATGCTGCATGACCACGATAATATCCTTGCCATAAGACTACAAGACAATAGCAGCAACAAAGGCTACGAAAACGGTTTTAGGTCCTTGAATTGCCAAATAGATAAAAAAGAATGTGTAGATATCTTTCTTCATACATATGTACATACACACACTCACATTTCGATTTACAGATTGTGTTTATTGGAAAATATTTCTAAATTTGTTTATTGCCTACCATAATTAGAGAAATCATAAGCAATAAAAATCTCTGGTACTTGTCATATTTTATAAGAAAAGAATTTTCAACTAAGGTCTAACAAAATAATTACATGTTTTAGAATGTATAAGTTAACTAAATCCGATTTGTTGTAATCGCAATTCTCCAGTTTTGGATTTATTAATTATAATACAAACTGTTAAGTTGCAATGCCCGATTTCCATGTCGAATTATAAGAGAATGGTGAATGAATTAATGTAACAAACAATAGTATCAATAGTACGAACTTTAGGTATTTGAACACAGCAACATACTTTAGGATGGATGGTTAAATACGTTTGTTCACTTCGATTGTCACTCCCAGAATGCCTCTTTATTTCATTTATCTCGTGGATCAAGATTATCTTTCTCTTTGTGAGAGAGAGAGCTTATCTTTATCTTAAGATCTATGTATTGCACAATGGGTGTTATTCGAGTTTATCATTAGGGATACTTATACTTATCTTAAATATTACTACAATACTTTGTATTAGAAGGCATTTGAGTTAATTTGAGCGCAGCTTTTAAAACATTTAAAACCTTCCTTGGCTTTGCTGGTTAAATCATTCATTATTTTCTTTAATAATAATAAAATTAAGAAATAAAAAATTTGTTTACCCTTGTAAAAAGGGTATATTCATTTTGGTACGAAGTGTGCAACGCATAGAACCAAGCATGTCCGAACATGTAAAGTATATATATTCTTGATCAGCACGATGAGACGAGTTCAAATAGCCATGTCCTTCTGTCCGTCTGGATCAACAAACTCCTCTTAGACCGTAAGAGCTACAGAGCTGAAATTTTGCATATAGGCTTGTTTATATCTCGGACTCAGCCGGAACGGTCCACTACACCAGGCAATTCACCTCCCGTGAAAGTCACGAACTTTTCACAATAACTTTGCCATTTTCTGAGCTATTGTGTTCCAAATTTAGCTAAGATCTGGTGACTATATGATAGCTCCCATAGGAAAGATCGGTAGAAAACAAGTGACTTTTGTCAATCACTTCGTTACTTTTGAAGCGATTGCTTTCACATTAAACATGTGATAGTTTAATATATCTGTTAATAACTGTGCCGATTTGATAAAGTCCCGGCCCTCTGTTTTTTTCTCTGTTTACCCCCCATACATTTTTTTGAAGACCGTCCGTAAAAAAGTTTCTCTTCAAAAATTATAGCCTTAGAAATAATAATATCGTAGCCCTGTCCGATATATAAAACCAGAGGGCCAGGGCTAACTTCGACCGCGTCAAAGTTTGTATACCCTTGCAACTTTTTTGGTAACTCTTTCCTTAGCTATAGCCATCAAAGTAAAATAAGTTTTATCTAACAAGGCTAATGTTTGCTGAAGAACGGCCTACAATCTTAGCATACGATATAACTATCAAAATCACTGTTTTCGACCGATCGTTCCTATGGGATCTATCTGATATAGTCACCCGATCCTAACAAATTTGGCACAATTATTAATAAGAACACAAAACTGACAAATACCAACTTTTATGACAATTGCTGATAAAATAACGAAGTTATTGACAAAAGTCACTGTTTGAGACTTTGCCGTTTGTATGGGAGCTATACGATATAGTGGTCCAACCCGGATGAATCCGAGATATACAAACTGTGCAGTATATACAAGCCTACATCACTAACCATAGAATACATACATACATAGATGCGTCAAACTCAAGATTTTTTGATTACAAACGCTAGCCTGAGCGTGGAACCCCAGAGAACTTCGGCAAAAGCCGAACGGCGTAGAACCCCAGAGAGCGGCCGCGGCGAGAGCGAAAAACATTCGCTCGCAGCAGTGTCGCTACGCATCGAAAATGGCACAGACTACCGAACGACGCAGGCAGCTCTATGTCGCTTGTCATTTCGTTCTGTCTATGTATGTGTACACTCGTCGGTACATGCTCAGGCTTCGTAGTGTGTGTGTGACGTGAAGTTGTAGAACACCGCATTTCAATAGCTCGCTCGACAAAAATTTTTCATTTTCGACAAAACAGCGACTAAGCGAATAGGACATGCTCCTGTGGAAAGAATATCAAAAAATATTGGCATCAGTTTTGTATGTATCCCGGTGGCTGTGCCAATAGAGTGCTATTGGCATTGTGAAGTAAGGTTTTCTTTCTTTTTTATATTTATTTTTTTAATAAAAAAAAAATTATATTTATTTTTTTAATAAAAAAAAAGATTAAAAAAAGAAAAATAAACAAAAAATTAGGGATAAAAATGAAAGAGCAAAAAAACTTAAACAAACGAGGAAAAAAAAGAAAATGGTAATATAGAAAGATTACTTGATAATATATGTATGTATGTATGTATGTATGTACATATGTCATCCAAAAAATTCAAACACTGTTTGCAAAATGTTATTGAAGTGGGAAGATGAAGAAAAAATAATTGCTAAAAGCATTAATTTTTATTCTTCTAAGGCTATAGGCCTTTTTTTCAATAAATTTTTGTTTATTTTTCTTTTTTTAATCTTTTTTTTTTATTAAAAAAATATATATAATTTTTTTTTTTAAAAAAATATATATAATTTTTTTTTATTAAAAAAATAAATATAAAAAGAAAGAAAACCTTACTTCACAGTTTTGAAATGATGCCAATATTTTTTGATATTCTTTCCGCATGGGCTTGTCCTATTCGCTTAGTCGCTGTTTTGTCGAAAATGAAAAATTTTTGTCGAACGAGCTATTGAAATGCGGTGTTGTACAACTTCAGGTCACACACACACTACGAAGCCTGACCATCAGAGATCTGCAAAACTCACTTTTTTCTTGATTTACTCATACGGGAAAATTCTGACTCAATTCCACTCCCTGAACGAAAGTCAGCATTGAGTGAAAATCAGCTCATGCTGATGAGCATACGAATTGCGTATTTGCACAGCCTTCGGTACACATTTCGGCGTATCCGAATAATCGTGCCATTCGGCTCAACCGATGAAACATTCATATGTACACGAACTCACTGCTGAGTTTATTCATGGTCAATGTGTTACCGATCATTTGGGCGTATGTTGTTTCGGCTCAACATTGATTTAAATCAACGCGTATGAGTTTGTTCATGTGCTAAGTCAAGGAAATCAAAAAACGTAATTTCACAACAGATTATACATACATATGTATATTTTCATATTCAATGACAACGAAAAGAAAATTAACAAAAAAAATTAAAAAATTTAATAAAAAAAAAATAAAATTAAACTAATAATGCTCATTTCAACCTACAATCGCAAGCATTCTGAAAAACAAGAAGAAACATAGAAACAAAAACATAACGGTAATGCAAACGACTTCAGTGACTTCGGCATCATGAGCTGATTTTCATTCAACGCTGATTTTCGTTCAGTGAGGTGAATTGAGTAAGAATTTGGGCGTATAAGTAAATCAAGGAAAAAAATCAATGTTGCGCTGAATAAACTCAGTAAGAAAAAAATATGAGCGGATTGGAGTGAATTTAAGTCGACAGTGAGTTCGTGTACATACGAATGTTTGATCGGCTGAGCAGAATGACACGATTATTCGGCTATTTTTGTGTATGATTTTTTTGCCATCACGCCCTGCCGTTCTCTGCTGAGCATGTACAGACGAGTGTACACATACATAGACAGAACGAAACGGCAAGCAACATAGATCTGCCTGCGTCGTTCGGTAGTCTGTGCCAGACTGAATTATTTTCGATGCGTAGCGACACTGCTGCGAGCGAATGTTTTTCGCTCTCGCTGTGGCCGCTCTCTGGGGTTCTACGCTGTTCGGCTTTTGCCGAAGTTCTCTGGGGTTCCACGCTCAGGCTAGCGTTTGTAATCAAAAAATCTTGAGTTTGACGCATCTATGTATTCTATGTTTAGTGCCTACATGCAAAATTTTATCTCTGTAGCTCTTACGGTTTAGGCGGAGTTCGTGTTGATCCAGATGGACGGACGGACGGACATGGCTATTTGAACTCGTCTCGTCGTGCTGATCAAGAATATACATATATACTTTATATAGTGGGAGATGCTTCCTTCTATGCGTTGCACACTTCTGACCAAAAATAATATACCCTTATAAGGGTATAAGGGTATAAATATATCCACATATTTATTTTCTTTATTTAAAAACTTTCTTGAAAAGAACTTCATTTTACGGACTTAATGGCATACCGAAAAATCTGGCTCAGCATGGAAAGCGAGAAAGGATCTAAAATACGACGGAGATATGTTTTTAAAAGACATTAAAATTACGTTTTAAAAGAATTTTCTTCGTTGAAGATAACAGCCTTTGCCCTAGGGAAAACTACATTTCTCAGTGGTCATTATTCCCTGCGGAAATCGTGGACAAAAGTATTTTGACTTCACGTTGTCAAGTGTAAAATCGTTTTTTTCTGGAAACTGAGAGGAGTAACGGTACCCTTTAAATTTTTAATAGAGAGACAGTATCAAAGCTTATAAGAAACCAAAAGCTTGCAGTGATAACGGTAAATATGAAGTTGCTGTATTTATTTGAGTTAAAGATTATGCTTATATGGCTGGACAAAAGTATTTTGACATTGCTTTTCATATTGATTTTCGTTGATGCTTTAGCGCTATATATCACGTGTTTAATTTTTTTAAGTGAGTTTAATTATCTTTATGAATATTAGTTGGTGTTTCTGTATATTTGAATTTGTTTTTTTGTTAAAATATGGGAAAAACACGTGAATTAAGTGAACTCATTAGAAATGAAATGGTCGCAAAGTATAATGCAGGTATTTCTGTGGATTACCTTAGCAAATTATACAAAGTGCCAAAACAAACAATTTATTATCAAATAAATAAGCAAAAAAACAATCAACCACTTAAAAATAAGGTCCGAACGGGAAGACCACGTAAGACAAAGCCTATTCAAGACCGCATAATATTGAGAAAGTTCAAGGAAAATGTGCTAATTACACCACAAGCAGCATCCATTGATCTAAGTGAGCAATTAAACATACCAATAAGTAGAAAAACTGTCGAAAGACGGCTAAAGGAGGCCAATTTTTCAACCTATATTGCTCGTCCAATTCCTTTTATTCCACCAAAAAATAAGCTCAAGAGGTTAACATTCGCCAAAACATATTTACACATGCCAGAATCGTTTTGGGCACAAGTATTATGGACAGACGAAAGCTCTTTTGAGTATCATGGATCGAAAAATAAAGTTTATTGCAGACTGCCCAGAAATATTCGCAAAAAAATAACGACTGTGTGCGAGCGAGTATCACATGGCGGAGGATCGGTTATGTTCTGGGGTTGCGTGTCCTTTAATGGTGTGGGCGATTTGGTTCCAGTTGATGGAATGATGAACAAGGACAAATATTTGCGTGTCCTAAATGACAACGCACTTACATCCGGTGACCGGCTCATTGGACAGACATTTGTGCTGCAACAGGACAACGCTCCATGCCACAAGGCGCATATGATAACAAAGTTTTTAAGCGATGTCGAAGTCAATACATTAGATTGGCCACCTCAAAGCCCTGATTTAAACATAATAGAGAATGTGTGGGCTTACATTAAAAGAAAACGCAGCGCTGACTTATCCAGAACGCGTGAGCAGACGATTGCTGAAGTTCAACGACTTTGGCAGGAAATATCCTTGGAAACGCTTCAAAAATTGGTCAAATCAGTTCCTGTACGCTTACAAAAGGTCATTGATGCCAAATGAGGATTTCCTTTTTATTAATATAAACCTATTTTTCAGCAAAGTTTACTTTATATCACTGTCTATTAAGCAACATTGAAATGTCAAAATACTTTTGTCCAGCCAAATGAGCATAATCTTTAACTCAAATAAATAAAGCAACTTCATATTTACCGTTATCACTGCAAGCTTTTGGTTTCTTATTAGCTTTGATACTATCTCTCTATTAAAAATTTAAAGGGTACCGTTACTCCTCTCAGTTTCCAGAAAAAAGCGATTTTACACTTGACAACGTGAAGTCAAAATACTTTTGTCCACGATTGTACATATGTATGTACATACATACAGTTTGGCAAGAAAGTGTTTACACAAGTAAAAATTTTTATACCATACACTCATAGGGTGAAATGGTATATTAAAGTCGCCAAAATGTATGTAACAGGCAGAAGGAAGCTTTTCCGATACCATAAAGTATATATATTCTTGATCAGTATCAATAGCCGAGTCGATTTAGCCATGTCCGTCTGTCCGTCCGTATGAACGCCTAGTTCTCGGAGACTATAAGAGATAGAGCCACCAAATTTGGAATGTAGGCTCGTGTAGTATGTAGAGTGATCAAGTTTGTTTCAAATTTTTGCCACGCCCCTTTCCGCCCACGCAATTCAAAAAAAACGTTTATCTCAAAAACTATTGCAGCTAGAGACACCAAATTTGGTATGTATATTTGCATAGTAAATGCGCACATTTTGTATGTGTAAAGTTTTTGCCACGCCCCTTTCCGCCCCCGAAATTTGAAAAACTCGATTATCTCCCGTAATTTTTTACCTTGTGCAATCAAATTTGGCACACTTAAATTTGATACTAATACCGAGCAAAATACCAAATTTGATGAAAATCGGACAAAAATCAGCTGAGTTATGCATATAAACGTTTTTGCATAAAGCCGGAGATGGCCGTTGGCGGGTGGGGGCGCTAGGGTGCTTATATGCATAAGTGCGCGAGATACTGAGATATGCTTGTAAAAAGCATGTGAACAGAATTTCTTAAAATAGGCAAATGCATTAGTTATTACAAATTTAAAATATTTGTTTTACTGGTGTATGGTATACCTAAGTCGGCGAGACGACTTACTTACTTCATCTTTTTATACCCTTGCAGAGGGTATTATAAAAATGGTCAGATGTTTGTAACGCACAGAAGGAGACGTTTCCGACCCCATAAAGTATATATATTCTTGATCAGCATGAGAAGCTGAGTCGATATAGCCATGTCCGTTTGTCCGTCTGTCTGTGCGTACGCGTTTTACTCAGCCATCTTAAGAGCTATTGGGATGAAATTTTTTTTGTGGGCTTTTTATTACCCGGGTGAGATAAAGTATGAAAATCGTAAAGATCGGACCACTATATCATATAGCTCTACAACAAACATTTTTGCAAAAATTGGAGTATCCTCATGAAATTTACCAATGTGATAGTATTTGACATAAATTGACAGATCCCAAAATTTGAATCTGATCGGATAAATACCACAGAAGTTACAGTCAACACATATTGGTTCAAATGAATTAAAACAAAACAATTATCTTCTTAATTCACAAAAAAAAAATCATAATAATACTGTTTCCAATAACAAAAAACAAGCAAAAACTAGTGAAGGCACAAAAATTCCACTGCCAAGAAAGTGTTTACACAAATTTAATTCTTCCAATTTACTTAAGATATTTCTAAAATTAATATTTTGAGTGGCCTCCGTTGGCTTTTACAACTGCATTCAGACGTCTATTCAATCAAGTTTTGAATATAGTCAATGGGTATTTTGGACCACTTTTCCATGATTACCGATTTAAGGTCATTTTTGTTCTTTGGCTGACGCTTGGCGGTACGTTTCTTGAGATATGACCACAGATTTTCAATTGGGTTCAAGTCTGGGCTCTGGGCAGGGGTATCCAAAACTTTTTGCAGTTGTAAAGCAACCAGCACCGCACACTGTTGGTCTTATGCTTAGGGTCGTTATCTTGGTAGAACTTAAAGTTTGGTTTGCCATCAAGATAACAACCAAATTGGCTAGCAGTGCCTACCAAATGTTCACGTAAAATGTCCAAGTATTGATGGGCGTCCATTGTGTTTTCAATAAAACATAATTGGCCAACTCCTTTGCTGGAGATGCACCCCCAAACCATCACCGATAATTTGCCAAATTTTACGGTGGGTATTATGTTCTGCTTTTCTAGGGCTTTAAGGGGTTTTCGCCATACTCTGCTGGGTTCATCATTGTAGTAAAGCATTATTTTTGTTTCATCGCAAAAGATGACATCATCCCAATAGGATTCGGGTTCTGCTACAAAGATCCTGGCGAAACTGTACATATGTATGTAGGTGCGGCGGTATGTAGGTGTGATTGTCAAAAAAAAAAAAAAATATTGTCAAGAAAAAAAATCAAGATGTGAAAAATACATTATTTTCCATTATTGCATTGTTTGCTGTCAAATTCTTTCAAGCTACGTTAAAATGCATAATACTTATAATTAATAATATTACCTTTTTTATGTAAGATGCCAGTTATTTATGAATTCAGTTAAATGTTTACACATAAATCGATGTCAGTATTTCTAAGTATCGATTGTTAATAGTAAGTCAGTATTTTAAGTATCGTTTGTTAGTATTAAAGCCTGTCTATGAAAAATATCGGTATGCGGCCTAGGGCCACACTGGAAGTTGTCTATCTCTTCTTCCGGTAGAGCTGGGAATCCATCGATAGTCTCGCCCCTCGATGGTTTTTTAAGCGATGGAAAAAAATCGATAGTATCGATGGTTTGGTCTTTTTCCATCGATGGATGAAACCATCGATACTATCGATGGTTCCATCGGAAATGTAAAAGGGTTATTCGAATTATTATTCAAATAAAATACAAAATGGTTATTTGTTTTTAAATTCATTTAATTAACATTTGAACCAAAAAAAAAAAAAAAAAACCCCAACTTCAAACAAAAACAATTACTTTCGAAATTAATATGAGCATCTTGCCGAAAAAGATAAGCTAAGCAAAAGCAAAAAAAAATCCACCTGCTCCGGCGACCACAGCCAGCACTGCACTTTACCAAACACGTGACCACGCACAAATCAAGTTCGATAGATCGCCATCGAAAAATTTCCATCGATACTATCGATGGAGCCATCGATGGCTTTCCCAGCTCTATCTTCCGCTGACGCTAAACCAAGACAGAGTCTGTCTGACAGACGCACTAGCTGCGATGAAAAAATAAATCGTTGCCATCCCCACATTAACTATAATTCGGGTTAAATAATTAGCGTTTTATAATTACATAATGATATTGCATTTAATAATTGTTTCAAACACATCAAACAAATTTTTTTAGCTACACTGTTTCTTAGTGTAAAGCAAGAAAAATTGTTGCTACATACACAAATGCAAAATCCTCATTTGTGTTTGCACGTGTGCCGAGAACTGGGTTAAACTTTAAAGCGGAGCCCGATTATCAGCCCAGATTATCGGATACATTTTTTTAGCGCCCGCTTTAAAGCGTTGTGCTTCATATGCCGCTATGTCATATGTAGCGACAGAATTCGGGTATTTGTTATCGATAACAAAGCCACGTTTATCAATAACCATCGCTAAATTTGCTGGAAAATTGTATAATTACAGGGCCGCCTCATCGATTTACTCATTTAATTACATTTCTTTGCTGGAGCAACAACTAAATTATTCTAACTCTTCCTTTTAATCCATGCAATCATAGGATGATATTCTCTCATTTTAAATACCGTTTTAATTTCTATTTGCGGTACAAGCATCACATGGCTACCCATTTATCTCTCTTCCACTTGGCCCAATTCTCAATGATTCTTCCGCATTAAAATGAAGTAACCGCTTTAAAACGTAATACGGCATATTTAACAAGCACCCATGTTAAATGGTAAAATGTTTGACATCGAAATAGGTCTTGGACACATTTAATATTTAATGTGGTAAGGAGTTGTGCTCGACTTTGTCAGTAGCTTGTTGGCTCTCGAGATGAGAGCAATAGCAAATCAATTACTATTCCTTTTTATATTTCCCAGTCTATTTACTGCGCACTTTTGCAGATCCAATGAAACCACATAACTAATTTCTTCTACATTTCTGTATATCGGACATCTTTCAAATAGATGATGGGATGTGGATGCTGATTCTGTAGGAAAATCGTCTCGAAATATGGTTTGATGTGCCTACAAGCAAAACTCTTATTAATTTCAAGGATTCTCTTTATGTTTTAAGTACTAACCTTAACTGTTTCACCATCGCAGACGACTAATAGAAGTCCTAATGATTGTAAACTATTTTTTTAAAATGGTAAACAATACACTATGTATATAAATACGGCCAAAGACGTTTCCTTTGGCTCTAAAGTCCGTCTCCGTGAACTCAGATCGTCGGAAACTCGGTTTTCCAAAAGAAAGACGGTCATGAATTGGTGGTCATGCGTTCTCTTATATTTACAAGGAGCTGCACCAACGAGAGTATAATTTTTAAAATCATACTCACTCAATATTTTGGAAGTATTGAATTTGGGACTACAATACTCATAAGTATACATATATGCAAATGCGGCCGAATTCTGTTTCAGCTGACTCTGAAGTCTGTCACCTTTTATTTTATGTCCTTGAAAACTCTTTCGAAATTCTGTACCCGCTGACTTTGTAGCCTGTCACCGTGAACGGACGTCGTCGGAAACATCTACTATCCCGAGTATTTTGGAAGTATTGGATTTGGGACTACAATACTCATAAGTATACATATATGCAAATACGGCCGAATTCTGTTTCAGCTGACTCTGAAGTCTGTCACCTTTTATTTTATGTCCTTGAAAACTCTTTCGAAATTCTGTACCCGCTGACTTTGTAGCCTGTCACCGTGAACGGACGTCGTCGTAAACTCGGTTTCCGAAAAGAAAGACGGCCATGAGTTGGTCATGCGTTCTCTCATATTTACTGGGAGCTGCACCAACCTGAGTATAAATTTTAAAATCATCTACTATCCCGAGTATTTTGGAAGTATTGGATTTGGGACTACAATACTCATAAGTATACATATATGCAAATACGGCCGAATTCTGTTTCAGCTGACTCTGAAGTCTGTCACCTTTTATTTTATGTCCTTGAAAACTCTTTCGAAATTCTGTACCCGCTGACTTTGTAGCCTGTCACCGTGAACGGACGTCGTCGGAAACTCGGTTTCCGAAAAGAAAAACGGTCATGAGTTGGTCATGCGTTCTCTTATATTTACTGGGAGCGCTGCCCCAACGTGAGTATAATTTTTAAAATCATCTTCTACTCTCCCGAGTAATTTGTGAATATTGTATTTGTGACTACAATACTCATAAGTACCACTTTGTACTTACATGTATTTCATCATGTGCCAGACTACTCCCTACTTTACGCTCTCATTGAGATTACGAATGTTCGGGTTTTTGCCGAAGTTCTATGGGGTTCCATGACTAGGCTAGCATTTGCAATCAAAATATGATTCGTGTGTCCTATCTATCTATCTATGTGCTTTGTAGTTAGTGATGCTATTTAAGAGGAAAAGACAATGTGATGGGAAGAGAAACCTAAGAAAAGACGTGGGCAAAAAACTTTATGTGGTCCTCAATAACAAAAAAAAATTGTCTAACGAGATTAATATTTCCTCATAATTGACCTTAAGAGCAAAAAATGGACCTGTTTCTTATGGGCTCGTTAAGTTTTACTTTGTACAATATACATACACGTATGTACATATGTACATATGTACGTAAACATGTTCATTTGGCAAAGAGCGAATAAATAGGCCGATTAAAACCATAAAAATAATACGATTTATAACAAAGTTTCCGTGTTTTTCTACTCCGATTTGTATGCGGGTTCTTATTCATAATATAATCTTACCTTTTTGAACTTTTTCTCTCTTTCTCTGTCTCTATATCTCTCCCTCTATATCACTCTTCTTTGCTGTGTTGATAGTTTTCTTTGGTTTCCCTGCCTTTATGCCCTTCTTTATTCCTATGTTTTCACCACGTCTTCATGCTGTTCATGTGGGCCGTTGTTGGTACACAAAAAACGAAAAAAAAAAAAAAATTTCAACTTTATTTTGATAAGCGGAATGACATAAAAAATCTCACATAACTCAAGACATATTTAGGGCATTAGCCAAGAACTCGAGCTGTCTTAATCCTATCCAGCTACAGCCCACACAAACACACACACACAGACTAAGACACAAAGGTAAAGTCAGATAGTAGACACCTGTGTGCCAGTAATAACAACAACAACAACAACAACTAGATGGCGGCCTCTGCAAAATGCCACACACACAAAGACAAAACCGACAATCAGACATGACAGTGTAAGACAGAGAGAATAAGAGAAACCATAGCCAAACTGTCTGACGCAGCCTCGCATAGCCACCGGAGGCGGAGGAGGATGCGGTGAATTGCGGTGGAGTAAACGTTGGAATATGGCAGAGAAGAGAAGTGGAGTAAAGTGTAGACCGCGTCTTCAGGCATCGCATTACATGGCAACAATTTTGAAAACAATCAACAAATAACTTAAAATAATTTTCTAACCATTTGTGTGTCTCTCTTTCTGTGTGTGTGTGTGGAAGTTGAAGTTTTTACGGCTGCGGCGTGTGGCTTTTTGTGGCTCCACCGCCACCACCAGCAAACGCCTCCTCCTCCCCTTTAGGCCAAAAGGGAAATGCCTAAGGCTTGGTTCTTTTTGGTTGTGTTCTCTCTAATGGGTCTCATAATTTTTGAATTATGCAGTTTGTATGGCATTTTTTTTTCTTTTTGTTCCCTTCAATTTGTTTTTTTTTTTTCGGTTTTCTGACAATACATAAATTTGTCTTTGAAGTGGGCCCGACAACGTCAACAACAACGGGAAAAACTTGGCCAAATGTTGTTTGGCTATCGTTGTTGTTATTGCTGTTGCAACGTGTCCATTGTTGCAGTTGTTGTTGTTGCTGTTGATATTGCAATTTGATGCCTTGTGTCATTGCTTGATTAGTTTTTAATTGTATGATTTATGGCATTGCACAAAACGTTTGCTTATGTTAATGTTAATTGAGAAATTAACATTTTATTCACTTACATTATCTTTTTCTTCTCCATCTCTTTCTCTATAATGCGCTCTCCCTCTCTCTCTCTCTCTCACACTGTCTCGCCATGCCTTGGCAGACTGTCAAGCCAAGTTTCTAATAAGCTCAAGCCCGTTTAATGCTCATCAATCTTTCGGCATTTATAATTTGTTGATTTATTGGCCAAGTTGGCACGAAGCGACATTTTGCTTTTAACGAATATTAGCATAAAAGTTTATTTTTTTCCACTACATTTTGTTGCTCTTGCTGTTGTCTCTTCTATGTCTATGCCCTGCGGCTGTTGCAGCTGCCCACACTTTAGCCCCAGCCGCTTGGCATTTGGCCAAAAAAAAAACACGAGTGAAAAAAATATTACAACTACAAATTTTTCTCACAACGCCCACCTACAAAAAAAAATAGAAAAACAATATACATGTATGTATGTGTATGTACAATCCATGCCTCAAATTCATTTCCAAGTGCTACATAAAGGCCACAAAATGCAACCAAAATGTTCAGCCGGCCTCTTGACTTTCGGTAATTTGAAAATTAATAAAGTCGTTTGTTATGCAAAGTGGCAAACGGTTTGCGGGATGGCGGATATGGGTGAGGTTGGGCATTAGACGAGCTGAGGTAAGGCAGCTGTTTTGTTTGTTTCTCTGTTGCCTTTGTTTGTGGTTTATTAGCTTTTGGTGTGAATTGGCCATATACATACATCGGCGAATTGGTAGGGGAAGTACGCATGACATCGTAGGTAGGTGATTGGGGTCAAAATGTTTGAAAAATATTAGTTTTATTTTCCTTTTTGGTTATTAAAGTACTTGGGTTACACACAATAATCTCTTTAAATGCAAAAACCGCCGTATAATAGTCATCGAAAAGTGATTGCATCGCTAAGTAATCGGATCGTACAACATATTGACAAAATGTCAAATGAAATCTGTTTTTTTTTTGTTTGCTCTGAAGTAAACAAACACAGCTGCCTGTTAACCCCAAAACTGAGTCAAAAGCCAATTAGTTAGTCTAGAAAGAAAAACCATAACCTTCCACAAAGTTGATCCCCTCAACTGATCATTAGGCTCTGGTCTCCTAGTCTCTTAACCTATTGTTGTCATGGGAGAGCTCCTTCCCCCGTCCCTCTATGGTATTGTTGACAAACCTAGTGCAAGCAAATAATGTATCATAAATTTTCATATAATTTTTGTTGCAAGTCTTTCTTGAAGCACACAACTGCAGTGAGTCCATTGCAAGTGCCACAGCCAGCCAGACACTTGCAGCTGTTGCGACAACAACAACAAAGAGCACTTGTAGTTAATTTTTCACAAGTGACTGCAAAATTTTTTTTTGTGCAATATGCCGCATGGATTTTGCTGGGTTTTGTTTTTGTTGTTTTTGTCGGCTGACCTGTCGCGACCGTCGCCAGGTGCAAGACACAAGACTCTTACAAAAAACAAAAAAACAGCTCTAAAAACTTTGAGACTTTGACTTTTTCTTCATTTTGTTTTGCTTTTCGGCAGCCACTTAAATCGCAGCTGAGACGATAATTAATTCGGTTCATATAGCGACAATGGACACAGAGATAGATACATAGAGAAAAAGAGACAGAGAGTGAGTGTGAGAGAGAGAGAGAGAGAGAGAGAGAAGTCCGGTTCAATTATGTTGCACTGGCCGTAAGGAATTTCTGAGATTTTGGCAAATTGGAGCAGCAGCAAACAGGCAGGCAAACAGTTCCATTTCATAGACCTGAGCTAAAGCAGCTGACAACTAGCGGCCCACTGGGGACCTGAAACCAAATGCCAATGCCGTACCAAATTCTCAGGCTTGTTAATTGCCGTTGTCAGCTTGGAGGCTATTTTTATAAATAAATATAAGTAGAAACACATACAGACATACAGACAGACAGATAGAGAGTGAGTGTGAGAGAGAGAGAAACTGAAGGAAAAGAGGCAAAATGCATTTTGGGTAGGAAGCAAGAGCAAGAGAAGTGGGATAGCTGGTGGGCTGTAAGCCGTGTGTATGTGTGTGTGTGCGACATGTGGGTAATAATATAGATTGAGGCAATTGGTTTACAAAAATTTTTCTATTTTTTTTTTTTTGGTGATTTATGCCAAACGCCAACATCGTGTAAGGAATGCAGCAAAGAAGGCAAGAAATATTTACGATTTGAATGATTCTCGTCTATATTTATGGTCTTACAGTTTTATCAGTTAATAATTAGTATTTTGTCGTTAGTTGATTTGAATGACCTTTATTTTAAATTTTTAACACCAAGCATTTAAATCATTGTTTCAACAGAAATCTCTCTAAAGAGCCTATTGATGTAAATAGTTTTTTTTCCTTGCTTGACTTGAAAATGAATTGCTCTGGATCAAAAATAAGGCTCTAAAACGAATCGAGAACGACATCAGAATGAGTCGCGTATGACACAAAATGTGATTTCAAAATGAATTGCATACGATTAATCGACAAAATAAATGGCTAATATGGCTCATCTGATTATAAGAAGGGTTTTAGAAGAAACTCATCAAAAAGTAGTCGAGGCTAGGATTACATTTTCTCCGGGAAAAGGAGTCATCCATATGTATACGATTAAAGAACGAGCTCATTTATGACTATATAATCAGAAAGGGGGCTTAAAAAATCTGACAAAAACAAGCTAAGCCTTTTTCGAAAAATGACTTCTTGCTAAAATTGATGGAAATTTATAATCCCATTCGATTAATTTTATTACTCAAGTCTTTCGAGTCTTTCCCATGGAGATTTACTTTAAATTCCAAAGCTTACACAACAAATTCGTACTTCAAAACGAAATGAACTTGTTTCTTCTTTAGATAATATATCAATTGATTAACCCTAGGGTTGATTATAAAAAATCGATCCAAAATCATATTAACTTAAGTTAATCATATTGTCTTAAGTTGATTTTCCTGGTTGTAGTTGTCAGTGCAAGAAAGCAGAGGAAAAAAACACTTTAAAATCAAAAAAAAAAAAAAAAAATGTCACTATTTAATTACGCACACAAAACAGTTTAAAGGCAACTTGCAAAACTTGCAGCCAACTCAACTGACAGCAGCAACAATAATAACAACAGCAACGGCAACAACAACAACAACAACAACAAAAACAGAGGCTGCAGCAGCAGCAGCTGCTGAAGCATTGCACAAATCTCGTCAGAAATTAACATAAATCCAATCACAAAGCCCGCACGTATCCAAGTTGGAAGCCAACCGTAGGACGGCCAACGTTTAAACTCTGTTGGGGATGGGGAGATGGAGAGATCTGTCCACCAGTCCGCCAGTTTGTCTGTCTGTCTGTGTGTCTAAATGTCTGTCCGCCTCGGTCTCTCTGTCTCCTGCCAGCATCTGCATATGCATCTGTCTCTGTTAGCCGTCATGTTGCGCCTGCGCCCACGCGACTAAATAATCGCGCAACTGTGCAACGCCAACTGCAGTTACGATGGTTTTTTCCTTGTTGCTGTTGTTGTTATTGTTGGCTTTCTGATTGGTTATTTTTTTCTGATTTTTTTTTTTGTGGATATATTGTACTTGTTACTTATTGCAGCGGATATCGGCTAAGATATATTTGGTTTATACCTAAGTACGTAACGGTACACAAGAATTGAACATTTTGCTTCTTCATTATATTCTTGGCTGGTAATAGCAAATTCGTTGCATACTTTCCAGAGCAAAATAATGAAGATGAATGAATGAATTATTTTGGCCTAACTAACTCTGTCTCTTTATCCATTTATTTGAATTCAAATATTCATGAATATTAGGAAAATTATAAATTTTGAGTTCCCATGGGCAATATTGGTCAATATAAAAAGGATTAAAATAAATGTTCAGAGGAAAAGAAGAACTTAAATTTAGCTTTTTCCGTAATGTGCTATTGGTACGTATTTCGGGTTAATTGCATTAGTTTTTGTGTTAGGGTTAGTGACAGATTATCGCCCAAGTATATCATTTACCCTTTTATACTCTTGTCAGTTTAATTGGTGAAAAGAGCTTAAAGAGCTCATAGATCCCAAACCGTTGCAACTCCATTTAGAATCATACTCATTATTCAACTTTCATATAACTATTTTATATATATATATAGTATAGCATACTGTATTTATATTACAATATCACAGTCTGAAGGCCTGTGAGCCGCTGGTCTTAAGACTTATAGCTAGATAGATCCAAAAGAACAGATAAATATATCTGATTTTATATGTATTAATTATTATAGTGATTCGTTTTTTTTTTTTAGTTTACTTATTTGTCGTCTTAAATTCATCTTTTTCGTCGTCTTATCTCTTCTTGTGAACCATTTTAAACTTCATCTTATTCTGCATGTCACCTTACACTTCATTTTATTGTGTTTGTGAATTGACAGACCTTTCCCACATACTAAAAAATAGTACAAATTTTCAGCTCTGTAAATGCATTATAAATCCGTTTACTTTAATGTTAAGATACAGATAATCACTTAGAATTAGAGAAAACTTTAGAGTTTCTAAAGAGTGATGTTAAGATTCACTGTATTTTACTGAGTAAGATCTAGTTCATCAGGTTTTTTCTTTTGGCTACCCACTTTATTTTGTTTAGCGCTTTAAACCCCCTCACATGATTGTATCCAGGTTTTTCTTTTTGCCCCCTCTCTCTATGTTGCAAGTTGAATGACTTTTTTGGTGTTTGTGTGCCCCGAATCTTGTTTGTTGTTGTTGTTGCTGCTGCCCATCGGAAATCAGGAGACACTTGCATTTTTATTACGCTTTTTCTTATGGTTGAATTGTCATTTTAGGTCTTTGGTTTGCTATTAAGCGGGGTCGGTCGAGTGCTGCCACATAAATGTTACGTTAGCTTGGCCACAACAATTCAATTATCTCAAAAAAGAAAACCAAACGGAAAAGGAAAAAAATTCAAATGGCAAATGGTGTCTTAATGGAATTTTTGGCTTTAACATTTTGGCACAAATTGAAAGGAAAATGTATAAATGGGTGAAAATGGAAGTTGGGAATTACATTCGTGACATATATACCGTGTATCTTGATTTCATTTTTCAATTTTCGCAACAAGGTGGAGGAGGAGCAGCAGCATCAGCAGCTAGTTGTTAAAGCTGAGAAGAGGCAAATTATACAACAAGAGCAACAACAATCAGCAATAGCAGCAGCAGCAGCAGCAGCAGCAACATGTTGACAACAGGCGCGCCAGCAACCACAGCAACAAAAGCAACAACAACAACAACAAACACGTAGCCAGCATTTCCGTTTCACAATTAACGTTCTACGTGACAAGTGACACCAATTTTACCACCTTTTGCTATGTGTTTTATGTGTTGTTTGCGGACCACCATCAGGGCCAGAGTTGGAGTTGGAAGTTGTAAGTTAAAGTTGTAGCTGGGGGTCTCGTCTCCTACTCTCTCAGATGCTGCTGCTGCTGCAGCATCAGCGGGCGTGCTGCTGATGCACGTTCAGTGATTGTGTGCGCAGTTTTGTTTTGGGTTAATGGAGATGATTTGTTGCCCTATTCTAATGCAACGTGGCGACGACTACGACTCTGACTAAAACTATGACTACACAGACGACGACAACGACGACTCAACAACATGTTGCTAACTGTAGTAATAAAACTGTAAAGCTCAAAACGAATTCAAGCAGAAGCAACATTATGACCAGAGACCCCAGAAACTGGGTAAAACTTTTCACACACACTCAGTTACTTGATGCAATGACTTTGGCTACTTTTTTCACAATCTTCCGTTTTTATTATACGCTATCGTGTGCGGGCTCATAAGAGAGGAGAGCGAGTGAGAGAGAGAGGGATACTCTTGTTCCTTTCTCATGCTGCTTAAATTATGAAATTGACAAATTGCCGCAGCAACCGCTTGACCCCTTGCAAATGCCTGTAGCCTGACCCTGACGACGCCTTTTGCCAGCCGCCACCACCAAAGTGGCTCTTGTTTGTCCCAGAGAGTTCAGTGTGTGGGTCGTCCAGTCACATACCCCACCTTACCCCACCTCAACCCAACCCCCTACTTTGAGATCTGAGTTATGGCTGTGTAGATGAAAATTGTTTTTCAGTTGCGGAATGCTGAACAGATATGTATGTACTTATGTATGTAGAGGCACAGAGAGAGAGAAAAAGTCAGGTTGTAGTTGATGCTGCTTCTGCTGCTGGTGGCATGGCGTGGAAGATACGACGGCCATAAACATGTATGCGATTTTCTATGGAAAAGAGTTCACTGAGGTTACCACTGTGTAGTGTTTATTGGGGGGTTGTTACTTGTACCGGAATGCCAATGGAATGTTTCAATTATTTAGTGTCAGTGGCTGGAGACAGCAGACAGAACGAAAGAGAACCAGAATTTCTGAATAGAAAGCTATCAATCAGAGAATCCAAAACCTGTTGAGAATTATAATAACAGCAAAATTAAATTTCTGCAAAGCCTATCAAAGAATTCTGTTCATGGAGATGGAAATCAATTGCTATGATTTATATTTTGAATAGTTAAAACAGAAATTTCTCAACTTCTTTTTATACCCTTGCAAAAAGGGCATATTAATTTTGATCAGAAGTGTGCAACGCATAGAAGAAAGCATCTCCAAACATCTGTCCATCCGTCTGGATCAATGCGAACTGCTCCTAGACCGAAAGAGCTGTCAGCTTGTATATACTGCACAGGTTGTACATCTCGGATTCAGCCGGATCGGACCACTATATCATATAGCTCCCATACAAACGTCAAAGTCATGACTTTTCTCCATAACTTCGTTATTTTCTAAACTATTGTCGTTAACATTGGTGAGTTTCTTACACCTATTGATCAAGATCGGGTGACTATATCATATAGCTCCCATGGGAACGATCTGTGGAATACAGTGACTTTGATCAATATCTTCGTTATTTCCTATGCTAAAATTGCTAACACTAACCTTTTTAGATAAAACTTCGATGGCTATGGGTAAGAAGAGAGTTACCAAAACAGTTGCAAGGCTATACAAATTGTGACGCGAAGTTAGCCCTGGGCCTCTGGGTTTTTTCTTTTTGTCTCTTTAGATAAACATTTAACATTTAAGTTAAGCGACTCCTGAAATTTCGAAAATGTTTTTCTCAAAACCAAGTCTTTCAATCTGTACCCCTCAGTTTTTTGAAAACTACTACACAGTTTGCCGCTTTAGCTTAGCATTTTCTTTGGTTCTTAGGTTTTAAATCGTTTTTGTAATATTCTTTGATTACGGTTTGTGTTCAGCTTGTTGTTGTATCATTTACATTCACATGCTCTACAAATTTTGTTCAATAATTCGTTGCAACAAGTTATCGGCACAATTTATCAACGAGAGCATTTGGCAAAGGCGACAAACATTTGCCAGGAAAAATCTGTTAACGCTAATCATGGGAATGTGGTGCAAACTCAAAATAAAAAAGAAATAAAAAATTCACTGGCGATAAAATGCGACAGATAAAAAAATGCAGCAAATTCACACGTTTGACTTGGGGGATCGAGATGCTGATCGAGATGGTGTCAAATCGACGACCAAGTGGCGATCGTTGTCAAAATGTTTTGGTGTTGTTGTTGTTGTTGCTCATTTTGCTTCTTTTTGATGGTTAATTTATGCTGCGGCATTTGCATAGTCGTTGATTACAAAATGCCAATCTCTCTGCCTCTCTCTCTCTTTGCCCAGCAATGAGTGTGTTACATGCCCGTTGGCAACATGTCGCCGTTTGCTTTGGCAACTTTAAGTGTTGGAAAAAAAGTTTTTTTTTATTTTTTTTTGACAGGCGGAAATTGTTGTTTGGCACAGTTGCGGTTGTTGTTGCTGTTTGTTATTGCAAATTCAATCAGGCAAGAGTAAGAGTGCAAGGCAGGTCAAATGCCACTAATGAGTTGCCCCACACACAGTCAACAGGCAGTCAGGCAGCGAACTGCAACGGCCGCAGCAACACTCAAGGCTATTTTATCAAAGTGTTGTTGCTGTTTGGCGGTAATTGCAGCATCATCTTGAAACTTATTACATGCCAAAGCCAAGCCAAGCCAACAACAACAATGATAAAGCCGTTGCTGATGACAATCGCATAGACATGGACATGGACATGAGACGGCGGCAGCGGCTACAGCTACAGCTACAGCAATGTTTTGTTGCTGGTATGTGGATTCTCAGTCAGTGCTGAGACTGAAACTCGGACTTGGACACAGACTTCAACCCAACAGTCTGAGCCTTGGTTTTGGTCGTTCTTCTTTTTTTTTTTTTGTTTTCTTTTTGCCGCTGCTTTACCGATGAGTTGAAAAGTGCAGCAGCTGCTTAGATTTATTGGCCTTAAGTAGCAGCAAAATGCGTCTTTTGTCGTAGTTAAAGTTTATTGGCCGAGCGGGGCAAAAAAAAAAAGTAGCCAACGTCTATAGAAGATTTTTCTGCTGAGTTGTGTTGTGCTGCAGATAACCATCATTCATTTAACTGCGTCTATGAAGACGAGTTTATTTATGCCAGCAACAACAACAACAACAAAAACGATGACAACAGCAACAACGACAACGACAGCATAAGCGTTTATTACAAAGCATTAAACTATCAGATTATCGGCAATTATAAATATATACATATTCATATAAAGGCAAAAAAGGATCTTTTCAACAAGGGAGAGAAAGATATGCCAATGATATTCAGTTGTGTATATAAAAGTGTACAACAGTTCTCATATCATTTTATTCGCAATAAGCGCGCCGGCGCTGTTGCCTTTCCAATTATCGTTATATTGCATAAATTGACACTTCATGACTATCAACTCAATTCCAAAATATAAGTCGTTATACAAATGTCAAACTTAAGCAGCAGCATTAGCAACAGGCAACATCAAAAGATCTTCATCAATCTCTGCTCATGCCCATAACGAACATCAACATTTACCATAACTAAGCAACAATTTCAATTTCAATTTGGGTCGTCGTCTGACTTCGTGACAAGCAGCAGGTAACAGCGGCAGCAGCAGCAGCAGCAACCAACAACATCGCTCCAAATTTAAACTGCATGGAAATCGAAAAAAAAAATCAAAATCACAAAAAAATTCTATGACCTTTTGCTGCAACAGTCGCACAAAATGCATTGAAATATATATTCCATAATTTATGCATAAACATAGAAAACAAATATTTTTATATAATGCTGCGAAAAAAAACCCCGAAAACAAAAAAAAATGCTACCACTAGCAGCAGCAACAGTTGCTGCTGCTGTTGCTGTTGCTGTTGTCATAAGCAATGAAAATAAACTACATTTTCCACTTCTTGCCCTCCCTCCAATTCACTTGTACCTCTCTTTCAGCCAAAAACACACAGAAGCCAATCGAATGACAAGCTGGCCCCCAAGACTTAAAAAAGTCTCAGTCTATGTTTCTCAATACCCTACAAATTATTGGCTTGGAGTATATTAAGTTTAGACAAACTAGATTTTAATTTGAAACTTGAAATTTGGAGATGGTAAAAAAAAGGTTACCTATTGTTGCTTGAAACCACCTGTTTGCCTTTTCGAGCAATTCCGCAATGTTTTTGAACTTTCTGTACATACTCAATTCCGAGCGAAATGTCAATCGAATCGTTCGTATCGTTGTTAGGTTATAGAGTTGCCAAGTTTAATAACTATTTAGTTATAAATTTGCTTTCGAGTAGTTTGCAATTGGTTTTTAAACTAATTTACTTCTAGTGCTTTACGGAATTTAGTTTTTACACAATTATCAACCATTAAAAGTGGCAAAAGCATTTGTTTTCTTTGATTGTCTGCTAAGAATAGTTTTTGTAAAATAATGGTTGGAACGGAAGAATTCACTATTACTTACAATTGTTTTCAACATATTACAGATTAAAAGAAAAATATTTAAAAATTTGCAATTACTTTTCATTCATTTCATGAAAATCCAATTTGAAGAACAGGCCTAAACAGCTTTCAATAAATAGGAAAGAGGCAACTAAGTAACATATAGCAGGGTATCAATCTCAGTCGATTCTCCATTCTTTCGCCATTACATATAGCATTTTTGTTATACCTATTTATATATTTATTTTTTGCTTTTCGTTTTCAATTTTTCGGCAGCCTCGACTCAATCGTCAACTCATTGAGATATTGATCTCACTCTCAGCTAGGAGTTTTGGATACTATTTTTTTTTTGCTTTCCTTTTTTTTCGTCTTGGCTTGGATTGGCTTTGGCTCTATGACTCTCTGATCATCCAGCCGCCGGGGCCGACTGTGAACTATTGTTATTTCACGAACTGTGACACGTTGGTTTTTTGTTTTGCTTTTTGTGTTCATTTTTTTCGGACTACTCTACTCAAAGAAAGGTATATACATTTGTATAAAACAATTCATATGCTGTTTATAAACTTAAAAAACGCAGCTTCTAAAAAAATTCCCTTGCTCTTTGCCCTCCATGACACGAGTGGTGAGTGTTTCGCTTGAAGGGATATTTCAGATCCTTGGCCGACAGCTTTTTGACATTGATATCATGAGCTACCTTGCCATCAAGGCGGTGCCCATGTGGGCACCGGATACAGATGAATGTAGTTAAGACTTCGGAGAAACGATTTGATCTTGGACATTATCTTCAATGATTGCTTAAAGTCCGCTGAGTACCGATTACTATTTTCCCCCTGTTTCCTAGCTTGTGTCATCTAGCTGGATTCTGTTTGTTGACCGAGAAAAAATTAGTTTAAGGGGATGATAGATAGATCACTCATTTGATGATAGTATGTACCTAGTTTTAATCATTTCTTAATGTTTTATCATGGTGAAAAATCAAAATCCATTCTATAACATTCAATTGTGAAGAGAAGTTCCATTTTGAAATATTTCCCTTATTTGACTTGTTGTTTATATATGTCTGATTCGTTCCTTAAGACTTATGATCAATCCTTCTTTTAAAAAGAGTATTTCGAGTTCATTTCTAAAAACCTTTTAGTTTTTTCTTCTTTTTTATTTGTTTCAATTTTTTGTGATTTTCGTTGTTGTTTTGTTTTTGTTGGTTTTTTATTTCTTTATTGTACAATGAGTAAATAAATTCACTGCTACTGCACTACTTGATGTTGTTAATGTTGTTGCTGTTGCTGTTGTTGTTGCAGTTGCTGTTGTACCCACCCTCGACCTTTTGTGGCAGTAGCTTTACCTGGTAACTTGGCTAAATGTTTTAGCTGCGATTTATCATTATCGTGACTTGTGATCTCCGTTTGATTTTTTTTTTTTTTTTCGGTATGGTCGAATTTAAGCCTTTTTTGGTTGCCATTGTTGCTGCTGTTTGTTGTTTATTTTGTTTGTGGGGGGATACTTAAAGAGTTTCGTTTTGTACATTAAATTAACATGTTTTTTTCTGCCAGCTTTGAGTGACATTTGTAGGTGTATAATGTGGCACAAATGAAGTGAAGTTGCAACAAATATGGCTTAAAGATATTTCGATTGCTGCTTTTGTTCAAAATTGCTGTTGGTGTTTTTTTTTTTTTTTCGTTTCTGATTTTTGGTGTTTCTTGTCTGCCAAGAAATGGATTGTTATGGCATAACTGGGCTTTTCACTAGATAATAGCCTTATGAGGGAAAGAAAAAACAATTATTAAAGTAATTTGTAGAAATATTTGGGCCATACACAATTATGAACTTGATCTATTTGATTGATCACTGGCTTAAAAAATCTCAAAAATAAAACAATTTCAAGTAAAGTTTTTAATACTCAGTCTGTTTTAAGGCTCATCGAATAATTGGACAGAGTAAGCCTCTGTATCAACTACTCAATTCTTATTTGGATTTAATTCTTTTGTTTTGAAGCATATTTTTAAAGTATTTCGGATCAGATACCACTCTGAAATTATTGTTCCCTATTGTATTGAACAAATTCAAATCGCCAATATCAATTTTAATCACTATTTCAAAAGAAAATACAATTTTACGATACCCCACAAAGAAATGCAGACCAAAGCTGCATAAAAATGTAAAATTATATAAGTTAAATATCATATTAATGTTAGATTTTGGTTGTGAGCTAATTATTTGAATGTTTAGCGAAAGAAAATGTGATTTACCTTAAGCATTTTCAATAAGCATTAGCCAAATGCTTTTCATTTAAAAAATGTAATAAAATAAACCTTGAAATTATAGTAGGTAATTAAAAGATCGGCAAAATCGTCAATGTTATGTAATCCATTACACCATATCGTCTGTATTTGAATAAATTTGTACTAAAGAATTTAAAAACAATCCATTCACAGCAATGAAGTCGAAAGTCTCGAGTATTAGAGACGGTCGCATATAAATATAGTTGAAAACTGTCACTGAACTTTCCTGCAGCGTACAACGTTTTAATTTCATTTCATCTAACTGAAAATGTCAAATGTATTTTATTGAAAATGGTCAACACATTACGTAAGAACTCACCAATAATTCTCTTTTCATACATGAACGTTGCGATAATCGTCGTAGTTCAAACATATAAAGCCTATCAAATATTCTGTTTTCCATTTTCATGATATTCTGGGCCATTGAAATGGTACGAAGCATATTAAAGCCAAAGCAACCAATGGTAAGTCCAGCAATCAACAAATCCACGCATCTGGAACTTTTGCAGTCCTGAATAAAGGCAGCGCTAAAGGCTACCGTAATAGAGATTTCGATGAATATTCTAATGGTTTGAGTTAACCAACTCAGTTTTTCCATATTGTGACGTAGTTGCAATAATTCCTCCAAATATTTCAGACATAAAGGCCAACTAAGTTCCTTCTGAAGTGTTGTTGCATTTTCAAGAAGCTGGTCCAGATCTTTGGTTAAGTGATAATGCCATATCATGGCTACATCGCAGAGATATAGGGCAATCAGTGAACGAACGTTATATAATAATGCGTATGTCCTGGTAATAGCCACTGTCCAGTCCTCATTAAGAAAAATCAAAAATATGACAAATTCACGAAGAAAATGATTTCCTAAACGTGTTCGACTTACACGCACTTCATTGTCAGTAAGGTCACGATGGATTTTTTGAAGTTTCATAAATCGATTCATTAACTGGCAAATTTCATTGGCCCTGTACACTAAACACCAACTAAAACCAAACGCACAAAAATCTTTCGACAACATAACGATAATGCAACAGAAATCTAATATAAAGTTCTTATTAAAGTTTTGAACTTCTATGAAAAGCAAACATACGAACCAAAAATACGAAAAAAAGAACGGGCAGGCAACAATGTAAAGAAAACATTTCTTTAGCCTTAACCAAAAAATCGATACAACAAACAATTTTTCTTTGGACCGATATTCTAGAACATTAAGTGCTAGAATTTTGGTTAGCAATCGAACGCAACTCCACATATCTTTAGCGGAAGAGATGTTTACTGACCTATAATTTTCAATCAACTGAATGAATAAACTTTGTTCAGTTATTGTATTAATGTCTATAATTACACCTAATAAGTGCGTAATAAAAGTTCCTACACTTACGCAATTTATCATAGTCCTTATACGCACTTTACTGCCTTCCAGGAAATAATCACTTTAATGAATGCGTTTGTGTGACAAATTTAGGCAATTAACGGGGCCAAATTAACTATTTAATTCTATATACAAAGTATGTTTCCATTAATTTTTATACCATACACCCATAGGGTGAAATGGTATATTAAAGTCGCCAAAATGTATGTAACAGGCAGAAGGAAGCTTCTCCGACCCCATAAAGTATATATATTCTTGATCAGTATCAATAGCCGAGTCGATTTAGCCATGTCCGTTTGTCCGTCCGTATGAACGCCTAGTTCTCGGAGACTATAAGAGATAGAGCCACCAAATTTGGTACGTAGACTAGTGTTTTACCCTACGGTGGTCAAGTTTATTTAAAATTTTTGCCACGCCTCCCTCCGCCCACAAAATTTAAACAAATTTGATTTTCTTAAAGATTATAATAGCTAGAGACACCAAATTTTGTATGTGTATTTGTTTAATAAATGCGCATATATTGTATATGCAACGATTTTGCCACGCCCTTTTCCACCCCCGTAATTTGGGAAAACTCGATTATCTCACGTAATTTTTATCTGTGCAATCAAATTTGGCACACTTAAATTTGATACTAATACCCAGCAAAATACCAAATTTGATCAAAATCGGACAAAAAATAGCTGAGTTATGCATATAAACGTTTTTGCATAAGGCCGGAGATGGCCGTTGGCGGGTGGGGGCGCTAGGGTGCTTATATGCATAAGTGCGCGAGATTTTAGGATATGCTTGTAAAAAGCATGTGAACAGAATTTCTTAAAATAGGCAATTGCATTAGTTATTACAAATTTGAAATATTTGTTTTACTGGTGTATGGTATACCCAAGTCGGCGAGACGACTTACTTACTTCATTTAACTAATCTTCAAACTTATTTCCATGAGAAAATATTCTTGCTTTATTTGTATATATTCGCTCGCGAATTTAAACTTCAATTAATTTTTATAAATGTATGTAAGTGTCCACTTTTATCCCAGAAAAATACTTTATTCACTTTCTGTTGATATCCCAGATATTCGTATATACATATAGGCAAATTCATTGCCTTAAAAATTATGTTTCACGCCTGAATTTGGTTAAATTTCGATATGCAAGAACCATTTTTCTTCTAAAATGTCCGATTTTGCTTCCAACATCAAAATTATGAGCTTGATCCGCCACTGCCAAATCATTAAATATGGTAAAGTCCAAATGTAAAGTTCATCGAATGAAATGTCCAGTTTCAAAAATCCACTTTCTTTCTTTAGTATCGGAGCATCATTCTGTCTCAGTATTGACGACTCTTTAATAGTGTTCTGAAACATTACTTATTTTCCCTATGAAGTAAGGACATACAAATTTTTATCAAATTTTTATCCATTGTGTAAAGTATAAACTATTGGTGACATTCATGTATTTTCGAGTCATTTGATGTAATCTAGAAATTTTGTACCTCGCTCATTCTTATAAGCTTCACTTTGAGTCTTTGAGATTTACCAATAGTACTTTGAGATGAACGACGGACATAGCTTAATCGATGTTTATACGAATCAAGAATGTATGTATGAACTTTATCGGAGTCGGTATTTTATGTATTCATCCGACAAAGTTATTAAAAGTTACTACTTTTCGGCCAGTTTCTTCTTGGTCTTTTGGAAATAGATTCACATCTCTTTGCTGCATTGCAAAATCAAAATAGAAAGCCAACTAAAGGTAGAGTAAGTATTTATACCTGACTCTTTGATCTCTCACTTTGATTTAAATCGACTCCATAGATTTCAATTTGATGTATAGCTAATTTAATTTAATTAAGTTATGGTTTATGGTTGAAAAAATCAAAGCGATCCAATTTGAAAACTGCATATCTTGTCAATCCGTTACCTACGCCCACACAATTCGTCACCCAGTTTTCCATCGCGATGCAAGAAAACGTTAAACATAACGTTTAAAAATAACAATCATCTACCACTTACTTATCGCCCCATCAAAAAAGTGCTGAACCACACCGAAGCCATCCCATCCCTAACTGAGACAACCATTTGGTCATGGATACGCCTTCTCCATCTTCATCTCCACCTCCTCCTTCTTCTTCCTCGCTGGCCAATCTGAGACCAACGATCTGTTTAAAGTCTAAGTATGCCCCATGGCGACACTTGAGTTATTTCCTTCTCTCAGTCAAAAAAGTTGAAAAAAAAAAAAAAACACTAACAAAAAGATCCGTTAAATCAATTTGCTAAAACCTCTACAACTTTATCACAGACAGGGATACAAGAACGGTGCTCCAATGGAGGGGGAGTGTGTAAGGGAGAGAGATATAGTTGAGAAGGAGGAGGCGCGTCAGTCGACTTGATCTCTTGGCCATTTGAACCCGCATCAAGCCAAATGCCAAGTTATTCGACAACTCCATCTCAATGCATCAATCTAAACTGACTGCATATCATAGCCAAAAGCCAACAACCACAAAAAAATAAAGAGAAATACGGAAAATGTTGGGCATAGAAAAACACTTAAATTTCTGTTATCGCCTTGGCCATATCAATTGACTTTTCGGGGCAATCATAAATTATAATGCCCAAAAGAAATAAAAGGAAGAAAAAAATAACGAAATCAAAAAGGAAAAAAATAGTGCCAAATATAATAATTCACTAGAGGGAGGAAAGCAAGAAAGAGAGGGAGTTGAATTGATAGAATAGGAGTACTGCAATTTTCGCATCAAAGTCTTTCAACTAATGTCAGAGATTAGGCAAATTGTTGATATTGATATTACAGAGAGGGTAACTGCAGCTGATTTATATTTTAGAGTATGAAATATTCGTTTCTCTCTTTCTCTTTCGGTGGGGAATTGGTCAGTAGTGGTTGATAATGGTTTCATCAGACGCCCATGGGTTTTTAGATTATTAGCGTGAGTCGGGTTAATCAAAATTTTCTGACCTTTGTAGGCAAGTTTGGCCATATCTGGGCAATAAGATGCCAACGCATGCGCATTCAACTTAATTGGCTATCAAAAAATGTTAAAAACTAAAAAAAAAAAAAACTTATAGATATAAGTATTTATAAGCGAAAACTGAAAAAGAATTGCTTAATCCGTCAGTGTTGTTGTTGTTGTTGTTTTTGTAGTCGTAGTAATATGTAGGCAATAGGCGTTGGCTGAATGGTGGCCGAAATGAACTTATGTGGCAGCTGGAAGAGTTAATGGCCCATAAACATGGGTTAAAGTCAAACGATTGTGAGCCTAATTTGTCGCTGTGCCAGCCCAATCAGCCAGCCATCCAACCAGCTAGCAAGGCAGCAACATGTTGCCAGCAAATAACAGACAAGTGCAACAGGCAAACTTACCTGTTGTTGTTTACTGTCAAATGTTGGCATTTGCAGCAGTCTCACAAAAATCCAATATGTTGCCAAAGTGCCTGACATTTTAGCCTGTTTGCATAACCAGACATCAGCAACGGCAGCAGCAAGAACAACAACACCATCACCAACAGCAACATCTAAACAAGATGGCAAATCAAATGCAGGTACATCAACTGATTGCACTTGTTATTGCCTACCACCTTTCAAGGGGGTGACAATGGGGGAGGAAACAGACACACACACATACATAATGCAAATGTCGCTTGGGGGAAAAAAACAACAACCAAAATGTTGTTGACCATTGCCTTGATTTTCTTATGCTTGGCATTAAACTCACTGCAAATGATCTAAAAGGGTCTTGGAGTCTCTCCTCTGTTTTTTTTTTTGCGCCAAGAGACATGTGACATAGACAAATGGTGGTGGCGTGGTGGAGGAGAGGTGGGCTGTGCAGGGTATTACAACGGGGCATGGCCAATGCGTTAGCAATAAAAATCAAACCATATAAACAGGCACTTAACAACAATGGTTGATTGATTCTCGACAATTGGCAGACTTTGACAGCTTTCAAAGTATGTGTTATGAGTCAATGTGTGAGTGTGTGATGCATTTGTGTGCGTGTGTCTTGACGGTTTGGGATGCAAGTGTTGGCTGCTTATTGATTGTTTGCCCTGGAGTGGTAGCTACACTTGAAGAAAATTAAAGACAAAGTTTTTATAAAGGAAAAATAGAAAATTACAAAAAAAACACTCTTTATTAGATTAACAATTGGCGTTTACTTCTAAATTTAAATATCACAAAATAAAGAAAAGCTTTTTGAAAACAGTGAAAATAAATAAAGACTTTGTTTATTCTGGCTATGATATTTTATTTATAAACCCTTAAAACTTTTTAGAGAGCTTAGGCCAATACGATTGATAATTGATATAATTGAAAAGGAAAGTCACCATTCGTCTCGAAATTACGGACTGTTCTGAATACGAAATTGTCGGAGCTTCATTGTAAACAATAGAAACAATAGAATTTAGCAGTAAGCAAAGTGCTTGGTCATAAACAAAAGGAATATTAACAACGCTAACCAAAAGGGCCCTAAGTAAGGGGTATGGATAGTAGCTCTGATCTAATTCTGGGCCTGACCCGCAAAGAGATTCTTAATAAAGTATCCATTTACATAGCGCACAATGAAAATTTAACTTTATTTGATACAAGTATCCTTTTCCCAAATTTAACCATTAGCTCATAATTTTGGTGGTTTCTCTTTCAAATTGCACCTTCATTAGATGGGGAGGGAAAGTCTATAGTAAGTGTAAAGAAGAAATTGATTATGAACACAAGAAATTCTTTAAATTCAACCATGGGTTCATCCGTTCCTTTAAAGTGTCCGCGCTAGATGGTCAGCCACTTATAAATTTTGTAGCATTTTAGAAGTAGGTACTAAAATTAAGGCCCTTTGGTGTTTATCTTTTAAGATAAAAGCTTAAAAGCTGTCACTCCCGCGACACTAAATCGACATTGCCTTAGACATTATTGCTCAATAACGGCAATCTCTCTACATATATATGCATTTTTTGGAAAAGGATTCTTCTGGTTGACGCGCCTGACATTTTTCTGAAGTTAAAAAAAATAAAGCGATAAAGTGCAACTAACTAATTTAAACGAAGGTTTTATAGAGAAGAAGTTTAACGATAAGAGGTGGTCCATATTTTAACAAAAAAGGTCAATAAACGTTTATTAGGCACATACCTAGTGCATGGTAAATAGACCCTCAACGTGGCTAACAATTTTTTTTTTACATATTAACTCTTCTTGAGTATATTTCTAATTAAAAGTATAAAATTTTAAAAGACTTTTTACTTTTTTGTTTGTACATATTGAAATATTTAACTGTGACTCAGTTAATTGAATTTTAGCAAATAAACACACCAAAATGTTATCTTTGCAAATTGGAATAATCTGAAGAATAATGACTCATAGATAATACATAGTTTGTATTCGATGTAGTAAGCTGAGATATACATACATAAATCTCCAACAATCTGGACTTTGGCGGTGAAATGCTGCAGACGAATTCAAAAATTTACCACCAAACCCAAACTGAAGAATATTGTAATTTTATGGCTCAAAGAGAAAAGGAGAATTGTGATTTATGTCTTAATTAAGCCAGATGGATAATCGATAACAATACATAAAGAGATTGAGAAAGTATCATGTATTTTGTGTGTTTTTTTAAGAAAAATTATAACCGTTAAATCAACTTTAATGGTCTACTAACGTTATTTGAATAGATTTCGCTGGTGGGCAGTTCAAAAAGATAAATCAGTTGATACAAAAAATTTTTCGGAAACATAATTCATAATAATATTATAATCCGATGATTCATTTTGAAAACTCTCTCTCTCTCTCTCTCTCTCTCTCTCTGTATATGGAATTGAATGAAAAGTTGTTAAAAATTGTCTTTGGTTTTCCATTTCTCAGTGTGTGTGTGTGTGTGTGTAGGTTGCTTGCTTTTGATTGAAGTGAGAACTGTTAATCGCATTTCATAAGCAATTTAATTTCGCTTTTAATCTTGCTTCCAATTTTAGTAGTTTGTGTTCCTCCCATTTTATCTTTAAGCGTTTTTCTTTTCGTTTTTTTTTTTTCTTTTGAGTTGTCTTGACTTTTAGCACGTAATTATGGCCAATGCATGATGAAAGACACCCACAGTCAAATGGTTATAGTAACAGCCAACAAGCCACATGAGCAACACGGGCAACAACAACAGCAATAACAACACATAAGTCAAAAATGAAAATAAAAATCGGCATGTGACGTTGTTAATAACCATAAAAATAGTCAATGCAGGCTTTAAGCCATATAGGTAAGAAAAAGAAGAAACAAAAAAAAACAAAGAGGCAGGAAAACAGCTAACAACAACAAGCAACAACAGCAACAACAACAAACAACCGAAACGATTGTTGGGCGCTAAAGTAAGCTATAAAAAATATTTAACACACCCTCGGACAAAGCTGTTAACAACAGCATTGAAAATGCGTAGGAAAAAGGCCATAAAAAATTTGTGTTGCCAATGCTCTGTTGTTCTTCTTGTTGCTGTTGTGGTTAATGTTGCTGTTGCTGTTGTTGTTGTTGCTGCATTTGCTGCGACAACTGGCAACGAGTTGTTGGCAATTTTTCTTTTTCGCTCTTTGGCGACAAACGACAATTAAAATGCAAACAAATTGAATTTTGTGTGTGCGTGTGCGAAAGGTTTGGCTCTGGCTAAGTGTTTTGCGCCATAAACTCACAAACAGCAACACCACCACCACCGCCAGCAACAACAACAACAACAACAACAATTTAGTTGTGTGTGTTGCTTAGCGCACGCGCGAAACATTTTTGCCGCTGCGAACGATTTACGGCGAAAGTTGGCGTGCCGTTATTTTAATTGCAACATGTTGCCCGGTAATTTGTCTGGCACTCGTAAATGTTGCGACGCTAATTGCCAGTAACAACAACAACAACAACAACAACAACAGCAACAAACACCAATAGCAACAAAAACCAGGAATCGAACTAACAACAATGTTGCTGACACGTGTGGGCAGCCTGACCAAAAAATAAAAATAAAAAGAAATTCATTTGGCTAGTCAAGCGTTAACGCCCTTAACCGCAAGCATTCCAGTGCGCATTACCCCCACACCCATTCCCACCCTCTCTCCCTATCACGCCATTAACGATCTTGGAAAATAGTCATTTTTTGTTGCTGTATCAAGTAGTCTCTTCCTCTTTCTTACACATTAACCTGTCAACGTGGCCAAGTTTGCCACACATTTAGCCAAAAAGGGGGCCCGCAAGCGAAATAGCTCTCTGCAACTTCAATTTCAACTTTAACTCTCCACCATCAAGCAAGCTAATCTATAAGCAGTAATCAAATTTCAGCTTGCAGCTAGCTAGCTCCCAACTACACACACACACACTAACTCACACACACACACACAACGTGCCTGCCACAGCCCGTAATTATGCAACACATGTTCAATGCAACAATTGGCCATAATTTAGTCAAAGGTAATTGAGTAAGCGCGCACTAGGCTGGCGTTAGTCCGGTCTATCATTATCTATCTATAGGCTACCTCCTTCTGCCTAGTACCTTCACTCTACTCTTCCCTCCCCCCTGTGAAAACTACGCACAGTAGTCGTCGTAGTCGTCATCGTCATCGTCTTTGCTTTAGACTTGATTGACGACCACAATGAGAATGAGATTGAAAATGGACCTGAAACTGAACTCAACTTGGGCGCCTTGTTTATTTATTTCTAGTTAGTCGCATTAACTCTTGACTGTTATTTAATTGTATCGTTGTCTCTTTCTGTTGCGCCGCCATAAATGGCTCTAGAATTCCTAGCCCAAAGATCCAATCCATTGGGCAGAGTAGGTAGCTAGAAAAAAAAGCTGCAACAGCCCAGCAGCAATCCAGAGAGTATCCTTGAGCGTAATTGCAGTACTTAATGATGAAGAAGGCAGTCAACGTGAGTTAAGCGCATCTTCTGATATTGAGGAAGATAGAAATTGTTGTTTAATTTGCGGAAATGGTTAGGAAAGTGGCAGAATATGGTATAAAGCCTGGCTTATAGTAGCCATGTCTAAAGCATTTTCACAAGAATTCACGCACACAAACACATAAACATTTCATTCTCAAATTAAAAAAAAATAAATTTAAACCTGTGCACATTGATCTTAACTCTCCATAGATTGTGAGTTTTTAATCCATTGTCATAAAATTAAAAAAAAATGATCAAAACGAAAAGCCTTTTGGACAATTTTACAGTTTATTTAAATTAATTTATCAACGATATCAATATTATAGAAGGTTTAAACACTTAATTTTGCTCATTGTATTCAATACTACAACATTGGTAATTTCATGGAGATACTCCACCTGCACCTAAGTTTCTTCTAGCACTATATGATATAGTGGTCCAATCCTGATGATTTTCATACTTTATCGGGTAATAAGTAGCTCAAATACCAAGTTTCATCCCAATAGCTCTTAAGATGGCTGAGTAAAACGCATAAGCACCGACGGACGAACGGACAGACTAATGAATAGACTTATGCGATAACGATTCGATATTTCTATCGGACAAACTACTTGGCAACCCTAGAACCGATAACAATAAATACCATCACAGTAAGCATTGACCACATCAACTAGTTGGCTTGCTAAGGAATTGTGCAAGGCCTCATCCATGATGAAATAACATAAGGTGGTCCCGTCGGCAAGAGACATACACTTAACGTATGCTTGCAATAAGTGCGAGTGAAAGGAAAACAATACTGAGTGTTGTATTGAGTGTGAGTTAGACGGTGAAGTGACGACACTGCCGCGCAGTGAAGTTAAGTGTATACTTCGGTAAGCTTCGGCTTCCGACGAGACCACCTTATGTTATTTCATCATGGGTATACCTAAGTCGGCGAGACGATATACTTACTTAATTTCGTTATCGATTTACAATTGTTATCGAAATGTGTAGAAACCACAAGAATCATTCGTACTAGAGGTGGATAAGTAGCGATTTATTTTTTTTTAATCTAGTTATTTTTTTTAAAAATATTTTGTTTTTTTTTATCCATAAATTTTGATTTACGAATAATAGGACGTTCACATTGTCCTTGGTAAGCCTTGTTCGCTTCTCGCAAGTAATGTGCCCAGCCTTGCTACACGCCCTTTCCGACTCCACGAACGTTGCAGGGATGCAAATTTATTTAAAAATCAAATTTTTTGAAAGAGGGAGATAGATTTGGTTAACTTGCTTGTATTTTTAAAGTAATAATTTAATATCTGAGTAACAAAACCATATTTATTTTTTAACTGTACCACACAAGAGGATCCAAGTCCTGGCTGGACATGCCTCTCTCCAGGTATTGCCTCTGTATGATAATCACATCCGACGAGACCACCTTATGTTATTTCATCATGGCCTCATCAGTCGCATATTGGCTCTCGAGATGAGAGCAATAGCAACTCAAAGTTTTTTTTTCCCCTTTTGGCCTGAAACAAAATTTTCCAATGTTTCCACTTTTTAAAACGCTTTAACCAATGAAAACTTTAATTGGCTTGGTGAACCGCAAAACTTATGTATTTCTCATACATTTCCATTGCAAGTGCAGATTTATATTATCACTGTTATAATTCTTCAATATTTTCCCTACACAGATTAGTATGAAAAGTATATGAATAAGACTGAAGACGGTTTCCGCATTTGGTTGGTCGGAAATTCCGTTTCCGAGAAAATTCTACTTTTCCCGCCGGATCATTTAGCCCTACTCGGGGTTACAGAGCGAACATATTCGACTTTTAGTTTTAATTACGGTTACAACCGATAATAATTATTGCTAAAAATCTACTAACTCAACATTAGAAAACAATGCCGTCCTTTGCCTTTTCACAATCTGTTCATCCAAACGGTACATGAATTTGACCTTTAGACCCCGAGGAAAAATTAATCACGCGTAAGCTTTTGGTCACCTTTACTTACTGGGACCACGCCCATGTTACATAAGGTTGTTCTATTTATGTTGTATCTATAATACTTCAAAAATATTTTTGCTGAATCGCAGAGCATACAATTGCAGACGGTTCCGGCTTTCTCTGAAGTCTGTGACCATGAATTAACCCTACTATAAAAGGCGCACCAGTTTTTCTTCTTTTATATATCCCATGCAAAAATTGGACCAGTATTCCTGGCTTTTCCTTGTTTTAGATAATGCCATAGATTACTTCTTGGCTGAATTATTACAGTATACCAAATAGGTCAAGTAGCACTTTGTTCAGATTGTGATCATGATTGTGTTTTTTTTTTGTTTGGTTCTCTTAGGTGCTTCTTTTAGGTAGTTTAAATCTGACTAAAAGTTTTTTGTGGTATCATTTGCTGTACTTGTATGGAATGAGTCGCATGATTGTTCATGGAATGAAACAATCGATTTTGTTCTCTTTCATTTTCAATTTGCCTTATAGTTTAAACGAACTTAAGGTGAGGCCTTTCACATCGACGAAAATATTGAAATAAATAAACTTGTTCCCTGATAAATATAGTGCGATCATCTTTTTTCCCCTGTAATGGGGCCTTGTCAACTTGTAATGGGGCCTTGTCAACTTTTTTTCGCAGAAATTACTCAAAAATACGATAACCAGTAACTTTAAACCCGATTTCCACTATTTATTTTTTGAGATAAATTAAAGTTCAATTTTTAATGTCATCCAATTAGATAGCTTTTAACAAAAACTCTAAAAACTTTTAGTTTTTCTATTTCCGTTGTCAGGGCATAAGTCCGTACGACGTGGAGTTTAATACTGATTTTCAATATTGTTTATAGTTTTTACAGCGGCAATTTTCAAAATGGGCTGTATCAAATAAGCTACGAGCCACTGTGGACTTACATTTGTACATATATGGATGTATCAGGGATGCCAAGTCAAAATTTGAGAATTACGTAGCCAGGCTCAAAAATCTACGCGATACAAAAAGTCTATGCTTAACAGAAGCCTCATGCTTCTCTAAGTCCCTCTTGCCTGAAGAGCATTTGAGGTCCGCTTTGCAAGATTTGCAATAAAAAAAAAAAAACATTTCCCTTACTGCTTTTCGTCAACCAGGAATACTTTTTCCCAAGCTGCTGAGTGCTTCACGTCGTAGTGCACTTTCCTTCTCTTGGTTGGAGTTAAGTTTGCTACTTAGTCGGTGTCACTTGTTAAAATTTCCATTTCAAATTTCAATCACAAATTCTAACGTTAGCGCTGGCAATCTTCAATCAAAAATTTTAGTTTTTGCGGTGTTTTGAAATATTTTATTTAGTTTTCGTCTCTTCACACGTAAATCTCCTTTAAAATACGGCGATCTACCTGAAAAGACGGAGGGTTGGCATCCTCCATCTCCTTGGGATGTAAAAACATAGGCCTACAGATATGCAAATGGGTATTTAAAGTCAAGTGTAAATATGCAAAATTTTATAAGATGCTCAATATATAACTAAAATATTGGCCTTTTTATACCCTTGCAGAGGGTATTATAAAATTGGTCAGATGTTTGTAACGCACAGAAGGAGACGTTTCCGACCCCATAAAGTATATATATTCTTGATCAGCATGAGAAGCTGAATCGATATAGCCATTTCCGTCGGTCCGTATTCGTTTTACTCAGCCATCTTAAGAGCTATCGGTATGAAATTTTTTTGGAGGGCTTGTTATTACCCAAGTGAGATAAAGTATGAAAATCTTTGGGATCAGAATACTTATCATAAACAAACATTTTTGCAAAAATTGGAGTATCCCCATGAAGTTAACCAATATGGATAGTATTTGATATAAAATCCCAGATCCCAAAATTTGAATCTGATCGGATAAATAGAACACAAGTTACAGTCAATACAAATCGGTTCAAGTGCTGCCGGCTGCTACACACGCAGACGCAGCGCTACACGAACTGTATGTGTATGCGTGCCGTGCTTTGCTTAGGGAATGATGGAAGTCGAAGAAAAAATTGTAGTAATAAGAGAAACAATTTGAATGTTTTGTTTGTGTGTTGATGAATTGAGTTGCAGGGAAAGAAATTTCAAAATGTAAAAAAATTATTGCCAAGGGCTGCAGGGGTAGCTTCTTTGATTTTTTGTTAAAACAATTGCAGAAATTTAAAATGATTTTTTTTTCGTCAACTGTAAAACAATGGTCGGCAATGCGTTGCGGCGTTGCGTCCGTATGTGTGTGTGTGTGTGTGTGTGTGTGTGTGTAGTCTGCTGTTGTCTGCATCGGTGTTGCCAGATTTTGGGCGGCACCATAAGCTAGATTGAGGAAAAAATAAGCTAGAATAAGCTAAAATTTAAAAAAAAGCTTAAAAGCTAACCATAAAAAACCAAAATAATTGATTTTTTAATTTTATGAAAGTAAGGAAATTATTTAATCAACTTCATTTATTGATTCCGCATATTTGACGGATGATTTAATTTCTTCAAGGTACTTTTTTGGCAGATTGTAATTATGATATTGCAATGACGTTCAAACTTTTTAAGCACATTTTGTTGCGCAAATTGGTTTTAACAATATTCATTTGGCTGAATACTCTCTCAACCGCAGCATTTGACCATGGCAACGAAAGAATATGCACATAACGCCAGTTGCTCGAAAACTTTGTTTTGGGCAGCATCCTTGTAAACTAATATTTCTGACCAAAGCTCTATCGTATATCCCTTTTTCTCCCAATCGATTAGATGGATTTTCACAAATTGGCATATGATGTCATCAACATTTTCATAATGGAAATGTTCCAATGAAGAAATCAGTTTCTTTGGCGATTTATTCGGATGTACCATATCGCCGGAACGGAAAAAATATCGATTTTTTTTTTTTAATATCAATATTATCAGGAAGTCTTAAAATACGCTCCAGAATAATATATATTATTCTATTAAAATCCGATTGAAGCTTACCTTTTCCTTTAAAATTCAAATTTTAAATAAGCTATATTTTAAGATATAAGCATTTTAATTATTTCCCAAGCTATTTGATTTTAAAAAGGCTAAATGTAGCTTTAAATAAGCCAATATGGCAACACTGCTCTGAATTTTTACCGACGTACGTCAAGCAGCGATTGAGCAGAACTTGTAACTTGTGTTCTATTTATCCGATCAGATTGAAATTGGGATCTGATGTTTTTTATCCAATACTATCACATGAGTAAATTTCAAAGCGATACCCTAACTACTTCACCTACTTTTCGTATATAACTACATATATGATATAGTGGTCCGATCCAAAAGAGTTTCATACTCGAAAAAATTTCAGCCCGATAGCTTTTAAGATGACTGAGTAAAAAAGCATACTCACCGACGGGCGGACGGACATAGCTATATCGACTCAGCTTCATCATGCTCATGCTCTTCTGTGCGTTTGTAACATCTGTTCAATTTTATAATACCCTCTGCAAGGGTATACAAATTAATGCAATGATTTGTTGCTGTTTTCTCAATCAATCACCATAGATTGTCATGAAAATTCCCTCCCATTAAATGCAGTCAAGTTAAATTGAAGTTATCTGGCAAATGCCAGATGCCAGCCAGCCAGCCACCCACACGGCAACACGCCTCAGGCCAACCCACCACAACCGCCTTTTCTCAAATCGCTGACCTTGCGCTGATTTCTCTAGCAACAACAACAAACAAATATACAAAAAAATAGCAAAGCAATTTTATTGCAATTTTTGTGTGCGCCACAAAAATTATAAATTAAGTACTAATTATATAAAATTCAACAACAAAAGCCAAGAAAATCAAACGATGCCGCAATGAAAAAAAAAATGGAATAAACCGGCAACAAAAAAAAAAGCATTGAGAAAAATGTTTAGAATGACCACGCCTACCACTAATGCCCAATGCGTGGGCGGTACGCTAATGAACGGCGCGAGAAAAAAGGCAAAAGGCAAAATAAAATACATTTTTGTTTTTTTTTTTTTTTTGTAAACAGTAGAAACTGACAAAAAGGTCCCTTAATAAATTTATTTCAATGTTGTCTACGGGAAATCGAAGAGTTCAAATAGAAATTGTTAACTTTTTTAGACCAGAAAATTGAAAATTGGTCTACAAGTGTTTGAATAATAATTTGAATTACATATTTTGTGTAGTTCTTTTTGGACCAACTCACCTGTTCAGTCAGTGACTTACTTGTTCATTAACTCAGTGACTCAGGAACTCACTGCTTCACTTGACTCACCTGTTAAGTTTCTCCAACTGAATCTATATACATAAGTAAATGAACTATCGTCACTAGCAACTTATACCAAAGATTCATAAAACAAATGTTCTTTCTTTTAATTCTAACAATCTAAAGGCCATTTCTGATTTATTAATTTGTAACTTTTATAATATTTAAATTGATTATATATTTAGATTAGTTTGAGAGGCTTTAATCGTTGACTACAATCTGAACAAGTGAGTCAGTGAGCCAACTGAACAAATCAGTAAGTGAGTCATGTGAACAAGTGAGTCTGTAATTGAAATGAACTTGTTCAAGCATCAAAATGTGTCGATTGGCTCAACAATAATTTATATTGCATACCTTAGGGAGCAAAATTCCACCATTTTATAACCCTGGAGATACATAGAAAACGCTCTTTAATCAGGTGAATGTGATATATACATATATAGGTATATCATTTTTTTAAGTTTAAATATCGCAGATAACCCAAAGCACTTTTCGTTTTTAGAATCACCTTATTGTGTTTTTGAGGAATCAGCCCTTATAGGCGGCGCTTACTGTAATCTGCAATGCTTGGATGAAACACTTGATTGCTGCTGCAGTTTGCTGAGATTTGTGTTTTGTCTTGAATGGGTGATAAATTATTTCCCGCCATTTACATAAATGCTTTGAATGCATTAATTAAAGTCCAAATGGCTTTTGCAAGTTCCAATTGCCTTGCCTCCCCCCCAGTTCCCCTACCACAAACACAGCCCCCTTTATGGGGAAGTACGAACACGCCTACCAATATCCACCTCCCTATTTGCTGCTGGTTTGCTTTTGCGTGCTGTCGATCTAATCAATTGTAAATTATTATTGGGCCTGGCCCATAGAGAAGCCATTACCATTACGATTAACCAATTCCAATCTATTGTATCGTATCGCACATATTTGTATATATATTTATATGTGTATATATATACATATGTATAATCTGTGCCTTATATGTAGCTTTTGTTGCGCTCTCTCTCTCTCTGTCTCTCCATCTTCATCGTCTTATACCTGCATCTTTCAATATATTCGCCATTTTAAGTGGCTGCCGCCTAATTGTTCATAAAAGTCAACAGTCAATAGCTCTTTATGTTTGCGTTTGCAATTTATATTTATTTATTTTTGCGATTTCAGTTGCTTATACTGTTGCTATTGTGGGGTCGTTTCGTTAGATTTGTGTAGCTTCATAATTTTGTCAGACATTTTCTGCAAATTTTTGTCTGCAGTAGCCAACCAAACAACCTACCAACCAACCCAACAGCAATACAAATAAAAACAAAAAAAAAAAACATTTTTTAGTGGACACATGGAACATTTTGATTTGAGCTCCCAAGGTCTGCAGCAATTCTTTACAATTAGACATAAAATTTATGAGCGATTTCAATTTCAATGTCTTTGGCAATTTAGTTTTGTGTTTTTGTTTTCTTGCATGTGGGCAAACAAGTTTCGAAAACGGCAAAATCAAAGTTATAAATTTGCATGCCCTCAACTCCATCCTCTCGGGCTCTCTTATGCATACTTTTCAATCAAACGGGCACAACTTTATTGATTTTCTTGTACATAAAACAAGAAAAGCAACTGCATAGAATGCATTTTCGGAATTTTTCATCTTACCAAATGAATGTCCCTTTAATTTAAGACTACAAATTTAGTTTATAAACTAAACTAAACTCTCTTTGACAGGATCAAAGATTTTTCCTACTATGGAAAAGTGTTTTTGCATTTAAATAAACATTTATCTGTTTTTTTATTAATTAAATTGTCATTAAATATGAATGTGTTTGGAGTAGTATAAACAACAATTGTTCAGTTTTATCTATAGCTTTCAATCATTCACATACCATCCAGGTGACATAATTTCTTACATCACCGCCCAGTTTGGCGTTGAGTCCACAAACACATCTAAACTCAATGCGGCCAGCACCACCACATTCATCAGCAGCAATCACCCTATGCTACACGTTTGTTGCTTTTTTTTTATTAACAATGTGCGAGTGCATTTGCTATTTAAGCATGTAATTTTATTAACAATATCTATGACATTTAGCAATAGTTTGGTCACGTTAGATCAAGTCAAGCCATAAACAATTACGCGGTCGTGGTCAAGGGGCAATTTGGTAGATGGGCGATAAGTGAAGGCGGCTGGCGATTGGTGGTGGCGGGTCACCTGTGCACGATTTGGCCTTGGACTTTAACTTAAACTTCAAATAACTATTCGAGTGTTATTGTTAGGTTATGACCTGATAAAGATCTCTCACGAATAGATATATAAACAGGACAGTATACAATAAAAATCAGACTAGTATCCCTTTGACAGGATTCGGATTCGGTGTTGGAATGCTATACCTTGTGATTTTATTTGTGGTTTTGGTACCCGAAGCGTCTGCAACTGCTGCTTGGTTGGTCACTGATATCATTCAACAATTAAATCAAGATCTTCAATTAAAATTTAATATATTTGTGGCTTGTGAACGAAATGAATATTTAACACTCAATGATTTACCCACTCTATGGACGAATACTACTGCGAGAGTGTTCAAACTTTTGGGCACTTATGGTGATAAATCTTTAGTCATAGTGTGTACAGATGGAGACATGGTGTCATTAATTGAAAAACTTTTATGGCAAAAGCATTTACTTTGGGCTCTGCAGTATGTGCCAATATTATATCTTCACTCAGCGTCATCCTCATCGTCATCAGCATCATCATCATCAGATGCATCAATTAAATATCTATTCGAGCAAGCCCTAGAGAATGGTTATCTTCATGTTTTGGTTATGGAATTACCTACTCGCTTCTTATATACCTATGAACCATATCTGAGTATACAAATTCATCGGGTGCATCATTTAAAGGAGTATTACAAATTGACACGTCTTAGAAATTTACATGGACAGGAAATACGTCTAACCGTAGAATCACATTCGCCGCGTATCTTTAGGTATATCAATCGTCATGGCAAATTAGTCTATGCTGGTTATTTGTATGAGCTAATACATCAGTTTATTGAATACTATAATGGAACTGAGATCAAGCTGCACGAGAATATTGAAACTGTACCCTATGTAGAGTATAAAGCGGCATTTTTAACAGGACGCCTTGATTTTATGCCTAGAATTTCGATACCAGCAAATTGGCTATACTTTTATCGCACTGAAATACTCTACAATGTGAATGTACACGTTATGGTGCCTTTTGCACGACCGTTGCCAAAGGCTCTATACTTTCTGAGACCCTTTAAATTGGAAGTCTGGATATTACTTATCGTCTCACTGATTTATAGTACAATACTTTTGGCCTGTTTGCGTTATAGAGGTCGAAATTTGGCAGCTACTTTTTTAGAAATATTGCAATTGTTTCTCTATTTGCCGTTAACTTATAATAATCATTATGGTCATGGTTGGCGACTTGTTGGAACTTTCCTTATACTTTGCGGCGTTGGATTTATGCTTACCAATTGGTATCAGGCCCAATTATCAAGCATGCTAACATCTGGTCTATATGAGAAACAAATCAATAATATTGATGACCTAGTCAATATGAATTTAAAGCTGCTAGAGGATACCTTCGATAGAGAAGCATTGAAAGATTACGCTAAAAACGGAGCCATCGATTCGCGTATTATTGATATCATACAAACAACGCCCTTAACGGAAGTAATTGCTCAGCGAAAGAATTTAAATACAAGTGCCTTACATACTGCCATAAAAGATCGCATCGACTTCGAATTATATCAACAGAAATTTCTACAAGTACCGATCATCAAAATCATGGATCAAGTTCTTTATCAAATGGCATTCTATATACCCCTTCGACATGGCTTCCCCTATGTGGAGCTATTTAATAATTATTTCCGACAGATTTACGAATCGGGAATATTGGAAAAATTAAAAGCCGATGCCTACGATCAGGGTATATTAAGTGGAGAAATTAGTTTTCGTATATCCAAGAGCTTGGAGCTGCATGTATTCGATAATGAATTCTATTCTTTCGCTTATTTTCTATTATTATTCGGTTGGCTAATAAGTCTCATTGTGTTTGTCACCGAAAGGGTAGCACTTAGCAATTAACTTTTAAAAGGGTTGAAAAAAATGTGAATGTCACGTTTCTAGTAGTATATATACATATGTATATATAGACTAACTGAATTTCAAACACTAAAATCAGTTGACAGCAATGCAGCAGTCCCTTAAGTGGTTATTACTTTTACTTCAACAATTTCTCGTTTTATCCTGTGAACGATGTCACGAGATTTCCAAACTAAATGAAGCTCTTAACATAGAGCTCAATGTATTTATAAATTTTGAGAAGAAGTCGATGAGAAATCTGGATATACCAAAAATGGAATTCAACATTAACGCAAATCAAACTGGTAATTTTCATCTTATTGGACGATTTACTGAAAAAACTTTAATCATAATATATATGCAAGACGTGGAAATAAATGAAAAACTTGCTAAATTTCTTGAAAATTTACTCCAGAAGTTACACCAAATACAAATTGTCTTCATAAGCAAGGAGAACGAAATCTCTGAAAACTCTCAACTTCAGCTATATAATTATTGCTATCGACAGAGTTTCATAAATGTGTTATTACTCTATGGACAAACATCGTTATATAGTTATTTACCATACTCTAAGCTGAGAGTGTTTAAATTAAATGATATCAACGAGTATTTAAAGGAAAGACAATGGAGATTACGAAATTTAATGGGTCATGAGATGCGTACGATTAATTTGACAGTGGAGCCACGTTATTTTGATTTTATCAATCGTCAGGGAGAAAAGAAGAAAGCTGGATATATGTTTGATGCCATAGGGGAATTTGCTAAGCGTTACAATGGCACTATAACATATGTATATTTACCACCGTCGAATAATTATGATATCTATCCTCTTCTATATAGTTATCTGGTAAGCAAAAAAATTGATTTTTTATGCTATCCCAAGGAATTACATTGGAATTCAAGCAATACGGTGACAATGCAAATATTACACTTATATGTCGCTGTACCACATCCGCGACCCATTGAAAATTCTTTATATTTTGTCAAACCCTTCACCTGGGCCCTTTGGTTGGCCCTAATTATTGCAATTGTCTATGCCATGATAATGCTCTATATGAGTTCTCATCAATCAATTGGTATCTCATTTCTAATTGGTCTATGTCATATGTTATATATCTCAAATCATACAATACGGATTGCAAATTGGCAAAATTTTCTTATCTATTTAATATTAACAATCGCTGGATTTATTTTAACTAATGTCTATTTGGCTCAGCTCTCAAGTATGCTGACATCGGGAGTCTTCGAGCGGCAATACAATAGTTTGGCCGATTTGGAAAATGCTCCTTTTCCCATGATCCAAGATGCTTTCTATGTGGACATTATGAAAAAGTATACTAATCTACCCAAAAGGATATCACATAATATTGTCATATTGCCTGATGATGGTGTGCGGGTTCAACGCAATAGACTAAATACTTCATATATATTTACAAGTTATGAGGATCGTCTCGAAGGAATTATCTATCAACAGCATATGCTGAAAATTCCACGCTTTAAAGTAATACGTACAAGCATTGATAGTTCTCTATTAAGCTGGTTGGTTGCCGATGGTTTGCCATATTTGGATTTGCTCAATAATTATCTAAGACGCATACAGGAATTTGGTATATTGGATAAAATGAAACGAGATAGTTGGCGTCAATTAATCGAGGCTGGTGTCTATACATTAATGCGTAATGAGGAAATTTTCTCTAGACCCTCGAATTTGTCGTTTCATTTCTATGGATTTGCCATCTGGGCATTGGGTTTAATAATATCAATAATGGTCTTTTGTCTGGAAAATGTACTTTATGCAAGAATAAATGTTACTAATTTTCTGTTGAAAAGGTAAAGGAGGAGCGATGATGGGCAATGATGGTATACTATGCCTTAAAATGACTTGTAGTTTTTATTACATTTCTGACAACTTAATTGTGTAATTTGACATGGTTTTTTTTTTCGTTTTTCCTTTGCGGGATATAAATATAAATAGGAGCTCGAATACGAGTCGTGTTTGTTTTGTATTTGGTATGGAAAATGGGAACATTATATCTCAACTTGCTGCATAATCTAACGCTTTTGGATGGCAATGCTGGCAATGCTGGCAATGTTGTTTATCTAACGCAATGTATTCAACAGTTGAATCATTTATATGGCATGGAGCTTAACATTTACATCGATTTTGGGGCATCTAAGTTACTGCTACAACAACAACAATGGAATGTGATGCCAAAAATGTGGTTAACCCATTACAATGAGGGAGAACAATTTGTATTAAAGGATAATTTTACAGAACGCACACTAACAATTATCAATTTGGATGAAAGACAATTGGAAATATCTTTAAATTATCTCACTAAATGGTTATGGCAAAGACAACAATTACATGTACTCATTATCTATACGAAAGCCAACTGGTGGAGATTATAGCGATTATTTGAATATTGTTGGAATATGGGTATGGTGCATATATTGGTTTTAGTACCTGAAATTCAACAACTATATAGTTATATGCCATATCCAGAGCTCAATATACTTAACCTTACCGATACCGAGCAGTATTATCGAAGGACACGTGCTTTACTTTGGAATTTTCATGGCTATGTGATAAATTGTGGTGTTGTAGTGGTGGGAGCACCGCGTGCCTTTATGTATAAAGATGATAAGGATAATGATATCTATGCTGGTTATATGCTAAATATGGTATTGGCTTTCATAGCGCATCATAATGGCACGATAAGGATAAGACCGGTGTACACCCTAAAGGAGGCCTACGATTCATTGGCCAATCGTTCGATTGATTTTCTACCATTTCTACTGCTACCCACTACAAATTTCACCAGAAGTGTTATATTGTTTCATGAGAATTTATTTGTAATGGCACCGACAGGTGGTCTTATGCCCAGATTTGTGTACTTGATGAAACCCTACACTAGGAGCACTTGGTTGATTTGGCTAACAATGATAATCTATTGCAGTGGAGCTTTATATGTGACAGCGTCATATCGAGAAAATAATCTAAATTTTAGTTTGGCTTTTCTTCAGATTCTTTGTCTGTCATTATTTTTACCAGCGGGACCAACGGTTTCACGACATTTGGTAATCTTTGTATTCTTAACCGTAGCTGGATTTATGTTAACCAATTTGTATTTGGCCCAACTATCGACCAGTCTAGCGGCAGGTCTCTATGAGAGGCAGGTCAATACATTTGATGATCTGCCCGGTACTGATCTCACATTGCCAGTTGTCGAAACGGAAATAAAGCATTTTCATCAATTACCTGATATTCATCCAGAATTGGCATCCCGCATGATTGTCACCTCCGAGCTATTGGTGGACATCTATCGCAGGCAATTGAATACCAGTTTTTTGCATTGTGGCTACGAGGATCGCATTGATTTTGCCCTATATCAGCAGAAATTCTTGCGCCCACCACTCTTCCACAAATTAACGAAAATTGTGGATCAGCAGCCATTCCAAATACCCATACGCTATGGTTTACCCTATTTGCAAATTTTCAATTCCTATATGAGACATGCATTTGAGGGCGGCATTTGGCTAAAAATGAGAACGGATAGCTTTGCTGATGGCATTCGCAGTGGACAATTGCATTTTTTCAATGGCGCTAGATACTTGAAAGTGATATCAAACGATTTGCAATATTATTATGTAATCGGTGCCATATGGCTAATGGGTATGATAATAGCAATTTTTTGCTTCATCTACGAGTTGGTCAGTGGTTAAGAAAACGTCAGAGCATAGCAAATATTGCGCAGGACCTTTTATTTTGGGTGGCTCCATCTATATAACGCTTTCAGCATGCAAGATTCGGTTCAAGAATTGGCTATAATTTTTAACGAGCCTTTTTTATTTCAATTAATCAAATTAAATATAATTCAATAATTGAATAATTATGTCTAGCTATAAAATTACGAAAAATAAGAAACCAACAAAAAAAAAAATAAATACTAATATTAGTCAAGACTAGGACCCAATTAAATTACATTTGTTACAAACGTAACTTCTTGATTATAAATTATAAAATAAATGTTCCTTTAATTAAAACAAAACAATTCAAATTGATTCTTTTCTGCTCATGTGGATTTATTTATTATTTATTCATCATAGCCCCTTGTTAATCCTAAAGTAAATTTTGATTTTTATACAATAAAACTTTTGTAAAACTTTGATTAAATTAAGATTAACATTCATAGTGATTATTTATACTAACTATAGAGGGTTAAAACAGGTAAACAGGTTACAAAAAATTAATTTAAATATGTAGTTGGAAAAATTCTCAAAAACTCTTAAGGTTTCCAAAATTTCAACCAATTTTCGGAAGTGATCTCTCGCTTAAACTTAATGATTAATGTTATATATTCGAGGAACAGAAAAATACTAAAACTAACAAGGTATTCCTATACATTTTATTTACATATATCATGAAAGTCTCATTTATTCAATTTTCAGAGTATTTTGAAAATGCAAATCTTAATTTGATCAGGATCAACAGCCGAGTTGCTCTAGCCATATCCGTCCGTCCGTCTGGTATGCGTGCAGATCAATAATATTAAACATTTTTGCCACGCCCACTTTCGCCATCACAATCTAGAAAAAACGGATTGCCTGTCGCAATTTTTGGACTATCGAACCCAATTCCAGTACATTAATTAGCCCTTGTTATATCTACCAATCTACCAAATTTAAGGGCCGAGTTGGCGGCGCTAGAGTGCTCGTTTAGGCTTGTGAGGTTGAGCGAGATAGCATGCTATGAGGCCAATTTCATAGACATACATTTGTTGCTCGAAATTTGAAATATTTATTGACCTGGTGGATGATATACCGGAGTCAGCGAGACGACTTACTTCTTTTTTTCACAGGTTTCGCTCTGGCATAATCCGACACTGATTCTAGTTGATTAATAATGGATTGGCTCTCCCGCAAAAGGCCAAAGGTTATCCAATCTCTAAATGCTTTTAATACTAATATCTTTAACAAATATGTTTTTACTTTACTTTCCATTAAAAATTTAATTGTAAGTAACCTTTTAAACGGTTCACATGCCTCGATACGTTACGGTTTCCTTTCCACAAAAAAAAAAATTCACTTTTAAATCATGATGAATTCAATTATAATTTTGAAAATATTTTCTCAGCACTCCTTCCCCCGTCTCATAAACATATCGAATCTGATGTCTACTTTGTATTTACCCCCCGCTGTAAATTGAAATGAGCGGAGTAGATTTTTTGAGCCCAAAAGCAGAAAAACGAAAATATGTACGCCTCCCGCAAATGTCTCATTTGCATGGCCATCGGGTGCACTTGTCGTGCCAAGTTGGACACCAGCAGCAAAACCCCAACTCACCAGACAGACAAACAGACAGCCATCGAGCGATGTTTGCCTCTGAAGGTGTCTTCGATTATTGCCAAACATTAATTATTTGCGCGCGGTTTTTTTCGCCCGCCTCCTTTCTAGGTTGTTTTATTTTTTTGTTGTTTTTGTTTTTTGTGAAAGGCACGGGCTAGTAGTTCAAATGTTTATTTTGGCTTTGCTTTTTTTTTTTTTTTTTTTTTTTTTTGTTAAGTTTTAGTTTTGGTGTATCTTTGATTGCAGTCAGGCAGACTGAACAGCAGAGAGTCAGAAGGCAGTCGTCCCCAATCCACACCACACAAATTTGCGCAATGAATGTGAGCCCGGGTTCGGTCAGGTCTTGGTCTTGGCACAGACTCAAAAAGCCTGGCTGGCTTATTTATTTTTTTTTGGCCAAAATTGCACATTTTCCCATGCTGCTGTTAGGCTGCTGCTGGTGCTCGTTGTGCGCTGTTGTTGTTGTTGTTGCTTTAGCTGTTGCTGTTGTCGCGTCTAATCAAGGAGCGGAGTTGGAGCTTGAAGTCATAGTCATAGTTGGAATCGCAGTCGGAATGGCCCATTGCCATTTAGCCTCGAGTCAGCCTCAGCCAAAACGATGAATATTGATTTAATTGAAAGTCATTGAGCCGCGCACGTACTTTAGAGACACGAGGCGGCATCACCGTCATCCGTTGTCGTCCGTCGCCGTCGCCGTTGCCGTCACCCGTTGTCGTCTTCGATTTTTCTTGGCTTTCCATTTGGCGTGGCTGTAGCAACGATCGCAGCTTGCGCCCGCCCACATGCCACATCTTCACACAAACACACATGTGTATGCATGAAGAACCGACGCCCCAGCAACATTTTGTTGGCACATTGACACAGTTTTTCTATGGCAGATGTGCCCAGCCCTCCTCCTCGCCTAACCCACCAGCCTCTCTCTTACCCTTCGTCAGCATCTGTATCTCCATATTGGAATTCTGGCGACTTGTTTTTGTTTTTTTTTGTCGTCGTCGTCGTCGTCATCGTTGCCGGCGATGCTGCCAAATGTCAAAAGGTTAATACGTGAATTAACAGCAAATTTCTTTGACTTGTGTGCCTGCATGCCTCTTCTTCTTTTGCCCCATCTTGTTGCCGTTGCCGTTGCCATTGCCGTTTGTCGTTCGCCGTTTGCTTCGTGCAGCTGCTGGCGCTTTCATTGGAATGCGGGCGTTGCTTTTTGAATGTTTGTTTTCCTGTTAGTGCTGTTTTCCTTTCTTTTGGTGAGTGGGCTCTCTCCTATGCCATCCTCCCTCCTCTGCCCTGCTACTCGTCATCCGATCCTCCTTTTCTAATGCATTAGGAAGACAGAGACCGAGACCTAGACGGAGACGGAGACCGAGACCAGCATGTGGCTGATGATGTCTGAGACAAGGGATTAGAGTTTTGTATTTAACAAAATATTACATTAAAATTTTTTTGTTTCTTGTATGTGTTTTGTTATAAATCAGTTGGAATTTTTCACTTAAGTGAAATGCCTCACATTTTTCCCATGCCAATGGAAGAAATTCTCCCATTCTCTTACGGAAAAAAATCAAAAAGAAAAACATTTCATTTACTTAAAATTCATTTGAGAGTCTGAGAAGTATCTACAACACTGATAAGCAGCAAGCACCACACCTGTCTCAATGTATTCAAAAATATCTTAGTTATTTAAATGATACTAACACAACAAACAAAAATAAAATCTGCATTCTTTTATCTAAATTGTCTTAATAAATTTTAATTTATTTTCATTTTGTACGCTTTCAGAAATGTTTCAAATGTTTAAAAGCAGAAGAAGTTCCATTTGTTAATTGATGATGCTGATTGGTAAGAGACTATAAAAGAAATTATTTGAAACTTGTTTAAACATCAAACTGGAGACAATTTTAATTTTAAGTGTGTTGTGTATTAGTTTTTGAGATCAATAAAAACTAATAAAACATCTTAACTTATTGAAATATAACTTTCGGTTATTCAATACTGATGTCATTTTACTACAAAATTGATTAAAGTTATGACTATTAAAAGCCATATGAATCGAAATTAACAATCTCTTGACATGTAATTCGTTGCTAAAACGTTAAAAAAAGTAAAGTTTACTTTATTTTTTCCTTAGGTTGTTTGTCACTTATAAAATATATACAAATATAAAGACAAAAGGAACTATGTTCTTATATTACATAATAATTTTGACTAACAATCAGCATCCACTTCTAATTTGACTGAGAAAGTCGTCCTTTTCGTTTTTACAGCTTAGATATATCTCGTTTAAATATGATGTCTCCCGGAAGGTCTCTCAAATACATAATGAAATATGTATTAAAAAAAGCATAACGAAAAAATTGTAATTCGTAATTGGTAATTCTCAAAGAAAGTCAACCGATATTGTACCCTCAAAGTCGAAAATATTATTTTTTGTAACATATTTTCATTAAAGAACCGTTAAATCTAACTAATATAAATAAATATTACATTTATCTTAAAGGCAAGTAAAAAGTCAAACCTAATCTGACACCCACAATACACTAAAGACATTCTGACTTATAGATATAGAATAACAGGGGCAAATGAATAAAAACAAAAGGGTTTTGTGCTGAGCACAAGCCATTTGATTCAGAATCGCCTTAATCGGTTGTTCTGTTACTTTTTAATTAATAGTCCGTTCAAAATCTGTAAATCCCAAACATATAGAAACTGTTTTTTCATAGCTTAGTCTATAACCCATTTTGAAAGTCACACAAGTAAAAATGTTTTGAGTTTTCGTCTCTCATGCTTTGTTTTAATTATTTTACTTTTAATAAAAGATATTACAAGGCATGGACTAGTGCTAGTATTATATACAGTAATCGATTCCAAATTTTTACCAAAAATCCAGACACACACACAAACAAAGGCATACACAAACACCGACACCGATTCCCAGAGACGTGCACCTGTCTTCAAAAACTTGCATAAGTCATGAAAATGTATGCACTTAGGCGTCCTTTTTTGTCCTCAAGTAAAAATATCAGAGTGAAGGTAAATTTTGATATTTCGAAGTTTATATACCCTTGCAGTACAGCTGGATAGCTCTATAGTAGTTGCATCGCTTTTTTTACTTTATATTTTTTAACACAGTCCTTAGTAGTCGAGTTGTCTAAGTGGCCAAACACTTAGGCATCTTGAACAACTAAGCATCCGGGTTGAAATCCTGGGCTAATGTATGTATATAGAATTCATTGTCAAAAAAAGAAACATAAGTTTACTTGATACAGCCAATCATGAACCGCAACAAATATTAATTACTGTCTTTCTACAAATCATAAAAATCTTAAAAAAATATATATATATATTTTTTAACAATTATGAATTTGTTGGAAATAAATGTTGTAAGCTAAAATGATAAGCAACTTTCTATTTTCTAGGGCAATTTTATGTTAAAAACTTTTAATTATATCATTTCAGTGGTCTTTTATAAATTATAATGAAAAATATCAAGAATTGTTTTTTGAAATTTCTCTTTCAGTTATTTCTACTTCGTTATTTTAATCTACGACCGAGCATGGTTCCCCTTTGCTCTGAAGTCTGTCTCCATGAATTCAGATCTTCGGAGACTCTGTTTTCGAAAGAAAGACCCCGAAAATTTTACTAATAATAAGTGGCCACTTAAAGCCAGCAGGTGATGATCCATTTATGGATCAGGTTGATATTTCTTGAGGGGTTTTAAGGCTTTTCTTTATTTATTGAGCACGGTTCCGGTTTGCTCTGAAGTCTGTCTCCATGAATTCAGACCATTTAGGGATGAGGCTGGTATTTCTTGTTTTAAAAGAGGTAGGCAAATTTCTACATATACTATATATAAATAGGGCCAAGCACGGTTCCCGTGCTATATTTGTTAGTAAGAAATTTACTGAGCACGGTTCTTGTTTTCTCCGAAGTCTGTCCCCATGAATTCAGATCTTCGGAGACTCTGTTTTCGAAAGAAAGACCCCGAAAATTTTACTAATAATAAGTGGCCACTTAAAGCCAGCAGGTGATGATCCATTTATGGATCAAGTTTATGTTTCTTGGGGGGTTTTAAGGCTTTTCTTTATTTACTGAGCACGGTTCCCGTTTGCTCTGAAGTCTGTCTCCATGAATTCAGACCATTTAGGGATTAGTTTGTTATATTTTGTTTTAATAGAGGTAAGCAAATTTCCACATATACTATATATAAATGAAGCCAAGCACGGTTCCCGTGCTATATTTGTTAGTAAGAAATTTACTGAGCACGGTTCTTGTTTTCTCCGAAGTCTGTCCCCATGAATTCAGATCTTCGGAGACTCTGTTTTCGAGAGAAAGACCCCGAAAATTTTACTAATAATAAGTGGCCACTTAGAGCCACCAGGTGATGATCCATTTATGGATCAAGTTTATGTTTCTTGGGGGTTTTAAGGCTTTTCTTTTATTTATTAAGCACGGTTCCGGTTTGCTCTGAAGTCTGTCTCCATGAATTCAGACCATTTAGGGATTAGTTTGTTATATTTTGTTTTAATAGAGGTAAGCAAATTTCCACATATACTATATATAAATATGGCCAAGCACGGTTCCCGTGCTATATTTGTTAGTAAGAAATTTACTGAGCACGGTTCTTGTTTTCTCCGAAGTCTGTCCTTATGAATTCAGATCTTCGGAGACTCTATTTTCGAAAGAAAGACCTCGAAAATTTTACTAATAATAAGTGGCCACTTAGAGCCACCAGGTGATGATCCATTTATATATCAAGTTTATGTTTCTTGGGGGTTTTAAGGCTTTTCTTTATTTACTGAGCACGGTTCCCGTTTGCTCTGAAGTCTGTCTCCATGAATTCAGACCATTTAGGGATGAGGCTGGTATTTCTTGTTTTAAAAAAGGTAAGCAAATTTCTACATATACTATATATAAATGGAGCCAAGCACGGTTCCCGTGCTATATTTGTTAGTAAGAAATTTACTGAGCACGGTTCTTGTTTTCTCCGAAGTCTGTCCTTATGAATTCAGATCTTCGGAGACTCTATTTTCGAAAGAAAGACCTCGAAAATTTTACTAATAATAAGTGGCCACTTAGAGCCACCAGGTGATGATCCATTTATATATCAAGTTTATGTTTCTTGGGGGTTTTAAGGCTTTTCTTTATTTACTGAGCACGGTTCCCGTTTGCTCTGAAGTCTGTCTCCATGAATTCAGACCATTTAGGGATGAGGCTGGTATTTCTTGTTTTAAAAGAGGTAAGCAAATTTCTACATATACTTTACATAAATAGCGCCAAGCACGATTCCCGTTCTATTTACATTATCTAAATAATTGTTCTAAAATTTTTTTTTTTAAGTGGTACCTTAATAGTAAGTATATAAATACGGCCAAAGATGGTTCCCTTTAACATGTGTATATCATTTTATGACTTGGCCTTAAGAGATTTTATCATTTTTATTTATATGAAAGCGTTTTAATCAAGCAACAAGCGGTAAAATAATTTTAACTTTTGCTTTTCTTTAAGAGACCCTTCCACTTTAACAGCATTATTAATACTGAAATGCTGGTGAAATTTGTCAACGTATGTGCCGCTTCAAGCCGTGATGGGAAAATACTAGTCTAGTGATGGTGATATTTCTAATTGTAAGATAGCAGCAGCGATGTATTCGATATTAAATCGATGTTTATTCCCAGCACTAAGCTGTGTGTCCACAATCAAATTTGTATGACAAACGTGTTGCGTTTGAAGCGTTTTTTTAAGGTCTCTACCATGATGAAATAACATAAGGTGGTCCCGTCGGCAATAGATATACACTTAACGTATGCTTGCAATAAGTGCGAGTTAAAGAAATAGTATACTAAGCGTTGTATTGAGTGTGAGTGAGACGGTGATGTGAGTACACTGCCGCGCAGTGAAGTTAAGTGTATACTTCGGAAAGCTTCGGCTTCCGACGAGACCACCTTATGTTATTTCATCATGGTCTCTACTTATAAGTCTAGCCTTGCTAAGAATATGCTCAGACGGTGCTGATGTTCCAGGAACAAATAAATTTTTCACTATCAATTATTATACCCTTGCAGAGGGTATTATGAAATTGGTCAGATGTTTGTAACGCACAGAAGGAGACGTTTCCGACCCCATAAAGTATATACATATATTCTTGATCAGCATGAGAAGCTGAGTCGATGTAGCCATGTCCGTCGGTGCGTATGCGTTTTACTCAGCCATCTTAAAAGCTATCGGTATAAAATTTTATTTGGGGGCTTTTTATTAACCGGGTAAGACAAAGTATGAAAATCATCAGGATTGGACTACTATATCATATAGTTCTAGAATAAAGATTTTTGCAGAAATTTGAGTATCTCCATGAAATTTACCAATACGATAGTATAGCACATGAAACCTCAGATCCCAAAATTTGAATCTGATCCGATAAATAGAACACAAGTTATAATCAATATATGTATGTATCGGCTCAAGTGCTGCCTATTACGTCATTATAAAATCATCAGAGCACATGCATAGACACACAGACACAACGCTATATGAACTGTATGTGTATGCGTGCCGTGCTTTTCTTAGGGAATGATGGCAGAAGAAAAACTTGTAGTAAAAAGAGAAATAATGTTTTGTTTGTGTGAATTGCAGGGAAACAAATTTCAAAATGTAAGAAAAATATTGCCAAGAACTGCAAGGGTATAAAAAGAAAAGTTTGCTTCTTTGATATTTTTTAATTTGAATGCGTATAAATATCACATTCGTCATCGACAAATTGCCCATATTTACTATTTAAAGAGATTTGCAAATTTTATAGCTTTGCACCGTCTATGCAAGTTTTGCAAGTCCATATCATTAGACTAATATACCTAATCAAAGTTTTCTTTTGCAAGTACAAGTCTGCATTCTTCTACTTTTGTACAATTTCTGTCGAAGCGAAGGCGAAGCATTTAACATTTTATAATTTTTAATGTTTAGGATTTGAAACCAAATCTCATTGTATTGTAGGTAAAATGTCTATCCACTAAGCTATCAAGCCAGTTCCTCGCCTACTAGAATCAAGCAAATAGATTCCCATCAGTGATTACAAATGCCTTTGATATTGATTAATTCGCTCATAGAAATCACTACTTGGCATAAATTGTATATATAAATATATCTCCTTACATATAACGTTAATGCCAAAACTCAAATTACTTAAAATTAAATTAGCTAAAAAGGTTTCCAAAACCGGTAAAATTAAACAAAATGACAATTTGATAAATTAAATGTCAAGATTTGGTCATCATTAAAAAGTTCTTACCACAAAATTATATAACCAAAAAGGAATAAAACTGAAACAAAAAGCTCTTTAAAAGTCCTCGGACTTCAACCACAAAGTACAAATGTCTATTGAATATCCTTTGACAAAACAAAAAAAGCTCCTTTAATTTGTTTACTACGGTTTAACGCCAGAGGGCGCCAGCGTCCCCTGCGCTGCGTCAATCATCCAAAACAATTTCAATTGAAATTTTTCAATTACGAATTCCAGTCCGCGCATATCTCTAACCCACATAGATGACGATGACGATTAAACAATTACAAACACACATCGAGGCGAAAATAAAGTCGTTCGTCTATGCAAATTTTTCTTTATATTTTTTGTTTTCCTTTCTGCTCTTGCAGTTTGTGTCGGCATCAACGAAGCAAGTGCATAATTTTTATTATTATTCTGTTTTATTTTTTTTTTTTTTTTGCACACATACAGAAATATGAGTGTGTAGTTATTCGTATGTGGCGCTACGCCACGCCAAAAGTGCCAATCTTGAGGAGATCAAAAAGCGCAAAGCCTACAGAGAGCAAAGTGCTGGTTACCCCGCACTGTCCCGCGTTGCCAATTGCCCACTGGCCGCAGCCCACTGGCCACTTGCCACTTGGAACTGGGTGGGAGGGGGAAACACTGAGGAACTGGTTGCTTTGCCGGGCACAAAATTCAATTCATTAACAGAGCACAGCTAGCGATTATATCGCTCTCCATATAATATTTATATTATATAGTATTTTCTAGCCAATACCCTAATAATGAGTGGGCTATATCCAACAAAATGTGTGTAATAAATGCTGAAAATTTAGTTGGGAAAAGGTGAATACAACCTCTTAATTGATCTTCACTTTCCTTTGGTCCTGCACTTTTGTAAAGAATAAGCCAAATTATTTAAAGTCTTCATTTGCTCTTAAGGGATAGTTCCACAAATTGAAGGCTCAAGATGCCTAATCTCAATTAATTACAGCGTATCTAGTAGTCGATGCCAAGTTTTAAAATTATTAGAGCAACGGCAGAGGCAGGCAACAACAACGTTGGCCAAACTGCATATAATCTCTTGACAATTTATTGGCGTTTTCATGTAAATTATGTTATTTCAATAAAAATGCATTTTTCTTTTATTGCCACACTTTATAAGTAAGACTTTATCTCATATCTTGTGTGAAAAGTGGTTCAATCGCGATAACTTCATCTCACAGAGCAGCAGCAACGTTCAGCTTAGCTCAGTTCAGTTCAACTCAACTCACTTGAGTTCAATTTTGTCCAATTCAGTATTGATAGGTACACATACATGCATACATACATACATATTTGTATATATAATATCTTGTTGTATAATGTTTTCCTCTCTTTGCATTTTAATTGATTCTTAATGGAAAAAATGTTCTTATCATGATTGGCAAATTTATGAAATGTTAATTACAAATCGACCAACTATTTGATTTTCCTATAGATCGTAATTTGAGTCTAGCGGCTAGATTTTTGAAAGCTGTCAAAGATTTATTTAGATTTTTTTCTTGTGTTTTTTTTATGAAAGTTTACAGCGAAATCAATATTGTTAGCTAATTGAACCGTTTTTGATATGCGAGCCAAATTTAATCACAGCAGGAGGTGGTATAAGGGGATTGGGAGATTGGCTCGAATTGGAAGACTGGTTTCTAATGGAAAATTACAGTAAATTCTTTTTTTTTTTTTTTTTTTTTTTGATATACAAAGTAGTTTCTGCAATTTGTCATAATTGATATTTGGCGTTTATAAAAACTCACCACAAAAAAAGAATAAAAACAAATGGAAGAAAATGCATCTAATACGTTTTTATTCAATTCGAAATGCCATCTGGTTTTCATTTTATAAGGCACACTTGAATGGCAAATCGAATGGCATTATAGTAAACGTTTCTTAATGCACTTTGCATTTACAAATAAATTTTAAACCATAAAAAGGAATGCATTAACTAAGTATCCAATTAAATTTTTGTATACCCTTATGTGGGTTTCTTTTCAATACTTAAAAGCCACAGAAGCTCACACATAACTATACGATCGGCTCCATCCCCCCAAGTAAAGTTAAAACATGCATTGAGGCTGCAAGATGGGCAATAGATAAAAGTAATGCATTTGAAATATTAATATTTGCGGGTACGGCCAGACCCACTCCCGAAGCAGCTGGTCGACGAGGTGGCAAGGAAAGCAGACACGACGGTGTGGCAAGGCAGAGTTCAAAACGAGGAGTCTATAGAAAACGACGAACGACGTGTGTGTAAACGACGAAACGAAGCTAGAACATTCCATTTAAATAGATACATAAGTTTGTAAAAACCCCTGCTATAATAATTTACTTAATAAATAATAATAAATAAAATAAAAAATAAATATACTTAATATAACAACAATTCTAATTCTTGTGGACAAAAATTGTCGTCAAAATTTACACAAATCCTGAAATTTATATGAGGAACTACTGATCATCAAGCTCCTTTGATGCCATTTCGCCTGGTAGGAAAAAAATTCGTATACATATGTATGTACATAGCTGTCAAGAGGAAAGCTTTTAAGTTAAACAACTTAACGTAATATGCAAAAGATAAATTTTCGAAATCATATCGAGGCGACAATGAAAAGGCCTCATTCACTTCTTTCTCTAATTATACCATACACCCATAGGGTGAAATGGTATATTAAAGTCGCCAAAATGTATGTAACAGGCAGAAGGAAGCTTTTCCGACCCCATAAAGTATATATATTCTTGATCAGTATCAACAGCCGAGTCGATATAGACATGTCCGTCCGTCCGTCCGTCCGTCTGTCCGTATGAACACGTAGATCTCAGAGACTATAAGAGCTAGAGTCACCAAATTTGGTACGTAGACTCGTGTATTACCTACGGTGGTCAAGTTTATTTCAAATTTTTGCCACGCCCCCCTCCGCCCCCGAAATTTAAACAAATTTGATTTTCTTAAAGACTACAATAGCTAAAGACATCAAATTTAGTATGATTAATCCTTAGTAAGCGCGCACAAATTTGTTGCAAAAAAAAATTTGCCACGCCCCCCTCCGCCCACGAAATTTAAACAAATTTGATTTTCTTAAAGACTATAATAGCTAGAGACACCAAATTTTGTATGTGTATTTGTTTAATAAATGCGCATATATTGTATATGCAACGATTTTGCCACGCCCCTTTCCGCCCCCGTAATTTGGGAAAACTCGATTATCTCACGTAATTTTCTACCTTTTGTAATTAAATTTGGCACACTTGAATTTAATACTAATACCCAGCAAAACACCAAATTTGATCAAAATCGGACAAAAAACAACCAAGTTATGCATATAAACATTTTTCCATAAGGCCGTAGTTGGCCGTTGGTTGGTGGGGGGCGCTAGGGTGCTCGTATACTTGAGTGAGGGAGATATAAGATATGCTTGTAATAAAAAACATGTGAAAATGCATTGGTTTAACAAATTTGAAATATTTGTTTTACTGGTGTATGGTATACCTAAGTCGGCGAGACGACTTACTTACTTCATTTTATTAGATCTTCACGATTAATGGTGACTGAGCGCCCCTCTTTCCTAGTCTGGAGGACTCAAAAAGAAAACACACTTAAACAAAACTATAATTAATTTATTCCTTTAAAGACTTTTTCTTAAGTTATCTTTAGGCTCTAAGTCGGCTTAAGGGCAATCTTAAAATCTGTTCACATGCTTTTTACATGCATATCCCAGTAGCTCTCTCACTCAAACGTATGAACACCCTAGCGCTCCCACCAATTAACGGCCCATCTAGGCGTTCATACGGGCGGACGGACGGACGGACAGACGGACAAGGCTAAATCGACTTGGCTGTTAATGCTGATCAAGAATATTTATAGACGTAAAAACATTCTTTTGCCTGTTACATACATTTTGGCGACTTTAATATACCATTTCACCCAATAGGTGCATGGTATAAAAATTACTAAGTTCTAACATCACCAAACTTTGGTAAAGAACTTTATCATTGCAATGACCAGAAGTTGTGGACAATTACAGCTAAATTAAGAGAAAACAGAATCATCGTAAAATATTCATTAATTTATAGAAGACAAGTGTAATAGATATTAGCAAACCCATGCAAAAAAAGGACCCAACAAAGAAAGAATCTCAACCTTGCCGAAATTCGGCCTATTCGTCTGATTTGTTTTGTTTTTGTTTAAGTTTTTAGATTTACTATAGACACGGTGGAGCATCTTGTGTAACCATTGTCTGATTGACTGTGTTGCTTTTATCGTTTTGCAATTATTTCCTAGTAATAGAAACATGTGTAGATTGAAGTTTAAGTATTTGGCTATTAAAGTTAGCTTTTGGCTCTTCTTCATTTATGAATATTGCTATTGCCTAACAGCTGTCCCATATGGGCGACTATTAAACCACTCGGCATGTTGTCGCTGTTGTTGCTGTCCATGCATATTTGTCGCTGCTTTGACGCCATTGTTGCATGCAACGTCGGCGACGGCGGCAACGTTGGCAAAATGAAATTTCATATTTTCTTATTGCCAGCCAACAACACATCACAAAAAAAGGAACTGAAAATGTATGAATTCTTCTATGACTCCCCCGCGTGGTTCCTGAAGATGGAGATGAAATGAAAGAGCAGAAGAAGGAGTAACTTTGGGGCCGAGGCGATTTCATTTAATGTACTCCCCAGGCCCAGACAGTCATTGCTTGCTTTCTGTTGGTTTTTTTTTTTTCTTTTTCCACAGACGGCCATGGCCAAAAGCAAATGTCGTAGCAGTCGCATCCTTTTTGGTTGTGCGGAAAAATCCTTTTTGTCTGCGCCGCGTCGCTTCTCATTTGGGCCGTGGCGTTAATATACAAAATGCATGTAAAAATGCAAAAATACAAAAAATATGAAAGAAAAAAATGAAAAAAGGCAGCCCCAAGTGGGGCTGTGGAGATGTATATGTATATATATTTTCAATGTAGAAACGCATTCGGTGGTTTTGTATGGTATAAGGCGGACAGCCTCCATATGAGAGAGGTATGCTATAAGAAATTATGATACGTTTAATTGCCAAGCACGTGACTGGCGAGCAGGCGAGCATTCCTCCATCTTCTATTACTTTAAATTGCAGCAGCTCCTCCTACTCCTTCTCCTGCTTCGTCTTCTGCTCTGTCTCCTTCATTAACAGCTGTCAGTGTCAAGGGGGGTTTTCTGCTTTTTTTTTTTTTTTTTGGCTGGTGGCATTCCCGAAAGCCTTTGCCATTCACCATTCGCCTTTTACAATTTGCACCTTTTTAATTAACGTGATTGCAGCTCAGCGAATGAACTCACACACACACACACACCCAACATTATGCTCTCCCATAAGGTTGATCTATGCTTCACGTGCCAACAACTGCAATTCTCAGCTCCAGCTCCTGCTCCTGCTCCTGCTCCCTTTTTGGCGAGGGTTGTCTCAAGTGTGCACTTGTGTTTGGCATACCTGCTGACACCCCAACAAGAAGAACAAGAAGCTGAAAACCAAAATGGAAATGGAGTGCATGGAGTGGTAAAGAGGTGAGAGACATAGTGTGCATTGTCTTTGCTTTTTTTTTTTTTTTATTTTGGGTGGCAAAATGTATATGGTTTTTTCTACTGGGGAGGAGTTTTCAACATCTTCCAGCTGAATGATATCGTCGTTGCCTCACAATATCATCACGTGCCAAAACAGAAGACATGTTCTCATGTGAAGCACTTGAGAGAATCTCCCCATCTCTCTCACTCTATCGTTGTCCCTGTGGTTTCTTTGTTTCTCCCTTGAGTTTAAATATTATCTTATTATTACAATCTTGTCATTGATTGTGTGAACCCTTTTGAGTTTGGTTTGGTTGAAACCCTTTCACACTTTAGAGTTTAGTTATTTAGTCGGTTGCTTGCACTCTCTGTGGAAACAATTTATAATTTCAACGCCTTGAGATAACAAATAGCCCCGGTGGAGTGCACGATTCGACAATTAATCAAACGCCGCGTCGCGTTTGCCATTTGCTCGTGTTACTTTTTCGGCATAATTACGCCAAAATGCACAAAAATAGTCTCAGGCCGTCGTCGTCGTTGTCGTTTTGGTTAGTTGGTTTGTTGGTTGCTTGCTTGCTTTTGGCTGGATGGAGTCAATAAGACACCCAAAAACAGAGATAGACGACAGTTAAAAATGACGGCAAACCGCAAAAAAAAAAAAAACAAAACTAAAACGAAAACGAACCGAAGCCAAAATGACAAAACCCAGACCAAACATTTTGCTACAAACTGCTGCAGTCCCGGACAAAAAACATGGCCAGATGATCGATTAGCTAATGCAAGTTGTCGGTCGTTCGATATTTTGGTCCTCCCTCCTGCTTCCTCCTCTCCACTCCCATTCATTTGGCAACCTTAAGTCAAATCTTGAGCCTCGATTCGCGTCGAGTCATGCAAAACAATTGTGGCCACAAATATTGGGACAGCATAAATATTGGCCATGGATTTTCAGCCTTCTTTTTATTCTTTTTCCGCTTCTTTTTTTTTGTTTTGTTTTTTTTTTCTTGGCATAATTTGGCAATTGAATTGATTTGCTTTCTGTTGCTCAGTTTTGCTTGGTTTTTGCTGGCTGCCAAGCCCTAGAGCAAAATTTGGTTACGCTCACGTTTGGGCAGGAAATCAAAATCGAAATCGTTAGGCACAAACTTTATGCTCATAAAAGGGTTTGGCTGTGTGATATTTCATGTTTGCCGCTAACGCCAACGCCGCCAACTATATGGTTATTGTGTGATGCTGCCGCCGATGTTGCCGCCGACGTTGCCGTTGCCGTGCATTGATTGATTGTGCAGTGCGGCGCCCCCAAGTGCCGCTATATGGGACGACACGTAGTTCTCTATTACATTTGTTTGGGGTTCAAAAGGTGCCACCGGTTTTTTGTTGTCTTCAACGATCATTTTCTAGAATTCGGGGAGGAGAATTTATTTTACTTTAAGCGACAAACCATTCAATTTGCATTGTCCCCTTTTTTTGTTTTGTGTTTTTTTTTTTCGTTTTCTTTTTTCTGGTTGGTTTGGGAACTTATTCCTTTACTCTCTCCCTATAGTCTCGCTCTCTTTTGTGTGTGTGTGTGTTTGCCCGTGTGTTTCTGTACCATGTGCAATTTTTGCATACTTCAGCAAACGCGTCATATTTTCGAGTGGTTTCGCTAACATGCAAAGGACACTTGAGAGCCCAAGCACACAAGTGGATCCTTAAAGAGCATTTCTTCTGCTGAGTTTATGCTGGGCAGAGGGGCTTGAGAGTGTGTAGCTACAATGTGAATGGGCCTGACGACGATGACGACAACGACAACGACAACGACGACAACTCTGAGGAGGAGGTGAATAAAGATGACGAGAATGATGATGATGATGGTGATGAGAATTCTGAGGATGAGAATGACGACGACTAGGATGGATGGATGGATGGATGAATTTATGGTTAGATGAATCAATGGGCCTTGCCTGTGAGAGGACGAAAATTATGCCTGCTGAAACAGCAAATGTAGCAAAATGTTGAGGTGGTTGCTTTGTTTGGCTTGCCTTACAATACATAAATCAATGCAAAATGCTGTTCAAATGTTATTGAACAATTTAATTTTAGCATTATAACATTTTGTGTGTCTATACATACTCAGACAGAGAGAGAGAGAGATAGAGAGAGAGCGACATACATGTGGAAAGGTTTGCATTAATCGCATTGCCCGTCAATGTTTTAAAGGCATTTATGTAAAATTTCTCAGTGCACAATAAATAGCAAATATGCAATATGCATGTACTTTATTTGTTCATTCAGTCTCCACTCCCTATGGAACTTTCAACAAGAACTGTACACACACAATGCTTGCCATTTCCGTTTCCTGTTTGCACACACACACACACAGAGCGACATATCCTGTGCATAATGCGAATATCATTTACCGTGTCAATCACAACAGAACTGACCCACCCAGAACCCACAACCTAGACACAAAATCAACATCCTCAGCATCTGCTGGCCAACATTTTCAACCGTTGCAACGCAAATGGACAGACCTGAACTGGCCATCCTAGACCATCATTCGGGCATGAAATGTTTTGCGGTCATTTTAATATAAAATAATTAATTTCAACGTAAATATTTATAACAGCAAAAATATGCCGCATAATTGATTCGATTCGATTCGTTTCGTTTACGAAACGATTCGATAGCATTTCACTCCTTCAATCTACTGTGGCGTTGATTTGTCCAATTGTCCAATACCATTCATCTGTCCATTGTCAATTCAATCATTACAAATGAAATAAGCATAATGAAATACAATATAAATACATTAAATGCCTTTCCTCCCTCTCTCTCTCTCTGTTTCAGTCACCCCTCTATCACGACTTTTACTCCACTTCATTTATCCTCTCTGACCTGTTTCCCGCCCTTGGCCGCCTCTGGTCATTGGTTTGGTCTGGTCGTGTCAGGTCAGTTGGGTTTGAGTTTTTTTGATATTCAGTAATTTTTTGTTTTCTGCCTTTTTTGTGGATGTATTGCAAACAAATTTTCAACTGCATTGAAATGATTTTATTGATGATTCTGTTTCTGATTTTGGTCCAACGCACAAAACTCTGAGACTCATTTTGCAATTAAAAACTTTACACATTTGCAATCAATATATACAATATAGATATATATATATACATATGTATATATATGTATGAAATAATTAAATAAAATGTTGCTTAATTAAATTGGCACGACCTTTTTGTGCAGAAACAACAACAAAATATGAAAACAAAATTAATGCAGCTTCTCTTTTATGCACAATGAGCATGGTGATGATGCAGCTGGATGATAAGCAGTCATAAAAATATGGAAGCACAAATAGGCAGTCCACAGCCAGAGTAATAGCATAGTAGAGTGAGAGAGAGACAGAGAGAGAGAGAGGACAGACAGCAGTTTGGTCTGAGGAATGCATTTAATTTGTATGATGAGCTTGTTATTTGTACCCTAACTAAGCAAAATGTTCATAGAGAATAAAGATCTCAAAATGTTTCAGATCAATTTGCAACAACAAGAATTTATGAATTTAAAGCGATTGATTCGATTTTAATTCAACATTAAAGTTGTTTCTAAATACTCTATTAAAATAACTTGGATACTACAATTCAATGTTTTAGAATTCCAAAACTCAACTCAATAAAACTTGTGAATATGTAAGAGTTTTAGTACCTAAGCTCTTAATTCAATTAGAATGTGAAAACATTTTCTAATAATGACAAAATTAAAAAAGAAAAAACTAATAAAACTAATTGGTAGACACTTTAAGAAGATAAAACCCAAACAAACTTTCGTTTACATTACATTTATGGGCCAACTCTCATTGGCGAAGTGTATTTAAAATTCGGTTTTTGGCGTTGAATCATGTCATCATTGTCACTTGTTTACAAATTGAGTTTCTTTCACGCGCATCATAAAAATGTGACAGCTAGTTAATGTCAAAGCTGTTCTTCATATTGCTCCTGGCTGCTATTCTCCTCCTCCACCTCCTCCTCCTCCTCCTCCTCATCACAAACAAGCGGCCAGCCGACCATCCAACCGACCGAGTGCCTTCAATTAAATTCAATTGATATACATATATTTATATACATATATGTATATACGTATATTGTTTTTTTGTGCCACATAAAACGACGCCTGCGCGCGTGCCTCAATTTAGTTATGAGAAGTAAGTAAGTGAGCAGCAGTAACACCAAGGAGGAGGAGGCTTTAAAGGAGACGAAGAGGAGGCCCAACAAAATGCACTTTGCAACACTCTGTGTGCAAACGATAGGCAAATGAGTCTGCGCATTAGAAACGTCGGAATTGAGGCACAACCAGAAGAAATTGTTAAAGTATGAGAAGAAGGAGGGGAAAAGCGAGGAGAAGGAGGAGCATGAGGTCGAGGAGGAACCCGCTGTGCGCCAGCTGTCAGCATATCAACGCAATTTGTGCACTCACCAATAGACGGCGGCAAATTATGGCCAGCTAGATGCTCAGCGTCGGCGACTAAGCAAAGTGCCTCATAAATTCACGTCGCTGATGAAGTGATAGTGAAGGAGAGGAGCCCAGGATGCAACTGCACTGCAATGAGCGCTACGCTGCTCGTGTCTGGAGATTGTTTATGGCATTAGCAAAATATGCTCAATGGCTCAACTAATGTGCCATAGATAAAATAAGAAATAACCAAAAGAAAGTACCTACAAATTGGCTTAGCAATTGAATTGCATTTCCGTGCCACAGCCCAGAATTGACACACTTTCACTCACTGATTGACCTTCATCGTCTGTCTCTGAGAAACCCGTCTTAGATGCCATCCTTTTTTTTGTTAAGTTTATTTCAGTTCAGTTCCAGGACAATGGCCCACAGGACTTGCGTAATTGAAAGTGTGCAAGCAAGATTTAAAGTAAATTTTCTAGCAAAACCATCAAGTGCCATCGGCCAGCAAAAAATATGCCATAGTAATAATAATAATAATAAAAGTCTATATATATAACGGCCAGAAGAAGAGACGGGGAATCCGTTAAGACTCTGCCATAAGCACAAAAGCAAACCGTAGATAAAAAATTCAATAAGCTCACCCCGAAGAGCGAGAAACAAGACACTTGGCTGTGGGAGTCACAGGACCCTGACACGGACACAGGACACAAACGCGAACACGGCCACGGACAAGGATGCGGATGAGGATGAGGATGCGAATGCAAATGCTTGCTTGTTTGTTTGTTTGTGTGTCGGTTTTGGTAGGCGGCCAATAAATAAAATTAATACGAAGGCACTTGAGCCCAACTTGACCGTAGAAAAAAAGAAGTTGTAGTAGTTCTTCTCTAGGATGAGCTTATGTTTGTTTGTTGACTTGTTGAATGAAAAGACCAGCACACAGCAGAGCATAGCGAAGACCTGGGCACAACTGTTAACTTCACTTGATATTGTGGGCAAATAAATAGCTTAAATTTTAAGCAAAACTTATTCTTCAATGCAAGGATGATGAGACTGAAAGTATTTTTATTATTATTTTCCTTCTTTTTTACCAACATTTGCAACATTCTTTGCTGTGCAATTTTTCGTTTTTTTTTTTTTTTTTTGTTTAATAAACCACAACAATTTCAATCCCCTCTCCAAACACACACACACACACACACACACATACGCATGCTATTCCCATATTCCCATAAATTAATCAATTTTTGTCTAGTAAGCATCAATGGATCGAGAGAAAGAGAGAGAGACAGAGGGAGACACGTTGCTGACCCCGCAATTGAACCGCCATAAGAAATCACTCTTCCAACTTGAAAGAAAAAGACAATTATTGAAGAAGTTGAAAAGAAGGGGAGGGGGAGTAGTAGGGATGCTGCAACGCCCACTTTCAACACTTGCCCCAACACAATGGTGCGCAAATATTTACCAGCCATCCAGCCAGCCAGCTCAGCTAGCTCAGGCCAAGACAAGAGCCAGCCTCAATTTGAAATCCAATAAAATTTAATTGGAAACTTCATCACGGGTGCGAAAATTCACACTAGCCGGGTTAGGCACCCAGGCACCTACCTACATACATACATACATAGATAGATAGATAGACAGGCACCCGGCACCCGGCGCACTTGGCACCCGGCACGACTTGGCTGCCGTTTGCCGTAAATCTAGTGGCCAAGGCTTTTTCGTGTGCACCTGGCGGCGTCACCGTCACCGTCGCTGTCGTCGTCGACGTCAAAAAGCGTTGTCGATGGTTGCCGCATCGCGATAAGGAAATATTTTTCATATGAAACTGCCGCACCGCTCGCTTCAATCGCTCCACTCGCTACTCATGCGCACTTCTCCGCAATCCGTTCCGTTCCATTCCGTTACGTTATTGGCCATGGTTAGGCTGGGGCTGTATGGCTTATTTATGCTTTTCCTTTTGCCATGCCATATCTTTTACCATTGTCGACATTAATCGCTTTGTTGCGCCAAAAACTATAACATGAAATTGGATTGATTTATGTTATAATTAGAAAAACCAAAACACAAAAAAAAAAGAAAAAAAACTAACAACAACAACAGCAAAGCAAGAAAGAAAAGCAAAGAAGCAAAGAAATGACACAGAGGGAAGAAAATTCACAATAATACATTAAAGTGTAAAAGAAAAGTCTACCTAAAATCGAAATTACATATCTCGAATTGCAGTTAAATTTCATTATAAATACATAATAATTTCTTATAGCTAAAAGTTTTGCATTCCAATTATCTTTTCTGAAACATGTAACCATAAAAACATAGGATATCGATATTCGGAATTTTTATTTTAAGTCTTAACACATCATTGCCTCTTAGAAAATAAATCAAATTTTATTTCCCTTTCATAATATGTTTTATTTCCTTATTATTATATTTAACATAAAGCTAACTGATTAAACTTACAGAGTTTAGATTTCGTGTATAATATCTCTAATACAATTCTATATACTTAAGTAAAAATATCTGTATAATTAATAATTTAATGGTATTGGGAGTATGAATTAGAAATAATTAACAAATATTATAGTTAAATTAGACAATATATACAGTTAAAAAGACAGATTTTTTTCTTTGAAATATTTATTTTGGACAATTTAATCCGCTTTAAATTTAAACACAATATAAATAAATAAATAATTAATACATTAGAACATGGTTCAAGTATAGGAATTTATATTAATTATTTTATATTAGATGGTCAAATAATAAATATCAAAGAAGCTAACTTCGGCAATGCCGAAGTTTATATACCCTTGCAGTCTTTCGCAATAATTTTTTTACATTTTGAAATTTCTTTCCCTGCAACTGAATTCATCAATTCACAAACAAAACATTCAAATTGTTTCTCTTTTTATAATAAATTTTCTTTCTTCTTGCATCATTCCCTAAGCAAAGCACAACACGCATACACATACAGTTCTTGTAGCGCTGCGTCTGTGTGTGTGTATGCATGTGCTCTGTTTGAGCAGCAAGCAGCGCTGTTTGCTGCCGGCAGCGCTGCTTGCTGTCTACTAGGTCATCATTTGAACCGATTTGTGTTGACTGTAACTTCTGTTCTATTTATCCGATCAGATTCAAATTTTGGGATCTGTCAATTTATGTCAAATACTATCATATTGGTAAATTTCATGGGGATACTCAAATTTTTGCAAAAATGTTTGTTCTAGAACTATATGATATAGTGGCCCGATCCTGACAAATTTCATACTTTATCTAGCCCGGGTAATAAAAAGCCCACAAAAAAAAATTTCATCCCAATAGCTCTTAAGATGCCGGCGTGAAGTTGATTTGCACAGACGGACGGACGGACGGACGGACGGACAGACGGGCGGACGGACGGACGGACAGACGGACATGGCTATATCGACTCAGCTTCTCATGCTGATCAAGAATATATATACTTTATGGGGTCGGAAACGTCTCCTTCTGTGCGTTACAAACATCTGACCAATTTTATAATACCCTCTGCAAGGTTATAAAAAACGCTTTGGTTACCACAGATATAGAAAAAGGGTCATGGGAGAGAGGGATGAAGTTTTTATGAGACTTCTTCGGTTTGGCATTAACATTTTTCGGATGTGACCTCAAAACGTTCTCAGTCTATTTTAGAGAAAATGTTGGCAAATCTTTTGTTTGAAATAGTTAAATTTGACTGTTTAGTAATTTGCATGCCCTGCTAGATTAAGACAAACCATTTACTGGTCATATTTGTCCTGGACAACAAAACTTTTGCCCTCCCAAAATACTTTTCTATATAAAGTACTCAACTTGTGTACTAGGAAGCTAAAATCAAATTATTAACAGACTCATCTGTGCAGCGAACTATATATTTTCTTACTCGATTAAAGATATCGATATCAATTCTTTGAATATCTCGTGCTTCATACAAATAACTTTCTATTTTGGAGAAACTTAGAGAAGCCACATTTAGCAGTACAGTATTGACTAGTATGTGGTCTTAGAATTTAGCATTCTAATTTAAATTCACTCCTTAAATGAAGGGGAGATGTTATACCAAATTAGACACGCCTTTGCTATGAATGATTTGATCAATAACTGGACTGGTACATAATCGTCTGCAGTCTTCAACTAAACATATTTATATTCAGAAGTGTGCAACGGATAGAAGGAAGCATCTCCGACCATATAAAGTATATACATATATTCTTGATCACGACGAGACAAATTAAAATGGCCATGTCCGTCCGTCCGTTCGTCCGTCTGGATCAACGCGAACTTCTCATAGACCGTTAGGGTCGAATGTTTTGCATGTAGGCTTGTATATACTGCACAGTTTGTATATCTCGGATTCAGCCGGATCGGACCACTATATCATATAGCTCCCATACAAACGGCAAAGTCACGAACAGTGACTTTTCTCAATAACAATGAATTTTAATATTGTACAGTTTATTGCATCTATAGACCACTGTGCCGAATTTGATAATGATCAAGTGACTATATCATATAGCTCCCATAGGAACGATCGGTGGAAAACAGTGACTTTGATCAGTAACTTCGTTACTTCCTATGCTAAGATCGTAGGCCGTTATTTCGCAAACATTAGCCTTTGTAGATAAAACGTTTTTCCACTTTGTTGGCTATAGGTAAGGAAACAGTTAAAGTTTCAAGGGTATACAAACTTTGACGCGGTCGAAGTTAGCCCCGGCGCTCCGAATTTATATTCTTATGTTTTTTAATCTAATTAATGGATTAATGAATGTCTCCAAGTCAATAAATATTTAGGGGTTACTTTATTGACTTGGAGATACTTTTGGTATCTCATTCTGCTGGTGGTTGCTTAAAAGATTCGACTCTTTTGGTTAAGGGCTATTTATTTTTTAAGCTCTATTTAATTATTTTTGCTCCCATTGTTTTAGTTTATATCCTTTTAAAGATCGGATTAAAATGGGTCCACACAATGTCGCCTAGGGGCAACACTGATCTTGGAAGGATTAATATGCCTCTGCAGACTTTAATTCTAGTGTGCACTAAGCATCATTACCTATAATTAATGAATTTAGGATTAATAGAAATTAAAGTAAAGTTTTTTTTTTTTTTTTTTTTTTTGATATTTTTATTATTTTTTTTTTTTTTACTTTTTGTTTACTTGATTTTCGTCTGCTATTGCATATCCACATTTAATACGTTTTGAATTTTGATAGCTCTGGCAGATCGGATTGGCAAGTGATCCGCCAGAGAGGATAACAAAAAGATGTGTGTTAACTCCAGGTGAAAGATTAAAAGTCCTCAGTGAATTCCGAATTTAGTTTTGTTAGTTTTGTTGTTGTTGCCAGGAGCATAGTTGATGGAAAACTAGAATATAGGCCTGGTATGGAGTTTGAACGATGTGTGGAGTGGCGCATCTCCTGTTGGATATGTATTACTGAAAATTCGCATGTAGTTTTTTTCGTCTGATATATATATATATATATATCGACATAGAGTATTTAGATAGATGTTGGTATAGTCAGATCATCGATAAATTCCCACCATTCATTCTCATAACCCTCACGCACATGAAGTAGAAGAACAGATCGTCGTTTCTCGCAATATTGCGAGAGATCTAATACTTTCTTTTTAATCTCGTATAGATTCTTAACTGTTATTTCCCGTTCAAGGCATTCGGATATCTTTTCAGTGGCCACTTCCATGTCCCGTTGATTATCCTCAAATATAATTTTCTGATTATTATTACCCAAGTAGAAGGCGAATACATAACTGTACATAAGAGTGCCACGGCATTGGCATAGAATTTCGACAGCGTCTTGCAAAAATTGCATATTAATCCAACTCATTTCCTCTTGTATTTCACTCATTTTGGCCTTAACATTGGCATACAGTTTTTCCTCCAAACGCATGCTACGCTGATGATTCATATAACGATTGTAATAGTGCAAATATCGGGCCATCGATGAACGATACTGTTGCTGTGCCAATCTGGCCTTTTGGCATCCTCCTCGTCGAAGCGATTGCAACTGTACCAGGATGAACCGTGCGGCTCCCATGAGCCCAGACATACCCAGCAAAAGTCATAACGGCAGGTGGGATTCTTACAGACCATATGATTGCAGCCGCCATCCTTTTCGATAGTCACATTACACTTGGGGCACTCTTTCGTATGCTTTGCAAGCCAATTTGATGTGTCCGAATCCTCTTGACATCTCCTTAACCACTTCTTCAGCCAGCAACAACTGGCCGGTTCGTGCCAATTCTCACCACATTCAAAGCAAAACTGATGACCGCATTTGCAAAGAACTTTCCTTGCCTCAGCATAGTTTGCCTTGATGGCGTGACTACAATTTGGCGCTGGACACCAACGCATTAGCACATTACATTCGACAAATGTATTTGTCATCAATTGCTGATACCGCTCCACAACCTTTACATCATCGGCCAACTGTAGAAATGATACATAATCTACCAAAATGTCACAATCGGATTCCGGGCAGGATATGCTGTTGGCCAAACCTTCGCTGCATGTCTTACTAGCCAAATATTGTTTCCAGCAATCAGTACAGAAACAATGGCCACATGCTAAGCCCTTTAGCTGCTGGTATGGGCAAAAGCATATGCCACATATATGCTCTTGCTCCTCATCTTCATCCTCCGATTTTGCCTCCTGAGATTGCCTTAGACTTATTGTTGTTGTTGATGCTGATGTTGTTGCAGCAAATGGATTCACTATATGGGCACGCTTAAAGAACTCCTGCGGACTGCTCTCAAAATATTTCTCAAATAACGTGTCCTTATCCCATTTATAATGATTTAATATTATTCCGGTGATTTGTGGCGATAAATTGAGCACAGTATTGACCTCATCTATGATATTTCTTTGATGCTGGAAAATCTGATCAACTGAGAGTACTTTGTAGACAAAACCATCGTTTTCCGTTCCACGCTTTTGTCTCTCTTGGACTAAAATTCCCGTGCATATATCCTCATCACTGTCCACATATGATATACACGATGATGGACTATGACTGTAAATGGAACGATGCGAGTCGCCATGATCCTGATCCGAAAACTCATCGTCAGAGTCCATTATATATTTCTAATATACAGACATACAAGTGGCGGCCAACGGCCTTAATTTTTAGTATTATTTAGCTGATGAACGAGATTATTTTATTGTAGTTGAAAAAAACGAAACACAAACTAAACAATGTAAAAACTAAATTCTTACAATTTAAACGGCAACTGCAACATTTGCTCCTTCGTTAAGTTTTCGAACACAAAAATAGAGATTGACAATTTAATATATTATTACAATACAGTTTGATATAAAAAAAGAAAAAAACTTTTTCAAATGTTAACAACGTTCGATTTAATGAAATGTTGTGTGTTCTATGTATTTCTACTGAAGACTGAAATAATTCTGATTACAACTTTCGAATTTTGAGTTTTAATATTTAATGACATTTAATTCCATGGCTATTCAGGTAATTCTTTGTTAAGTGTTAGTTAATGCATCTATTGAATTGTATTGTAATAGTGATCCAACTAAGCAATAACTTATCGAGGACAATAATCGAAAGAAAGTTCACTGCCCAGTTAGAACAAACAAATAAAAACTTTTAAGTTACCCTACATGCTTAACCTTACAGCCATGTTTAAAAACCCTTCTTAGTTCCTTGTTAATGCCATAATGGGCACTTTTTAATATACATAATTAACCCAAATTATTTGTCTTTTTAATAACTTTCCTCGCAGCGACCTTCAACACTGGCATCCGTCGACTCACAAATTGGCTTTTTCCGTACTCCACACTTTGTTAGAATTATTCTTCGATTTTTTTGAATAGTGCCACGCAAAGTTTGATTCCTTATCAACAACTTTAAAGTCTAAGTTTGTGATGTAAGAAAGTTGCATACATTGTAATGTCGCGATCAGGATCACGCAGTCCAAATTTGTATGCTAATAAACTGAATTACTGGAAATGTGTTTCAAATCACAAATCAAATGTGGCAAATTGTCGCGGATTGGAAATATTTTATTGACTATACAAAAAACAAGTTTATGTTTTTGAAAAACGTTTCTCTTATATAAATACTTAGATAATACTTTAATCTATTTGTCCAATAAATACTTCTTAGTTTCATGGCAAACTTGCTGTGCCGATAAATGTTGTTCGTCATTATTTAAATGTAGCAGAGGTGGAGAAACTATCGATGTTATTTTCAATAAATCGACGTATTGCATTTTTGCCAACGACTATCGAATTTTTCCGTGCACCTCAAGCGGAATGTAAAATCGCAATGTTTGATTCAATACGCACTTCAATGCGTATACAAATTTAATAATTTTTGACGAATGCGGAAAGTATGGATATTTTTTTTGTACCCGCAGGTCGGAAAGGATTTTCAGCAAGGCTATTCAAATGATTGAGGCGCGTTTGGCCTCAAACCGACAAATTAATGTTGTTTAACAAAAATCAAACGATTTTTTGCATACGATCTTAGTCAAATCCGACTTTCAAAAATGATATACAGTGGCGCACAGGTTATTTCGTGCAGGAGTGCAATAAAACTTTGACAGCGTGTACCCTTTAAACTATTGAAGATATCAAAAAAATTTAAATGCAGTTTTATTTAGTAGTCATTTATAATATATTTAGGCACTTCATTGTTTCTTTTACTTCTAAAATAATTATTAAAACTAAAAAAAAATGAACATCAGTCGCTGTTTCTATGTTACAGCTTATTTCGTGCACTGCACTTTTAATGACTTTATTGCCAAAATTTCGGCATTTTTGTCACGGTTTTAAGTTCTATCTATTAAATACATGTTTATTCAGTGTTTTTTTGATATAATGGATCTGGTCACACTTGAGTACATTGTTTAATTGGGAATTACAAAAATGAGTCCACGTACAACTGTTGAGATGCGGGAATTAGTCCTAAATCATTTCAAAAATGGTAAATCCCAGCGAAATATTGCCGAAATCGTTCAGTTGAGTCCCAGTACAGTGCAATACATCATACAGCGCTTTGTTCGAGAAAATCGGGTGGCGGATAAAGGCCGAAATATATTGAATATATATATATATATTGAATAGATTCAAAATGATACTGCAAACAAGTAGGGTTTAGAAAAGAAAAGAATAGTTCCTAGTTTCAAGATTAAGGTTTTGAGGTCCTTAATTTAAGAACTGTTATTTTGAAGAGCTAACAGAAATTATGAATATACTCAAATGTAATATAATTCTGATAGGACTAAGTAAGATTACGCACAGAATTTTTGATAGAAGTATGTGGTAAAATATGTGAAAAACTTCGACATCAGAATATCAGTAGTTAATGGCTACAAAACAAGGAATTCCTCAATCTCAAATTCTGCATTGAGCGCTTTGTATGTATATACGTAAGTCTGTGTGTGTGTGTGTGTATCTAAAATCAAAATGCATTTTAGGCTCACTGTGAAAAGCGCCTAAAAGCTTTTTGGGATATTTGTACATATGTATGTATGTATTATTGGGTTTGCACAGCCATATAACCCCTTCATGGTATGCCACATGGAACACACAGAACAAAGCAATGTCTCAAGTGGCAAGGGTAAGGCAAAAATAAAAGAGAAATACCTAAAAAAAATCGCAAAAAACACATACGAAATGAAAGTGAACGAGCAGCAGCGCACAAGGATAATAGCAAACACACAGAGTCATGAAGAGGTGATAGAGGGAGGGAGAGAGAGAGAGAAACTATGGTACGGATAATGAGTGTGCATAATGCATACATATGCAGCGGGCCCAGGATTCTGAATCCAGAAACCGAAATGCGAATTCAGTGGAGAAGAAGCCCAGCCCAGCCTCTAGAATCCTCCTCCTTCTTCTGCTCCTCTTTATCCTCCACCTTCATTCATTGAAAACGACGAAGAACGAATGGACTCAATCTGCCGTGTGGTGTTGTGTATGGTGCATATACACAACTACACTTTTACCTCTGTGTATGTGTGTGTGTGTATGAAAGCTGCTTGCTTTTATTTTATATGATTTTTTTTTCATTTTTTTTGCTGTATTTTTGTGTTTTTTGTTTTCGTATAAAACAAAAGCCGACAACCCGCCAAAACCAGAAGCACGAGCAGCAGCAGCAGCAGTTGCAAAGCGCACAGAAATAGAGGAACAAGAAGTAAGAAAAAAAATACCGAACGGCATTACAAATAAAAATGCAAAGTCGCCAAAAAAGCAGCCGCACAACCACAAATCCCTTTCATCAGCATCAGCAGTGAGCCTGAACCCTTCCCTACCTACAGAGACCAAAAGGGCCCAGAGCACTGCTCTTGCTGTTGCTGCTGCTGCTGCTCTGTCGCAGCTTCTTTTCAAGTCGTAGCCAAATTACAAGAAATCCTTTCGTGCGCGTGAATGCTTTGCCAAGGAAATACGGGAAAAGGAAATAACTTGACCATTTGCAGAAAAAATCTACAAAGATATGAGAGGGGGGAAAGTAAAAGAAGCAGACAAAAAACAAGGAAAAAAACACAACAAAAGGCAAAGGTTTGGAGTGTGGGCGTGGCATGTGAGTGGGAGAAAATTTGAAGAATTTCTCCTTGCCAATGTAAATGAGGACGATGCGCCACTTGTTGGCCACGACTTTTTATCATTGACAATCGCTGCACACACAAACATACACATGTAGATGATGATGGTCAGCTGCGATGGCCCTCTGACATGACCATGCCATGACCAAAGCCATAGCCACAGCAAAAGCCAAAGCCTCTCAGTCGGCCTGGCCACTGCCTGCATTTGGTCAATAACGATGACGATGATGATGATGATGATGATGCCAGTGGGCTGATAGGCCAACTTGAAATCGCATTTTTTTGTGCCTACTTTGGCTCGCAACTATTTGCGGTAAATTTTCTTGAGAAATTTTCTTTTTAGCTGCCAAAGGCGGATACAAAACTAACTTACATTTTCCCCACCTCCATCTCCACCCACACCCCCTACTATCAATTGGCACACATGTGGATAGTCATCCACTCGCAGACATGGTCATTTTTGTTTTTGAGAAAGGATGTTCGCTTGAATTTCATGTAAATTAGCTAGGTAATTACAAGCTTTATATCAACGAAGAACGGATGTATGCTGATCGTGGCGATAAATGCGCCACATCGCATTATAATTATCAAGTATTGTGTGTATTTGTTGTGTGTGTGTGTGTGTGTGTTCGAAAAGCAAAATTAGCTGGAAATCAACGAGCATGAAGCGCCGACATCGCCACAGTTGAAGAAAATCAACGCTTGGAACTAATTTGATTTTGATGCGACTAGCGAAATGATATAGAAAATATAAACAGATACATAGAGACAGACAGGCAATCATAATACAACAAAAGTATATATACATACATATGTATCTTTGTATGTTTAGTATAACTGTGACTTAGTTTTTAGCTTCAGTCGTATTTCTCCCCACCGTTATGAGTTATGGGCATTAACGGTTCCAAATAACCCAACAAACGAACAAATGAATTGATATCATGACCTTGGCGTTGTCGGCGTCGTCATCATCATCTTCATCATTTTCAAACTGGCGCTCTAACAGTAGCATTAGCGCCGGAGCATATAATTAAATAAAATTAATTTCATTTAGAATTCTGGCAGAGATTTATGATACAACGCATAACGAACAGAGTACATACATATTTCACATATTCCATTTTAATTTCGTTTTGGTTTTATTTTATTTTTGTTCAAGTCTAGACTTTAATAACGTCTTAAATGCTGAATGCTAAAGATCCATCCATCAACTAGTGTGGGGAGACAAAAAAAAAACAAATTATACATTTTATTTATGTTTTATTCTTCAGTCACACACATACATACAGCCATATACATACATACATTCTCGTATATTCCCATCGGCAATTGTCATCGGGTTTTTTTTTGCCTTTGCCAAAAGTCAAATTATGGCCAAAAATTCACTTTGATATAAGCTGCAACCCCGGCAGGCAAATAGCAAAAAAAGAAACCCATCACCCCTTGAAAATTTCAATCAAATGCCAACCAACCCAAGAAAACATGAATAAGAAAGGAAAATCAATGTGACAGGCAAAACCAAACCAAAAAAAAATAGAATGAACTTGTTTTCTTTTCTTCTTTTTTTTGCTTGGTGTGAAGAAAGTGAAAGTGTTCCTTTTGGAGAAAGCGAGATAGACAAAAGCAACCCCCAACACACAAAAAAAAAAAAAGAAGAAAGGCACCATCCCCAAACGTTAAAAATCCAACCACCTCATCTACCCATCAACCCACACACATATCACATCACATCACATATGATGCCATATATGTAACGCTGTCTCTGTCTGGCACACCCTCTCACCCTCCGCTCCATGATTCACTGGTTTTTCCCTCCATCTTTTTGGGGCTGCAGTGTCGGTCTTTTTGCCTTTGAAATTGTAGCATTTCCGCCATCTTGAAGGTGTATGGGTATGAGTCTTTCTCTCTTGGCAGCCTAAGAAAGTGCGTTAAGCGGAGGAAAAACTATGCCACTTCAAAAGGCCAAAACGCAGTTTTTCGTATGAAAAGGCAAATCGGTTTGACTACAGCTTAGTTTTTTTTTCAGCTTCTTCTTCTTCACTTTTTATTCTTCTTATACCCATTGGGGATACAAGATGAAAGGGTATATATGGACACAACTGGATATAGAAAAAGATGTGGAAATTATTTTTTATTTAAAAGATTTTGTATTTCATTTATTTGAATATTTCGCTAGAATTGGCTCTTGTTCTGGGTAATAGTATTTTCAAATTCTAGCTTTTATCGGATTGGTGTCTGGGTAATAGTCGAACTTTTGGGTATTGCAAGCAGGTTTGTAAATCTGAAAAATGTTCCCTAGATATGCATTCTTGATTTAAAACTACATCTTTTAACGGAATATTTGAAATAAGTGAGGTGAGTGAGGTATAAATACTTTTGACCTATTTGTGTGTCCAGGTGTGTACAACATTCCCAATAACACAATATTCTTCCATCAGTCAGAAAGAGGTATCTTAAAGTCGTAATGCTAAATATCAAATGAAATAATATAGGCAAAGGTATTTTTTAGTTTGGTTTATAGTATTTGTGGGTGTGTGTGTTTTTTTTCTTTTTATTTTGGCCCAACTGACTTCAAAGCGGGTTTTACATTTCGCGCTTGTGCGGCTTCTTTTGGCAGGCAACCCAGCAGGGACATTGACTTTGACAAACTGGCATTGGAAGAGGTGTGGAGAAGTGGACTTATCCACCACCACCAACACCCTACCCCCCACCCAGTCCATACATTATCCCGGAATAAAAAAAAACATACATACATACACATATGTATGTATCATTTACGACATTGTCCAGTGAAAGTCCTGTGCGGGAATTTCGCGTGTTTAGTTGACATTTAGTCGGCTTGACATGTTCACACTCACAGGAAGGGCGGGCTACCTTTTTTACGAATAAGACCCCTCGAACTCTCCTCCCTCTCTCTCTCACCTCTCTCTCTCTCTCTCTCTATCACTCCCTCTCCGTTTCAGGGTATATTCATTTTTGTTTAGTTTCCTTTAATACATCTGCATTTAGACCTCTTCCCTGTGTTTAGCTAATTACAGGGTATTTTATAGTCATTTAGCCCAACCAAAAATCTTAACAATTTGATTATACTTACTTGTCGGCCTTTAATTGTTTGTTTTTTTTTTTTATTCTTTCGTTCGTTCTTTTCCTCTTTTTTTCTCGTTCGGTGAGGTATTGGGTCTGGGTCTCTCTGGGCACGTCGTGGCTATAGTGTGCTGCTAATGCATGTCACGTGACAAAATTGTATAATTTTTTTTTTATATACATATATTTTTTCTCAAACGGTCAGCGGGCGGCCGCACGTCGCCCCTTGTGACATTTCCGGTTAATTTGGCGCCAGCTCAGCCAGAGTACCGCTGAGCTTGCCACACCATTCCGCTCCTCTCCACACCGCTCTGGTCTGGTAAGGGAACTGGAACTAAAAGAAAAAACTGAAAATGGGCATTGGGTACTGCTGGTACTGGACACATTTTTGACACTTGGCCAAGCAAATCAAGACAAGACCTTTCCCTTTTGCTGCTTTTGGCTGCTGTTTATATGTATGTACAAAATGCAATTACCTTTCCCTCTGGTTAACAGCAAAAGCAACTCTCAACGTAATCGCAACTCGCTACTTTTCCTTTCATTTTGTGGCCGCAAGCATACAGAAAACAGCACAAAAAAAAAAACGCAAAGATCAATGCCAGTCAAAGTTGGCCAGAGAGTCAGAAATTAGTAAATGCAACTAAGCCAAAAAAAAAAAACCAGGGCGCCCACTCGCAAAAATAGTCTGCCGCTCACCAAACTATCTGCTCTCTCTCTTTCTCTATCTCCATTTGGGGGTCTCCCTCTCTCTCTCTCGCTGTCTCTATCTCTCTTTGTGGTTGTCTCTCTTTTTCAGATGGAGCCCATGCCATGAGTAACTGACATTAATTCAAATTGTTAATTCATGCCTGTCACGCTTTGGTACAGCGGTGTCCCCACAACATTTCCTAGCTTCAAACGTCGAGTCGACGACAACGACGACGTCGAGACTCTATGTGGTGATTGTGTTGACGGCTTTTGCTTGTTGTTGTTACTGTTTGTTGCTGTTGGTGCTAATCCAGATCAGTGACCAGTTCCACTTAGTAAGTACAATGCAGCCAGCAGTAGTAGAAGCAGCAGTAGAAGCAGTGGGTGGGTGCTGTTGGTTGCGTGAGTTGGCTCTCCTCCCCCCACCAACACCCTCACCACCACTTCCATCGATGCCACATCTTTAAAGCCCTCTATTTTCCGCCACACTCGAGCAATGAGACGTTAATTTAATTATGCGACTTCAAACTTAATTACAAACGTGGCCTTGCCACCTACTCCAAATGCCTCCCTTGCTTCCTTTTTTTACAACTTCTTCCCTCAATGTCTCTTCAGAGACCATCAGCAATTGTTTCTCTCTCTCTCTCTCTCTCGCTTGCTTTCTTTATCTCTCAATGGGAAATTAAACCCAATCATTTGAGGTTTCGTTTCGTTTCGGTTTTGGTTTTTTTCTACTAACTGTAAGCTTTGGCTCTTGAGTACAAAATGAAAGTTGTTTTAGAAGTTGTTTCTTGTTTATTATTCTTACCATAATAACAACAACAATTGCACAAATAGGGGAAAAAATAAAACAGAATATACATATATATATATATATATATATATATATATATATATACCTATAAAGAAGCTAACATTAGTCGAAGTTTTTATACCGTTGCTGATTTTATATTTAAAAATTCTCCATCTGTATGAACCTCAAGGGTTTTACTCTCTGTTCTCTTTTGTTTTGTCATCAATGGGCTTAGACAGTAGTTAACTAAATGACGGAGGGACTTGATTAAGATAGTCTTTGAACTAAAATTATCCAAGTTTCAAGCAAAGACATGTAGTCATTACAACATGAGATTGCTTGAGACAGAGAGTTGTGGGAAATAAGTCAAATTCTTCATAAATTAAGTGGTTGGGTTCAGATACACCGTAAGAATTAAGTATCAAATATTGATTAACTTAATTTGTCGACTTCTTATGCTCTTTATTCTCCTTGTAATAAATATTGGACACCGTTTATAAACTTGTCTTGAGATATTCAAAATCCTTTTAGGCCACACAGGTGCCATCTAGCGGTTAATACATTATTAGATCTTCGTCAGACACAATGTTTGAATAATTTAGTTACTTTTACTTAGTGAAACACCCTGACAATAACAATATATTCCATTTCATTCATTATTACAGGGTATTAGCCTGGCCTCTTGGTAATTTGGGCAGCTGTTGTTGTTGTATTTGTTGTTGTGGTTCCTACTGACGTCATTGCCCCCACTACTTCCACCATTGGTGTGTGGTTCATGTGAAAAATATGCAAAGAATTGAGCAAAAAAATAGAATTAAAATAATAGTAATAATACCAATAAATAATTGCTATTAATATGCACAGTTTGACTTTTTTCTCTCTCTGTTTTTTTTTTCTGTTTTAATAACATTTTAAATGCCATGGCATTTATTACCATACTTTGGCAATTTATATGATTTTTTTACAACTTGATAAAGGCAAATAAATTAATTTCAATAAAATGTTAACTAAGCCATTGTATAGATTTTATTTCTCTTTCTCTCGTTCCTCTAATTGCATTTTAGTCTTTTTTTTTTTGCGTTAGATAAGCACAAGAATAAAAAATAGTTTAATGGCAACAACTCACTTGTTTAACTAATTGGATATATGTAGTTGTAATTATTTCAATATAGATTATCTCTATCCACTTTGACTTTAGGTGCCAACTACAAAAAGGAAAGAATTTGACTGCAATCCATCACAAAATCTGAAATTAAAATGTTTAAGCAAAATTACTTTAAAAAATAAAAGTACCTGGCAAATACTTAGGCTGAAATTATTAGCTAAGAAGTATTTTCGGTTAAAATATGTATTATGAAATCACAAAAAAGGTTTCAGTTAGAAATTTGACTTATCAGAGTTATTTAGCCAGGAATAGTTACTTGGTATAGGCTTATTGTTAGATGATTAGTTGTTAGTTAGTGAGAGGATTATGCAATCGAAAAAATAGTGATAAAGTTCGAAATTTAGTTTCTTAAAGTTATTTATTTTGGAATATTGATTGTTAAAGATTCAATGGAGATCAGCTCAGCTTTCAACTTTTGGATATGTAATCAGGGTAAAAAATGTTGGTTCTTTTTGGATTTGTAAGCTGAAAGGAAGTTTTTCTAGGGATGAAGGATCTTTTTACTCATACTCTGCTATATTCTGAATTGTTTCTTGACTCTTTGAATCTTGAATTTTAGTCTTCATCTTGTATACCCTTTGATTATCTTAATCATGTACAAGTAGTATCCATGTAGAATAAATTAGAAGGGGCTCAAAGTTAAAAGAACTTTTAGCTGAGATAACAAATCATTTCATGTGGCAACTTTAAGAGTTGTGCATTGCTCTTGAAAGAACTATGAAACTGGGATGAGCCTCCAGTGCGATATTGTGTTTTTTCTTTTTCTGCAATCCTTTCGCCCTCTTTTGCTAATTAGCATCACTCTACCCACACTCTTTGGCCTCCATCCAAAATGAAAATTGCAATCAGTAAAGAAAATGCATGCTACTTGATAACGAGCGCATGTGTACCTGAAAGAGGAAAAGTGATGCGTATGCATGGGCCAGAACAAAAAGAAGGGGAGAAAGAAAGAAAATACACACAGATACAGGAGTGGCCAGAGGAGAAACAAAAGCAAAAATAAAAGAAAAAATAGGGGGAAAAACCAAAAAGAAAGGAGAAGAAAAAATACACACAAACACGCGCACACTTCAACCAATAAATGCAACGGTGGGACTCACAGCCAAGCTAAATGAAGTGTAGGCTTAAGTAAAATATAAAACAAAACACATGGAGAAAGGGTAGGGCGGAAAAAAAGTACACAACATAAAAAGGATAACCAGGGACTACTGCCTGATGACGACGATGATGATGGTGCAGCAGCTCCAACTCCTCCTGTTTGAGGTTGTGTCTGAGACACTTGAATTTATGCTTCATGCATAATACATCATCATCAGACGCAGCAGCAGCAGTGGAAGCAGCATCACCAGCAGAAGACTTTATTCCACCGCATTTTGGGTAATGGAATTGTATGGCAGGCAGCAGGCACGCATGAAGGCAGAATTGTTGCTCCATCCTCTCATATACCATATCCCATATCCCACATTCACATCCACTCCTGCTCATTCGCCATTGTCCTCGTCGTCGTCATCCTCGTCATTGTCGTCATCATGATTGTCGTGATATGCCAAGCTGAGGCACTGGCCCAAGCAAAGAGAGTACCGTGCACCGAGCACTTGCTGGATATATACTTAATGCTAGAGCCATAAGTGTTACTACGTGCTCAAAAGCGTTTCATATTAATACGTTAGACTACCATGATGATGACGATGTCGACAACGACAACGATGAGAATGATGATGGGGGACACGGACAGGGACAGGGACAGGACCAGAACCAGAACCAGGAGATGGGTGATTGTTGATGATGCCATATATATATATGGCATGTTCTATGGCGGCTGTGTAAGCAATCAAGTCATGTGATCCCTCTATTTAAGCGAGAGGGTAGAAAGTGACTTTAGCAGCTAGCCCCAAATAACAAACATACAGTCAGTCTCTTTCTCTTTCTCTCTCTCTCTCTCTGTGTGTGCAACAACAACGACATCATCTTGGCCATGCATTTCATTCATTGCATATTCATATGCTCACCAAGTTTGTTGACTTTTCATTTTGTTTGGCTGCCTGGAAAATTCATTGCGCCTTGTTTACTTTTAGCGCTTGGCATGCTCAAAACAAAACGCTTCCCAGTAGATCCCTCCACCACCACGGAACCTTCTACCCGCCTGTACGCCATCCACCATCAGTTCTGGCATCCATGGCGTATGAATAATTTAGTGAGTCATTAAAAGTCGTCGCTTCTCGTTCTTCCATTTACCATATTCTCTTGCATATTCACCACCATCACAGCCCATTCTCTTAACCATTCTTAACCCATTCACTCTGTCTCTGTGTGTTCAGTTTTGGAATTGTTATGACACTTTTCATTTCGCTTACTTTTACCCATTGATATGCGCGCTGCTGCCGACTGCCATATTGAAAACGAAACAAAAAAAAAAATGGGGGGACGCGAAAAAAACTCCCAAAGTCAGTTGCATATTCTCTTCACTTCGATTCAAGTCAAGTCCAACCACACGCTCATACAAATAATTTCACTAATTGCAGTTGACACCTTAAACACCCCTCCCCACAAACAAACAAACAACATACCAACGCCCTTTCAACCTCGCCTATATTCAAAATTTATTGGTTTCGTTTTGTTTTGCCGTTTAAGTAAATGAAAAGACAATTGCTTGCATATCCAATAACACAGTTTGAAACCATCTAAGTAAATTTATTTCAATGTCCGTCATGTGTTAGACATACAAACACAAATACTGTGGAAATCCTTGTTCTATTTCCAGCCCCCCATCCCTCTGTCCTTCTAATGGTTTTTAATTTGCAAAAGTTCAATGATAAGAATAATTATAAGCTCCAGAGAAAACCAAAGTGCGAATTTAATTGATTGTTTGTGAAATCTGATTACCGTATCAAATAATCTGCAGCTTCTTTGAGACTTTCTTTTTTAAAAATCAATAAATATTGGATCAAATTTAATAAAGACTTCAATTTTTTTTGCCCATTCTATATTATTCTTTTCTTATATAAAGACAATATAAAAATTAAATTAACCATACCAATAGCTTTCCATTTAATGGTACTCGCTTAACACGAAAAACAGGAAAACATTCAAAATTTACTTATTTCTCAATCCTAATAATCACCTTGATTGTGAATCTTGCAACACTTTTGGCTACTGTCAAATTCATGAACGGATCTGGACACTCCCGAAATTTTGATATTTCGAATCACTTTTATTTTTTTTCAGTTGCCCTGACGAAGCTATCTTTAATTTGATTGGAAATTCTTGATTAATCTCCAAGCTAACAAAATGCCCCAATCAATTTTTTGTTTGGCCACCCCCGAAAATAATACTTTGAATACTTTGATAGTTAAGTAAGTTTCTTAATCAAAAGAAAGATATGACGAAAAATCTTGAAAATCAATTGAATCTTATATGAAAAAAAATAGCTAAATTTATTTATAAAGAACTCGAACTAGCAAGTAGACCAAGAAATTTTTCTGCTCGTTTTTAAATCGTGCTACTACAGTAGAATCCGCTCAAGGGACCGAGGATTTTCGTCGTTATATCCGGAAGAAGTACTAACCGGAGGCCCTTTCATATAAGTTTGTATTGAGACCAACCAATCACTCATCGAACTTTAGTCGCTATAACCGGACGGACGCTATAGGGGGAGTCGTTATAACTGGATTCTACTGTATAAGCTTAACCAGTAAAATTATTACTTTTGGAAATACTTATTCTATACTATTTTCTAATTTTAAATGGAATTTTTATTGCCAAACTTTATTATTCTTTTCAATTTAATTTGATATGGTAATTTCTTTTTTATACATAGGCATATTCAAATCTCAAATGAATACAACTTTTTGTGTTTACTTATACATGGTGTTTAAACAACTAATTCTTTTTGATGGGGAATCTAAAAAAGTAGAAAACTTTTTCCATTGGAATATTAAATGAAATTTGGCTTCTAATTTCGAGTTGAAAATATTTTGAATATCTTTAGATAGTTAAATTTGTTCGGCGCATTTTGTAAATATTGAAAATTGTTGATTAATTTTACTGAGCTCTGGCCAGGCAAGTATATAAACAGCGATAAAGGAGATGATGATGATAATGTTGATGATAATGAAAATAGGAAAAGGCAAGGTGTTGCTTTTGCTTTTGTTGGAAAATTTCATTATTTTGCCCTAAGCTGCTCACACACACACGCCCACTTTTCTTAGGATATGACTTTATGCTTATGAGCCAGATTGTGGTAGCTAACTGTATGCAGTCCACACACACACACACACATATATACACTATGTATATGCACACACATGCCATTTATAGCTAGGGATTAAAAAGTCAAATCCTTTTGTTTAAGTGCCAAAATTAATTTTCCTTTGACATGCAATGGCCAAAAACAAAAAATAAAATAAAAATAAGAAGTTAGAAACATGTTTAAGCACATATCGTCTGGAAACACACACACACACACACACCTTGCTTTGCTATTCCTTGCTTTCTCTTTGTCTCTGTGCGAAAGGAGGCGTTAGTCATCCAGCCAGTCTGTCTCTGTCTCTATCTATCTCTCTCTCTCTCTCTCTCTCTGTTTTCCCCCGCTTTACCAAATGCTTCAATAATGCAATTGAATGCAAAAATCTCACTAATCCATTGATTAGGCTTAATTGAGTTGGCCATAAATGGTTAGGCTGGAACGTTCACCGAGAGCCAAATATAATCAAATACCAATTTAAATTAACTCAACAGCAATTTAAGCCAAACCAACTAGCCAACTACGAACCAATAACAACAACATCAACAACAACATCAACTTCGTCTATTGGCAAAAAATTAAATTAGTGCAAAAATGTAAACATGTTGTATGCCAGGAGATGACGATGACAGCGGGACATGTAGGGGAATGCAGCTGATATCCAAAAGGGGGAGGTGGGAAGGGTGATGGGTGTTTGCATTGACCAGCAAATAGAAGGAGACAGCAGATGAAGGAGGAGGGACATGGACATGTAAATGACGCCTGGCACCGGCCTCAAACATGTTAACCACATGTAAAAATAAAGGGGTGACTGATTGGGGGGTGGGTGCGGGGAGAGTTTGGTTTTTGGAGGAGGGGCAAATATGTCGGAGCCAAAGTGGTAGGCATTTTAACGATCAATGTTGCAGTTGGCATGGCCAATTTGCCAGTGTCTTAAATTTTTGGATTAAAACTGCTTATTATATGTTTATTTTTAGATTTTTTTCTTCCCCTACCCACCTTGCAATTTCTTATTCATTTTAACGATTTAACCATTAAAATACATATATTCTCTTTATTTTAATTCTATAGAATAAGTTTTAATTTCGATAACAACACAAACAATTCAAATGAGGAACACTCAGAACCAAAGGAACATTTCGTCCAACTTTCATTTACAATACATTCATATATTCCAGAAAATGTCAAAATTTTACGATTTTTTTAATTTTAATTTAAATAAAATTAATTTCTTACTAATCACTTCTTAGCCAAACCGTTCCTGTATTGGAATTTCAACTGTTTTGCCGATCTCAGAGAGTCAATTTTTTAGTTTTACGCATTGTCAGATATTTATACCTTTGGAAAATATTAATTTTGGTCAGAAGTGTGCAACGCATAGAATAATGCATATCCGACCATGTAAAGTATATATATTCTTGATCAGCACGACAGGGCGAGCTCGAATCCGACCTATTAATAATGGATGTGCTGAATTTGATCAAGATCGGGTGACTATATCATAAAGCTCCCATAGCACGATCGGTGGAAAACAGTGACTTTGATCAATATCTTCGTTATTTCCTATGCTAAGATTGTAGGCCGTTCTTTCGCAGACATAAGACTTTTTAGATAAAACGTTTTTCCACTTTGATGGATAAGGAAAGAGTTACCAAAACCGTTTCAAGGGTATACAAACTTTGACGCGGTCGAAGTTAACCCCGGACTTCTGTTTTCGTTAACTTGTATATATTTGCATTATTCAGAAATGTATACAAAAGCACTCAGTAAGTGCTACACTATATAATATATAAGTACTCAAGTTTACCGACAATATACTTTATATATTATATGGTAGGTATTCACTATTTGGACGTGTGAATATTTTCCAAGCCTTGCCAATTGCCCGGAAATCTGGCATATGTGCCGCGACTAATGATAAACATGCTTTTGGCCATAGTTTAAAATGAATTTAATATTAATTAGAAAACAAAACGGTCTCTAAAAATATATATTTATTTATTTATTTATTTGTACAGTGTTAGCTTATAGATAAATCTATAGCTACAGGGGGGACAGCCATAGCTGCTAAGGCCTTCGGCTGGTTCATGTTTAGATATTCATTCTTTTAATATAATTCATATAGTTTTTGCTTAGTCTAAATTATATTATTTTTTATGTTAGCTTATCTTATAAGAGGTTCATAATATTGGTTAGATTGAGGTATTTTATAATTTCTCTTAGATTTTTAGGGGTTGGGTTGGATAGGAGTGGGATTAGGTTTTGGTTTGGGATATGGTTTCGAAAGCTTTGAAACACCGTGCATGTGTTCATGATATGTTCTATATTCATAATAGAGTTTGTGTTGCAGAATTTGCAGTGGTTGGGATTATTTTGAAGGAATCGGTGTTCGTGTGTCAGTCTCCTATGTCGTAGTCGTAGCCTTTAATTTTTATTTTGGTTTTTGTAGGTATTTGGCAAGTTTCTGGTTTTTTAAGATAGTCATCAACATTTTGCACTTGTTTTTATACCATGTGCCTCTAGAGTAAAATGCTATATTAAAGTCGCCAAAGTGTTTGTAACAGACACAAGCAAGCCACCTCTCTACCCCATTAGATATATAAGTTCCTGATCAGCATTAACAGCCGAGTCGATTAGTGCTAGACTTATTATGATCAAACTAATTTTTTGCCACGTCTCCTTTGGTTCTCCTGAGTTTGCCATAGACAAAAAAAATTAAAACCACTAAAGTTGTTATTTAAAGTTATTTAATATGTGCGCAGATTATGACTGTTTAAAAAATTTATCACGCCCAATTCCTCCCTTATAGTTAATATAAGTCCGATATGTTTTTCACAATTTGTTGGCTATCGCAAGCAAATTCGGTGCACTAATTAGTTTTATTTCTTTGATTAACTTTAAATTTGATTAAAATCAGACTAGAAATATTTGAAATATGTGCATAAATTTTTTTTCACTAGGTGCGTCATAAATGACCGCATCTGCTTGTAAGATTGAGCGAGATAGCAAATACATAAAGCATTGGGTTATCAAAATTTGCATAGTATACCAAAGTCGACAGAAATGACTTACTTCATTTCTTTTTTTCGTGTTATTTTCGAGCTTACTATTAATTTTTTGTTTATACCCAAAGCTTATTCACTCGACTGGTTCTCCACCTTGTCATTGAGAAGAATTGCTTGAGAAATTTATTCGGTGAAGAAGATGAAATTGAGGTTAAACTTAGCTGGATTTTTGCGGTTAACTTTTTTGGCCAGAATCACCAATAAAGGCAAGAGAGCTGGGTGCCTGATTCTTAATTTTTTGTTTTGTTTTTGTTGCAAAAGTATCGCCTTACATTGGAAATTGGGGGCCAATACATTGTTGATGTTGCTGGTTTTGTTGGTTGCCTAAATTCATGTTAGTTCCATGGAATTATGATATTTTTAGCGTAATTTGAAACGATTTTAATTGGCGCCTTGCCGCTCACTTGCCAACTAACAATACCCCCTATCCCATTCACCTACACTCACACACACACACACATATATATATGCATACCTACACCTATACACATATAGTTTTATTTAACATGCAGGTAATTTGATGCTAAACGAATTTGAAATTTTATACAAAAATATGTCGAGAGTGGCCCCATGAAAAAAAAAACAGTAAATATTTCGGGTAACCGCTAGACCGACGGCGACGATGGCGAGGACGATGACGATGCCTCCTAAAATTTGATAGAGAGTGAAAGAGTGAGAAGGAAAGGTGTATAAGAAGAGAATAGAGTTAGAGAGTGTGAGTGGGTGAGAAAGAGAAAAGTCGTGCCAAAAAACTTGGCAGACAGGAAACTAAAGTTTTTTGTTACCTTACCTTACGTTACCTTACCTGACTGACTTGCGATATGCCAACAAAAAAAAAATAAGAAGAAAGAACAACAACAACAATAGTAACAACAACAAACATGAGAACCTAACTAACGGCATAACATATTTTTGTTTACCCTTCAAGCCGCCTGGATTAGTCTGAGACCCCCAACAGCTACTTACTTAGTTTAGTTAGGGGCTGAAAGGCCGCCGCATTCTTATCGCTTCAAATTAATCAGCTTAATCCGTCGAAAACTTGGCAAGTTTTACATGCCCAACTTGAAGCTCCCCATTTTCGTTACTAGCCCTAGCCCCAACCAAAACGAAGTAAGACCCCTCTAACCCATTTCACAGATGTTGGATAGAAGGATATAAGCCAAATGTTGCTGCTGCTTCCAATAGTTATTGCTGTTGTTGTTGTTGTTAAACTATGTGCAACATGCAACCTTAACATGTTAGGTGCCCCCAAGTCAAATATGTTGTGTGTCTGTGTGTGTGTGTAATGTTTCTGTGTAGACGTTCAAAGAATGTTTTGGGTTCTCCTCTCTTTTTTTTTTTGCTCCAACATTTGGATTAATGCTCAATGCCTTGAGGGTGTAATGCACATATAATCTAATAAGCAGGTGAAATTTGGCTAGAAAAGGGTTGATAGATTACATCTAATGAGGGTAGCTAACTCTTTTAGCTCCTCTTTATTCAGAGAGGAAAACCCATATAATTCATGACAATGAATTGAAAACCCGCACAAAACAATCTTGATTATAAAGCTTGGGAAATAAAATCCAAACAAAATTTTATTAAAGATTTGATTTTTTTGCATTATTTTATTATTATTTTTTTTTTTTTTGTTTTGAAAAATCGATTTGTGGCGTTGACGACTCTCAATTTAAACGAAAGCTCCTCCTGGTAAAAATCTATCAATCAACAATCCAAGGCTGACAATCCTCAAACTTAATTTTCAATTATTTAAACTTATTTTTAACTGTTAACTATTGTGTCTTGTGTGTTTGGCCTCCCTCTTCCAATGAAGTCAAGTTCCAAAAGAGAAATTTAGAGTTTCAATATTATGACCACTGCGATTCCGAAGATCTTTAGCGAAGTCTGTTGTACTGAAAAAAACACCTTAACGACAAGTTCGCATTTAGATTTTCATTTTATGTACATATTTTGATTACGAACTTTAATGAATGAACTTATACTACTAACATTTTAGGACACGACTACAATACTCATTGGATTATCGCGTGATGCATCCAAATTTTAGGACAAAATGTTTAGTATAACCATAATTTAGAATTTATCGTAAGTCAAACCAGAGGGCCGGGGTTAACTTCGACCGCGTCGAAGTTTGTATACCCTTGCAACTGTTTTGGTAATTCCTTCCTTACCCATAGCCATCAAAGTGTAAAAACGTTTTATCCAAAAAGTCTGTTTGCGAAAGAACGGCCTTCAATCTTAGCATAGGATATAGAGAACTTTTTGAAAGTCACTGTTTTCCACCTATCGTTTCTATGGGAGCTGTATGATATAGTCACCCGATCTTGACCAAATTTGGCACATTTATAGCTTCAATAAACTAACAATAGCTTAAAAAGTAACGAAGTTATTGAGAAAAGTCACTGTTCGTGACTTTGACGTTTGTATGGGAGCTATATGATATAGTCACCCGATCTTGATCAAATTTGGCACAATCATTAATAAGAACATAAAATTGACAAATACCAACTTTTATGACAATAGCTATAAAATTAATGAAGTTATTAAGAAAGTCACTGTTCGTGACTTTGCCGTTTGTATGGGAGCTATATGATATAGTCACCCGATCTTGATCAAATTTGGCACAATCATTAATAAGAACATAAAACTGACAAATACCAACTTTTATGACAATAGCTATAAAATTAATGAAGTTATTAAGAAAGTCACTGTTCGTGACTTTGCCGTTTGTATGGGAGCTATATGATATAGTCACCCGATCTTGATCAAATTTGGCACAATTATTAAAAAGAACACAAAACTGACCAATACCAACTTTCACGACAATAGCTATAAAATTAATGAAGTTATTGAGAAAGTCACTGTTCGTGACTTTGCCGTTTGTATGGGAGCTATATGATATAGTGGTCCGATCCGGCTGAATCCGAGATATACAACGCCTGCAGTGCAAATTTCAGCTCTGTAGCTCTTACGGTCTCGGAGGAGTTCGCGTTGATCCAGACGGACGGACGGACGGACGGACGGACGGACGGACGGACATGGCTATTTGAAATCGTCTCGTCGTGCTAATCAAGAATATATATACTTTATATGGTCTGAGATGCTTCGTTCTATGCGTTGCACACTTCTGACCAAAATTAATATACGCTTTTTGCAAGGGTATAAAAAGAGTATCGTTTAAGGCAGTCGCGAAACCATGAACTGTATTTCAACCTATTAATGACAATCTTAGAAAATTATTTCATAAATTTGAAATTACCAAGGGCGAGAGGATTTCTAATACAAGCCAATGACTCTAAATTCACAAATACATGACCTACATACATACAAACATATGTAAGTCATAACAACTAAAAAGAGTTGACAAAACTATGAAAAACTGAATCACCCGTGTGTGCCAGCTGCGGTGAAAATAATAGCACCATAGGATGTTGTGAAGTTCAAAGTTGTAAAATTTTGAAAATAACTCAATTTTTCGAACATTAAATAATTTTATTCAACTAATCAATATATTGGTTGGGTCGAAATAAGGCGGTAACAAAAATAGCACTATCCAGTCACAATGGCGCAAACGAAAAATGAACTTAAAAGTGTAAAACAAAAGTATTTTTAAAACTATGGTGTTTAACTAGTGTTTTAGTATTTGGTTAAGTATCCTTTATTGGCTATTACGGCCGCACAACGCCTTGGCATGGAATCCATTAAATCCTGGCATCTAGAAACAGGAATCCTTTCCCAACTTTCTTGCTTGGGTTGGGTTGCTGAGGTGACATCAGTCCACAAATTCTCAATTGGATTGAGATCCGGAGACTGTGGAGGCCATTCCATGACGTTGTTGATGTTGTCGTTGATGTTGCTGTATTCATGCAATGCTTTAGTTCATATTACTAATGAAAAGTTTAAAACGGATTATGGTAACGTCTAAATTATTACCATCATAGTGTAATTCTATGTATGGTAAGGCTTTGAGTTTCATATTGTCATATTTTTCAAACAGGTCTTTGTAGGTTAACAAATTTGTCTGCTGGAGCAAAGTATTTTATTTATTTGCCTCTCAGTTTCAACTTACAAGACAGGAAAAACTTGAACCTTTTCGAAGATCACATACTTTGGTAAATTGCATTGAATGGAATGTATTATATATCTTCATACATATTCTTCACAGTCTAGGAGACGTACGAAATATGAAGCCTTCAGCAGAAAAATATGTTGATTCCATCTAAAAGTCGTGGAAACTTGTAATAATTGATTGGTAAATTGTATTAATCAATATTAATTCCAATTAAAGAGTGCGACCATATTTGGAAAATAAAATTAATTACACCAATTTACACTAAATTTGTCTATTTAGTCTACCTGAAATCGATGAAATCGTTATGGAAATCCGTTTATTTGTTTTAAACATATTTTTTTGCCTTATTCCCGACGATCTTTGTTGACAATATTTAATAATATAAATAATCGTTTTTTGAATCTTGACCTTGATGCAGCTTAAAAGCAAGAGTTAATTCAAATTTCGGAAAGGTCTTATTCTAAACAGAAATCTAAACAGAATATTTTTTAAAGTCGTTCTATATTTAAGTCGAAATGTTGGTGTCTTATATAGTCGATCCCTCAATGTGAATGATTGTTAATAGAAAAAAAACGTTAGTAGGTACTTCTAAGTAAAATAGTTTCTTTTGCTTGAAAACATTGTAGAACCTTTCAAAAATTGTATGGACACAGCAATTGTTCTGCATTTTTTGGCTAATCGGTTGAAAGATCATTTTCCATTTAATCAATTGAGTTGGAAAGTGCAATTGTTTATAGAACACATTCAGCTGATTAACATATTTAATGTCAAGCATTTGCATATGAAAATTATTTTTCTATTATTTTTCCACACACACACATAGACACAGACCTCAGGTTGATTTTTTGGTTTTATTTTGTTTTTTTCTTTTTTTTGCTTTTTTTTTGACAAACGCAATTCAATTGTTTGTTACAACATTGAAAGCGATGATGATGATGATGACGGCGATGATGATGATACTCAGAAACGGAGCTTGTCATTACCCTAACCAATCAGGCACACATTGGCCAATTCCATCCTGTCTGGCTGGACATATTTGTGAAACTACTCAACATAATGGCCATCCATAGAGAATGGCCATTGAAACGCACCATCAGAATCGTCGTCGGTTGGCAGCAGCAGTCACAGCGGTGGCCGGCAGTTCTAACAATAAACAAAACATTAAACTAATAGCGGAAGAGTGACCAGGGTGGTCAAACAGCGTTGGCAAACCCATCTTCTCTTTCGCCTTGTCGTTCTTTTTTTTGTTTTTTTCCTGTGTTTTGTTTCTTTCTCCATTTCAATGTGGTTTTTGTTGTTATTTGTAATATTTTAAACAACTAACGGAAGGAGGGAGACATGAGATGAAAATTCAGTGAAAGGGCTGTGGAGTAGAGGGTAAAGTGGTGGGTATGCATGTAACCACAGAGTCACAGAGTGGTCAGCCGCAGCCTTCAAGCCCATCAGCATGGAGAAGAGACAGACAACCAGAGAAAGAGAGGGAGAGTGAAACAAAAAGAGGGAAGGAGGTTGGCAAGAGGGCGAGAGGGAAAGGCTGTGCCTCATCAATAGAGGCAAATAAATAATGCAAACGGCAATTTGAGCCTGCTGCGTGGAGATGAGGATGCCAGCCAAACCAGCCACAGTGGTAGCCGCAGTAGTAGCAACCCCACACCGCACCTTACGCTCCTCTCCAACACACACCCAGAGAGACACACACACACATATATTTGCCTGCATCTTTTGACTCAAAGGAATGTGTTTCATGAATTTTAAATTGCATACCAAATTGCAAAAAGATTGATATCCAATCTCACGCAAGGCGCTGCTCCTGCTGCTGGTGGTGCCGTTGGTTGTAGTGGTAGTGGTGGTGGTGATGGTGATGGTAGTGGTGCCATGCTGCAGGTGGGCGGTACGCACGGGAGGTGGCGCGCCCATATGCGCAGATCCATGCGACAACGTGTCTGCTGACCAACACATACAGAACAGCGACAAAACGAGAAGAGTGAGGAGGAGAGCAAAAGGTAGAGAGATAGAGTCCAATGGACAGACGACATTGCCATTGATTGGTTTGATAGTCGCAGGCATCGCCGCGGGCTATTTACTGCACTGTACACTGGATCTGGACAGGTTGCTTGGTCGGTTGGTTGGTCAGTGGACTGACTGACTGCTGCTGCTGCTCCTGATGCTGATGCTGCTGCTCCACGTTTAAAATGTATGCCTTCCGTTTGCTCATTTCAAGCATCGGAAAATTGTGATTTGTGACTTAATGTATTTATACAAGGAGACAGACCAAACCGACAGACTAGACAGACAGACAGACAGCCAGACATACTGACTGACAGACAGACAGAAGGCAGTCAGTTGGTCCAATTGCCGCTTCTGTTGCAGTTGTACAAACTAATTTCATATGTAAGTGGTGTAAATATCATTTTCTGGACACACACACCACTCTTCATCGCCCTCCCTCTCTCTTTCTCTGGATCGCCCCCATCATGTCGTGGATTGCCATTGGCATTAATTTGTAAATGTTGTTGCACTTTTTTTTCCTACTCTAACTCTTATGTATGTTTGTTGACATGAAGTTGAACCAGTGTGACTCAAAGGCTTTCACTTGATGTTGAGCAAATATAGTTGAAAATAAATTTCAATTAAAATATATAAATAGAAATCTGCATTTAAATATTCTTTTATTTATTGACAGAGAAAGAAACAAAAATATGTCAGTTCAATTTTAATTTGAAATCGTAAAATTGTTAAATTTTGTTGGTCAAATTGTATTTTTAATATTTCTTGAGATCTCAACGAATCTAAACACAAAAAACCCCATTGAAAGTTTTATTATTTCATTTTTTTTTTTTCTCAAAAGATTTTATTATAAATGCCAATTAAATATTTCCTTTTGGAAGGGATAATAAATTTCAGGAAATTGTTTGTTTCCTTTGTGATCTTAAAGGACATAGACTATAAATTGGAAATTTTTATAAAAATATTTATTTCAAATTCCGAATTGCCTCGTAAAAATAACTTTATTCTCAGCAGTGCACAGTGGGCGAAATGACCGTTTTTTATTTTGTCATAAAGTCTAATTGTAGAGATAGATAAAGTTTAGTTAAAGTACTAAAAGTTGAAAATTTGAATACGCCATTATAATAATTGAAGTAAGTCGTCTCGCCGACTTAGGCATACCATACACCAGTAAAACAAATATTTCAAATTTCAGTATCAAATCACCCAAGCATATGAGCACACTAGCGCCGCCACCAGTCAACGGCCATCTCCGGCCCTATGCATAACTTGGCTATTTTTAGTCCGATTTTGATCAAATTTGGTGTTTTGCTTGATATAAGTATCAAAATTGAGCATATCAAAATTACGGGAGATAATCGACTTTTTCCAAATTTTGGATTCGAAAGGGGGCGTGAAACTTTCACATATACAAAAGCAATTTAAATTGCGGGGGGCGGAAAGGGGCGTGGTACAAAATTTAAAGTAAACTTGATCACTTTACATGTCTATTAGACATTGTCTATGTACAAAATTTGGTCTCTGAGGTCTAGGTGTTCATACGGACAGACAGACCGACGGATGTAGATGCTCATCAAGAATATATATACTTTATGTGGTCGGCAAAGCTTCTTTCTGCGTGTTACATGCATTTTGGCGACTTTAATATACCATGCATCCTATGGGTTAAACAAACAAGAGTTTAATTTGAAAGCAATCCCTTCAAAAGTAACGATGTTATTGACACAGTTTCCGACCGATCGTTCCTATGGGAGCTTTATGATATAGTCACCCGATCGTGATCCAATTTGGCACATGGGTTTATAGGTGTAATAGACTCACTCATGCCAATAGCTTTGAAAATAACGAAGTTATTGAGAAAAGTCACTGTTCACTGTTTGCCGTTTGTATGGGAGATATATGATATAGTGGTCCGATCCGGCTGAATCCGAAATATACAACCCCTGCAGTATATACAAGCCTACATGGAAAATTTCAACCCTTTAGCTCTTATGGTCTAGGAGGAGTTTGCGTCGATTCAGACGGACGGACGCGCAGACACGGATATTTAAACTCGTCTCGTCTCGTGCTCATCAAGAAAATATATACCTTATATGGTCGGAGATGCTTCCTTCTATGCGTTGCACACTTCTGACCAAAATAAATATACCGTTTTTACAAGGGTATAAAAAAGCCGGCAATCTTTTTTGGTATAGTCATGAAAAAATATTGAAACTAATACAAAAATAAATTGTTTATTTACTTTATTTCTGCTACTCGTGCCAAATAAAAGTTTAGATTAATTAATTAATTAATTTCAAACTTAACAAGTAAATTTAATGCCTGATTTCCAGCAAATTGTAAGCCATTAAATTGATATTGAGTTGTTAACTTTATAATAATAATGGGTGAGACCAGTTCTAAGGTTTTTTTCCCATTTCAAAAATGATGCCAGCTCATTAAATGATGACTAACAATGTAATTCATAGGCACAGTTTTTTTTTTATATTTTATTTTCCTTTAACGTGGAATTTGCAATTTGAAGATGTCATAATTTAAATGATAGTAAATTTCTATGGTCATTAATGGTTGAATATCGTGACTATAATTAGTACTTTTTCGCATCGTACATGGATTCTTGGTTAATTTTTTGCAATGAAAATTTATGAATTTTTAGTAGATTGGTTTATTGTGATTGTTCGTTCGGTCCTTTCTAACCATAAAGTCCAGACGACGACATATGTAGGATGGATACATACATACATATATAAAAATTGAGTATGATGTCTTTATTATGGTATCACGAATACTTCATGAAATTGTCGTATAAACTTTTTATAACTTTGCAACTAATGAATGCTGCCATAAAGCTAACAACCAACGACAACGAAATGAAAAACAATAGAAACCTCCTGAAATGATACTTAAGATCATTTTCAAATTAACAAGAGATATTTTTTCACTTTGCAAACTCTAGCAATTAGACGAAAAATAAAAACAAAAAATAAATTAAGTATAACAAGTTTCAAATAGTTGGATTAATATACTTACATTCCCGATTAGCATCGATCACTAAGACACAAAACAAAAAACAAAAAACTTTATTAACAATCCCAAAATAAATCGCCCAGACCACACCAAAAATTTAATTCGATTTCGAATGTTATTATGTCTTTAATGCCCAATGGCAAATGCCATGAAGTTAATTGCATGAATTCCAAATATAATTTCATTTACCTTTGATATCTTGAGAACAATATCACACATTTATGGATAAATTCGATCCAGTCATTAAACTACGATAATCCTTTTATAACAGACTTTTATTAAACTGTTCCCAATCAAGCATCTTCTCTTTTGAAATCATTGATTGAGATTTTAAGTGCTATCTCCACGTGGTTTAATTAAATTTAATGTAAATTGGATTGTTCCCAAAAAACAATTCAAAATAATATAATATGAGCGAGTATTGAGATTTTCATATTAAAGAAGTGAAGAAGTGTTCAAGTGAAGAATTTATAAGAAAAGAAATTACCATTTGATAACAATGTAATTTTGATTCAGCTAAGTTTGGCTAATACTCGTAGCTTTTTGTATTTTTTACGATTTTCCCTAACGTTCTGTGAGTGTATTTCGATTGAAGTAGTTCAAGGGTTTTTGTAGTCGATAAAACATATTTCTACTTTATCTTAATACTCCCAAATGCATAATTGTGTCTGGCAGGCATTTCTAATTGATGTCGAAAGTGCAAACAAACCGCAAATCAATCAGCTAACAAGCCAACAACTAACCAACAGCTAATGTAATGTACACAATCTGGAATTAATCCAAATCATGCACATCCCCTCTTTGTCAAAGGATGTTATTTGATCCAAGAGGAGGTCAGCTTTGGCCTATATATATGTGTGTGGTAACTCTCGCAGTCCCGATTTATCAGATGTTATGATGGGCAAGAGCACCACAAATCAAGCCAAAGCCAACATGTACGGGCAGAATGTATCGAGAAGTTTTGGTCCGGGTGGGACTTCTGGCTGTCGGCTAGCAAACAGTCTTTGGGGGGGGTTCTTTGGACCAGCCTTTCTCAATACACCCGTACTACATAAAATAAAACTAAGTCCCTAGAGCACGAATATTACACAATTACATAATAAAAGAAATTAACTAGAGTGATAGAGAAAGCGATTATATTAGTGTCACACGAATAGGGAAGCTATGAGGATGGTAGTATAGCTTCGCGTCTAAACCCTCCCAACCAATGATTTTCCTGTCGCAAGATTCTGGAAAATCCCAACATAATTCAGCTCACCGCTCACATTTCGGCACAAGGAAGATCACACCACTTTTACTCAAACATTATAAATGATATTTATTCACGAGGGTTACGGAATACCAAAATACTTCAATAAGTCGGAAACATAATCCGAGTTATACAAACTAAAATGAAGGTTCTTATAATAAACGGTAATCAAATTAAATAATTGGATCATTTCAGGCATCCAAAAGCACAAATTAGGAATAATATTGTAATGTTTTGGTGAATCTTAATTGTAAGGCGGATATATATAAACTTATCAGTAATAAAAATAAAAAGGTCAAATGAAATTTGGAAGTCTCCAACTTAAATTATTTAAATTCTAAATTATGGACCCGCTCACACAGTCAAAAGCGATTTACTTTAACTTTAATAATTTTCTTTTGATAATAGCAAACTGGAGAGAGAACTTTTTCTTAATTGCGGCTTACTTGACGCAGAACTCGCTATCTTTTTGCCAAACAAAACAGGGAAATGCCAGAACGAACATGATTTTTTTTTGTCAAGAACTTAGGACTTACCCATCCGTCCGGTCCGTCGAAGGCCTTCGTCGTCCGCTGGATGATGCTTAGGAATAAAATGTTAAGTTAAATCAAGCGTTTGGCACTCCTAGGCAACACAGGTGATCTGGTGGACTCTTAATCCGCAACAAGGAAACTCTCTCTGCCCGTATCCGATTCGGGCGGCTATTCCAATCTTGTTGACTTTGTCGAAATGTCTATGTGCCCTTCACGGTGTGCAGCTTTTGAGGCCTCGGTGTCTCAAAAATATATCTGGTTGATTTTCGGAACTCAAAAATGAAATTCCCTGTTCAGATTTTCGACATCCAATTTATTTATGGCTAAGTTTTCAAAAGAACTTATTAGACACTTCCAAATATCCAATTATCCACAAAAAAAAATTAACTTACGATAATCAGATTCACAAAACTCCACAATAATAGCTGTCCTGAATGCTCCAAATTAATATTTAAATTATAATTCGACTGGATGGCCGAGAAAATTTCAGATTTAAATTTTTATATTTTTTTCTGGAGGAGCAGCGTGGTTTAGGCGTCTAGCCAGGGCGGAAGTTCGTCAGAAAAGAGTGTGACCAATGCATGCGATCGCGCACAATGCCTCCTCGCTAGGGCTGCACTAGCCTAATTATCGAACTTCTAAGCTCAGCTGATCACTTCCATCGACACAATTACCCACCCCTTGCCGATTTGTAACTAACGCCTTAAAATTTAAAAATAAAACTAACGGCAGAAACTGGGCACTACAACCACAGGATAATACTAGAGCTTGCTTCGGAGTATTAACCTGAAAAAAGACAGTTACTGCCTAATGTCCTTTGCGTGATAAGTTCCTATCAGTTTGCCATTCAAATCTTCCAACACATAATAACAGTTTCCTAATCTTTCTCGTACTCGAGACTTTAGCCACAACAAGTTCAACTTGGCACTAACACATTTTTGAAAATTGCTCTGTCCAAAATTACGTCTAAAAACTTCTTGTCCTACCTTGAAATTAACCTCCTTGGTTCTCAGATTATATACCTTTGCATTATGCTCTGCTGCCTGTGCTATATTCTTCTTAAGTAAATTACGCCGTAATGCTAACTGATCGTCCTTTCGCAACACATTATTCGATTCATTCAGCATATTAATCTTTTCGAGAAGAGTGTATTGGGAACCATGTGTGGCCATGTCAAAGCCAAACAAAGCATGGAAAGGAGAGCATCCTATACTCTGATGATACGAATTTCTTAGTGCACAACTTATAGCCGGTATGTGTAGATCCCATTCGCGCTGGTCCTCTTTGAGATAGGCGCGTATTGCTGCAATTATGGATCTGTTTACCCTCTCAGATGCATTCGACTGTGGGGAATAAACTGCTGTATATATATGTTTTACACCCAACGATGTTAACCATGCATTAAATTCGCTTGCCTTAAATTGTGATCCGTTGTCGCTTACCAATATCTCCGGAACTCCGTATCGAAAGAATATATTATCCTGCAGATACTCTTGAATCACATTGCTCTTAAAAACTTTAAGGGGGTGCAGCCAATGATACTTAGATAAATGATCCACCACTATCAAGAGTCCGATATGACCACGTTTGCTTCTCGGATATGGTCCTAAAAGATCAACATATAATCGCTGAAAAGGTCTCTCGGATACTGCCGGTTTCCCCATTGGTGGCTTTAAGATTAGGTTAGGTGCTTTCGTTGACTTGCATGTCTCACAATTTCGGATAAAATCACGCACTTGTACCACCATGCCTGGCCAAAAGAATGTACGACGTAGGAGCTCCAAAGTCTTTGCCATTCCTCCATGTGCAGATATTGTATCTTCATGAGCTCTTTTGATGGCTTCTTTTGATAAACTTTGCGGAATCCATAATTTCCAAATATTGACTAGGCTAGACTCGGTTCCATCGTCATGCTCCGTGCGTATATATACAAATTGATCTATTATTTTCAAATCCGGGTATCTGTCCTCTTCTTTTTGAATCTCTCTCTTAGTTGTAGATACTCTTCGTTATTAAAACTAGGAGAGTTCAAATCGACTAAGGGGCGAAGTTCCTCCAAAGCACACAAATCCTCTGAAAACATTCTGGACAGGGCATCGGGTACTACATTATCTCGACCTCGTCGGTGACTTATTTCAAACTTATAACTTTGCAGCTTCATAGCCCATCTCGCGAGTCTTCCTTTCAGATCTGATTGTCGCATCAGCCAAACTAAACTGGCGTGGTCGGTTATAACTTCGAACTCTTGTAGTTCCAGATAGCAGCGAAATTTTTCAATTGCTTCCAAAGCAGCCAAACACTCGCGTTCTGTTACGCTATAGTTTCGTTGAGCAGTTGTTAACTTCTTCGACATAAACGCTACGGGTTTCTCAGCTCCTTCTTCATCCAATTGTATCAGCGATGCTCCAATGCCGTAGTTGCTTGCGTCACAATGCACAAAGAATTTCTTATTGAAGTCTGGATTGATTAAGATCGGGGCCGATGTAAGCTTTTCCTTAAGTTTTTCGAAGGCAATTTGAGCTTCCTGTGTCCATAAAAATTTCTTTTTGTTAGTTAACAATTGGGTTATCGGAAATGTAATATCAGAATAATTATCAATGAATCTACGATACCAACCAACAACACCCAAGAAACATCTGGTTTGCTTTATCGTTTTCGGAATTGGCCAATTCTTTATTGCTTCTATCTTGGCAGGGTCTGTTGAAATTCCTTCTCTTCCTATAATATATCCCAGATATGGCACTTCAGTGACACAAAACTTTGTCTTTTCTATATTTAAAGTTAGATTTGCCTTCCTAAATTGCTGAGACATACGAATCAGAATTTCCAAATGGGTTTCGAAATCTTCTGACACCACACAGAGATCGTCAAGGTATCCGAACACACAGTATTTCAGATCTGCTGGAATTAAATCATCTATCAATCGTGCCATGGTTTGCGAAGCATTGCATAATCCGAATGGCATTACGGTGAACTGGTATAAGGGGCGGCCGGGTATCGTAAAAGCTGTTATGGGTTTGGATTTATCTGAAAGGGCAATTTGCCAGTAGGCATCTTTTAAATCGATTTTTGTTATGAAATTTGCCTTGGGCAGTCGTGCGAAAATTCCATCTATGCTTTGCAGCGGATATGCGTCCTTTTTGGTGACTTCATTTATTTTTCTTGCGTCCAAACATAATCGCACTTTTCCGGGTTTTACCACCAGACGCATAGGAGAACTCCAAGGACTATTTGCTCTCTCGATCACTCCCATTTCCAACATTCGGTCGATTTCTTTATACATCAACTTTTCAACCGCTGGCGACACCGGATAGAAGCGTTGTTTGATTGGAGTTGCTTCTTTGATATCTATGTCATGAACAATAAGTGGAGTTCGGCCTAATCCCTGTTGTTTAAAATCCGGAAACAATTGAATAACCCCCTTTAATCTTTTTTCTTGCTCTGGGGTTAATAAACATTTCTTCTCATCATCAACCGAGTGAATATTTTTATCCAATATGGGAGTCTTACAACGAAATGAAAATTCTGGGCATAACTCAAAAGATTTCCAGAAATCAATTCCTAAAATGACTCGTTTCGCTAATGACGGGATAATAAAAAGAGAAAGAGGTTTTCGCTTGCTTTCGTATTGAACCTCTGTTCTTATTATTCCGGTAACTGGATGTCTTTTCCCATCTGCTGTGGCTACACTTGAAACAATAGTCGAAAATCCGGGATATTTCGTCCAGTCTCTTGCTGCTAAATCTGATCCGATACAACTGATATTAGCTCCAGTATCCAATAGACCAAGCTCAGAAAATTCAAGAAACTTCACTGGAGCATAGAAACGGCCATCTGCAGCTTCGTTAATCATAGACGCTATTATGAGTTTTTGGGCGTCTTTTACTTTCTTCCAAAATCGACGCAGACGTTCGCAAGATCGACTTCTAATGAACTGGCAAGTTGTAACCTCCTGCGCAAAGATTTTATCTCGAATCGCTAAATAGTTTTGCAGCCGTTGATGGTATGGTAGTCTGGGATACGGCTGAATTTTATTCATATCGGTGTTATCTGTCGAATCTGGTGTTTTGTTGTTTGTCGCTGTATTATCATTGACATCTACTGAGGGTCCACTCGATTGCGACGGGATGATGGGCCCTGATTGAAGTTTTTCGAACGAGTTTGGCATACATCACATTGTGGTTTGTAGACATTCTTCTTTCCACATCCATAGCAGAAAATACGGCGGTCTTCTAAACACATGTCCCATCTGTGTCCTTCGATGTCACAATTCCAACAAATATATCTCTTTTCCTTGACGTGAATCGCATTTAATTCCGGTTGAACATCTTCCTCCTCGGGATTTTCGTCTGTTTCTTCGAGTAAAGCGATATTCTTCCTAGTATTCGTATACTTCGTAATGCGTTTTCCTGATTCTTCACGGAGAAATTGCTCTCGGCGGTGCACCAACTGGCGAAGTTTAGATACCGATTCAATTGGAACGTATAATAAAGCTTCTCGTACTTCTGAAATCAGGTTTCTTTGTAGCTGATGTACGAGTCGTGTTTCCTCCATAGGTATTACCAATCTCGATACCAAAGTCATTACGTCTTCATAGTAAACATCAAATGCTTCACCATACCTCTGTTTTCGGTTACGTATTTCTTCAAGAATCAAATCATCGTCCTTGAAATCGTCGTATTCCTGTTTTAAATTCATGCAAAACTCTTCCCAAATAACTTCGTCATGTTCTTTTCGATAGCGCCAATACCATTCCTTGGCTCTTCCGGTTAACAGTAGGTGCAAATTTCTGCATACCGGTGTAAAATCACTGTGAAAATTGTCTACAGTTAATGCTTTTATTCTGTATAGAAACTCTGATACTGTAGGACCTTTAGGAGACGCATCAAATTTAAGACCCCAACTTTGTACTAATTGGGCGGCTTTTCCAGGATTAATGTAATGGTGTGATATTGAATCTGATCTTGGGGTTGGAACGCGATGCTCGTCGTGGTTGCTAGATCGTCCAACTGAATTATTTACATTCAAATTTCCCAATCTCTGATCAATTAAATATTCCATTCTTTCAAAAATTGTATCGACATTTATCTCAGCTCGATTTGCAATTGATTGTTGCTGTGAAAAAGCTGAACGATGGTTGTGTCGATTCGAGTTCTCCGGTTTACGTGTCGTTGACGATTTGGGTTTTCTACCTCTACCTCCTGATTTTAACTGACTAGCCGGAGATGCTACATTGCTTGATTGTGATTGAGCTCTAGTATTATGGGTCTTCTTGTTTTTATTACTTAAGGGACCCGCGGCTTGATCTGACATTACAAATTGGACTAAATCTTTCTGATGACATAATTTCGTACAGAAATGACATTCCTGCTGTTCTTGTATATAATTTTCTATACACTCCTGATGGAAAACATGATTACATTTAGTAATCCTAAGCTCTTCTGTTTCTACTAACTCTTTCGAGCAAATTGTGCATTTTGCTTCTGGTAGCACACTCAATTCATCATTACTCCGAAATACAGACATTTTGATTATTTTTCCACAAACATTATTTTAGATACTTTAATAAATTCGTTTTAATATATTTAATCATTTTACGATTATCTTCCTTGTTTTGAAAGTGAGGGTGAGCAAAATTATAGGTGCGGCACTAATATAGAGGGAGAATCAAACTAATTGATAGTTCAATCTCAGAAAATTTATATATGAAGGGATAGAGAAATCTTGTCGCGGTAGACCTAATCATTAATCAAATCCAAAACGAAAAGACTAGTTTCACCCGATATCATAAACTGAACTCTCTTTGTTTCATCGGTCAGAATTCGGGCCTCGCCAAATATCTGCAGTTCCAGATGATTAAGCAGTCAATTCATTGATCTCTGCTGAAACATTTGTTCTATTGTAATTAAAAGAAATGGATGAATCAATAAACTACAATGCCAACGCCGACATCACAAGCCTATCATGCTTCACTGGTCGTAAAATCGAAACAATCAAATTTACGAATTCCAAGAAAAACATAGCCTATAATATACGTCTGTTATTATATCGTAGAGTTTGTATATGTTTCTAAGTATATTCACCGATTCATGCTTAAGCGCCTCATCACTGGTCAGAACTCGGATTCTCCAAATATCTGTATTCCTAATGAATAAGTCACTCAAACAACTATCCGCGAATACAAAAAGAAAGCGAAATGAAAAGAGAATAAAAATATTTGACAGCAAAGGATAGATAAAAAGACTGGGGATTTTGTTAAGAGATAGAATAAGAAGTAGGAGAAGGAAAAAGGAACCTGAAATTCTTGAACAACACGGCTCAGCCTGAGTCCTATAGAGATACGCGGTTGAACCGGAAAACTGTATACAAGTCTAACAAGCCTCCTAGTTGGGCGCCAAAATTATGTAATGTACACAATCTGGAATTAATCCAAATCATGCACATCCCCTCTTTGTCAAAGGATGTTATTTGATCCAAGAGGAGGTCAGCTTTGGCCTATATATATGTGTGTGGTAACTCTCGCAGTCCCGATTTATCAGATGTTATGATGGGCAAGAGCACCACAAATCAAGCCAAAGCCAACATGTACGGGCAGAATGTATCGAGAAGTTTTGGTCCGGGTGGGACTTCTGGCTGTCGGCTAGCAAACAGTCTTTGGGGGGGGGTTCTTTGGACCAGCCTTTCTCAATACACCCGTACTACATAAAATAAAACTAAGTCCCTAGAGCACGAATATTACACAATTACATAATAAAAGAAATTAACTAGAGTGATAGAGAAAGCGATTATATTAGTGTCACACGAATAGGGAAGCTATGAGGATGGTAGTATAGCTTCGCGTCTAAACCCTCCCAACCAATGATTTTCCTGTCGCAAGATTCTGGAAAATCCCAACATAATTCAGCTCACCGCTCACATTTCGGCACAAGGAAGATCACACCACTTTTACTCAAACATTATAAATGATATTTATTCACGAGGGTTACGGAATACCAAAATACTTCAATAAGTCGGAAACATAATCCGAGTTATACAAACTAAAATGAAGGTTCTTATAATAAACGGTAATCAAATTAAATAATTGGATCATTTCAGGCATCCAAAAGCACAAATTAGGAATAATATTGTAATGTTTTGGTGAATCTTAATTGTAAGGCGGATATATATAAACTTATCAGTAATAAAAATAAAAAGGTCAAATGAAATTTGGAAGTCTCCAACTTAAATTATTTAAATTCTAAATTATGGACCCGCTCACACAGTCAAAAGCGATTTACTTTAACTTTAATAATTTTCTTTTGATAATAGCAAACTGGAGAGAGAACTTTTTCTTAATTGCGGCTTACTTGACGCAGAACTCGCTATCTTTTTGCCAAACAAAACAGGGAAATGCCAGAACGAACATGATTTTTTTTGTCAAGAACTTAGGACTTACCCATCCGTCCGGTCCGTCGAAGGCCTTCGTCGTCCGCTGGATGATGCTTAGGAATAAAATGTTAAGTTAAATCAAGCGTTTGGCACTCCTAGGCAACACAGGTGATCTGGTGGACTCTTAATCCGCAACAAGGAAACTCTCTCTGCCCGTATCCGATTCGGGCGGCTATTCCAATCTTGTTGACTTTGTCGAAATGTCTATGTGCCCTTCACGGTGTGCAGCTTTTGAGGCCTCGGTGTCTCAAAAATATATCTGGTTGATTTTCGGAACTCAAAAATGAAATTCCCTGTTCAGATTTTCGACATCCAATTTATTTATGGCTAAGTTTTCAAAAGAACTTATTAGACACTTCCAAATATCCAATTATCCACAAAAAAAATTAACTTACGATAATCAGATTCACAAAACTCCACAATAATAGCTGTCCTGAATGCTCCAAATTAATATTTAAATTATAATTCGACTGGATGGCCGAGAAAATTTCAGATTTAAATTTTTATATTTTTTTCTGGAGGAGCAGCGTGGTTTAGGCGTCTAGCCAGGGCGGAAGTTCGTCAGAAAAGAGTGTGACCAATGCATGCGATCGCGCACAATGCCTCCTCGCTAGGGCTGCACTAGCCTAATTATCGAACTTCTAAGCTCAGCTGATCACTTCCATCGACACAATTACCCACCCCTTGCCGATTTGTAACTAACGCCTTAAAATTTAAAAATAAAACTAACGGCAGAAACTGGGCACTACACTAACTGACCAACCATCCAAACGAACGACCAACCAGTCGACCAGTCAACCATCGAAGCAACCTCAAGCCAAAAATAAACACTATCGCTAAAATGAATCTCACAGCGAAAGCCATCCACATAATACCATCATAGCCATGGCCTATGGGGTGTACATACATGAGTTTTAGTAGGTATGAGTTGAGTTTATATATACATATATATGGCCTACCATATTAATTATGTTTATAATTTGCCCAACGGTTAACACGCTCTATTAATTCTCTCAGCCTGGCCTGGACTGGCCTGACTTGGCCCGCTCGTTGTTGTCGTAGTCGTAGTCGTTCGGTTTGGTATGGATTGGTTTTGGGCTTTATTTTGTTGTTTCGTATTTTAAGGTATTCTCTTATGTTATGTTCTGGCCTCGTGTCCAGGCAGGCGATAAGCCCTGGCCGCAATTTACACACTTTATTAACGTATTAACGCATTTAACAACAACGACAACAACAACAACAAGAATAACATAAACAACCGTTGCTGACCAAGTTTTAAACGGATGTAGGTGGTTGGGTAGGAATTGGATTGGTTGCACATCATATGGAGGATTGCAGCGCACGGTTAAATGCACTTCACTTCCTTTTTTCATTGTAATTGCATTGTAATTGCAAAATAACGGTCCAACATAAGAGACCGAGAGAAGGAGCGAGAGAGTGAGAACGAGATAGAGAATAGGCGCCGTGTGTAATATACACATTTGCTTTATAATATATTATAATCATGATTATATATGCATTGCATGCAAGATCTGCCGCGCCATAAATCGCACCCAACCAACCAAAACCGACATCTCTTCCTTCCCCCCTCCTCCACCACCACAAATATCTCTCTCTTTCGTACATCTTTCATCTTACATCTGCATGTGTCCATCTCTCTCGACTTGCACCTACTCCGCCTTCACCTTCTATCCATTCACTTCTGGGCATATCAAAAAGTATTCGATACAATCCATATCATGGCATGCATAATTCATTGCAGATCAATAGGCTGGCTGGCTGGCTAGCTGGCCACACAAAATGCTTTACAAATATGTTGCAAGCCTTAGGGCCAAGCCAAGCAAAACAACCAACCAACTGGCTACCAACTCCTCCTGCGCTATATCACGCAAGATCAAACCGAACACGGCCAAAATAACGCAAAATGAAAAAAAAACGTGCCAAGAACTCAACTCTCAACTGTCTATGCAAAAAAAAAAATTATGGTTTATGGTAAAGTTTAGCCCTGGCATCCCTCTTCCACTCACTAACTCTCTCTCTTTCTCTCTATCCTCTTGACCAGTTTGCTTTTTGCCATTGCCATTGATTTTGCCTTTGCCTTTGCTTTGGTCATGATGGCATTTAGCCAGACTAAAGAGGTTTCAATTACGAACACGGCTACTGCAGCCGCCCCCAAAGGCCCCAAAGCCCCGATTTGTACTGCAGTAAGTGTCGGTGCTTGGCTCCTCTAACCTGGCCAAATGAGAGACAGAGACAGAGAGAAAGATAGCCTCTGAGTCTACATATACATAGGCAAGTAAGCGACCATCAAAGCTGCGCAAAAATTACAGTAATTCACATCACTTAGAGCGCATATTAATGGCCATCGAACGGCCGCGTCGATACCCCAGACATCCAGACATCGCAGCAGGCCAACAATTTGTATTTTTGCATATGTTGCCCAGATAGATAGATGTAGATGCATAGATATGTACTTATGTACATATATGGGTGGATGATGGCTGGACGGATGGATAGGTAGATGGATGCAGGCAGTGTGGGCCCCTTAACCAACCTTTCCTCCATCACCATCATTTCCCGTTAGGCAAATAGAAAACTGATTTAACTTAAAGTTCATTAACGGCAAATGTCGAACGAATTATTGCCAATGTGTCTTAATTCAAAAGTCTAATTATAGTGAAATACTTAGCATTTAAGTCATCAGCATAAAATATTTAAAATTATTAAAAATAAAATAAAAACTCCAGATCAAGCTAATTTAACTTAATAAATTAAAATTAGAAAAACAAAAGAAAAATGTATTCGAATTTTTTTTTTTTTTTTGCCGATTTAGGGGGAAGAGTTGCGGAAGTTCAGGACAGGATTTCGATAAATCCACATACTGACAAAATGACTTTATCGATAAATACCAAACTGATCGATAAATACAGAAACTCCAAACCTTCCCGAAAATATATTCTATATCGGGTGCATACTCTTAAAGCTTTTTATGATTATGTACAAAACATCTATCTTAATTAGTCACTACTTAGAAATCCTTTTTAAGTGTTTTTGAGGGCCTTTATACTTTTTATCATTATGGACCCATTGAACCACTGTTCGACCACTGTTTGTTGTTTATATTTGAATCAAAGGGAAGGATACAGTTTGTTAGTTTGATTTGTTGACTTTTAAGATAAAATACTGTTTCTCCCTCACTTTTATTCCTCTGTCGTCTATGAAGGGCTTTAAAAATATCATAATTTGAGACTATATTTAGTATTACAAAATATTGGTCAATATAAACATTACTTTAATCAATGCAAAATATCTAAAATCTTAAAAAGGTAAAACTTACACTGCTGGATCTGAAGATTTCATCGATTTGAGAAGCTTTGGCCCAACTAAATTGCAATTTGACACCATAAAATTGCATTTATTGAGCTTTAATTAATACTAAAAAGTAGAGAATAAAAAACAATTTTAATCAATGCCTTGCAAGATGTTTAACATTTTAGCATGTTGACATGCCATGGCTGTCAACAGCTGACAGCTAAAGCAAAAGAGGTTTCCCCACCCCGCATCATGCTTACGGACCTGTGTGTGTGTGTTTGTGTGTTTGTGTGTGAACTCATTATGGCCAGATGACCAACTTGGGCAAACGGAATGAGCTGCATGGTCGATCCATGCCAATGCCTATGCCGATGCTGATGCCGATGAAGTCGAGCTCAAGCCCAGTCCCAGTCCAAGTTCCAGCCTCTGTCTCTGCTTTAGACATTGATTCAGTTGCATTTGGTCAATACTTTAAGTATTATTCGTAGTGTGGTTGAAAAGTAAACAGATTCTCTACGCTGATTCATTTTAATCTATTTCTTTTTATATATTTCTTAGATATTTATGAATTCGATAAAAAAAACATATCAGATGGGGTTAAGTTCTGCTAAAGTTTTCCACGCATCTGAAATACTTAGTTCGGTATTAGAAGTTAAACCGCAATTTTATGGCAAATTTCCATTTAGCAAAGAATTTATTTACCAGATATCACGAAATCTATCGCTATTGTGCATAATGCAATTTCTCTCAACTGACTTAGCCATAATCATATTATATGCGTCGACAGTTACATAAAATTAGTGACACTTACATATATTACATATACTTATACATATACGGGTAACCCTCCTAAGACCTGATATTTCTATTATTGGATAGACTACATATTCATGAGAAAATAGTTGATATTGCTAGACATTTGAACTAATAATAAGTAACGCCGAAATATACTATCATTAGCTAACATTCTCCTTGCCTTTTCGCTGCTTACATTTACAGAGTTACCCATAGCGTTTTTCAAGCAGCTCATTAAAAATATTGAACTTTACATATTTATATGAATAACATCAAAACATACATTTCTTTTATAACGACTTAATTTTATAAATATATTGGTAGAATTAAAATCAAAATTGAAAAGAATATAAATATAGTTATTTACATACATATGTATGAAAAGTTGCCTTACTTTTTCAACACACCACGCAAATTGGTGTGAGTGTGTGCGTGTATGTTGGTGTGTTTCTGTGTATATATATCTTATAAACAGCGATTCGATCACTGATGTGGACAATGGACTATGGACAACATAGAGTGGAGCAGAATGAAGCACAGTGAAGCGAAGCGCTGTAAATTCCTAGAAAATGTGCGCATTTCATCATCATTTTGAGACATGTGCTCCATTTTACGTTGCCTTAACTGACTGACATAACTAAGTGAAGATGAATGCGCGTTTACGTTGGCCAGCCTGCAGCGCGTTTAGATATCAATCATATTTGAGATTCAACACACACAGACACACTCACACACAGAGAAAACCCACACACTATGAAAAGGAGCCAATAGAGATGAGTGTACACACAGTAGCAAGATGGTCTGTTTCTGTTTCTGACTATGATTGTGGTCATGGTCGTGCCATACCGTCTGGCCAGTCCTATGGCCGGACCATAATTATATTATGTGGCATGAATTATTAGACCATATTGGAGCGGGTCTAATGCGTTTCTGGGAAATGTTGTGGGCCCCCAACTCTCCATATGAGAGAATGAGATAGAGAACAAGAGTAAAGCCTACACTAGGAGACATGGTACAGACGGAGGCCTGAAAATGATATTGCCTTAATGATGGTAATGACTGCATTGGTCGCTGCTCTCCACAATCCTCACCATTTTGGTTACGTTGTTTGTGCCCAAAATTGGTCAATGTAACGTTAATTAAATCAAAGTGTAGTTTGTTTAGCTGCTAGGATGATGCTTACGAGAGAGGGAGAGAGAGCGAGAGGCGGAGAGTGACGACAAGTGGCGTGATGGAGGAGTGGAGCAGTGGAGGGTGGTGAGCACGCTGACGATGGGGCACGGGTATTGTGGGTATGGGTACACGCAGTCTGACAAATAGATACAAATGGTTATTGGCACGTACATGTCGTTTGCCATTAGACAATGCGTCTGTTATATGCCCCACAAAACACTTGAGTTAGGAAAACCAACGACAAGTTACAAAAAAAAAAAAACAAAAACCAACCAAAGCCAAAAAAAAGAAGGCGTGGCAAAACGAAGGCATTGCAAGAGATAGGTAAATAGAGAAATGCCTAGCGCGCAAGAGTTGGGAGAAGGAATGAGGGGAGGAGGTTTAGAGGTCGCGCTGCGTTGTTGTCCCTAAAGGCACGTAGATAATTTGCATAGAAACTTTAACACGGCAAGCCTTGGACTCGAATTTCCACCATCTCTCCACGTCTCTTCAACTCTAACTCCAACTCCGTCTGCGTTATGCATAATTAGACGCGTGCTGTAATTTTGCATATGCGTGTGTTTTTCATGGGCGTGGCACTTAACGCACACTCTAGGAGGCAATGGCAATCAAAGACTGCAACTGCAAACTGTTGCAACATCACCAACTAGCAACACAAATACAGCCGTTGAATGTTCAGCAAATGGCGTTATAATTATATAGTGGGGGAGTCTTAATAATTGCAGTATATACTCGTTACTCGGTTACTAGATAATGTGCAGACAAGCCGCGAGAGAGATACAAAAAAATCGCAACGTGATATAAAACGCATGATTGAAAAAACCGCCAAGGCTGATCCCTTATAAAAAAGTATTGTTGGCAAACTGACTTAAAATATCTTTCAAGTTGATCTTTTACATGATATAGAATGATCTAAAATTTTGGGAAAAGTATTTATTATTTGCCAGAAGTTTATAACTTCTAGAATGTCTTGTGATGTAAAATGACTCTATAAACAATGTTTGCTCTGAAGAATACTTTTTAGCCACAGTACATTTCAAAATTTTTTTAAAATGCTTTAATTTATGCTGGCTGGATATATATAAATATAGAATAATTTATGTTCTTATAGACCTAGATGAAACATTGAACTGTCTGTGGGAGTCAAGTGAACGTCTGTAGATGTTTCCAATTATTAGTTTATTCTTATATTTGTTAATGTGTTAATGGCATCATTTAACCGAATCTTTTGTTGCAATTGCAATAAAAAATAGTCTGGTGTATGTCCACTGGTTGCACAGTGGGGTGAAAACGCTGTTTTTTACGGGTTTGAAATTTATTTTAAAAAAATTTATCTAAAATCAGAATAAAAACTTTTCTTTTTTATTTGAAGACCTCGACCTGGTATAAATTAAAGGTTTGATAAAAATCAAAAAAGTCGCATTACCAACAAATTTCTTTAAATGTTTAAAAAATCGCATTTTAGGTCTGCTTTTTGTATACCTAAGGATAATTTCAGACTTTCATAGCTCAAGCTACTTAGAACGGACTACTTTAGGAAATTCTTTGCAGTTTTACGCTATGCAAAGTTTTTGGCACTCCAGGTTTAAATCTGAATCCTCTTGAATTGATGAATTGATATATCTATCATGTGAAATAATAAAGCAAGACGTAATAAACTTAAGCGCCAAATGGATGGGTTTTCAACCGTTCGATTAAAAAAATCTTTGTGGTCGGTCAAATAATTCCAAATATATACATATAGACAAATAATATTTCGAAATCATCGGAAGACTTGAGTTTCGTCTCAAATTTTTAAGAGACCTTGAAGACCTTTTGAATTCTATAGAAAATCTTTTTTAGGCATTGTCGGAGTCTATAAATCTATTAACCATTTTAAATGTGAAATATGCATCAATATTATTCATCAAGAGTTTGTAGTTCCTGTGTGATTTCAAGTTTGTCTTATCATTCAGCCAAGTTATTTGAAATTAACGTTGTCGAATGAATGAATTGGTGTATTTGTGATCAGTAAAGTGAACTAATTAGCTTATGTTGGCTGTCAAAAATATTCAAAAATAACATAGAATATTAGCAAAGTAGTGAGAGAGAAAATGCACAGAGTGGTCGGTTGTTTGTTCGGTTGGCAACGATTTCACTATGCAAGTGGCAGCAGCAACATTTTGCGGCCTTCTTTTTTCTCTCTTGCCCCTTCTAAATGTGTGTTTGGTTTTTTTTCACTAGTCTGAACTCTCGCAACACATGAAAGCCATGAAAAATATTTATAAAATCCAACAATGCATTATCAAGCGGAAGTGCAATTATTCAACGTGCAACATTTTGCGGCAACTGCTAACTTGCTGTTGCTGCCGTTGCCAGTGCTGCGTACATAAAACCAGCAATTTCTAGAGTCAGCAGCAGCAGCAACAACAACAACATCAGGCCAAGGCTCTAATTAGTTTTGCAATTTCCACGCGTTCACTGCAATTGAACAGAGAGAGAGAGAGAGAGAAAGAGAGAGAGGCCTTTGCTGTTGCTGCCAATCGGACAGTCGACTGGCTGACCGGGCCCAGCCTGTCGCTACTTAGTGTCAGTGCAACAGTTGAGCATAGACACAGAGAGAGTAATGTAGGAAGGGCAATGGTGAAATATGCAATTAGCAGTAACTCTTTTTTTTTTTGGCTTTAATTTTTGCCCATTTTTAATCGAAAATGATGAAAAAAGCTTTACCAACAAGCAGACAAAACACGTATCCAAGAGATATCTAATATACATTTCGGTGCGGCGTTTGTTGCTGATTGAGGGGTTAACAAAAGTGCCGGGGCGAATATTTAGCCGTATAATTTGTGGGGCGTTTTGGAAGAATGTAAAAAATAAAAAAAGAAATAACCGCAAAATTCAAAGTCAATGTACGAGAACCTAGTTTATGAATTGAACTGGCAACCCTCCTACTCCAGACTCAGTGACTGTTTGACGGACTGACTGGCTGACAACAAACAAACAGTCCAGGGCAACAAAAAGGTGCGTTTGCATTTCTAATGAACATGCTACGCACTTCCGCTTGCCACACAATGAATGATGGGAAGCCCCAGACCCAGTCGCAGGCATAGTCCCAGTCCCAGTCCCAGTTCCAGTTCGAGTTAGACCCAGTGGTGGGTTCGCCTCGCCTTTTGTGTCATATTTTGCAATGCCATAATTTTTGAGCCTCCTCCATTTCCATGTCCATTACCATTACGATTTCCATTTCGGTTATGCGTGGCTAAACACAACCCCCTCGTTTTGTGGATTTTAGTATCTAAGTACATGTTTTGTTCAACAACTCTTGTAACATAAATCTTTCAATTTAATTGCACAATGTTCCAGCAGCCTATCTGCTGCTCTTAAACGGGAAGATAGAAGATATGAGAGGGCGAGCGAAAGAATTCTAAACCAATTCCATAATCAATTATCAGCATAATTAAAGAGATGTTGCCTCCAATTTGATAGTTAAGTCCCGTCCACCCTCATACAAATTAATAATCATAATGATTCTCCCAACCAAACTTAACATGTTTGCGATTACAGGCAACAATTTACAAATTAATGCCACATGAGGCACAAAGACACACGCAGCCATTTATGTACATACATATGTATGTAGATGGGGTTAAGCAATTAGGCGCCTCCCTCGATGTCGTGTGGCAACCCAATGACCCCAACTTCAATCCTCCTCAATCCCCCACCCGAACACACAGTTTGACAAAAGCCCCATAAATAAAGCGTCAACATTAACGCCGACATTAGCGATAGGGAACGACTGTCCGACGGACCGTCTATCTGACCTCTTTTTAATGACTCTCGTATCGAATTCGTTTTCGTAGAAAGAGTATCTTAAGAGTTTTTGGCCTTTCTCATAGATCAAAATTCTATGTAAATTTTATTTGATATTTGACTATGACAACAAATCCGTGACACGGAGTTTTTTCACTGCCATTTACTAACTTGAGTGTGCTGATTCCGAATCTGCATTCAATTTTGATGAGTAAGTAAATAATGTGTAGAAAAATCTTTAGGCCGTTTTTCCATAATTTTTTGATTTGCATAAGGGAAAGATAGCTTATCTGGAATCAAAACTTCCGAAACGACGAAGCTTAAAGAACTTAATATATCAGTTTTTCCCTCAATATTTTGATTCTACAATTCTAATTTATATTGATGACCTAGTTTATTGTTACTACTTAAGAATGTAAAGATGATTCTCCATCAGTTACAAATTATTATAATAATTTAGTATAAGATATAGTTGGTAAACTATCAACCTATGTAACTATTTTATATTTGTTCACGATTTGCATTTCCTAATTTATTTTATAAGCCAAATCATTTTCGTTCAAAATCTTTGAAAACCAATTTTCTAATCGTTGAAATGTCTAGATAATTTTAATATGGACACCTTTTAAAATCTCAGGCTCACATAAATTTTTTTATTTGGATTTTTATCGATTAATAACTAAAATAATCGCCTGATGGTGTACAACAAGATTCAAGATCATACTACATATATCAGTTTCAGGTATAGAGAACATAAAATTTAAAGAGTAAACGATTAAAAACAAAGGAAAACTCAACAGAAATTGGACCTATTTCTCAAATTAGGTACAAGCTGAATGTTTTAACTTATCGTGATTATTTCCTAATAGGAATTTCCCTAAAAGCAGAGAGTCTTTCAGTAGAAAGAAGAACCGATTAATCGAGTACTCCCATTCGTCTTCGATTTATCGTCGTTAACATTTGATTTTATAATATGTATATTAATGATTTTTCTTTGCTATGACATAAATTCTCAGCTTTATTGATTCTTGATTCTTACATTAATCTTGGCTAATCTAACATAAGATATTCGTGCATTTTCTTATAAACTTATTGTGAATTAAGGTAATTTTATATGAGCATGTGAATACTACACAGTCAATAAAATAAATATGACCCTTTACGTGCTTCTTGCTAAGAAAATATAAATCCAATACGATTTTAATACTCCTACTCTTCTTGTTCTTTTTTAAGACTCTTTCAAAAATGCGTTGTAAAAGGCAAAACATTTAGCAGTAAAATAAATCAATAAAAATAACAATAAATTTTGATTTAAGAATTATGTATATACTAGTTTTTGGGATTTTATTTTATTTTAATCTTTCAAATAAGCAGGATCGAGGTCATTTTAGATCAAATAAATTGTGAATAAGTTTGCTCTAATCAGCATGATTGGCTAACCACTCTAGAACTGTTAGGCCATAGCTAAAACTAGTTGGGAATTGCAACAAAAGAACAAATAAGATAAAAATTCAATTGAATTTATAGAATTTCAATAAAACGAAATTGTTATCTTCTTTCTATTTACTTCATGAAAAATTGAAGAGTTCTCATCTGCCAGAGACAACGAAATTGCCTTTAAAATAGAGTATTCGAAATCGGTTTTAAATATCTTCATTAGTTTGTCATAAAAATGACTCAAGATATTTTAACAATGACACATATACGAAAAAAAATTCAAATTGCCAGCTTGGACTGATAACGGGCAAACAATATGAAAATCTACTATTTCTCTCTCTTTCTTTAAAACACTCGATCGCTATCTCTCTTTCTTATTCCCTCTTTGCCTCTCTGTCAGGTCAGCTGGATATAGTGAATGCTTTCAACACGTTCATAAAAAATCCAACACAAATACAGATGTATATACATATATTTATGTTTATATATTGTATGTGAAAAAAAATATGTACATAATTTTTACACATGTCATTGCCATTGGCCATTGGAAGCGAAGCACATTACTATAATTTTTAATAGCTCATAAAATGCCATAGTTTAAAATAGACATTAGCAACTACATGCAGCAGCAGCAGCGACAACAACAACAACAACAACATTGACAGAAGCAACAAACATTTGTCAGCAATTAGGCAAAAATGAAAAACTAAAGAAGAAGACGAAGTAGAAAAAAATTAACTTTGTAAGCGGGGGGAATTGACCCGCATCTTAAAAAAAGAAATATGAAAAAAACGAGAATAGAAGAGATGAGAGGAGGAAAATAAGTTAGAGTTAAAGTAAAGTGCAAGAGAGTTGAACTTTCTGCTTTGACTTAGTTCTTCCTCTACTTTGTGTGCTTCTTCTTGTTCTTCTTTGGTTGTTTTAATTACAGGTTCAGTAACCTTTCTGGACAGGCAGGCAGGAAGGCAGGCAACGGTGGCCTAGGGTCGGTCAATCGTTCGTTTTCGGTCAACCCTCATCATATACATATACATTCAAACATGCAAAATCCCAAATGGTTGTAGGAGCCAGGTCCGAAAACCATGTTGGTTGGATTGCCGTTCCCGTTTACTGTTGTTGTTGCTGTTGCTGGTGCTGGTGTGCTGCTGACCAACGGCCCGCGTCTAATGCGGAATGTCAAATGTCAAAATATATGGTGAAAATGTGTCAACTTTCTTATCTGATTTGGTCACGCTGCTACTTTATAACGCCAAATGTACGAATGTGTGTCTATAGAGTTGTTGCCTGTGCGTGCTTCAGCGCACAATAAGAGTGGTGCGCGATGGTGCTATACATAGTGGTGGTGGTGGTGCTCACAGTGGTGGGGGTGTGTGTGTGTGTGTGAGGGGGGTGAGGTTGGCATAGAGGTGAGGGCGTTGGCGTTGGCGTTGGTCGAGACCTGTTTAGAATTCAATTTTCATACAAACGAACCTCCACCTCCCACAACTCCCCACCTCCTCCCACTCAAGCTCCATCACAAAAGCCTTGTCCATAGTTCGCCCGTCGTTTCCCAGTTGCCTATGCCCATTTTTTACTCCATCCCCAGTCAGCAACTTTATTGCATTGTATGGTACTTGGGCTTTGGACATAAACGCGCTTTGAGTTAATAACACAAAAGACTTTTGGCGGCAAATGGTAAAACAACAAACAAACAAAAAAAAACAACAAAAAAAATATAAATAAAAATGTTTAAAAGTTGATTTCTAGTTAGCTGTAAATTAAAATATTTAAAGAGGGGGAAAATTAATTTATTATGCAGTGAAACAAAATGCTGAAAAGATTTTCCCCCCCACTTCGATTGATTGACTTTCTAACTCTCTCCCTCTCTCTGTCTGTCTGTCTGTCTCTCTTGCTATCTCCTACAGCTTGTCTAATTATGTGGTATCACACACATACACACAAAAAAAGAATAACAAGAAACCATTTACTTCAATCTCTATAGATAAGCATTTTAACCATTTTACAGGGGCAAGAGATCAAGTCACTTGGCCATGCTTAACACGCGTCTTAAGCCAATCTAGCTAACCATCCTGAAGCTAAAAGGCACGTCACTACAACTACAACAACAACTAACAACAACAACAACGACATCAGCGACCTAAATGAACTTTGCTTTAACCCCAAAATAAGAAAAAAACTAAAAAAAAATACAAAAAACGTTTGACAAACTCTCAACAAGAAACGGCAGCAGCCACAGTAACTAACTGAGATCGCAGTCTTGTGCATCATCTGGGAAGCAACAGGAACAACAACAGAAACAAGCTCAAGTTGAGCTCTACTTTTGTGGAAAATGATGTGAACCAGTTAGTTGGTAGACTTGGCTAAAAACCGCTAACCAAAGACTGAGACTGAGACAGCGACAGACAACAGTCGAAACGACCATTTAAAGTATATTTTATCATTCATTCAGCTGCATCTGAGTTGGACTTGCTCATTATCATACAATGACATTTTCCTCCAAGTAAACTGTAAAAAAACACACACACACACACACATAAACACAGAGAAAGAAACTAACTACAGACTGCTAGCCATCCATTTGTTGTTGTTGTTGTTGCAACTAAATTCCTTTTGGCCTTCCATTTCCTAGTTGGCTTAGTTTTTTGTTTTTTGTTTATTTTTTTTTTTTTGCTTTTCACTGTTTTTAAGTATCTGCAAAAATTTCGTATGCATCTGATGGACAGCAGCAACAGCAACAGCAGCAACAATCGGGGACAACAACCAGCCAAGAGATCAGAAAAGTTACCACAATAAGTAGGTATATATGTATGTATATATCTTTTCATATGTTATGCCAGCCCTTTGCAACCTTTTGCATTGGCACGTAAGTAGCCGCTGCAGCAACACAAATCGATTGTCATGTTGCTGGCGTCGTTACTTCCATTTCATCCCCCTCCCCACCATCGTTTCCCAGTGGAACAAAAAGGGTGTTTGGTATTCGACATGCCGCAGTTAAGTTTTGTTTTTTTGTTGCAAACGAAACGACATATCTGTTGTATGGCGCTTTACAAATTATCAACACAGATACGGCATTACAGCAACAACTGTTGCTTCTGCTATGTGCAACGGCAGCAACTGTTGCTGCTGCCAAACAACTAACAACCAATGTACGTGTGCAATATGCTCAATGCTGCTGCTGCAGTTTCCATATAGCTATATGGCTATATAGCTTTCCCAGACCTCATCGCATTGTCGCATCGGACGCTTCTTTATTTCTTTCTTTTGCGTTTCTTGTTGTTTTGTTTTCCCATTTCGCGTGTGTGTGTGTTTTTGTGCGCTCAAGTCTTAAGTAGTTCGTGAGTTGAATAACTTTCAATTGAATTGTAAAGTAAACATTGTGTGGACACACCCCAGTAGCTGCAAAAACCCATGCAGAGAGCGAGGGAGAGAAAGATCAGGAATTGGCCTGTTGGCATCGTGCTTGAGCAAACAATTTAAGGATTGGAATTGGGGGGGATTGTGTTTGTGAGTGTGCTGCTCCATCTTCATCTCCATCTCCATTTTTTCCAATCGTTTAATTGTCATGCATTTGGTGCATTTGCCCGCATGCAACTTGCATGAAACTTAATACGAACTCGAACAACTTTGATAAGCATAAAATGCAAAAAAAAAAAAAAAAAAAAAAAAAAAAACCTGCTGCATAAATATCAAATTTCACAGCCGCCGAACGCCAACAACGCCAACAAACATCCAAGTCCGAAACGGATTGTCAATTGAACGCAGCCAGTTGCATAAACATGGCAAAGAAATTGTCATGATCAAAATGTGATATTAAACGTGGCAGCAGCAACAGCAGCAGGAAAATCAGTAACAACAGCAGCAGCGGCAAATGTCTATGCCAGGATTTTGTATTTGTATTTCTATTTGATTTTATTTCCCTAAAAATTATCGTTTTGCGAATCGGTTTGCTTTTTTGCCAAGTAGATTGTTGTTGTTGTTGCTAGTTTGTATTTGTGTTGCCTCGGTCCGTTGAGGTTCGTCGCATAAATAGCAATTTTCTGGCATTTCATTTGACATTTAATTGAGATCGTAAAATTTTGTAAAGCTTTTTCTTGGACATTTACTGTCTCAGGCTAATGTGAAAGATTTTTTTTTTATCAAAGGCCAACCACAAAGAGTGAGAGGGAGGGAGAATGAGATGAGGTGAGGTGAGGTACTTGAATGACTATAATTTGACTTGGAACCGGTCGGTCAGTTGGTTCTGGTTTAGGTTTTTTCATTCTTTTTATTTTTTTGGTATGCCAATCTTTTTGCCCCATTAGGGCGCCTCCCGATGATCAACATTTTCTATATTAAACGGCTGTCAGAGTTTGAGTCTATGCAACGACGACGACGATGACAACGAGTAAGTGGCTCACAGTAGCAACCAACGCATCTGCGTGAAGTAGCATGACAACAACAACAAAAACAACAACAAACATTGCAATTGCACTACAACTGCTGGCTTTGCCCACACATCCGTCGTTCCATCGAGAGCGCCACAAGGCAAAGAAGCATAAACGTTTTGTTCTTTTTAATAGAGCCAAGCGATTACAGGCAACAGCAGCCAGAGCAGCAACAACAATTGCCTTTTTGCCTTCAACGAGCGACGAACGCGTAATCAATAAATCTAAAAATAATTCTACCAATACATGTCAAAGCCGTAATAGGGAAACCATAAATTCTTTGTTGTGTCCAGCACAAGAAAAAAAATGTCCAAAGACACGGTAGCAACTGTTGCATGTTGCTGTTGCTCGTACGACGAACGAAGCCATTAACAATTGTTGTTGCTCTCGCTGCTGTTGTTGGCAACAAACATGCTACGTATTGGCAATAAGTAACGCTGATTTGGCAGTTAAATGCCGCGATCGTTTGGTCAGTCGACTGGTCACTTGCAACATTTTGTTAGTAGCTGGCAGCCAAAACTGGTAAATGTGACACTAATATCCGGAGGATATCAAAAACCCATAAAGCCTTGGGTACAATGAATGAAATCAATCTTGAAAATCATTTCAATACTCAAGCCCTAAGCAATTATTTGTTCTCCTTTTGTCTTTTATTTCTTTTTTTTTTTGTGTTTTTTGCTTGTCCTGCTAACAGCAACCTGCTCCACATTGTGTGCGAATCATGACAACAACAATGACATTATTGGCAACTCCTACTAGTCGTTCTCTACTTTAAGGTTCTCTATCCTATGCGATATCTGTTGTTGTTCTTGTTGGACAGCATGCAAAGCGCCACACGGCGCTTGGATATCTGTGGCTAACTGCAACAGCAGCAGGCACAGCCGAGTTGAAGTCTCTGCAACTCGTTGTCGTTGATCTTGATACTGTGTCATGATTTATTTTTAATAGTTTGCGCTTAATATGCCTCAGCATCCGCCAGACTTGAACTCAAAGAGTTGGAACTGGAAACCCGGGGGATGATGGTAGAGCCAACCTTCTATAGACGGTTGTCTAGTTGTAAACAACAACTGGTGCGGCAACAACAACAGCAACAGCAACATGGCTTTGTTTTTTTTTTTTTTTTTGTTTGTCTTCATCTGTGAGGGAGCAACCAACCAAGTCAGCCAGCCGTGTGCAAAGTAATTGTTGGTAACACCTGCTTCTTCGCGTCGGCGTTGGTGGCAAGCAAACTCTACTACTACGTAAGCTAGGCCAGCAGCAACAGCAACGGCAACTGCAGCAGCATCATCAGCAACAGCAACCTTGGCACAGACAGGATGCATGTTTAATGCACCGTCTGTTTTTTCTACTGGATTTCGAGTTGAAATGTAGAGGCTAGGCTCTACCTCTTCCTCCATCCTCCTACTTCTCCCCCTGTCTCGCTCTCTCTCTCAACTGATCTCGTATACTACTGTTCTCAGGCTGGTAGTTACATTGATTCGTTGTCAGCATGGCATTGTTTTTATGAAAGGTTTTTTTTGCAGTTGCTGCTGTGTAATTCGTTGCAATCATTTTGAAAACGTCAAACGTGTCGGTCAGTCAGTCGGCGGCAATCAGCGTCATCAATAGTCTTTCAAGAAAGATACATTCAGAAAGACGAGAGAGAGATAAAGAGAGAAAAAGTGTGAGAGAGAGGGGGGAAATAGAGAAGCTATGCCATTATTTTGCCATTATATTGACATTCATTTTAGTTGTGTTGTTTTTTTTCTGCCATAGCATTTCGTTAATTGTTTCATAGACGTTAAGTTATCTTTAGTAGCTGAAGAACTGACGCGATTGCTGATGCTGTTACCGGTCGTTGTTGTTGTTGTTGTTGGTGCTGCTGCTGCTGGTAATTTCAATAATAAAACTACAAAACAGCACAACCAACTACAACAACAATCACAAACGACAATTGCCTTGCATGGAGTGAAAGGCTTCAATCAAAGCGAGCAGCAACACAATCAGACAGAGACATAGACGGAGCGATTGCTGTTGTTGCTCTTGCTGTTAGTGCTGTGTTGGTTGCTATTGCGGACGAAGCTGTGCCTGTTTCTGTTGTTTTTTTTTCTCTCTTCTTATTTTGTTGTTGTTTGGTTGTTTTTTTTTTTTTTCTCTTTTTTATACATTTATTTTCCTGCTTTTTCGGCAGACAATGGCAATCAGCAATAGCAACTAGAACGGGGCAAAGCACAGCAAAAGCATTGCAAACGGCAATTGCAAATAATAATGCCCAAGCGGGCAACAGCAACCATCGCGTCATGTCATAGTCACGTCAATTTTGTTGCTGTCGTTGTTGTTGCTGTTGTTGCTGCTGCTGCTGTTGAGACTCAGGAAATCACAGCATGAATCATGCGCGGCCTCAGCTCAGCAAAGAAAAAAATTTTCAGGAAAAAAAAAAATAATAATAATAAATTTATATATATGTACATATACAAAAAAAAAAAAAATACACACAATTCTGTACAACAGAAATAATCACACGATATGTGTGTACACAACAAAACAAAACAACAAAAAAACTAGAAGGCCGGGGCTTCGACCGCGTCAAAGTTTGGATACCCTTGCAGCTTTTTGGGTTACTCTTTCCTTAGCTATAGCCATCAAAATGAAATAAGTTTTATCTAAAAAGGTTAATGTTTGCGAAAGAATGGCCTACAATCCTAGCATACGAAATAACGATCAAAATCACTGTATTCGACCGATCGTTCCTATGGGAGCTATATGATATAGTGACCCGATCTTTATCAAATTCGGCACTGTCATTAACAAATTTATTAAACTAACAAATGTTTCATTTGAAAGCAATCGCGTCAAAAGTAACGAAGTTATTGACAAAAGTCACTTTTCGTGACTTTGACGTTTGTATGGGAGCTATATGATATAGTGGTCCGATCCGGCTGGAGCCGAGATATACAGCCCCTGAAGTATATACAAGCCTACATGCAAAATCTCAGCTTTGTAGCTTTTACGGTCTAGGAGGAGGTCGCGTTGATCCAGACGGACGGAGGATGCTTCCTCCTATGCGTTGCACACTTTTGACCAAAATTAATATACCCTTTTTGCAAGGGTATAAAAACCAAACTGTGCTAAGCTCAAACTGATTCCATATGAGAGTGTGCGTGTGTAAGTGTGTGTGTTGGTCTAGAGGGCGGCGGGACAGCAGCGGGATAGCCTTTAGTTGGCTGCTGCTTTTATGACTTTTACCATGGTTTTTTTCTGTCATTTAAATACCCTTGCCCCATGGATGGGTATTTGTACATATCACCAATATATTTAGTTCGCTACCATCAATGCATTTTTGGAAAGGAATTTACAAATTCAATGTTTTTGTAAATTTTCCTCCAGAAAGATAATTATTTTTGAGTAATTTAATAAAAATCATCGATAAAAATCTTTTTTGATAAACAAAAAATTTGGATAATTTTTATTTAATTACTCAAAAATAATGATCTTTCTTGAAGAAAATCTAATAAAATCGAAATATAATTATTATCATATTAGCTTTTTTTAAAATAACTTATTATAATTACGGTACCTGGTACATATAATACCATTTAATGCTATAGAAATCATTAAAGATGTTATTAATAGCAGAAATAAACAATCATCATAAGTTGCAGTTAGGTTGAAATCATTTTCGAAACGTTTGCCAAATCATGTTATGTACATTGACTGTAATCTAAACACCCTTTACCCTGATTTTACAGCTATGTAAGCTTGAGATGCAAAAAAAAAAACACAACTATATTTATATATATTTTCATGCAAGTCAAACCTTTCAAACAAAGGCCTGCAATCCATTGACATTTCGTCAATGAATCTTACACTTAGATTAGTTTAGATACAGTTTCTATGGAGAGTTAGCATTGAGTTAACCTAGCAATCCAACTGAATGATAGTTCATTCCGATAAAACTAAATCGAATTTATATTTTTAAAGATGTATTTTTAAGTTATCGCGATGTGGTATCGTCCCTAGTCACAAAAAGAACAATCGACGCCTGCACAAATCTGATGAATTATTCATACATTTCTGACACCAGGCATAAACCTTAAAATAGGTGTAAAGCAGCAGATCTCAGTTTAATATAGATAAAATATATTGTCTTCACATATAAAACTTTAATATCGAAAAAAAGTCTGTCACTTTCTTGTGCTCTTTCCTCCAAAATGTCTTTGAGCGTTTTTTTTTTTAAACACATATAGTTTAGTATATAAATCAATGCTATCATAACATGCAGAGTTTTGAAGAGTATGAGGACTTAAGGATTAAACTTAGCCATGGCCAAAAATACACATATTGACATAAATATATTATAGTCAATTAGCGACATTAGTGTAAATATTAGCCTAAGCTTTAGTAGATTTTGCGATTTTATTGTAATCAAAATTTTGCTTGCGGCCATCTCAAATTCAAACATATTTTGTATAAATAGGAACAATATATTTACATGTATACTATTCAGTGTCATGATTTATTCGCATATTAATGTCGCCAAAACGTACGTAACAAGCAGAATGAACCTCATTAGGTATATTAATTCTTGATCAGAATCAGAATGGCCTAGTCAATATGAATACCTAGATCACGGAGTGGCTAAAGCTACCAAATTTTACCTAAGCCAAGCATAAAAACTATTCCTTGACAGAAACATTGTTGATGGGCAAGTTATAAAGTCGCTTGGATACTTCAAAGGGCAAGAGATGTTCATTAAATTGGAATAGTTACTCGTTCAGCTCCCATCTATTAAAGGAATTAAAAAAATATACATTACATTACATTAGGCACAAGAAGGTACAAGGTTTGATGTTGTAAGGTTTGCCAATCGTTTTCGACTTTATTTCGTTGGAATTCCCAACTGGTTTTAGCGTTGAATTTATGTTGTGTCCACTGCAATTCTGAAGATCTTTAGCAAAGTCAGTGCTCGCTGTTTTGAGCTGCGTTTGAAACAAAACAGATAAAATTTTACATATTATCTAGAACGGTATTCTTGTTCAGAATGTATAAGTGAGAGTATTTAGCACTTCGTTGTTAAATTTTAATATATTTATTGTACATATATTGTTGTTGTTGCTGCGGCTTTGGCTTCGTTGTTGTTGTTGGCGGGACACGCGCCGGGTACAAAAGTCAGGCGCATGTCACGCATATTTAAATCATTTTGCCCAAACTGTACCCTGTAAGAATTTGTCTTGGCCTCTTATGGTTACTTTCAGTTGCAGATACTACAAAATTTTCCAATCACTTTTTGGCTTTTTGTTTTTTTTGTTCGATTTTGCAATTTAATAGCAATTTAATTTCAATATATTTTGTTTTTTTTTTTTGTTTTCTAAATAAGTATTTATGCGCAATTAAATGACATTAAAATACAATTTTATTTCGTGCTTTTGACGCCAACGTAAAATTTTGTTTCTCTTTATTTTTTTTTTTTTAATTGCAAATCGAATTGTATAATAAACATAATAAATAAATTCAAATAAAATTAGTAAATGTTGTTGTCTGACATGTGGCGGCAATGGCAAGTAAGTAGCAGCAGCAACTGTTGTCGCTGGTGGGCGCTGTTGAAAACAAGGCAAAAGGCATACACACACACACACACACACACACACACACACACAAAGACAAACATTTAAAAACAATTTGTTTGTTTTATTTATTCATTGCCAGAAAACGAAATCAAAATTGGTCATGCCCATCCCCCGTAGGTTAACACCCACTACAACTTCTACTCCGTGTTCTTCTTGATTGTGGGTGTCTATTTTTTTTTTTTTTTTTTTTTTTGTGTTTTTGGTTGCATTAATCAAGTTTATGCGATTTGAGAAATGCTTGTTATGGGTATCTACAAGAATTGTATTTGTCGGCTAAATTAAAACAGCAATTAAATGGCCAAAAGGCAAACAAGCCCCAGCCCCAGCCTCAGCAGCACTCAGCGCTCAACTCCACCTTTCCACTCCACCCTTCTATTCGCCCATGTTTCCTGGCACCTTCTCATGCTCTGTGTGCATGGTAAATGAGTTGCAACTGAAATTCAATTAGCTAACAAAATTCCATTTTGGACCACAGCATGGACAACAAGAGGTAAAATAGCCACAGTAACCACAACGGCAGCAGCAACAAGAACAAAAACAATGGCAGTCAAATAGCCAAAAACTTATAAACACTGTTAGTAACTACCCATCTACCCCTCTCCCTTTACCATCCCCACCGCTCACCGAACCCTCAACCCTAACCGTTCTAACCCATCGCATCAACGCAGTTTGGTCAACAAAATTTTCGGGTTTTGAAAATTGAATTAGATGCAGCAGACCGTGTGGCAATGACAGAGATAGAAAGATAGAAACAGAATGGGAAAGAGACGAAGGAGACATAGTTGATGGTGAATAAGAGAGTAGGTGAAAGAGGAGGAGGAGTAGGAGAAGGTACAGCGAATGGAGCGATGGGAAGCCATTTCATCAGTCTTGTCGTCCTGTCGTCTCACTCTTATAGTGCTGCCACATTGCTGCCGTCAATATTAACTGCATTATTGAGCATTGCGGCCTGCCACAAACATGTAATTGAATTTCACCCTTCCGTTATCCAGTCAACACACACACACACACAGGGCACTCCAGTCCCTTGGTCCATCCATCCATCCGTCTCTCTGTCTGCTTGTCCGTTCCATCAGTCATCGCCATGTTGTTGCTCTTACTGTTGTTGTTTTGGGGTTAACCTTGATGGTATTCGGGGTCGGATTGAAAGGGAACATGTCAAATATAGTGGGGGGTGTGGAGTTGATACTACAAAATGGGGCCGATGGAGGCAGATTGCGGGTATATATATATAAGAGTATATATATTTACAACGTGTTGTGGAGACGAATGACGTTGTGGGTTTCCATAAATATCAATAGCGAGAGCTTGCACACGCAAAATTTAATTGCTCATTGCAAAATTGTGCGGTTATAACGATAAATTTAGAATACCTTTGAAAGATGGGTAAAAGGGGCTAAATACAGTGTGGGAGAAAAAGACACAGTGAGAGTATAGATAACTTACACTGAGCATCTAAAAACTAGTTCCAACTTTTTCTGGGTAGCTAAAGTAAAATATCAGAAAACATGTACATACATATGTATACATATTCGAATTATGGCAAAATCTCAATTTTGTCTTTAAAAACATTTTCAATTCCCATTTTTTTTAGATATTCCAACTGTACAATTTTAATAATTTTATACATGTATAGATTGATCCATTAAAAAATAAAAGTTTTTGGCTTGGTAATTTTCGAGGGATGCATTTGAGTATTAATTAAAATTGTCCGACAACTTTGAAAAACAAGAGAAAAGGGCAAAAAAATGATTAGAAATATCGATATTTCGAGGTGTGTCCACTAGGATTCGTCTACGATCTTTATAGGCAATATACACAGTGCCGTTCCTAGAAATATTTTCTGTCATCTTATTAACATACAGGAAAAATGTTAAATTTTTCAAATTCTGTACTCTTTGACTTGTATATTACAACATTATAGATAAACTTTTTTAGCTTCCAGCGAAATTAACTTTTGTTTTCAACAACGATCCGATGATATTATATTCGATCGAGCGTAAGCTATGTTCTTATAGTTCATAGTTAAATCAGAATTAGTTCAGTGTCCTCAAAAATTTTACCTTCGAGTAGAAACTTGTCGTTTGACTGAAATCTATGCTAAGACCTGTTAAAAAATCAAAATCTATGCACTAAATCTCCAATAAAACTATTGATCGATAATGTCAATTGAGTTACAAAAGTTTTTGATATTATATTTCGATATTTTTTAACGCATTAGTAGGATATCTAAAATCTTGAAAATCCGTTTGAAATTTCACCGAAATGTACAATTAAAAACTTATTATTGAAATTGATTAATTAAGGCGACTTTTGCTAGAAACAAATATTTTATACTACATATACATATGTATATTGTTGCACATAAACCTTAGGCCGAACTAGAACTGTATAATTTATGAATTCTTCTGAGAATTATTTGTATATGTTTACCAAAAACCAATTCTTGGACTGTTTATTGCATACTTTTTGGACAAAAGTTCCCCCTGAAAAATTTGTTTTCCTGTCGATAAGGCATGTCCTTTGAAAAGGCTTTAGTTGCTTCTCCTAAAAACTATCTTAATGTTAGAGGTCGATTAGGCTTCTATAAGTCCAGATTGGCTAAGACATGATATAGAACAAAATGCAATTTAGAGATAAGAATAAAACAGAATTAAATTTGACATTATTTAGATTTCTTATTATTCATTTATCTGTGACAATGTCAAAGGCATTAAGTAAATTGTTTAACCATGTTGCGAAGTGTTTATTGTAGGCCAAAAATATACATTTATATTCCATTTGCAAGTATGATACATTTATGCGTATATATTCCATTTCCGTTATACATGAATTATATGCAGAAATTATCGCCATTCGGCATAAGTATAATGCAATATTATTAAGCCAATTTCACTTTGTTGTTTTGATTGTTGTTGCTGTTATGTATGATGCAATTTTTCGTAACCAAATTTTCATTGTGGATTTATTGTTTGCCTGTTTGTTGGTTGGTTTGTTGTTGTTTTTTGTTTACTTGTTTGATTGGTTTATTTGTTTTGGTGGCTTTTATTATTGTCTTTTATGTTTCAGCTATTATTCATCGTTGCTGCTGCTGCTGGCCCCCATTTTGGCCAATGGAAATGTTTGCGCTATTCAATTACAAAATGCGCTTATCAGCCGATTCAGTCAGTCTGTCCATCTGCCCGTCTATCCACCCTACAGTCAGCCAGTTCGTCAGTTTGCCAGTTAGTCAGCCGATTGGCCGCATTGTTGGTTTTTGTGTTATAATGATTGCAATTGTGACAACAATGAAATCATTTCAGCTGGCCATTAAGTCATCAATTAAAATAAATAGAAATTAAAATGAATAAATATTGCAAAGTATTGGTTGTAATTGTCAAATGTGTCACGACGATGAACAATGCGGTTAGCGAATTGATAAGCGCACACACGTCTTCTATGCCTCCCAAACTCCACCCTTCCCCTCCTACATCGTGTGGGGTCAAATTGAGGGGTCAATGAGGAAACAAACCGTCTCTATGGGGCAATTTTATTCTATTGTCTAATGAGTGGCAGCTGCAAAGAATATACTACCCGATAAGAAATCATCAACAATAACAACAAAAAAGAAAAAAAAATGCAAGGAAAACAAAAAACAAAAACTGTGCTAAAAAAATTACAAATAGGGACTATATGTAATATTAATTCTTAATGACTAAAATGTGTGGCAAGATAAAAAAAAAAAAGTCAATTCATAAAAAAATGTATTTCGTTTTTTATCAATTACCAATTTATTATATGTACATAAAGAAAACTTTGGTGTTAGGTGTTACGATAGGTTGCAGGAAAAGATGGCAAAATCGATTAAAGATTATCAACGATTTTTAGACTATAAAGTAAATAGAACGAATTCTTTAGAAACTAAACTATCTTACGACTTACAATTAGAAAGACAAAAAAGTTAAGTATGAAAATACTCACGAAAAAATCTTGGCTCATTCATATAAGATTTTAAATTAAATTTAGCTAAATCGCTTTAAAATACTTAACTAAGAAATGTAAAGGAATAGAATGTTTATGAAAACAAGCTTATGCTGTGAGACAAGTTTAATATTTTCAATGAATTTGCAAGTTTAAGTTATAGAAAATTGAAGATTGATTGAATGAAAAGCCAAAACTAACTTATACCTAAAAACGCATTGTTTTTCACCCTTGGGGCTAATTGTATTTCAGTTTGCTGTTAGGGAGGTTACTTTCTACGAAAAATAAGAAAAAAGAAAAAAAACCAATCGAAAAATTTGTTCGTCTATTGGAGGTGTTGGCAAGAAGAAGTTTTACTGTACTTATGTATATTTAGATACCAAATGGATAGGAAAATTTCAGAGATCATATAAGAATACGTCTAGAATTCTGACAATTAGACATTATATGAGCAAGAATATAAGCCAGTTTAATTAAGAAATTAAATCTGTTTTAAAATTGAATTATTTGTCAAATTTAGATTTTAATTTAAAGTTGGCTAAATTATAATTCTTAGTTATTTCAATTGTGATTTGTTAAGGACGTAAAGAAAGGAAAGCCAAAACATTAGTTAATGGACAGTGTTTAATTGAAGCTTCCAATTGAAGTTACATATATCAAAATCGAAATTGTTGACTAAGCTATGCACTTGAAATTTTATTTTACTCTCACTCTGCCTGCTCATTGTCGCCCCTCTTCAGTCACGATTGTATATAATGAGTTGAATCAAGTGCATGCATGGTCAAGTGCAGGAGGGAATATTAACTACCCATACGGTGTGTATCTTGATTCCAAGTTAATTAACACATACCCTAGAGCCATTCTCATCCTCTTCCACCTTCTTGTGCTCAGTTCTTCGTCTTCTTCTTCATTCTCGTTGGTAACCATTTGTCCATTTGACAGACTTAATGACTTAATTTTAATTTGCAGCGGCAAATAATCAATTTGAAACTGTTTGTGCAAAGTCTGACGCTTGATGACATGACATGATGTGTGTGTGTGGACCTGGATCTGGATCTGGTTGTGGATGTGGATGTGTAGATGTCCATAGCACATATGTCCACATATCAACAGAAGCAGCAGCAGCTCACTCGCTCTCTTCCTCTTAACAGCGTGGACTGTTTGCCGATGGGGCAGCAAAAAAAAACCAGCCAGCCAGCGAGAGGCAACAACAAATGTTGTTCAAGTAAAATGTTTACTTTTGCATTCATTGTAAGTGCTGGGAGCCGTTAAAGGGGTGTGGGGGTTGGGGCGTATATAGGCTCATCGATAACAGCATGTGGAAGGCCATTGGACTGGGTAACCAGAGTTGTTGTTCTTGTTGTTGTTGCTGCTGCCTCCACTGATAACATTTGGCAAATGCAAATGCAAACGCAAAAGCGTATTAAAAATGCCCAAAGAGACATGACAACGACCAATGACTGAGAATGGGAATGAGAATGGGTCCGGAGCATGGGGATCTGCTCCTCCATTGACCATTTGGCATGGGTGCATTGGCCGTTGACTCTGTCTCTCCCTATCGTTCTCTCTCTGTTGCTGGCTGTTGACTGCCGCTTGGACCCATTCATTTGGCCAGCAAACATTTGCATTGGCCATTCTCGGTCAATATAGACAGATTTCCATGCAAATTTAATACGCAAACATTTGGGCCGGCCCTAGCCAAATTGAAAATCTCATCTGAGCAAAGTGGCTGCTGTTGCTGCTGCTGCTCGTTGCAGGTTGCTATTGCAGATTGTTGCAGGCGGGGAGGAGGACAAAGTGGCTGCTGCTGTCGCTTGCGCATTTCGTTGAGCTGCAGCAACAGCAGCAGCCGCTCTCTAACGGTTAGGCAATCAATTATTGGCTCCCCAGCTTCAGAGCAACCATGGCTCTAATCTTGCATCTCTGTGTGGCGGATGTGGAAAAGCGCGCTTGCTCGCGCGCGCTCTGCCAATTTACAATACAAACAACATGGAGCCACCTCGACTCGACTCGACTTTAGTTGGCTCTGCCTTGCATTTGCCTCTCTTTCAACTGCATCCGTTTCCGTTGCCTTGAAGCAGCCAGCCAACTGCCAAGGCAAATGGTCCACCACAACAAAAAAATAAACAGAGATACAAGAGGATAGAGACATAGAAGGGGTAACCTGTGTGAGAGAGTGGGAGTTAAAGCCGATTTTCACATGCCCTTGGGTTAATGCAATATTAAGTACCCCTGTTTTTGGTCATGATGAGTGAATGCGCTTAGTGCCAATTTGCTGGCGATAGAAACAAATTTGCATGTGGGCAAAAGTCGTTTTGCAATTAATCTATCAATTTATTCAAGCAATGACTAAAGCAATCTATTAAACTTTGGCTTTAAAATACCAATGTGGAAATGGAAAGCAATCTCTTTTATATGCTTTATTCCTTGCATTTTCTGATTCTTTGAGTCGATTTCCCAGATTATTTCAATATATGCATGGGCGCCACTCTGAAATAGTTTTCATAGGTCACAGCCATTGAAATTAATATTAAAGTCAAAAAGTTATGGCCAATAATTGCTTTGCAACTGCTTACCACTTTGGTCGTCAAAGGTCTTTTTCACTGAATATTACTAAATTCGAATAATTGTAATGATATTAGCCTAGTGCCTCCCGGCAATCCGGAGAAGATGAATAGATCCCTCTTGTACTTTTTATTATAAATATTTTCAGAAAACTCATTCATCAGATTTTACTCTCTACTCAGTGTCTCGTTCGTAGTGCTTAATATGCAAAACTATGAGAAGTATCTTCACGGTTGTATGTTTGGGTTTCCCCTAATTCTAAGTAATTGTATAGTTTTGACAATACTAAACATATTTATTTACACTGTTAAATTTCACTATGTGGCAAAATTTTGAAACAACCTCAATCTGCGCTCTTTTCATACAAATATACGTACAAATATATGTTAGCTTTGCCCTTTATTGTCTCAATTAAGTTTTTTTAAATTGGAGTGGCGAAAGGGGACGTGGCAAATTAAAATTTGGTGGCTTTAACTCTTATGGCTTTTGAGATCTAAGCGTTTATACGAAAAGACTTGTCTAGATCGCGATGGCTGTTAGAGCTGATCAAGAATATATATATTTCATGGGGTCGCAAAAACTTTAATCTGCTTTTTATACTGACGACTTGGTTTAACAAGAAAGAGAACATTAATTCTCATTAAATTCGAAATGCTTTGTAAGTGCGTTCGAAAGTAAATGTCAAAGATCGAGAAAACTCTTCTGATTCCTATCATAATTTTTGTCATTTTGGTGAGCCCGAAAGGATATTTTTACAACATGCATACGAATATTTAACTGGGCATAGCAATTGCTATTAGCCAACTGTTTTAACCCTTTTTTGAGTTCATTCAAAACATCACATAAAAATCAATTAACGCATTTCATTGCGCTGGGGCTTCTTAACGACTCCTTTTTCCCATTTTGACTCTGCCTACTCAAGCGCTATGCATTTAAATACGTTTCGTGTGAACATCAAAACGGTTACGAGGACAGCCCCTACTTGACACCATTGCCACCAGGAGCAGGAGCAGGAGCAGGACATGAACACACTCACACAAACACACACAGATATACGCAATTCAGGACTAACAGGGACCAACAGCGACCGTCGCATAACGTTTGCTACTTCCGGACCTCGTCGCTCCTCGTCCTCGTCCTCGTCCTCGCCCCTGTCCCTGTTCCTGTCCCTGTCCATGTCCCTGTTCGGTGCTGTCCTTTCTCTTGTCGTCTCTACTCTGCAAATTAAATGCAATGACAAATGCACTCCGTCAAATTGAAAAGGGATTTCTCTTATTAATTATGACGCCGCCGCAGTCAGGACAGCAACAGCAGCAGCAGCAGAAGGAGAAGGAAACGAAAGCGGTGCGAAAGGGTGTAGGGAAAGGGTTGATGACAACATGTCGTATATAGAGTGAGAGAGAGGAAGAGTATAAGATGAGGATGAGGGACTGCTGCGACCAGCCAACTGTCGATTTTTCAACCCATACCTGATGGCCACCAAGAGAGGCATCTGTGTGTCTGTGTATGTGTGATTGTGTGTGTATGCTTGTGCGATGCACATTTAAATAATAACTCTGCGGTTGGCCGCAACATGGCCGCCTTTTGTTTTTCTCCTACCTTTTATGCATTTTTTATGTCATTTTTCTAGAGGTTTTTTTTTTGTTTTTTTGTTGTATTTTTCACATTAAATGTCATCAACTATAAGCGCCTGCGCAAATTGCTTGCCCACCACAGTTAACCCTTTATTGCCCAGCCTCCTGTTTTCAATTATTTTAAATGAATTGCCACAGCTTTCTGAGAAATGATGCACAAGAATGGAATGGTATGAAATCAATTCAAATGTAGAGTGTAATGGCATGGTGGTTGGCGTGAAGTGGGCTAGAACAGCATATAATATATGATTTTAATTCGAATTGGCATTCATATCCAGCAGAGCTTAAAGCAACGCCTCCCAAAGTGTACAAAAAAAGCTTTGATCAATAAATATTTCCACTCATTTCTTGAATTAACGAAAACCAACTAAATTAACATCGATTGACTTTATCAACTTCATCTTTACTGAATTGAATGTAAAGCCAAAATACGTTTTATATATAATGTCACAACGTCCTTAATAATCACTTTTATTAAGCTAAGAATTATTAAACTTTATGATTAAAATAAAGTAATCATTTTATTATTTTAATCTGTTATAGACCAATCATTTGAATGGACGCCTTATAATATAATTAACTGATCTGTCTGAATTAAAGTATACAAGTGTCTGGTGTATGTAAAAATATTGCCAAACTTCAGCATTGACGATGGACATGGTTATATCAACTTGTCATGCTGATAACAATGTAGGTATATATATATTTTAAATCACGGGAAATGCTTATTCCTATTCCTTACAAGAATAATAATAAAAGAGATGGGAATGGACTAATTTGCATTTCATGATACTCTTACACATAATTTTTACAATTTGCTATTTGGTTAAGGTTAGTGTAATACACATTTGTCAACAAATTCAGATTTTTAATACTTTTTTTGTTTGTTTTATTATAATTATAATTATATAGGCTTGAAATTATGATTAACATGATGTTGTAGTAACATTTATTTTATTTCCAAGTATTTATTGCTGAAGAAAATATACCTGTGTGTGTGTTCTTATAAAGGCATAAGTTGAGTATGTGATTTAATGTAATTTGGTTGTGGTAAGAAGTTCATTTTTGCGTTTTGTGTGAAGTGATTTTTATATGTCCGAGTCTAAGTCGGGTTTATATTTATTTGATCTGTTTTAGAGAGGTATTCTTAGTGGTTTTTTATTATGTTATATGAGTTGAGTTATTTTTGAAGTTTGGTACCAGTTAGATGTTTAGTTAAGATTGGTATGCTTATGAATTCTTGTAGGGTCAGTGGTTGCTTTACCATGGTTTTCGCTGTTAAATCTGGGAGTACGTTTACCTTTATCCCTATGTTTAGGTAACCAGTACCCAGAAGAAGTACATATCAATTAAAAAAAGGTAACAAAAAGAACCAACTTTTTAACTTCTTAATTGAAACTAAAAACTAAAACGCAATTTTAAACATTTTAGCGCCGAGAAAAACAACAAATTTCAAGATTTCAACTTTTGGAGTTTGCCCCACTCTCTTAGGGGGAACTGCACCGATAAAGAGATATAGGAAAGTTTTTTCAAAACTTCAAAGTCAATTCGTCAAATTCGAAAGAAGGCACATACATACATAACTCAAGATATTTCTTAATTTACAATTCTCACAATATAAAAAAAAAAAAAAAAAAAAAAAAAAAAAAACAAATAAAAATGTTGAAAAATTTCATTGATTTCGAAACTTTTCGTTTACGTTTGTGCTGTTTGCTGTTGGCTAGCCGATGATGTTGTTGTTGCTGCTGCTGTTGGTTTTGTTGGAAAATGCATTTTAATGCCACTTGAGCGTATCTCTACAGAGCATTTTATTCGCCACTCCGTCAACATGTCATGTCAAATGTAATTAAGCGATTATACATTCGACTTCTTCTCTACTTTGCTGGACTGACTGTTGCTTCGTTGGTCTGTTGGTATGTTTCAGTTTCGTTTTTTGTATTTTTTATTTTTTTAATTTTTGTTTTTTTATTTTCCTCTTCTTTTTGGGTCTGGTGAAAGATGAAAGTCTTTTTTAAGCCACTTTGACAGCATAATTAAACTGGCTGTTGTTGTTGTAGTTGCTGTTGTTGGTGTCGTGACTTGGGCTATCTCTTGAAAACGTTTTGTATTTCTGTAAATACGAGGAAAATGTTTCTTAACAACAGAAGAGAAAAAACTGGACAAAAAAAATTATGCAGATGAGTAAAAGTTTTCAATAATGAATAAATATAACTGAAACTAAGCAGATGTTGAAAAAGTACAACGAAACGAATGAAGAGGGTCATCGCACGTCGGATGCGATTGGATAAGAGCTGAGAAATAATCTATCATTCTGATTTTGTATTCAAGGGTGTGAAATGCTCATCTACAAAACGGTATTATTTTGATATGATATTCACATGAAATGTTTCTCATTCAATTTCATCTGTTTTCTGTCTGTGAGTGCATTTAACTGCAAACGGGTGAAAATATGCAAAACTCTTTATTCTTGATTTATAAAAGATAATTAATAGTAAGATTATGTATTCTTTAGTTTGTAAATACATTAACGGACATATTGTCGGCGTTTCCATTTGGATTTTTATGGAACAAATTTTCAAAAATAATCAACATTTATTCGTATCATTTCATTTGAAGAAACTTCTTGGCGCCTGCCAAGTTCAAGTAACTCTGTTCAATAAATAAAAGCCTTTTAACCTCATACATTTTATGAAAACTAGAGTAGAAGTTTCTAATGTTTTAGCAGTTTTTATGGCAGCTGAATTTTTTGCATGATCCAAAAACCCTTACCGCTTGTAATAATCTTCCTATATCCATTTACTAAAGGATTAACTACTCACACCAAGCAAAACCATTTGCCCTTATTAGTCACTAACCAATGAATTAAATTAAGCGTTAAGTTAGTAAATTGAGAATCTCCTCAAACGTTAGTTAAGATCTGCCATAGCTCAATATTTTCTAGTTAACTCTACTATTACTTCTGCCTTTTGAAATTAAGGCCAGGATCATAGCATAGCATCATCTGTAGAGAAGGCCTTTGTACCACTCGGCCTTTTAACTTAGCGCTCACTAATTACTCCGGGGATTTCATGACATTAATCTGTAGGAGCGAACTTAACCAATTTTGAGAATTTTTCAGAGAATCTGAGACCAAAAATGAAAATATTTTCTTAATCTAGACACTAGTACATAAGGCGACTAGAATCAAAATTGATTGATTGAGTTTTGTCTTCTTTATGGGGACACCTTCTGAGAACAGGTGTACAAAATTTAAAGGTGATTGCTCAATTTGTACGCCCACCAGAATTTCCGACAGTTGGAATAACGTTGTTTTGAGAAATACGCGATCAAAGTTTGGCCGCTGCAGCTTAGCGCATTTGACATCGCTCCATAAATTCCGAAGTTTTGAATATTTTGATGTGAAAACTTGTTGGTACATTCAGAAAATGCAAAAAAAAAAAAACAATTTTTGACTCAAGAAGGTAGAAGCCACTGAACCTACAGAAGCGCATGTATTTCTGCGCCAACTGACGAATCGTTAAAGCAGGTTTTGACATTTTTGGAGACAATCTAGACACATATTTTAGACTTTGATTTTTTCAACGATTAAGGAAAAGTTTGGTGAATTAGATCAATTTTTAGATGTCTCATCAATTGCATTCTTAATTCAAGCATTATTTTGCTTAATAATAGACTTTAATAATGTAACTGTTCATCAAGTTTGTTTGCTCATCATTCTTATCTCATTTTCTTGTGTGGTGAATGATGTTAAAATTAGCTTAATTAACGGAATTAAGCCAGAGGATCCATCAACACTCATCTTTCGTTGCTGATAATTAACATAATTTTGTAAAATTTCGCACAGTGCATAATTGCTATATTAGTAAACAAACCCGCTTCTCCTCTTTCCTCTCCTTTTTCCTCACGGTCGTATCCATTTCTCATGTTCGACTGGCCCTACTCCTCTATTGGACTCCACCCGGCATCTTTTAGTTAAAGTCGTGTTGTGGTTGCTGCTGCCGGTGTTGCTGTTGTTGCAGCGAATGTCGTGATCAGGCAACAGCCATCCAGCCAGCCAACAAGCGAGCCAGTCATTCAGTCATCGTCAGCGTCATCCACTTTTGCTTCTGGGAGTATAGACCCGGGACCAGGGACCCGGGATCCGGGGCCAACGAACGAAACGACACAATGTTTGGGTGTCAAATTGATAATCGCGTGAGTTGTTATCACAACAACGTTGGCACACACACACATGCATACACAGGTGAAGTGCATGTTGTGCAAAAATGCATTAGCTACACGTCGCCACATTTTAATGCAATTTACAAGCAAAATAATGAGAGAGAGAGCGAGAGAGAGAGAAAAAGAAAAGGAGAGAGTACTGAATTCTTCAGGGTTATGCCGCCAGCTTAAGGGGTTGCTGACCAGAAGACTAACTTTTTGGTTCTTTTAGCTTGTTGTGTGTTGTAACCCAAATATTACATTACTGGTACATACATATATGTATATGTATGTATTTGTATAAAGAAATTTTACCGTTTGTTCGCATAATTTGCTATCAGCAACTTCAAATCGCTGGACAGACAAAAAAAAAATAGCCATTAAAGCGCGCCCTGGCCAGCGAGTTGAAGGTGCAAACAAGCACCAAAAATTATCAAAAAAAAAAAAAAAAATCAAATTCATATAGAGACGACTGGCCAATACCCTGTTTCCGAAAACTGGATATCATCAACTACATATGAATATCTTCAAAGGTTTACCCAAATGGGCGCCAGAAACGAAAAGTCCTTGCTTCATTTATTGAGAAATATGGCTCTAAGGGTTTAACGATTAACTGGCCACAAATGTATATATGTACAAGATAACCTAATCAGTTTCAGAAATATTCAAGTCTGCTTTTCTTTTCCAACTCGAAATCGAAATACTCGTTCGCTTTCGTTTTTAGAGGAACTTCTCGAGTTAATTTGCATTGAAATCTTCAACTTTTTGGTTAAGACATCAAATCAAATATATTTAAATTTCTTTCCTCAATTCCGTAAGGACTCTTAAACGAAACCCAAAACAGGCCTAAAGGATTACCTAATTGGTTTTCAGTTCTGTTTTTGTTTTTGGCTTAATAAGTCGTTGAAATCGAATTTGATATCCGTTCTTGTATTTGGATTCCAAATATATTTAATCACCTTATTTGACTAGTAAATCGTTTGCCCTTTAGACCTTCTATAAAATAAATTTATGACATGGCCAAATTTTCCGTTGGCCTGTTCTTGACTGCTTAAAGCAGCCTAATGACTGACAAAGAAAATGTAGAAAAACAAATGTATGTATGTATAAATAATATTATTAACCTTGTATTAGAATTCCAAATGAGTCACTTTCTTTTATTCGTCAGAAATTTCAGTAAATGTTAACGATTACGAACTACGATTTAGTGTTGAATTTAGCCGCTGATTTACTAATAAATTTACTGATAAGTTAAAAAGATTGTCATTAGAATATATCAATTTACAGACAAATAAACAAAATGTATAAAATGATCTACCCAAATAGCTAAAAGGTATTGGCCAAAAAAATAAGTAAAGGGTTGCTCTTGTTGTTGTTGTTGGTGGTAATGTTACTTTTGTTTTTGTTGTTTTATTAATGGAGTATGTGTGTGTGAGTTTGTGTATGTGGATATTTAGTAGGGCCTTTCAGTTTAAAGCGCATTTGTTTACCCACATGTCCGGATGGAAAGGTGCAGATAAAACGCAATTACATGCGATTATCACGAAATATGTAGCGAAAATTATGAAATATATATAATTTACAGTTAACCAAACTGTGTGCCTCTTGATGCACACACTCTGTGTATGTCGATGCAACGATGTGACGATGCGACGTTTGACGACTTTGTTGTGTATATACATACATACATATGTACTATAGATGTATATGTTGTTGTTGTTGTTATTGTTGATGTTGGTGCTGTCTCCGGCTGGCTTGGCCTGGCATGGCATGGCCTGGGCTTAGGGTGTGTGCCAAACCATAAAAATGTTGTTAAATACACGACGTAAACGTAAACGTGAACGCAAACGAGACGACACGGCCAACAAAAAACAAAACAAAAAAAAAAAGTCTGAAAAGGAAAAAGAAGAAGAAGAAGTAGTAAAGAAAAGTGGCTGTGCGTGTGTCGTTGTTGTTGTTGTTGCTGTTGTGCATAAAAAGTAAACAAAATTGATTTGAAAATTGCACAAGTCAGCCCAAGTCATCCGTTGAAACACTGGACTCTAGCCACAAAACACTTTGTGTAGACAAAGAGTGTTAGTGAGAGAAAGATGGAATGAGAGAAGTGGTGAGGAGGGGGGGTAGGGTAGGTGTCATAGTATAGTGTATACAGTAATGCACACATAATGACAACAGCAACATCACAAACACAACAACAACGGCAACAATGAAGCCACAACCTAAAACTATGAAACATGCGCGAAAATCACTAGTTGCAATTACCTCATCCCCCTTCCTGCACCCTCTAGAAAACCCCCACCATTTACCCGCCACCCCTCCCATCCGACCCATACACAGTGCCAGGTTGAACGCCTGGCCACCAAGACCCTATCTCGACGTCTTCTTTGTTTGGTGCATGTCGCGTTCTGTTTTTATGACGGTCCCACACCCTCTCCCTAATCCCTGTCACCCGTCCCCCACTCTTTCTATCTCTTACTCTCTCTCTCTCTCTCTCTCTCGCTCGCTTGGCATTGCATTGGCCTGACTTGCCCTGGGCCCGTTCGCATGTTTATTTTGGCTTAAATGTTTTGGGTGTTGTAAAAATGTAAAGTAAAGTGCAAATAACGGTGCCCTCAGCGGGCAATCTATCATGTGCTAATAAGTGGGTATATTAGCCTTTCATTCTCTCTGTCTCTCTTGTTTTCTATCCCACTCTGGCGTACTCTTTCTATTTAAGATAATATGACAAACTGCTGGGCCGCGTATCGTATGACATTCGTCGTCGACATCGTCTTTGCTATCGTGTGATGAATTAGTCATGGCAAAACTGTTTTTTTTTTTTTTTTTCGTCATTTGTTATGGACGACAACTCTGGCAGATGCTTTTCAAGCAGTTTCAGTCAAAAAAGTCAAATTTCTTATACTACCCATAAGAGTTTCGCGGTAAACAAATAAATGTTGTTGATACATACTCAAGAGAGTTCTGTAGCATTAACAGAGAAAGGCATAATAAAAATAATTCTGAATCACACGATTTTGGTGTAGTTTGGTTTAGAGTCTTCTTCGAAACATTTGCCACTGTCTGGATACTATTTTCCGACTTCAGATATCTAACTTGGTAGATGGGCTTCTTTTTTGATAGTCGTGTCCAATGTTCTATCGAAACAAAGAATGGTCTTGGCGGCAAGCCAAATTATTCATAACATGAGACAACCAAATCGCAAACGACTTTTTCTACAATTATTCACTACTAATTAAACTGTAAAAACGACAGCTAGTATTATTTTTTCACATTGGTTTCATATTTACGTATTCGATAGATATAGTAGGACAACATTGATGCTCTCTTCCCTTCAGATATCTCGCGGTGCTTCAAGAGAACTAAGTCACCTTACTCAACCTTAGCCATCCGTCTAAATTAAATTGACTACTATATGTACATGGCACAATCCAAGGAGTTGCAGTTGCACTTTAATAAGTCTCCTGCGCGTGTCCTTCTTACTACTTGGAGATTTAAATGGATAAACTTTTGTGAGGTGACGCTGTCCCAGTTCAATTATGGAAAAAGATCGGGAATGATCGGGCAAGTAACGAAATGATATACATAACTCAGGGAATCACAATCCACCTCCGCAGAAACTCAGATATAATCGTTTTCGCTTGGGATAGCATTTTGCTGAATTATCTCTTACCCCACTAATCGTCATATTTACTGCCATAATACATTTTCCATCCTTATCTATAAAATAATTCTTAAAAGCTCCGAAATTCTATTAATTATAAAGTACTTCTTTTTTTGAGCTTTGTGCTAATTAGGTAAACTTTAAATTTATATCTAGTCATTCATTTGACATGGAGTTATAAAGTTATAGTTATACATATATGTATGTTGAAATAATAGGCTGAAATTAAATTCAAATTCTTTGAATTGGTGGAACTTTTCTTCTTAAAGTTTTCAATACGTGAGATTGTTTCGCAACGAGCTTATCACCTTTTGTATGCCCTACAATTTAAAAAATTTTCTTTAATTATTGCTTCTCTACAAAATATTACCAAATTATTTTATATGTTTTAAAAAGGGAATTTTCGGACTGCTCTATATCCATTGTCAATCAGCCCACAGGAACAAATACACATTTTCGAAAATGGTTTCAAGAAAATTCAATCATTTTATCCCATTGTTTATGTCTTATTTATAATATTATTACTAAACAAATTCAGTTTTACCCTACTATATAATAGAGCATTAGATGCCAGACCTTTCTTTATTTATATTTTCACCTTTGGAAATAGGGTATATTAATTTTGGTCAGAAGTATGAAACGCATAAAAGGAACCATTTCCAAACATATAATGTATACATATTCCTGATCAGCACGACGAGACGAGTTCAAATAGCCATCTGTCTGTCCGTCGGCCTGGATCAATGCGAACTTTTCCTAGACCACTGACTTTTCTCAACAACTTCGTTCAAATTTAACAATGGTGAGTTTATTACACGTTCATTGAGATCGGGTGACTATATCATATAGGGAACGATCGGTTGTAAACTGTGACTTTGATTAACCTATAGCCATCAAAGTGGAAAAACGTTTCATGTGAAAAAGCTAATGTTTGCGAAGAAAAGGCCTACTATCTAAGCATAGGAAATAACGAAGTTATTGATGAAAGTCACTGTTTTCGACCGATCGTTCATATGGGTGCTATATGATATAGTCAAATTTGGCACAGTCGCTTATTAATTTCATAACAATAGCTCAAAAAACAACGAAGTTATTAAGAAAAGTCACTGTTCGTGACATTGCCGTTTGTATGGGAGATATATGATATACATAGGTGTCCGATCCGGCTGAATCCGAGATATACAACCCCTGCAGTATATACAAGCCTCTGTAGCTCTTACGGTCTAGGAGAAGTTTGCGTTGATCCAGGCTGACGGACGGACGGGCAGACTCGTCTCGTCGCGCTTATCAAGAATATATATACTTTATATGGTCGGAGACGCTTCCTTCTATGCGTTCCACACTTCTAACCAAAATAAATGTATCCTTTTTACAAGGGTGTAAAAAAAACTTGTATAAAAACTTTGACGCAATCGAAGTTTGCCCCGGTCCTCTATTGACTTCGCCTATTAGGTGTATATTTTGTAGGGTTATCTCTTTTAAATAGTCGATGAGTGAGGAAGGGTTAATGATGCTCCTATCTAAATCATTTTGAGATTATCTGTTGTACCGTTAGGCACCACGTGAAATGGGCATCTTGGTGTTGGTTGTGCTTTTAAATAGGTGTTTGTGTGCTATTCATAGCTGTGTAAATATTCGGAATGAAACTTTCTTTTTATCAGTAGATATTAAGCTTAAACTAAATGTGCAGATGTCAAGAAGTGTCCATAAAATGCTTTTGAGGTGTGTATGCATCATTAGTCATTGGAGTTGGCAGATAATTTTTGAGCACTTAAACAATGTTGGTAAACGTTGATTTATTCCCCAGCTCTGAATATCATGACTGACCTCTCGGCAAGGGAATTAGAGACTAAGGCTACATTTTATCTTTGAATCGTGTCATTGGACACGCTCAAATTCAGACTTTAATATTCAAATTCGCAAAAGAGAAAAACTAATTTACACTTGCAGACACAAAATATTTTTTGTAAAGGAGACTTGAAATCCATTTGTTGTTGAAAATAAACTAGAACAATGAGGGTCTCCCCGTCTCACACACGTGTGTGCGTGTGTGTGTGTGTGCGTGTATGTGTCTGTTGTGCTGTCACTTTTCCAAGCCAACGACTTTCGGGCGGCCCTTCCGTCATACTTACCTCATCCATTAGCGGTTCACTCTCTCTGTCTCTCCCTTACTATATATATTGCCCCCACTTTCAGTTGATCGGTATACGTCGTCTGCTAATCTGTGCCGCTTGACCGCAATTAAATGCAATTTGCAACAATGTTGCCTAGCTGCCTAGCTTCTCTAGCTATTTATGGAGGGCCTGCTTTTGAGTAGCTGTTGCTGTTTCTTTTTAACTTATTTTATTGATATTTGATAACATTGTCATGTTCATAGAGAGAGAGAGACTGGCAGGGGAGGATGAAGGGACTGACTGACCAGCCCCTTGTTGTGCCCTGTTGCAATTCATTTCGCTCTGGCTCTGCGCTTGTTGCCGCTAATCGGCTTAGAGCCCCGCGAATACGCGGAAGCTAAGCCGCTCCTGTCTTTCAGCCCCACCCCGATATTAGGCCTTTTCCTGTCCCTGCTTCCCCCCTTGCGCAACCTAGTATCTAGTTGTTGTTGGCTGGCTGGCTTTGGCTTCAGGTATCAGAATCGGACTGCTAAATGGATTTGGGTGTTTTAATTAGCAACAAAATGCAGCGAACGGCAATGGCATTTGCTTTGGCTATGGCTTTGGCTTTGCCTTGGCTTTTGGTATGCGAATGCGTCGTCGTCGTTTTCACTATTGCAACATTGGTTTAGATCGATCCTGCAGCGATCCGGCAAAACTCATTCACGTTCTCTTCTTGTCCAAAATGTTCCTCTATATCTGTGTGTGTGTGTGTCGACAATTTAATGGTCTTCAGATACAAATGTGAGAGCATGTTTCATGTTTCGATGGCCTAACTAAACTACATATACATACATATATATATATACATATAGAAAAAGTGCTGAAAACTCTTTTGGCATTAGTTTCGAGTTTTTTTTCTGTCTTCTCTTGTGTTTCGCTTGCTTTTTTTTATGCATTTTTCCTTTTGGCATTGCCATGGCATATAAATCAAGTTTATGCTTTGCACAATTCGTTAAATAAAATATGGCAAAGAATTCACCACAAAAGAATCAAAAACAAATACAACAAACAGCAAAAAGAAAAAAATGAACGAAAATGAAACTGAAACGAGAAAGAGAAAAAAAAGTAAAGCATTTATGACCTCTGCCAAATAAATCACTTTGATTATTATTTAAACTAAACCGAAATGAAATAAAATATTTAGTACGATGTGTTTCTTTTTTTTTTTTTTTGGTTTTTAGTTGTTATCAGGCATAGCAGCTGCAAGTGCCACGTCTCGAAATATTATTTCTGCTGTTGCTTTTGATATTTGGTGTTTCAAATTTGCTCAAAATACAATAATATAAATATCATAAATAAATATACGTGACATTCCCCAAAGAGTAAAAGAGAGAGAGAGAGAGAGAGAGAGGGCGAGAGAGAAACGACAAAAACAGCTGCAACCGATGACAAATACAAGAAATGTCTTGGAATTATTATTAAAATTAAATTAAATTTAAAAATAAATGTACAAAAAAAATAGATGACAATGGAAAATGTTTGCCAATAATAAATTAAAACGAAAATAAGGCTGAAAATTTTTGAGTAAAAATTACTAAAATGAAAATTCAAATGCGAATTTTTATGGGACAAACCATTTTTCAAAATTCATTTGATGGATTTTAATGTTTGTCATAAGAATTCTTTCCTAACTTATGGCATCTTTAGGTCAGTTGAAAAGACTTTATCATTATTTTGTAGCTTTTGCAAAATTACTCATCGTTTGGGGGCTTATAGAAAATTTAGTATACAGATACATAAAATTAAATCTAAAATACTTTTAATACGGAAACTATGAGCTCTAAATTATCAGTTTATAATGGGTATTTGATTGCAAATGCTGTTAATAATATTTATTTATAGTGTTTATTATTCTCTCATTATAAATGGATTATTTCTATTAAAATGTGAGTCATAATAAAATTTACTCATGCTCCAAGCCATTAAATAAATAATAGTTCAACTAAACGAGGTCATAGTTGGTTAGTTAAGTAAGAAGAGTTTCGGAAAAGCGGCTAAGACTATTTGAGAATTGCACTAAAAAGGAAAGCGAAATTAACGATGGGGAATTGTGGCAGGAATGACAACCCCAATAACCGAGATTTTGTCTATTCAAACTGGTCAAACCCGATATCCAAGAAGGATTTTCCCCACTAATGACCAATTTTCTCATTATCTGAATTTTAAAGATGTATAAAAGGACAAGGAACTAGATGATTAACCAATATTACGTATACGCATATTGCAAGTTGCTTGTGAATCAGCTAAGTGTGAAGAAAATTTATCAATACGTACATCATTTTTAGTTCATTAACCCATGTCCGAAAAGGGGGGGCAATGAATGGATAATGGGAATTATATTTACGAATATATATTAACTGCACTGAAATGTGAAATATGAAGATCCTATCGTATGGCCTGAGGCCCCAAGCTCTTTAAAATTCTCTTAAGGCAATTTCACAATTTGTCCAAAGTATTATTTGATGTGTGTGTGTGTGTGTGTGTGGTGTTATTGTTGTTGGTTTTGTTTTTTTCGTGTGTCAAATAATTTGAACCTGACATTCATAATTTCAGCGTCTCATTTGTCGCTTGCTTGTAAAATGGTCTATTAAATATACATTATAAAGCCATATAACCCATACAAACATGAGTGTAAAAATAAATATGAATATGAATGTTGAATGTGAATGTTGACTGTTGAATGCGAGTGCGAATGTCTATGCGCGCGGGTTGTGTGAAAAGTTTGGCAAATTTGCAAACACAGAAATATGAAAGATGCCAAGGCAAATGCCTTGAACATGTCATACCAACAACAACATTAACACAAAAAAAAGAAGCTGAAAGACCAAAAAAAATGTATATATACTTATATAAATACAACCCAACAGAAAAAGAAACAAAAACTAATTTTATAATGATTGATGGCAGCGTTTTTGTTGTGTGTGTGTGTGTTGATTAAGCTTGCTTCGAGAGAAGTAATATTCATAATTTTTGCCCATTGGTCAGTTTCAAATGGAGACACAACAGCACAAATTTTGCGCTACTTTCAACGTTTTTGCTTTTCATTTTTTAATAGTTACGTAAAGTTGTAGTCTATAGCCGATCTACGTATATATACAATACATAAATAAGTATATAAATCTGTGTGTGGACATGTCAAGGCACTAGCATCATTTTATTATATATTAATACACACACACACACACTCACCATAAATCATAAATGTATGAATCCTAAAAACACTTGTCAGTCAGTCAGCTGGCACCGTCATAATTTATAATCAGTTTGCCTTTTCAAGCCAAAGCTGATTTTATATTTAAGCAACAAAAAACAACAACACCATGCGAGGAGAAAAGAAAACCAAAAGTTCAAAAAAGATCAGAAAAAAACAACAAAATATTAAAAAGGAATAAAAATTAACTAAATAATATACAGAACAATAACCGCCTTGTCGAGTTGCTGTTGCTGCTGCCAATGCAATTTTTTGAATACCCTTGCGAAAGGGTACATTCATTTTGGTCACGAGTGTGCAACGCACAGAAAAAAAGCATATAAAGGCGACGAGGCGAGACTGTAAATTTCTTATTTTAATATGTGCACGTTGAATCTATGTAGCTAATTATAACTTTATTGAACTATTATAATATCATGGGAACGATGGGTGGGTGGGTACATCACCAAACTATGTGATTAACCCCATATAATATTCTATAACTCTGGCAATTTGCATCAAAATCAGATAACTATATTATATAGCGGTCATGTAATCATACGATACATATGCATGCTACATACGCCGCATTGCTTTAGCTTGATTTTGTAAGTCGTTTTTTCTTGAAAATATTATTTTTTGAACAAAATGTTAATTTTTTCGCTATCTGAAGCTCTTTTTCTGTAACGAAAACAATTTACAAGGGTATACAAACATCGGGTATACAAACATTCGAGGTTTTTTTTTGTTTGATATGTGTGACACTTTTTATACTCTTTAGTCATAGTGGATTAAAGGGTATATATAAATTGTAAGAAACAAAGATTGAAAATGCTCTATTCTTTATGAGTGATTTGGCGAATTCGACTTCCAACACTGTCTCGACTAGATAGATTTGCCAAGTTCGATATGTCCCAAATTCATATTCAACTTTTCAGATAGAGAGATGCTTTTATCATACATGGGGATAATAAAATTGATAAATCATTATGGATTCAAATAATTGATTTGATTCAATTGACTGATAATACTATAATACTATAGCTTTTTTAACTGACTGATCTTAAGTATTAAGTCTTGGTTACGCCGGAATTGGTTTTGCAAGAGTATTCCGTAATCGGTTCTCCCTTTGGCTCATATTTATTAGATTTTGTATGTTTGTATGTGTTTATTTTTTATTATTATCTTTATATAATTTTTATATATATATTTTTTCCGCAGTTTTTATAGACATTTAAATGAATAATGTTTTCGTTTGTTGGTGATATTTATTTCTTTTGCTTTTTTTTTTTTTTTAATACCATTCATGCTTAAACGGGTGTATGGACTTTGCCTTTCCGCTGGACCGAATGAAATACGTAATTGTTTGGTATACTTTGGCAACCCTAGACGTGGGATAAATACCTGGATCTTTTCTTCGAATTGAGTTTTCAAACTTATAAAAAAGTTTTCTAGATAAATTTTTGCTTTGTGATTCAGAACATGTTAAGTTTGCAAATATACATTTCAACCAGTTATCCATCGAGCCTTTCACTTTTGTTTTCTTTTATGGGAAGGGCATACGAATATCGGCTATGATATCAACTTCTCCACTGTATATTTTCTGTTGCTCGGGCTTGCTAAATTTTTTGTTGAAATGCTCATTTTGTTGTCATGTTGTTTCTATGCGCGCTGTTTGTGGAGGTGATTTAGTGCGCTCATATGCCAAAACTTATGTTTCTTCAAAATGGCTCACAAATCTGTGATTGCATATAAACGAATTTAGATGCCCTGTAGCACAAGGAAGTTCCTTTTAATTAACACTTTTTCAGTTTCTCTTATCTTTGCTCACTTGTTTCTATGCCAGGCTTTTTATTCGTTTTTGCTTGGCCAAAATTAGACAATCAAATACATTGACCATAATACTAAATAAATATATATAAGGCTTGCATTTTTTATTAATTTATTTTATTTAAATATCAATTTTTCAAATGTCTTCATAGTAAAGTGTTATCTGATTGAACAATTAATTAGTTTTTTGTTTGGTTTCTGTTTTTTTCTTTCCCCTTTTGTTTTTTTTCCTCTTTTTTCTTTTTTGGCTTTCCATACTCTTTGGTAATAAAAGGTTACATGAATTTATCAACTAATTATAGACAGAGAAAATAATGGAAAAATATATATTCTTCCTCTAAAATTTCTTTAAAATCAATATTTAGGATTTTTTATTCCAAAAATCTACATCAAGATCTGCTACCGTCTCAGTGCAGTTCACACACGTTGCCTGGACTTAAACAAATACTAGACTAAAGAGAAATATTTCAACTTTGTTAAAGAAGATTCAACTTATACGAATCAAACATACATATATACAAAAATAAGGTGAAGATAATAATCAACAGGCAATCGATAGTTTTATGAACCAAAAAACTAAAAATTTGTAAAGACTAATTCGAAAATCGTTCTAAATATACCGTAAATATATCGTACTTAAATATTTTACGGTAATTACTTCTTAACTTCTTAACTTAACTTAACTTCTTCGACATCTTGGGTAAATTAAGGTATACATTTTTTGGAGGTTCCATGGCGATATAGGAAAAAGATTATTTTGAGGAGATTTACGCCAAATTGTAAATTTCACGTAACTTGAGAAATTAAGCTTTAGCAATTAAGGCATTAAACTTATTGTGTGTATGGTTACTCCTGGATACTTTATGTTATGTTTTGAAAATCTTGACAATTTCCACTCAAAAACTTTTCCCTAATGATGACCCATCTAAAAAAGACAGCAAACAAATCGTCCATATATCTCATAACCATTTTAAAGTTCTAAATAACAAAACTCGAGTCTAACGTAGTTGCAATTTTAAAACTCGACAAATGAAAGAAATATAAATTTGCAAGGGTATAGGGAATACGGTCTAGATTTGTGGATAACGATTGGATTTGGTTTTATATAGCAGGAGCCTTACCTTCTTAGTCATAGAGATGCATAGATATTTTTATTATGGTCAACTAAATCTGCATAGATTGCCATCTCATCTGACGCTCTATCACAAAGAAAAATAAAAACCCCCAACAAAAAGAAGACGAAAATTAATTAAACATTATAAATGAAATTGTGAACATTTATTTTGTCTCTTTTTACGACAAAGTCGTCGGACTTTGAATGGAATAGATTTATAATGAGAGAGGCGCGATGATGCCGACAGGCGGCATTTTATCACAGATGCTCGTATCAATAACTTTCCCATACTCTTGACTTTGAACTCGATTTTTGTTTTGGATGCGAATTATACGTTTGTATACTAATTCTTATTCTTGAATTCACAAATTCAGTTAGAAATTGGTGACATTTGAGGCGCCGCCACGTGTTTTTTTTTTTTCATCATCTAAACTGGTAACCATTAAAACAGAAAACGTAGAAAATACAAATACAACCGAAAGAAAGAAGGAAAGAAGAAAAAAACCAGCCGATTATTTATGGAACCGTTGACTGAATAAAACAAACCTCGATTCTAAGTGGTTCAGCAACTTGTCAATTTGATATCAAATTCAATAAAATCAAATTAAATACTCAACAAAAATGCTAATTACATTTGCTATGTGGGGTGGGGTGGCTTGGAGTGAGGGGGTAGGAGGTAGGGTGCCGCTATCTGCCACATATAAATTCCTGTGAAAGAAGAGTTACGGTCCCCTTCCCCCTTGTCATTGCTATCAATCGAGTAGTAGTAGGTAGAAGAAAAACTAATGAAGAGCAAAACTTGGTAGTAGGCGCAAAAACACAAAAAAAAAAAAAAAAAAAAACCAAAATTGTAGTTAGGTGTGGCATTTCAAATGGTTCGACGCCTCGCAAGTGTTGCTGATGTTGTTGTTGCTGCTTGGTTGCCCGCTGCCGCAGTAGTCCCGGCACACGGTTTATATTGAAGCCCCCAAGCACCACCAAGCACCATCATCATCGCCCAACAGTTCTACCAGCCAAGGCTTCAACTTAAGGAAAGACTTGGATTATGAACGACTGAAATATGCAAATTTACACATATGAACTTATACACGATATACAGATATATACATATATATATATATATTTATATATATATAAAATTTATACAGCTTCGTCTTAGAGTTGTTGTTGTTGTTGCTGTATATTTTTCACTCGTTTTTTTTTCTAAATTGCTTGAAAGCCACATTTGCATAAAAAGGGTTGAGTAGCTGAAGATTAACTGGCAACCACACAAGTATAGAGCAGCAGCAACAACAACAACAACAACATCGATTGCCTTAGCGAGAATCGGGTGGGGCTTCTTTTTTTCTTTTTGGTTTTTGGTTGTTTATTTATTTATTTATTTATTTTTTGGAGGCAACACAGTAGAAGCCAACCACAAGAAGTATCCAATAATGCATTTTCTACCCATCACAAAAATGTAAAAATTCAATTTCTAAAACATTTAAAAAGAAACAATCACAGCAACCAAATTAGCGAATCAGTATCCGAAGTGAAAGCTATGACGAGAATGAAAATTGAAGAATTGTTTGTTTTCTTTTCTAATTTTTTTTTCCAATCTATATATTTTTCAGACTGTATTTTGGCCAATTCCTAATCTATTTCAAAAAAGTCGCAACTTTTTTTAATGCCATCAAACACTTATGAATTTCAACCCAAAAGCAACTAAAAAAAAAAATCGAAAGAAAGATATTCCCAAAACTGAAAGCACATTAAAGCATCATAAAATATTGGAATATTTTGAATATTTTCCTAACTTGAAAAAATGACTTAATGATTAGAATAGAATTATTAAGCATTTAAAAGTTGAAACAATTTTAACAAAGCTAAACGTTTTGTACAATTTTTCGAATTACTTTTGATCAATTTACCGATTTTGCTTAGATCATTGGTTTGGTGAACAATTTGAACAATTCTCTGAAAAACGCAGAGCCCTTCTTCTCTACTTCTACTTCTCACTTTAGTGACTTTTTCTTCAAATTTAATATCACTTTAATCAAGAAGATTAATTTATCTTTCAATAGCTATAAATAGATCAAGGAATATTTAGTAGTTTAGAAGCTTAATTTGGCCATAATAGTTTCAAATTGTTTTTCTGTGTTTGTCTCAATGACAAAGGGTATCTTATACCAATGAAAAATTCATATACACACAAAATCTTTCCCTTTCTCTGCTTTGTCTGAGCTCAATTGCAAACGCCTTTGGTTCTAAATCTAATGCAGGATGGATCGAGTATCACTTAAAGTCTCTTGATTTCCCCTGCCTATAAAAGCATATGTAAAACGAATCATTTACCATATGGATTAAAAAAAAAGCGTGTAATTATTTCCTCATTGATTATCTTTAGTTGGCTTATCTAAATTATTGTTAATAGTAGATAGTTGTTTAGTTAATTTTAAACTGACGTCAGTAGCATTAATTTCCATGCCAATTGCAATTGTTGAAATGGAGTGACTTACTGTTGTCGTCTTATTTTCTATGGCAGCTTGGAATACATTTATGACTGTATATGATAGTAGGTAAATGGTATGGATAATAATGATAATGATAATGACACCTGTTGCAGAACTTTGCTTCCTGGTTCCTGTCAGGGGCCAACTCCTGTCATGGATGGTGGGTTCATTGGCATTTGAGCATTTGTGAGTCGAAACTCACATGTGACGCACGTCCTGTGTATGCTATGCTGTGTGTTCTCTGTGCCAGCAGCGAATGTTCCTGTTCCTGCTCGACTAAGCCTGTCATCTGTTTTGTTAGCCAAAGACAAAAGGTTGATGACACGAGAATGGCCAATAGCTTTTACAGTTGCTTGAGCTAGTTCTCTCGCTTGGTCTGTCTGTCGGTTGGTTGGTCGGTTGGTCGGTCGGTCTGACTTTAGGCTGGAGATGGCTGCCAGTATTGCTCTGGGTTAAGGCACGTGTTAAGGAAAGGGGGCGCAACTTGTGGTGGTTCTGGATGGGGTTTTGGTGGTGCTGTTGCTGGTGCTGGCTGATTGCATAAGACCTGGCAGCTGTCCAGGCCAATACCAAGCCAGCTAAAGTAGCTCTGTTTTTTTGTCGTTGTCTGTGTGTGTGTATGTTTTTTTTGTTTTTTTGACTGTTTTTGTTGGCAAATCATAAAAATATTTATGTAAATTAATCATTTAACCCAAATGGGATGCCAACTATACGAATTCGAGGCTGCTTGAAAATGCTCAACACGCGCTCTATGCTAGCTAAAATTCATCAGCTGGCCTGGCAACACTACCAACTATACAAATTATGGCACACGGATTAGCATAAATTGTGTGTGGACAGACAAAATGGACAGATGGGACAGAAAGACAGACGGACGGACGGACGGACAGACAGACAGACGGACGAACAAACAGAGAGACTAAGAGACATGCCCAGGCCCAGGCCCCGCTTTTTTTGGTGAGGCGAATGTCTGTGGTTTTATTTTCTTGCCTGCCAAACCTAGCCAACAAAGTCGTCGTCGTTGTCGATGTCGTTGTGGTCGTCAATTTGGCTGCCGGCTGCCAATCGAATCCAATTCAATCCGTCGATCGAACGATTCGTTTCAAGTCGATCACTTATATGGCACACGGGACTCTCTGATAAGCACCAAACTTGGCCACTCGCATGAAATTCCAACTCATATTTATGTCAAAATCCATCAAAGCTTATGTCGCCGCTTACCGTTAGAGACATAATACAATACCCCAGCCTATCTACCTACCTACCTACTATATAAATCTATCTATCCATCTATGAAACCCCCCTTAATACCTACCTCCTATATATAAATACATATATATGTACATATGTGTGTAAAGTTTTGCCTGAAAATCAGCTTAAGTTGCTCGTTTGCTCGTTGGAGGCAAACAATGCTCGGCTTTGGCTAGTCAAATCCGACAGGGAAATAATGTAGGAGCAAAAAAAAAAAAAAAGGCTCAAAAATACAAAAAACCAAAGAATTATATATTTTAATGAATAACACAAAATCGTTTTGAAAATGATTTGTTTAGATCATAGTTGTACACCACATTTTGTTTTGTTGTTGTGCCGGTGGTGTTGGTCATGAGATGGGCGGGCTAACTTGTTTCTCCTCGATTCCTCCTCAACAGCCCCTTGGCCATTCCATTATTACTAAGGTTGAGTCAAACTTCCGACGTGACAATCAGTTAGTAGCCCGCGGCGCTCTATAATCTATCTCTATATCGTATCTAACTTAATCGATGGAAAATTGATTCTTGTATATACATATACTTCACCTTCCCCCCTTCGCCCCTTTTTTTGAATTACTGCCATCGCGCTGACGTCAGCGTTAATTACATAAAAATATATATAAAATAATAGAAGAAAGGAAAACAACAAGAAAAAAAAATCTCAATGCACGACTTCCAGCCAGCTGAATCACTCCATTGCACGTGGCTGATTTATTACAGACTCTCGTAGTCGTATCTGAGGCATATACATATACATACATATATGTAAGTACTTCTAGATATATACTAGATACCAAGCATATATGTACATACATATGTGAACTGTCAGATATATGTATATACATATTAGTAGAGGGCTCAAAACCTTTTTCTACCCATTAGCCTTGACCGCATATAGACACAGGGGACTAACTGACTGAATGACTGACTGACTGCCGCCAACTGGTTGACTCTCTCCCTACCTTTTGACTGGTCATGACACAAAATGGTCTCTCCCCTGCTCCAGCCCCCCTCCATTCGTCTATCCGTCATCGGGGTCTAGCAGCAATTAGCATATTTTCTGCTGATATGGGTCAGCATTTGTATAAACGAAAGTGGGTTGGGCACTAACCCAAGTATGTACTATATATATACGTATACGTATGTATGTAGTTACTTAAAGGAGCTCGGTTAAAACTAATCATCATGGGCGTTGCCATTGTCCCCAATTTCGCACAAATGAAACGAAGGTAAACCACACAATTTTCACATAAACTTTAATTAAACTTTTGGCCAAAAGTTAGCCGGAATGGAATGGCACAGGAATGAGAATTGCAACCTTTTATTTATTTTTATTTTTTTTCGTGTGTTGAGGTGTGGTAGAAAAATGGGATAAAGATTTGGTTTTCATTATTCACTCTCTTGTGATGTCTATTAGAAGGCATTGAAAACTAAGTTATCGTTTAATCATAGCAAATGTGTTCAGCGATATTATATTAGGCTATTAAATATCTTATTGCAATTAGGTATGCACGTTTATTGAAATGATCTCCACCACTTTACGTTTATATAAACGAAAATGTGTAAGTGATTATTATAGAGTATAAAAAAGAGAAACAACAATAATAATTCTAGAATACAGAAGTTTTTTAGTAGTATAAAATACAATTTTGCGTTTTATATTACAGATTTGAAATTGACTTAATCAAAAACAAAGACTATAACTTTAAGCAATTGTTATTGATCTAAGTTTTTTTGTTACATTGTCTGTCCGTCTAAGCGAATCAACTTTTAGCCTCAAATTTAAAATCTGTGGGGATGAATACGGAAATTAAGCTTTTGAATGCCTCTGTGAGATAAAGTATAAACATTGTTTAGAGAACGAGTTCCGGTATTCTTATTAAACTAAGTGTTGAGATAGATTCTTTTGCGAAAAACATCATATACCCAAATTTCAATAAGACAATATTAATCCGCTCTTTGATACTACTTTGATTCTGCGGATAGCACTATCAACTGTAAGTGTGGAACCCTGTACGTATGTATGTATGTAGAAAGGACAATAACCTAGGGATAAGAAATAGAAATTGAGGGCCTAGCGAACTAAAAAGGGACAGGGTGAGAGCTTAATAACATGTCTACATACATAAGAAAAAGTTTGTGGAACATTTCAAAACATGATTGCAAGGGTATATTATGGGTTCGGCTCTGCGAAAGTTAGTTTATTTTTGTTATATATATTTTTGTTTGTTTTTATAGAAGTTTGCCGCTGATGTTCGCCTCAAGTCACTGTCAGTCACTCAGTCAGTCAGCCAGTCAGTTAGTCTGTGAGTCAGAGTATGCAAAGAGCAGTTACGTGTATTCAGCATTCGGTCGATTGGCATTTAACGAGCTTCAAGTCTGCGTTTTCATTATGAACATTTTGGCATAAGTATGCACACACACCCAGCCTATTTGTTGTCTACATAATGTGTGTGTGCATGGTGTGTGGTGTGTGGTGTGTGGTGTGTGGTGTGTGGTGTGTGTGTGTATCTATGTCATCCGCCCAACTATCCCTGGCTATCTATCTAACTATTGTGAGTACTTGTCATTTAGTTTACTATTTACTGTCACGCTTTTCAATGAGCTAAGCTGAACTGAGTTGATTTGAGTTGAGCTGAGCTTCATTTCAAGCTGGGTTGGGCCTCTGTCCGCTGCTGCCGTTGCGGGTTAAATATGGGATGGGCTAAACGATAAGTCAAATATCTTATAAGCCAACATACATTTCTTTTATTAAATCTTCAAAATTCTTGTCATATAATACAATTTTCTTATCTGAGGGAATAATAAAGAAAAACAAATTCTTAAAAAATCATCGAGTAACTATCACTAGCATTACCTTCTATCGCTCTTCTCCTTCTCTTTCTCCTCTTCATCATCATCATCATCTTCATTCCCAACAACTCCTCCTCCTTCTACTTTAGCTTGCCTGTTTGGCCTGTCTCTTGCTCTGTTTACAAGTTGACCAAGTTAAGCCTCAGAGCTTTCTGTCTGATCTGGCTGGCTGGCGGGTTGGCTGAATGGTTTGTTGGTTGTTGTTGTTGATGTTGTTGTTGCCATTGTTTGTCAAACGTCAGGCGGCTGTAAAGTTGACTAACTTAACAGCTTCACTCCCGCCTCAGTTGCCCTCCCTTCTCTCCTGTTCGCCACCCGGTCCCCTCTTGTTCGAGTTTTACTTGAGACTCTCTTTCCGCTGAAGTATGTATGACTTTTTTTTCTTTTCCTTTTCTTTTCCTCAATTTCTGGCGACAAAAACGCCGCGTCAAAAGCAAACATTTTGCTCGGCACAGTTTTGATTTATGAGCTGAAATTAAATTAACTGCTGCAGCAGCCCCAAAAGAATTTAAAGCGTTAAAATGGACAACACCAACAACTACAACAACAGCGGCAGTCACAAGAAAACGCAATGTTATCCCTGCTCACCCCTCACCACAGCACCCTTCCCTCTACCCTATCAGGTCCACGTTGGTCGCCTGTCCAGTTTCCCCTCTCAACTGGCAGCAGAAAATATGCCAAAAGGAAGAAAAAACGAGAAAAAAAAAGAGACAGAAATCAACTGAAATTGTTATTATATTTATTTTCCTCTTCTTCTTCTGTTTTTTTTACCCTATAACCCGTAGGTTAAGGCCGAGTATATGTCAACTGGTCATCTGTATGGAACCAACACAAAAAATGTCTAGTTTTTAGCCAGATCCTACAGATGTTGGCGACTACAATCCAAAAAGGATTATCCCTCCAACATGCAGCCTATCTAATTGATAAGAGAATCCTTTTCATTATCCCCAATGGAACTACCTTTTAAATAATGCCTTCATGGGGTGGGGAAACCGTTCCTAAGTCTGGGCTTGGAACCTTTGTTCGAGTAGGTCCCCACAATCTCCATCTCGCCACCGACGAGGTACAGATTAGTATGGAGCTGTTTATGTTTTGCTTCTACTGCAATTGTCATTCTTAAGACTTTAAACTCCCTTTTTTATCGACACTCTGGAATCCTTTTTTACCCTTGCAGAAGGAATCATAAAATTGGTCTGATGTTTTTTAATCAACTGATCTAAACTGTTTTTTTTCATTTCATACATGGCAAGTTTTTTGGTGGCGAATCCGAAATAAGGTGAATGTCTACCATCCAAAACGGAGCTTTTATCTATGAAATTGTTAAATTTTGTTATCCACCAACGATTTTCCTTTCAAAATGAATGGTTATCCTTCCAATGACCTATTTCCCCTCGACAACTATGAGCTTGATTCGCCACTCAGTGTTTAATTTCTAATTCAAATTGGCTTGAATAAGATTTATAAATTGTAAAACAATCTAAGACCTTATATTACATGAAAAATAATATTACAAGTCGTGCCACAAGGTTGAGAACCAAGGTGGAACCTCTTTTGATTTTGCTTACGCCTCTATAAAAAGTTTATTGGAAAGGGATAAGCCATGCCTAGGGTGCTACAGGGTATTTCTTGATCGTTGTGTGGAGGACATTTAGTTTTGGGTAGACAATTTGCTGCCGACGAGGCTGCGAGTATTGCAAGTGGTTCACATTTTGGAGTTACAAGGAAACCATTTCCATTCCCCAGACCCTTTAACGATTTCGGACGATAAAAAATTAAAAAATATATACATATATAATTTTTGGTATGTGAGTGAGTCTCTCGTAGCCCCCTCACCCCCTTTTACTTTTACTGAGTTGATAAAAAATACATATATATGTATATATATCAGTGTGGCCTGTGGCGTGGTTTCTCTGTGTGCGATTGTGGGGTATATGTTTTCTTTTTTGTCTGTTTCTTTCTTTCATTTCATATTGTATATATGTATATATATTTTTTCATCGTTTTATTTGATTCCTCTACTTATCGGTGTAAGGCTGGCGGGGGTTGGTGGTTGGTGGCGGACAGGGGGGTTTGCCTAGCAGAGAAATATAGTTGTATGCATTCTCCTTGTCGATATCAGTTGGGTTTGGCATTGCTGGCTGCAGCAGCCGGCCCAGTCAGTCGTATCTATAAAGTGCATATCTTTTCCTTATGTTCCCGTCCGTCTGAAAACCCAAAAATACAAAAAGAAAAGAAAGAAAAATAAAGAGAAATACTCGACGACTCGATGTGCGTGTTGCTGCAATTGCTAAGGAATGGAGCAACTTGCTGCCGCTCTTGCTGTTGTTGTTGTTGTTGTAGTTGTTGCTGCTGCTGATGATGATGATGATGATGCCTCCGATGCCGCCGCCGCATTGCCGCAGTTTTGCTGCAGTTTTATTGTTTGCGCCATTAACTCGAGAAACTGCGCGTTGCACTTTTTCGAAAGTCTTCTTCGAGCACAATATTTGCTTGCATTTTTCGTATATGCTACATTTTTGGTTTCTTTTTGTTTTTCCTTGTTGTTCTCTCTCTCTCTGTGTGTGTGTGTGTTTGTGTGTAAGTTTTTTTCATGTCTTTTTTCTTCTTTTTTTTTGTCAAACTGCCGACGAAAAAGGTTTTTGACATTGCAACAAGATTCGAAGGTCTTGGGAATGGCCAAAACAAAAAAAAAACAGAACATGTAACAACAGCAAACAAAAAGGAACCCATTGGAACGCGGAGGTCGGTTGGAACACAAAGAACGGATTGGCCCCAAACAGTTTGAGCAAACGGCGCTCAATCATTTGAGCCAAGGGAATTGAAATTTTTGCCTCTGGGTTGAATGAATGTTTAAACAATTAAATGAAATGCGCTCACTGCTTGTCCAATTAAAGTTTTGTTTAAATCAATTGCAACATAATTAGAAAAAACCCTTTCCATCTCTTTTTCTCTCCCTCTCTCTATGTATAAATTGCTGTCTTCAAATCAGAAATATATATATATATATAAATGTCTTAAGTCAATCCAACTATATATTATTCAGAGATTTTACTTAAAAGAAAAAAAGAAATGTTCCCATAATCAGGATAAATGAAAATTCTCTTGTTTGGTTTTTGTATTTTTTCCATTAGAACATTAGTGGAATAAATTTTGCAAGTTTAATAAAAGTCCATTTCAAATTGCGCTTTCTAAATGTATTTTTTATTCTAGCTAAAATGACCATTGCACAGACTTTAAGCCTTGGCTACACACATCGCTTATGCCTTAGTGTTCTGTTAGTTTCTAAGCGGTTTTCAATTAACTAACTAAGCACAAAGCTTAAAAATCTAATTCAATGCTATATTTTACGCAATAAATTGCAAAACCAAACTAAATTGAACGTCGGCATTTTCAGTTGCCATTAGAGGCAATCTAACTGGTTACATGTTTTGTACGATTTCTATTGGTGGTGGGGTGGGGGGAGAGTAGAAGGCAAAGGTGGCCACTCATTGAAGGGTGTATGGGGGTATTTAAGTACATGAACCATAAGGGGAAGTCCAATCATGGAAATTAAATTAAATTTATGACGAGTTTCTCAAGTGTCTATGGGTTGAGCTTATCCTCTCTGATAATCACAAAACGATCAACATAAGAGCTAAACATATATCATTTTATGGAATTTGAGAAATAATAGTAACCAATGCGGTACATATAATACCTATGTATAGGTTACATATATAGATATATATGTAGAACCTAAATTGTAGATGTATTTCAACAATAAACACTTAAATCTATATCTTATCTTGGAATTTGTGTGGGGCTCACTCTCTTCTCTGTGTATGTATGTGTATGTATATGTGTGTGTGTATGTATGTCTGTGTGATGATTGCTTGTTGGTTTTGTTTTTGGTAGTTGCTGTTGGTCAGTTTGGGCCGCGTTTATGTTACTTTTGGTTTCGATTTCGTTCTTTTTGGTCGTTGTTGTTATTTTGCTTATTGTTTTTCTGACACTTATTATGCTTCCTTCATATGGGGCACGTAATTATTTTTCTTTAGCCAAAAAACAAACATGAAAAAACAAAAAATAACAAAATTTACTAAATAAATTAAGAAAAACAAAAACAAAATCACGTAGAGATCACTAACGTTTAACCGCGCGTTCTCTTGACCCTATCCCACCTCCTTTCTCTTTCTCGCTGCCTGCCCAGCCATATTTGGAGAAGCCTTCGTCTTGGGTTTTGGTCTTAGCTTTTCGCTTTTTCTTGTGGCTGTTTTCGTAACGTTGTGTTTTGGTCTTCCAAGAGCACGGTATGAAGTTCCTACGAGTTTATTAAATGAACGTAGGAACTCTATACCTCGCTGATGGCAAAAACCAGGTAGCATATTTTCAGCATTTCCTTTTTACGAATAACACTTTTGGGAACCAACCAACCATCCAACCAACCATCTAACGAACCAAACAAAAAAAATAAAAAACAATTTTAAAAAAATCTTGCGAGAAAAAAAAGAACATCGACTCGTGAATTCCAACCTTTTTTTTCTTTAGTTTTTTAGTTTCTTTTTTTTCAGTCTTTTTACTAGGCTTCTTTCTTTTTTGGGCTCTGGGTCGGCGGTCAATATGATGATGATGATGATTTCGAGTTGCTGTTGCCCTTCTCCAACCAACATGGCATACGATTCTCTGTGTGAATTAAGTGATTGTGTATGTGTGTGTGTGTGTTTTCTTATATGAACAATTCTAGTTTGTTATGGAAGTTGTTTTTTTTTTTTTTTGTTTTATAAAATTTACATAATTTTTTTCAAATTATTATTGATAGTTAAAATATGTTAAAAAAAATTCTCTAAAAAAAAAACCAACAACAATATTTTTTAAAACCTTCCAAAAATGGTTTGTGTTAACCACTGAATGGAAAATTTTGCGCATTTTATTATAAGACTTTTCTTCTTTTTATAAATTATGCCCTTTAGTTTTTTTCCAAACACTTTTCTTTGATTAAATTTTTTAATTCTTATAAATTCTAAACTTCACTGATTTAAAAAAAAAGGAATAATTTTTTTCCTAAATACTTTTATTTTTTTGTTGAATTTTAGGTGTTTGTATTGACTTGAGAAAAAAAATATAAAAAAAATTGTTTGTTTATTTTCATGTTTGGTTTTTTTTTTTTTTTTTTGAATGTTGTTTAAGCTTTGACGAGATTTTTGATAGGAACACGGAAAAAAAATATTGCACTGTTAGTCGTAGACGAGAGTGAACGGAGCGATTATTTAGCGTAAGATGCGCGACACTGGAGCTCCAAGAGCGAACTGAATAAAACGCAACGAAGTCGCGCAGAAAATAACTCGAAACGGCGACGGCAACACAAGCGATGTCGCTGCCGATGCCAGCGTCGACGGCGCAGCAACCGAACTCAGCAGCATTAAACACACACACACACATCGTGAGGGGGCGGAACGCGACGCGACGCAACTTGAAGCGAAGAGGCGATGACATACACTACATATGATCGCGCGACTTTGCCGAAGTTGTGAACGAAGTTAATGCTGCCGCTGCTGCTGCCGCTGTCGCTGCTTTGTTGCTGATGTGTTTGCTGCTGCTGCACTTACTGTTGGACAGAGCACTTCTAATAGCGCTCTGCGGCAGAGAGATCTCTAGCATATGCGGTGGTGTGTGTGAGAATCTGTGTGTGTGTATGTGCGTGAAGTTGCAGTCGCTGTTGACGCTAACGTTTTCTTATCTGACTCCTGTCTCTCTACTATCAATCGATAATCGCCAGATTAGAAAACGTCGACGTTCACTTGTGCACGTAAGCAGCAGGCCCCAAAAACGAACGGAGCAGCAGCAGCAGCGCTACAAGTGCAACACAAATACATACACAGACAAACACACAGGAAGAGTGAGTGAGTGAGAGAGAGAGAGAGATAGAAAGAGACAGAGAGAGCTAGTGATCAAGTAATTCCAGTTAAACGACAACTGCAATTCGAGCTGAAGCATCTTTTGGAAAATTCATTTTACCGTTAGCACAACTGAACACGTTCGCCGACAAAACGCAACTGAAAAGCACGCGGTTGCCGATGTCGCTGGTTGGCTGTTGCTGCCTTCCTATGTTGCTGCTGCTGCTGCTGCCGCTGTCTCTGCCTCTGCCACTGCCACTGCTGCTTCAGCTGCTGCTGCTGGTTTGTGGTGAATTTTGAACTGCTGCTGCTGCTGTTGGTTTTTGTATTCGTTGGTGGTGGTTTTTAGTGCCCATGTTGAGTTTCTCTTGCCGTTGCCGTTCTTCTTGTGGTTGCAACTCTTTTTTTGGGGTGGGTTGGGGGGTTTCGTCCACACACATGCCGATGCAGTCGGCAGCAGCAGCGCATTTTGTAGTTTTGTCGCTCACGCAAATATGACGCAAACAGCAAAACGGTGAAAGCTGTTTATGTGTTGTTGTGTTGCTGCTGGCTTTAAAGTTGTTGCTGCAGTTGTTGCTGCTGTTGCTGTTGCTAGTGTTGCTGCTGCTGCTTTTGGAGCTGTTGCTGTTATTGATGCGTGGGCGACGCACGCGTTGCCAACTCAATTAATCTCACAACAACAACAGCAAAAATAATAACAACAAAAGAGCAAACAGAAGAAAAAAAACGTTGTTTTTAATTAATGAAACAATTAAAAAGTTACCAAAAAGAATAACAAAATACAATATTAAATGCGCATTTCAAGGCCAACGGCAGCAACAGCAATAACAACAACAACAACAACACTCACGAACTGTTGCTGCTGCTGCTGTTGCTGCTGTTTGAACGGAGTTCGATGATCTGTTTACGATTGTTTTGCGCGTTGTGCTCAGTTGCTGCTGCTGCTGCTGTTGCTGCTCGTGGAGGCAACGAACCACCAACAACAGCGACAGCAGCAGCAGCCCCCCAAAACCAACAACAACAGCAGCAACAAGAACAACAAACACAGATACAAATACACTACGATACTATGTGGGCCTACCAAGCAGCGACGCTGACGCAGATGTTGACGTCGCGTATGTACAGTAGCATGCCTCAAGTGTATTTTCACAGATATTTATCTAGATACGCGCGACGAGCGCGCGCTTTTTTTTTTATAGTTTTTTTTCTTCCTCTGTTGTTGTTGTTGGTTTTTTGCTTTTCGTTTTTTGTGTGTGTGTGTGTTATTTACCGTAAGACTCACGAAGGCGGCGGGTAGAAAGCCCAAAAGTAAACAACAACAGCAAGCACTGCGACAGCAGCAACAACAACAACAACAACACGCACGCACACGACTTTTGAAGTGCCTACAACAAGCAACAACAACAACAGTTAAAACACCAGCAAATAGACTAACAAAAAAAAAAAAAAAAAATGAAAATTGAAAAAAAATGTAAAAAAAGTTGTCATCCATTTATGATTAGACTACATCGCAACGACAACATTTTGTTTTTTTTGGCGCCTTTTTGGCTTTTTGCAGTATCTCTTGTTGTTGTTGGTTTTGTTTTTTTTTTATTGGTGTTTTCTTCTGATTTACACCTTCAAAATGTCTTCGAACGCTGTTGCCTGTTTAGCAACTTCTGACACGTGTTTGAAATGCATTTAAACTCGCAAATACGCACTTGCTCAAGGTCAATTGCTTGGCATAAAGCAAACGAAAAAAATCCAAAAAATACAAAATATTAACAATGAAATTTATCCTCAGAATTGATGTAATTTCATTAATTAAGAGAGAGGGAGAAAGAGAGAGAGAGAGAGAGAGGAAGCGAGCGTGTGAGCTATTGCATTGTCTTATATATGCGACGGCCGACGGGGCGTATGAAAAAAAGTATTTTAACTCTCTAAGCCTTGTGAGGTTTTTTTCTAAATTTGTTGACATATAATTTAACAAATATGTAATTATGAAGACTCCTGGTTTTATTTTTTTTAATTTGGTATATGAAATGTTTTCAAACTAATCCAATTTTATGCATAAAAGTGACTTGAGGCAATCTTGAGTTTTCAAATTTAAGAAATTGTGATGAAAGTTGAATAAACTTTTGAAAAATATTTGACTTCTGCTTTTTCATTCACTCAATGAGGTCTTCAACTACCAATAGAGAAAGAGTTTAGGAAACAATCTAGGCCAAAAATAAACTTGACTGAGCATAATCTATCGATGCAGTTTACCCCTTCAGATCCTTTTAGGGTTCTCTGCACTGATTAAGACCTTCTACCATTTCTTTAATCACCTTAGAGTCTTCGCTTCCTCTACTAAAAGCATGTATTCTTCTACATAAAGAAAGAAAACTGCATCAGACATCAATAAAATGATTTTGGTTAATAACAAAAACACAACATTTACCTAGTTACCTAGTCTAGATTAACACCTGCATATAGAGTTTTGTTCTTGTTCTGGATTGCAGTTCTCCTTAGTCTTGGGTTAATTTTATAATATTTTCCAAAAAAATAATGAATTTGTTGGCTTATGTAGTTACCTACTTATTTTTGTTTTGCCAATATATCGTTGTCATTCTATGTATATATATGTATATATATGTATATATATATATATATATATGTATATATATATTGGTATTTATTGTACATGAAATTGACTGTAAGTGTGTGTGAAAGCTCTTGACTCAACTTTTGTTGCTTTCCGCTTGAAAAAAAAAAAACATAATAAAATGTTAACAATAACATGAGGGGGGCCGTGAAGTAGAGTGAAAGAAAGAGGGAGAGGGACAGGGAGAGAGCAGCAGCAAAAAAAAAAAAACAGACAACCTGTTTCCAAGCAGGCCGTAGCCAGCTTATACTCGTATATTTAGTATATTTTTTTTTTTTGTTGGTTTTGATTTTCGCTTGGTTGAGTGTTGGCTTTTTGGCTTTTTTCTGTTGTAGTTACTGGAATTCTTGTTGTTGTTGCTGTTTGATTTCTGTGCGTTTTTGTTTTTTTTTTTTTGCTTTTTGAGTTTTTTTGAAGGTCAACTCTTGTTGTTGCTTTAGCTGTGTTTCGTGTGTTTAAGTTTAATGAGCCATTTGCGTGGATAGGTGGGTTGATTGTGTGAGAAAAAACAAAAAAAAAAAAAAAGAGTTGAGAGTAGTATTTTTTTTTTTAATGGCTTTTTGGTAACTGTTTCTAATGAAAAGAGAGGGCAAGTGGTGGAGAATTATAGGGGAGGCACAGAGATGAAGACGCATATAATCTTCTGGTGTCTGCCATAGAAAATGTGCCAAAGATTTCATAGAGAAAGAGCGAGAATGAGAGGGACTATGACAAATGCCTTCTGTCTACGTCTACAAGACAGCAAAATACATAGAAGCCGACGAAGCTTGAGAATTTTTTCTGCCAACTCATATCACCAAAATTTTTTTTTGTTTGGCTAGCAAAGACAATGCCAATGCCCCAAGAAAGGAAGAGGACAAGCAAGAGGAGATGGAGGAGGAGGAGGAGCAGTGGTATAAGACTTTCTGAAATGAAATAAAAAATGTATAAGCAGGCCAATGTGTCAAATATGACGCAATCGGCAATTGCCCCTGCCCCCACCGCTCTATGCTTCTCTTATTTAATTAATATTAAGCGATTTTAAACCCACAAATACATAGCTTCCCCCTGTCTCTCTCTCACTCTCTGTCATCTAGTTACTCTGTGTGCTGTCTCTTTTTTTTGGGCGAAAAGATGAACATAAATTTGAAATTTATAGCTCAAACACACACACACACACAGTAAGAGATACAGATGGAACAACCTGACAGATCCCATAGATTTATTAGATTATGCCTATACACATAGTTTCATCCATCAACAGTTCTTTTCATAATCTTTGAGCCAACTTCCCTGACACACAGTTTCTTTTTTCTCCATCTCTGTCTGCTGTTTTTTTGTAATATTTAATATGCCTGCCTTGTCGAAAAAAAAATTATAATTTGTTTTATATGTTAGGGCGTTATTATATGTAGGTATCTTTTGAATGAATATACATGTGTGTGTGTGTGTGTGTGTGTGTGTGTGCGATCCCTCATATAAATCTTGAAACGCTGCGTAGGTGCAGCCACACATTTTCATTGCTCGGTTGGCGGCACGCCCTGTTTTTGAATGGTTATTTCTTTTGAAAATTTGTTAAATAACAAATAACACAAATCACAGAAAGAGAGAGAGACATGAAGAGATGGAGAGCACAACAACAATAAGAAAACTGTGTCTTGTTTACTAAGCATTGAAATAAATCAAGGGAATAGAGCAAATCTTATGAAAAGTATAAGAATTTGAGTGCCCACAAAGGGGTGAGGTAAGCAAGAGTCCAGGGGCCTCTTATCAGTCATGTCTGACATCATTTCTTTATATGTGTTTTGTCTTCTCGTTTTTTTTTCTTTCCTTATACAATATATACACAAATATTTGTTGTTTTTTTTTTTTTTTTTTGCCATAACTGATGATTGCTTTTCAATTGCTCATCAGCAACATTTTGGATCGCGCCCTGAGAACGATGAGACGAAGTCAGACAGAACATCGGACATGGACACATGAAACACGGTCGCTCGACACCGAGACATAGGCATCGACATCGACATCGTCGAGTTGAGTTGACTTGCGTTGAGTCGACTTGGTTATGGTAGTCGCTGATAAGATAAGCCGCGTTTTGCCCCTTTTTTGTTGTTGTTGTTTTATTTTTCTCTCTCTTCTGTTGTCGTTTGCAACGTCTAAAAATAAAAATTGGATGAAGCTGTGCATTTTGTGCGATAAACCAGATAGCTGAGGGCAGTTAACCCGCCATATATTTTATACAAAAAACCGGGGCTAACTTTAGCCTCGTCAAGGTTTGTGTACCCTTGCAACTTTTTTGGCAACTCTTTCCTTACCCATAGCCATCAAAGTGGAAAAACTTTTTATGTAAAAAGGCTAATTTTTGTGTTATGTATGTTTACCTGGCTCGAGGTCAATGTTTGCGATAGTAAGGCCTACAATCTTAGCATAGGGAATAGCGAAGTTATTGATCAAAGTCACTGTTTTCGACCGATCGTTCCTATGGGAGCTATATGATATAGTCAGCCGATCTTGATTAAATATGGCACAGTGGTTAATAGGTAATAAACTCGCTAATATTAAATTTCACGACAATAGCTCGAAAAATAAAGAAGCTATTGAGAAAAGTCACTGTTCGTGACTTTGCCGTTTGTATGGGAGATATATGAAATACATAGGTGTCCGATCCGGCTGAATCCTACATACAAAATTTCCACTCTGTAGCTCTTACGGTCTAGAAGGAGTTTGCGTTGACCCAGACGGACGGACGGACGGACGGACATTTGAGATAGTCTCGTCGTGCTGTGTAAGGTGTGTGTTAAGATCCTTAAAAACAGTTTAAAAATAAAATAGGTAATTTTTTTAAATTAAAAAAGAAAGTGGAATTACATTGTGTAACTGGTGGATTTTGCCTCTTACTAAGGACAACAAGGCAGAAAATTTAACTAGCCATATTAGTTTGGTATGAACAGTTTTGACATCCTCTCGGAAAGGACATATTCTTCTGGCCACAATAAAACTTATTCAAAATAAACCCTAAGTCGAATCGATTCTTTAAATCGAATAATATGTTTTCTAATAATCATAATCGTTTCTATTATTTCTTCCAAGATTTGTCTTTTTAGACAGTATTCGTTTTCTTAAAGCCTAAGATCCTTGTGGGAAGAAGAGAGGAGAAAAGCAGGGTCGCAGTTTATAATTTAGTTTGAGTTCCAGCAGTTCACTGGAGTTAAATCTTAAGATTCTTTTTTTATGAGTCAATAGGATACGAAAATTATAATACGATAATTATAATTACAAAAATGTGTTCATCTAGGTTCGCAAGGTTCGCAGGTTTTACTGTACATTACATTATATGTATTATGTTCTTACAAACTAGTTACACCCTAAGGAATGTTTGAAATTTTTTATTTCGTTTTTTTTTTAACTGAAAATCTATTAATATTATCTCAACGATCTGAAAATCAAATTTCTATTGTTTTCATTCAAATTTTGTTAAGTTAAATTAATATATTAATCAATTTATGTTTGACTTTCGTATAGAGAAAATGTCTTTTTAGAATAATATGGAAAAAATAGCATCCAAAAATACATACATATACCAAATAAATGTGGCTAATATGCCAGCGACTAAAAGAGAGAGTGAGAGAGAGAGAGAGAAAAGTTTTGAGCCAACTTTTCCGGCACAACTTTGTGGCACAGTTTTTGGTTTCTGGTTTTTGTTTTACTTTAGGTTGTTTTTATTTTGGTTTTTTTTTTTTGGTACGTTTTTTTCGGTGACGCCTACAAATGATACTGCTCATGTGTGAGTATGTGGCATTTGTGTGGAGGATATAAACATGGCAGTCAAACATTTGGCCAAGAAACCACCACAACTCCCAGACAGAGACTGAGAGACAGACAGACGAAGGAACACACACACACACATACACGAAGTAAGTACAGAGACTGAGACACATATTATACCCAGGAAGGGGGTGTGGATGAATAGAGAGTTGGGTGAAAAGGAAAAAAAAGTCGGAAAAGTTATGAACTACCCATAAAAATAGTCCACATATGAGGGTGATTGTGACTCGACGACTTCTTGTACCCACCCCCGCCAATTGCCTATTGATTATCGTTTTCCTTGCTATTTGGGTGAAAGTGAGACAGAGAAAGAGAGAGACAGAGAAAGACAGAGAGAGAGGGAGTGAAAAAGCGATGGAGAGACTAAAGTGTATGGTTCTTTAGGTTGACGCATTTTATGGCCATCCCTTTTTAGCCTGTTAATAGAACGAAAGTTTTTCCTCTTGTTTTCTTGTTGGTGTGTGTGTGTGTATGTTTTTTTTTTGTTTTTGTTACCCTAAATAGCTAAATGGTAGCTACGTACTTTTGATTCGATTTTTCCCTAGACTTTGCGTGCCTATTTAACATTCAGCCAAAGTTGTTGTTGTTGTTGCTGCTGCTGCTGCTGTTGGGGAAATGTCTCATAAAAATGATTTATGCCAAATTGCGTGTTGGCTTCAAAAAAAAAAAAAAAAACAGAAACGGAAAAAGCTAAATAAAAAAAAAATATCAAAGAAGCTAACTTCGGCAATGCCGAAGTTTATATACCCTTGCAGTCCTTGGCAATAATTTTTTTACATTTTGAAATTTCTTTCCTTGCAACTCAATTCATCAACACACAAACAAAACATTCAAATTATTTCTCTTTTTACTACAAATTTTTAAGCAAGGCACAACACGCATACACATGCATACATACGTGTAGCGCTACGTCTGTGTGTGCGTATGCATGTGCTCTGTTTGATTTGCTGATGACGTAGAACCGATTTGAATTGACTGTAACTTGTGTTCTATTTATCCGATCAAACTCAAATTTTGGGATCTGAGATTTTATATCAAATTCTATTATATTGGTAAATTTCATGGCGATACTCCAATTTTTGCAAAAATTTTGTTCTAGAGCTATATGATATAGTAGTCCGATCCTGACAATTTTCATACTCTATTATCTCCCGGCTAAAAGTAGCTCAAATATGAAATTTCATTCCGATAGCTCTTAAGATGCCAGCGTGAAGTTGATTTGCACAGACGGACGGACGGACGGACGGACGGACGGACGGACGGACGGACGGACGGACGGACGGACGGACGGACGGACGGACAGACGGACATGGCTATATCGACTCAGCTTCTCATGCTGATCAAGAATATATATACTTTATGTGGTCGGAAACGTCTCCTTCTGTGCGTTACAAACATCTGACCAATTTTATAATACCCTCTGCAAGGGTATAAAAATACACAATCATGAATTGTAAGTATTTATTTTAAGACTTTAAGCAGTTGAATTTCAATTGTATTAAAAACCAAAAGGTGTGTCCAGGTGTGCCTAAGGCGATCCTGATCTCTTTCCGTTTCTTTATTTGGAGGACTACTTCAGCAGACCACTTCAGATGTGAATTCAATTCTTTCAATTGCAATATTAACAATCTAAATGAGATGGAAAAATAAAGCCAATACCACTTGCTGATTCCCCACATTTCCCCTTCCCCTTCCCTTTCCCCATTTCCAGTCGCAGTCGATCTCAATCGAGCATGTCAATCATATGGCAAAGAGGCACTCTTCATATATAATATATATACATATATATGTAGATACTCTTTGATAGATTTTTGCAAATTTGATAGATCCTTAATTTACTAAACTCTTTCCTCAAGGTAAGACTTTGGCAATTTCTGTTGAACTTCATTCTATTATATATTCTAGTTTAATATGATTAGATGAGGAAAATGTTGCTAAACAATTAATTGTTTAGAAGGAAACTTGCTTACGTTATTCAAGGGTATAGAAAGTTCGGCTGATCATATTTCAGTTAGTTTCTTTGTACGAGGGTTGCTAACTATATTTCGGGGAATACAAGACAAGTTATGGAAGGAAACTCACATTACAATACACTTTGGTATGAGTTTGAAACATTGGCATTTTTTCTTTGATGGGAGGAAGAAAATTATGTTATTGGGTGCCAAGTCAAAACTGTGAGGCAGATTAGTTATTGACTCAGTGTTTTGCTTAAAAATTCATCTGTTTGTCGAGAGGGATTGAGCTCGCAATGCCATGATGAAGAATAAAACATGCATGTGTCATTGCTAGCCGCCAAACAAATGCTTGTGTACCACTCCGGATTGAGAGTGAAAAGTTGCTCTAGCGACAAAGTGACCACAATAAACCATTTCTCGAAGAAACATCCAACTATTTCATTTGAAGTGTTTTGTGTTCGAGCAACTTTTGTTGAATTGGGCAAACCCACACGGTCGATTTAGGATTCATCATCTCTCACTATTATACAAACGTCTCTTGACTAGTGATGGCAAATAAACATCAGTAATCAAAAGGACGCTATTATCAATCACGATTAATCGCCCCTTTCAAAATACATCTGTAAGGCAAACATCTCTTAAAAGTAACAGCAATTAAAAAACACATTTAGAAGCAACAGAATTATGCAATATGTTGCTCCTTTCCATGGAACGAGTACTTGCTTAGGAAGAAAGCATTCCTGAATAGTGCAATGATAGTCCTGTAAATCAAACTAACCTTTGGCTTTAGGGGATACACCGTTCAATACAATTAAGTCGTAAAGCTGTACAAAATAATCGATCGTTATGCATTATATGGTCAGTTGTGGCAACAATAACTTTTCAAGGGCCACCGTCGAATTTTTGTACTTTTTCGCTGACATCAATCAATCTGAGCCCTTTTTAGGGCTTGAATATTTATGGAGTAACCAAAGAGGACGAATCTCCTTATCAACTATGTGTTAACGCAAAATGCAGTCTATTAAAGAAAGGATGCAAAAATTTCGATCTTACACTCTCAGTTCCATTGTTGTTTTGCGGCAAATTCTGCAAACAACGATAAACTGGCGCTTTTTTGCACATCCTTATTGGGATAATCCACGTCGAAATTTATGAAGAATAATCCCACGAAAACCCTCTCGAGAAATTTACTTTGTTTTTGACAAATCTTGATCTTTTAACTTATTGTAAACAAACCGAAAACCAATTGTACACAAAAAACTTATACGTACGTGGCAAAAAAATTACAGTTTTGGCAAGTATTGGCATTAATATGGCCAATTTCACAAATATAAATAGCAGCCCTCGTACATAGGTTTTTTTTAACATCAAAATAACCATGTGGAAAAAAAAAACAACAGCAACCCCAACAGCAGACAAAGAATTTAAAATAAATTCGCATTTTTTGTGACTATGGACTGCTTTGGTTTGTTTTGTTGTATTGTTTTGTATGTGTGTGTGTGTGTGTGAGTGTGCATGAGTGGTGTGTGTTTGTTTTGCAATTGAAAGTCAATTGAGCAAATGTTGCGGAGGTTGCATTGAAAACTGAAAAAACTGGAACTTCCTTTCATCGCGCAATATGCCAATGCCAGGGTTTGCATTTGGATTTTTAGGTTTGGGCTTAAGTTTTGGGTTTGGGTTTGGGTTTGAGTTTGGGTTTTTGGGTACGGTTTTGCTTATGTAAATGCAAATTCACGCAGCGCTGGCGGGCACAGTGAAAAAAAAAAAAACCAAAAACAACAACATATCGAAAATAAAACTCTTTTGAACTGCAACAGCAGCAGCAGCAGGAGGAGAATCACCAGCTGCCTGTCCCCTTTCTGTCATGCATTTCAGCAATTTGCAAATTTACAAGTTTTACATACACACACACACACACATACATTTAGAGACACATACAGAGAGGCGAGTGCATGTTTAATATCAAATTATGAAACGGCAAACGGCCTTTCCATCCCATGCTCCACAAGCCACATCGACATCGGCATCGACATAGCTCTCCAGAACACGGACCCAGTCCCAGTCCCAGACCGAGACCCAGTCCCAGTTTTCAGTGTTTGGTGTTCAGTGTTTTTTTTTTTTTTTTTTTTTTGCAGTTCCAGCAATTCTGATTGCACTTTCAAGTGCCTTGGCAACATTTGTATGCAAATTGCTTTGACGAGTGCATAAGCAACATGTTGCTTGTCGCGCGGTATGGGTACATCGACTGGCCTGGTCTGGCTCGGCCTGGCCCGGCCTTTCCTGGCCTCTTCCTCCTGCCATGAAGATAGACGACCACCATTGTGTGAGCGGGTAAGGCGGCGGTGGTGGGGGGTTGGGGGAGACGGTCCCGTCAGCGGAGGTGAGCGGCTGCCTGCAAATAAAGAACGCATTGAGTTTTTATTAGTTTTTGATGATGCTCATAAAACGACGCGACGGCAGTGATGATAAAAATCAGTTTGCTTAAGTAAAGTGAGGCATTTAAAGAGCACACACACACACACATACACAGCACATTGAAGACCAAAGAGCAACGAGTGTGTGGAGAGGGAGGGCTTAGAGAGAAAAGTTGAATTGAATGGCACTTAGTTGGTTGATTGTAAAATAAAACATAAAAAGAAAACAAAAGAAACACACACACAAATACACACATAAAAAAAGATTCACTCAGAACTGAACTGACTAACTAAACCATTGGTTCTATATACTAAGCAATTGTTTCTTTGAAATGTGTAGCAAATAAAACTTATCATATTCAGACGAAATCAAATTGTCTTCTTTCATCACTTTTCAAACTGCTCAACGTATAAAGGTTGTTAGATTAGAAATCGATGAACACACATTTAGTTAGATCTTTTAACTCTGCTTAAAATCAAGTCCCCCCACCCCCTTCCCACCTCAAACACACACACACACTACAACTGCTGTCCAAGGACAATTTTCTTGCTGCTGTATTCCTGTGTTGTTTTTTTGCCTGTTATTTTGCTTTCATGTTCATAATGATAATGACTTGGGCCACTCACAAGGGGCCTCTTTTGCTTCTCTTCTTTTGGTATCTTCTCTTTGGTTTTGGCCTGCATGTCACACATCATAATAATTACGGCTATTGATGGGCTCTCGGACTGAATTATAAGCACAATTATCTTAATAGTGCCAGCAGCAAAGGCAATTGCAATAAGAACTATAACATTTAATGGACTTTTAGCTAAATTAACAAAACCAACAAAAACCTTTAAAGGGAAACAAGAGATAGAGATAGATAGTTAGAAAGGGAAAGATAGAGTGAGAAACCCCTCAGTTACCTTTTTTTTTTGTTTGTTTTATTTGGACGCGCCCCTTTCCATCTACTATATGGACATATATATACATACCTACATACATATGTATATAGGTATATGCCGTCTATGCGTCTAATGACACAACATTTCATTAAAAATAATTTTACTAAACATTTGATGTATTACGTGCAATTGGCATTTCTAATGACAAAACTCATACAATCACATACACACACAGACAGACAGACAGACAGACAGACAGATACAGAACCGTCGGTCGGAGTTGACTGACAATTTGTTTGCTTTGTGTGTTTTTTTTTTTAGTTTTGCATTGACTATACACTAATACATAATGGTAATAATCATCAAATGGTTTTGTTGTCGCGCTTGTTAGACATTACTGGGTAGCTCCACATACAATTTTGTTCAAATGTATTACTGATTTATACCCAGTGTATAAGAATCCAAAAAGTATATACATATATATGTATATATAAGGCTTTCAATACAACAAAAAACAATTGGTCAGTAAACGACAACAAACCAATATTGGTTTAGTTTTAGTCATCAGAGTACTCAATCTCTCGCTAAATCAATTTATAATGCTTCTTCCTATCTCACTTTCTCCTACTTTGAAGCATATGTGTCTATCTCATTTAACTGTCGCTTTTTCGTTACATGAAATTTTTCAATTCAAATAAAGTTCACTTAATTCAAATGATACAAGAAGAAATTTTGTTAAATTGTTCCTGTAACTGTCGCGTATTCCTGATAAAAGAGTATTAAAGTAAAAAAAAAAAAAACGACCTCTAAGTGGTTAGAGAAAAATTGTTGTACATTTTGATTACTGGGTATTTGGTGAATCGGCTAAACCCATTTTTTTAACTATTCTACGCCTGACTGCAGTCAGTAGTTGTCCATCTTATCAGTTTGTATCGCTTGGTAAAACGTTTTTAATTTTCTATCGCTGCCGCACAATCATTTAATTATAGTGCTTGAAATCTATTTAGTTTGGTTTTAGAATGCTGACGAGAGGCATAGTAAATACTAGAAAGATAGTCAAGTGGGTCTTTTCGATTTGGATAAAAAACAAACCAACAACAACACCAACAACAAAAGTAACGTGGGCAGGTGGGGAAATAGTTTTAAATGTGTGATCGAAAATTGATTTCCTTGTAGATTGGCTATCGTATATTGTGAGCTCATGTTTTCCCACTGATTGAAACACACACAGAGATTGTAGGTCACAACAACAGCAAACCAGTTGGAAGAAAAAATGAAAACCAGAGGGCCGTGGCAAATTTCGGACATGCCGTATTTTATATACCCTTCCTAGTTTTTCTGTTACTCTTTCCCTGCTTTTTTCGAAAAGTCAAAGAATAATCTTAAAAGATATTTTATCCGATGTTTATATATACATATATAGTTCTCTGATTTTAATCAAATTAGACAAAAATAAACGATTAGTATCGGCGAATCGAAGTTTTCTGACTCAAAAGCTTTGGCGTTCTATGAGCAGTTTGTATTTGAGTTTAAGAACTCGACTGATTAAAAATATATATACATACATTGTAAGGGAGGAGATGCTCCCTTCTATGATTTGCACACTTCTGACCAAAAATTTGTATACTCCTTTTTACAAGGGTATTAAAAGAAAAATGAAGTAAGTAAGTCGTCTCGCCGACTTGGGTATACCATACACCAGTAAAACAAATATTTCAAATTTGTAATAACTAATGCATTTGCCTATTTTCCACAATTCTGTTCACATGCTTGTTACAAGCATATCTCAGTATCTCGCGCACATATGCCTATAAGCACCCTAGCGCCCCCACCCGCCAACGGCCATCAAAGGCCTTATGCAAAAACGTTTATATGCATAACTCAGCTATTTTTTGTCCGATTTTGATCAAATTTGGTATTTTGCTCGGTATTAGTATCAAATTTAAGTGTGCCAAATTTGATTGCACAAGGTAAAAAATTACGGGAGATAATCGAGTTTTTCAAATTTCGGGGGCGGAAAGGGGCGTGGCAAAAACTTTATACATACAAAATGTGCGCATTTACTATGCAAATATACATACCAAATTTGGTGTCTCTAGCTGCAATAGTTTTTGAGATAAACGTTTTTTTTGAATTGCGTGGGCGGAAAGGGGCGTGGCAAAAATTTGAAACAAACTTGATCACTCTACATACTACACGAGCCTACATTCCAAATTTGGTGGCTCTAGCTTTTATAGTCTCCGAGATCTAGGTGTTCATACGGACAGACGGACAGACGGACGGACGGACAGACGGACGGACAGACGGACATGGCTAGATCGACTCGGCTGTTGATACTGATCAAGAATATATATACTTTATGGGGTCGGAGAAGCTTCCTTCTGCCTGTTACATACATTTTGGCGACTTTAATATACCATTTCACCCTATGGGTGTATGGTATAATTATTGGTGGGTTGACGATCAAATTCATGTAACCAAATGTAACCAAACTAAGAGCTTGACTCCATTAGGCCAAATCAATTGAACATCATAGTCAGGTTTGCAGTTGGAGCAAGAGCAAAAGAGAAAGAGGTAGAGAACGAAAGAGAGAGAGTGGGGGAAATTATACTATTTGCTGTCAATCAATGTCAAAGCAAAACTTGAGCCATAAACAATATCAGATTTCTGGCCACAGAATACTAATTAAATTACGCAAAAAAGGCAAGACAGAGAGAAAGACGAAACAGACAGACAAACCGACAGAAAACAGACAGATGGACAGTTGGAGTAAAGGAAAAAGAAAAGATGCGAAGATCCAAAAAAAAAAGAAAAACAAAAACCGAAAGATTTTCAATGCTGAGATAAGCAAAGACACTGAGATGAGGAAATATGCTGCACATGTATCTGCAAGATACTTACAACTTGCTCATGTTGCTAATAATAATAATGATGATGTTGCTGCTGCTGCTGCAGCAGCATTTGTGGCTAATTTTAAATGGCAACATCAACTTTTGAGTGAAGTTTTTCACTTGTTGTTGCTGCTGCTGCTACTGCTGCTACTTGTAATATATTTTAATTTATGCTTGGTTGGCTATACTTTTGGCCAACAGGCAGGCAGCCTGGCTAGCTTGCTGGTTGGCAGGCAGCGCCACATTTCAGGCACGCTGTAAAATTGCGCGTAAATAAACATTAATTTTAATTTAATGAATTAAACACAAACACACAACAACAACAGCAAAAAAGAAACAACACTGCAATGCACACATTCACAACACTCCACTGCATTTTCAACGCTCTAACTGACTCTTTCTGTCTCTCTCTCTCTCTCTTTCTGACCAATGGACGAGGAGAGGATCGTAGTATAAAGACATCAGACCTCCCTTCTGCTCCTCCCTTGCTAAAAAATTTTCCACTTTGCTTTACCCCTCGGGGGGCTGAGTCACTAGCAGCTACTGTTGTTGCTGCTGCTGCTCGTCGCCTTGGCACAATAAATATGTAAGATTTTTATACCATACACCCATAGGGTGAAATGGTATATTAAAGTCGCCAAAATGTATGTAACAGGCAGAAGGAAGCTTTTCCGACCCCATAAAGTATATATATTCTTGATCAGCATCAACAGCCGAGTCGATCTAGCCATGTCCGTCTGTCCGTCCGTCTGTCCGTCTGTCCGTCTGTCCGTCCGTCCGTCCGTATGAACGCGTAGATCTCAGAGACTATAAGAGATAGAGCCACCAAATTTGGTATGTAGGCTCATGTAGTATGTAGAGTGATCAAGTTTATTTCAAATTTTTGCCACGCCCCTTTCCGCCCCCGCAATTCAAAAAAAACGTTTATCTCAAAAACTATTGTAGCTAGATACACCATATTTGGTATGTATATTTGCTTAGTAAATGCGCTCATTTTGCATGTATAAAGATTTTGCCACGCCCCTTTCCGCCCCCGAAATTTGAAAAACTCGAATATCTCGCGTAATTTTTTACCTTGTGCAATCAAATTTGGCACACTTAAATTTGATACTAATACCCAGCAAAATACCAAATATGATCAAAATCGGACAAAAAATAGCTGAGTTATGCATATAAACGTTTTTGCATAAGGCCGGAGATGGCCGTTGGCGGGTGGGGGCGCTAGGGTGCTTATATGCATAAGTGCGCGAGATACTGAAATATGCTAGTAAAAAGCATGTGAACAGAATTTCTTAAAATAGGCAAATGCATTAGTTATTACAAATTTGAAATATTTGTTTTACTGGTGTATGGTATACCCAAGTCGGCGAGACGACTTACTTACTTCATTTTTTTTTTTTTGTTGTTGTTTTCGGTCGATTATGCGCATAGTGCAAGTGTTTGCCATACATATACAATGCAAATATATATATGTATATACATAGTTTATTGTATCTATATCTATTGCAAAATTGTACATACATTCAGAAACTCGCTACTGTTGTGCCCATTCATAGAAAGTGTCCATTGAGGAATCTGTTTAATAGTCGGAATGCTTCCGTACGAATCGATCGACCACAACAACATGTCAATCATAAGCGCCAGTTGAAGTTACCGATTCTTGTATTAATTATCATAATAATTCGCCATATAGTTGCAATCCCAGACAAAAATGCCTCAGAAGTAAACAAGATGTATGTGTATATCATGAAGCAAATGGAAAACTATAAACTAGAAAGCAGATCAAATAGATTTCTTTTATTCACTTGTTCACTTATTAGTTAACTGGCTTACTTCTTCATAAAATCTTCATAAAATCATTGATCAAACTAACACTTCTATATACAAAAGGCATTTGTGTACTTAGAATTCAGTCATATCAGGTTACTTTATCAAATATGAGGTGAATTAATTGCCCTTTTACCATAATTATGCAATATCACCCTCGAGCTAATGACTGGGCGATATCCACTAGCGGATCGAGGGCTATGTGCCCCCTGAAGTAAGCAAGAAGTAGCCTAAGGATTCCATTTTTGAGACATTAAAAGATAAGTCTGAAATGTAGTGTCATGTCAAAAATCTACTTTTCGAAGCCACATGCAAAAAGTTATAAGCTTGTTGCAAAAGAATGATTACTTCTCCATGACATTGCATACTTTAAAGTGCAAAATTTCCCCCCGTTTCGTAGCCCTAGATTCGCCTGTGGACTTTAGCTCTTTATCTCCATGTGCTTAGAAAAAACTGAAATAGTTCCGCATTGACTTGACTTAAGTATAAGTTTCCATAATTTAGCGTTTGCCTAACGGAGTATTTTTCTGTTTCTTATATACTCGATATAGTTATTAAGCTAAGTATTGTATTTTGTTTAATTTAACAAACTTTTTGTTATTGGATTTTCATCGAATTTCGGATTTAAACTTGAAGAATCAAGTAATACAAATACGGTTAAAAATAATTACACAATTTTTTTTTTTGTTTAATTCGAAAGTACAGTCATTGAGTTAGTTAGTTCGCTAGGTTAGTTAGTCATCAGTGAGCGGAAGAGAGATATCGAGAGAAAGAGAGATCACAAACCTCAACAACATAATTAAATATGCAACCAAAAACTATGTACAATTAAATTAAGCCGAGTTGCAGTTGTTGGCAGTAGCTTTAACTTTATCTGGCCCATGCATCGCCAGTTGTTGTTGTTGTTGTTGTTGGCAGTTGGCAATTGCTAGCAGTGGCTGCTGTTGCTGCAGTAAGTAGTCGCAGGTATTTCCTGTCAGATTTTGCATAAATAATTTTTGATAATCAGAGTTGCGACGGGCACATAAATTTAATTAGCAGCATATGTTGCATTTAATTAGCAGTAAGCTCACTGAGGCCCATTTTCGGTTGCATGTGTTTGTGTGTGAGTGTGTGTGTGTGTGTGTGTGTTTGGGATGGTGGGGGAAAAACGGGGAGGTTCGGTGTGGAGGTGGTGAGGGATTGTTGTTGGGGAGATTGGCTGGGATGTCTATGTGTTGCATTGTGCGTCTAACTGCTGCTATGGCTACAGTTATTGCTGAGGTTGTTGTTGCTGCTGCGGCTGTTGTTGTTGCCGTTGTTGTTGTTGTAGTTTTAATTAAAATTCACACGATGTGAAACGCTCATTTCGTAGGCCAACTGCGTGCGTCGTTTGCCTTTATTGCAACTCGTATTTTTCTTTATTTTGTTGATGCATTATTATTATAATTTTTCTTTTGCATTGCTGCATTGCATTGCATTGCATAAGCAGCCAACTGGCAGCCTGTTGCTGCTGACTTTTCTAATGCAAACGCATCAGCAACAGCAACAGCAACAACCACATTATGAAAGGTGATGAAGTGTAGTCGAGGTGGTGCTGTTTGCTTGTGGTAAGGGGGGAGTACCCTGAATATGTGGCATGCATAATTAGCAGCCTCTACATAGAGCAAGAGACGGAAAAAGAGAGAGCAAGAGAGACAGTCATTCAGTCAGTTAGTCAGTTAGTCAGTCGACTGGTGCTAGAGTGGAGCATATACATAACATTTTCATTTTCATTTCTATTCATATGACCAACAATAAATTTATAATCAACCACAGCTAAAAAGAAAAAACAAAAAATAATAATAATAAAAAAGAAAAATGAGAAAAACACCACAAAAAATTTCAAGAAAGAAGAAAAAACCAAAAAGATATATACGAGTCAATGAAAAGATTGTTGTCTATCCCTTTTCCCCTCTCGCCGCTGCCCGGCCTCTGGATCACAGCATTTCTATGTTTCTCGCTTTAATGAGCCATTAAGCTTTAGATTTTTGTGTTTAGATATGCCCCCCTAAACTTTTTTTTTCTTTTTTTTTTGCCTGGGACGACTCAACGCAGTAGAAGAAAATGTGTTTTCCACGAATCGAATTAAGATATTAGTTATGCTTGAACTGGATAAGTCTCTCTATGTGTGTGTGTGTGTGTTTCTATGGTTATGGAATCAGTTTCATGGGATTACAAATTGATATGTGAAATGGCTTAGAATGTGTTTCTATGTGCATGTGGGTGTTTAGGGAGGCGAAGTAGCAGAAGAAGCTTATCGCTTGGCTGGCTAACAAGTTGCCATAAAACGACATTCAGACATTCCCTTTCTCACCTTTTACAACCCGTTACCCCATCTGCCTTCCCCTTCTCTCACCACACAGCAATTCTCTGTCCGTGTGTTGTCACCTTGTCAGAGTGACAGGCATTTCATTTTCAAACAATTTGCTGAAAACTTTATTAAAATTTCACCACAATTACGTACAAAAAATGTGGCCAATATTATATGTATATAATTTATCCCTCTCGTTCTTTCACTAATTCCGCTGTCTGTCTGTCTCGTTCATACTTTTCTGCTGTTGATTTCCAACTGTCAAAGTTTTGTTTATTTGGTTTTGGAGCTGGTTTCTCGTATGTTTATTTTAGCTAATTTTAGATTAAAAACAGGAGGAGAAAAAAAACTCTTTTTTTTGCTTTGTTTTTGTGACAGCTTTTTTGTTGTTGTTGTTTTTTTTTTTTTTTTTAAATGTGCAAGTCCCCCTTCCTATGCATTGTAAGTTTGTGCCCCGTTTTGTGTCTCTCTCTCTCTCTCTCTCTCTATCTATCTGTGTGTGTGTGTGTATTGCATGTGAAAATTTGCTCAAACAATGATACAAATAATAATAAAATAATCAACAATACAAATAGCAACAAAAGCAACTAAAAGCAGTTAGGCAAATAAACAAACACACATACAGAAAACTAAGTGAAAATGTTCTGGTCTATTCTAAAGGTAGAGGGAGGGGGAGTAGGTGGAGCTCTGCGGTAAAGGGGGTGGATGGGCAGGAGGCAACCAGGCAGACGGTATGACGACAACTGACGCTGCATATTCTATCCCATGGGTGTGTGTGTGTGTGGAAAGTCATGCAAACTAACTGAAAGAACAGACAGCGAGGTGATAGAACAAGTGCGGTAGGGCAGAGGTGTGTACATCTCTCTCTATCTCTCTTTCTCTCCCTGGCTGTGAATATGTGTGTGTGTGTGTGTGTAAAAGACACAGACCCAAACAAATAATAATAAAATAATAATTGTTTGTCAACATTCGTTTAGCATGTGGCCCTAGCCGCTCATATGAAGAGATGGCAAAAGGAATGAACCAATTTTCTATTATTATGTTTTTTTTTTTTGCATATGTCGCCAATTTTAATACCCTATCAACTATGAGGAAAGTTGATACGTTGAAAAGTACATATGTATGCATATGCATAGAGCCCTCATTGATCTATAAGAGATTCAGGATCATTGCACTTAAGAAGAAACAAATTTTATACAGTCAACAGATATTGAGGAACAATATAAAAATTAGACTTGTAAAAAGTTATTGTTCAAATAAATATAATTAAGTAACTATTGTCTATTGAGTGGCCAACTACATCGACACCGAAGGCAAGGGTATACAAAAAAAGGGGTGTAGTTGTTACAATTGACAATTGTCTACATTTTGGCATGAAATGTCATACACACATACATATATACATACGTCCAGATACATATGCCCCCCTGTCCCATAGACGAGACAGGAGAACGTTGCCGTCAAAAGCTCTAAACTGCGTTTTGTGGTTAAGCCATAGAACGGCGAGCAGGAAAGGTAAGGAAAAGGAATACGGTTGCAACTAGTCCAGGAGCGTCAAAAGCGGGTGAATGCCACACGGCATGGTTTCTTATAAAAATTATATTTCAACTGGCATTTTCAGCACGTCATTTGCTTATTAAATTTCATGACACGATGTCGTCATGTGTGCATATGTGTGTGTGTGTGTGTGTGTGTGTATCTGTGTGAGCCATGTCTCTATTTCTTGCGTGCGTCACAATTCTAGTATAATCATTTTTCAACCCACCAACAACTCTGCGATAATTGATGATAAATGTTGTATAATTTGACAAAAAAAAAAAAAAAAAAAACTGAAAAGAAACAAACGAACGTGTCAGGGAAACTAGAGAATAGAGTAGAAAGAATGGCAGTGGCACCCACAATTATCGGCTAGAAAGCATTTCCAAATAATTACCACACATTTTCCCAAAAAAAAGTAAAGTAGAAAAAGAAATAAAAAAAAAAAACAACAAAAATTATAATAATATGCAGTTTAAAGCATGTTTCTGTTAGCCATATGGAAAAGAGTGATGAAGGGTCATTCGATTACACCACTTATTTTCAACTTTGAAATTAATTTCAAAAAATAAATACCCTATAAATTAGTTAATGAAATAAAATTGCTAAATGTGCTTAAAAAACATTGTGAAAACGTTAAGTGAATTTTTTTCTTGCATTAGATTACTTTTACTTTACATACGCACAAAATTTTAGCATTTTCTTTAGCTATATCTAGAAGCAGGCGACATTGTCAAAGAATTTAGAGTTCTAATGGCCATACCTAGAACTATTTGGGAATTGTAACTAAATGAAGCGAAAAAAGAGTGTCAAATCTTGCCACCAATCCATTAACTAAAAGCTACTTAATGTTGTTGACTGACTACGACTCTAAACACCAACAATTCTATCCTAAGGGAATTGAAAATTCGTCGTAAAATATATTTCATTCTTTTGCATTTAGTGGGGCGTGTCTGGGTAATTATGTAGGAATGGAAAATAATATGGAAAATGGTATTTGGATAACTAACTGTAATATGTAATGTGTAGATGGGTGAGGTGAGGGCAAACGTTGCAAGGTGTTTAGTTCAGTTTAAATAGTTGAAAACTAAGTTAGGGAGAGAGAGAGAAAGAGAGAGAGAGAGAGAGCACAAGTCCTTTCAACTTTCATATTTCATCATTTATTTGTCTTTTTTGTTTTTATGTATATTTGATAATATGTATTACGTATTTGTCATGTTTCATTAGTTTAAAAATTCAGTAAAATTTTTGGATTAAATTTTTAAATAAAAAGGAGAAGAGCAACAACAACAAAAATGAAACAAATTAGAAAATTAGAAAATGAAACTTTTAGCACACCACACACACACACACACACACCCAGGGGAAAAAAATGCGTAAACTAAATTTAATTTTCTTTTTTTGGGTTCCGCTTGATTTTAGCATGTAGACGATACCTATATATATTTTTTTTTCTGTTTCGTGTTCGTGTGTGCTGAAGAGTGTCGATGAGTAATTGCCTCATAAAAATTATGTGGAAATTAATTTTCAGTGTTTTCTATGCTCTCTCTCTCTCTCTCACACACACACAGACACACACAAACAAAGCTAAAGAACACAGTGATATGTTTTTTTTTTTTTTGTTTCTTTCTTTCTTTCTGGCTATTTTTAAAAGTGGGAAACACACATAAAATAAAACTAGAAGTAAAGAAAAATGGAAAAATATTGAAATATGAATGCAGTCCGCGGGGCACTTGTCGTTTCTGTTGTTGTTGTTGTTGCTGTTTCTGTAGCTGCTGCTGCTGTTCGTTCCACCTGCCAAAAATTCAAAAATATACTGGCGATGTCGTCGCTTGACACTTTTAGCCCTTCACCTCACAATGTTTTTACCCATCCCCGCCGCACTCGCCACAACCCCCTCTGGGAAAGAGTGCGTGTGTGTGTGTGTGTGGTGGCGGGAGGGGGGTGGTGAGAGGTATGAGGAAGAAATGCCAATGCAGTCGTTTCATTTGCTGGCTATTTTTGGTTTTTTCTTGGTTTTTGCCTTCAAAAAAAATGGCCCCGCGTGTTATGTATTAAAATTAGTATGCAATATTTTTGTTTCAAAAGAAATGAAAAGAAAGAAAAGAAATTCATGTTGCGTTTTTCTTACTCGTATGTGTATGCGTGTGTGTGTGTGTGTGTATGTTTATTTTTGAAGCGTTGAAAATAAACCGTAAATAATCGCGTCGCTCGGTCGGGCAGCTTTACAATCAATTCACTTGCACACTCAATGCAGATACATACACTCATGGACAAAATAATAGGTAACGTTAAAAAATAACTTTTATTTAAAAATAGGCATATCTGAACCAAAATACTCCATTTTTGGTTGGCCAGAAAAATAAATGTGCTTATCAAGTTTTGCTGACACTATATTCCCCATTTCGCTGGAAATATCTCTCGACGACTTGAAAGGGTGATAATTGCAAGTTTTGGTTGTTTCCCTAGGTGCACCTCGCTTCTCCATCAATTTTTGCGATCGTCCCATTAGTCTGGCAATGGATTTATATGTTTTACCCTCTCCCCGAAGTTGATGTACAATTCTTCTTTCCTCTGCACTGCAGGACCCACGACCCATCTAACCCATGTTTAATCTATTAAAATATTACCTTTGCCAGATGGAAAACTCTGTGGTTGTTAGCTGAAACACACCTCTTAATTCCTTGTCATATAGTGTTGCCGTACCAAAATAAAATTTGTTTCGCGTTACTGTGTTGCCATGCCCTATTTATTCCATCATATCTTAGAGTCACACTAGGGTCATACCTATTATTTTGTCCATGAGTGTATATAACAAGACAGAGAGAGTAAGAGCAGGAGGTGAAGCAGGAGAAGGTATGAATATATATGTATATATGTATGTAGGTGCTTATAAGTATCTGCGGTTATATTTATAACGAGTTGCTTGCACCCATAACATCAGCAACAACAACAACAACAACAGCAGAGGCAGTGGCAGCAACAAATTTCAAAATTATTGGTAATAAAAATCCACCTTCTCCTACATCCACCACCAGCATCACCAACTTCACCTCCCTCTACCTTTTGAGCACCCCTTCGAGCACAATATTCTCGCATTATGCATCATAAAATTTGGATATTTAATATAATGTTTTGAGTGCTTATGCCGTTCGTTTTTATTTTTGAAAAATATTTAAAAATGAATTATATAAATATGCATAAGTTTACGTTTAAGTGGGCACAGCTGACATTTAGATAATTCTTTGGAGTACCCTCGAAAAATGAAAAGGGTATACTTGAATATTTTACTAAGGTTTATATTTAGATCAAATTAAACTGAAACAAACTAACGAATATATATAATTGATATAAAAATCCCTAGAAATTATTATAAGTTCCTTTTTCTTCTCATTTTTTTGTATATCAAATGCTTACAGGGCATACGACAAGTCGACATGCCATATCGTTTGAACATTTCATTTTCATATTCTCAATATAAATTTAGATATATTTTTTATATCTCGCTTTTCGGGATGGGGAAGTGCCTCAACCTCACATATGGACCACACAGCTGCCAACAGGTGCTTGGGCCAGGCCAAAGATGTTTTTGTTTCATTTGGTAGGGCAGACAGAACTATTTCCAAATGCAATTAGACTTTCATTAAGCCACTCGATGAGATCCAAAAAACACATACATATCTACATATATTGAAAGATCTACGTTAGATACTTATGTAAATCCAGACAAAGATCTCAGATTGCAATTCGGTTTCAAGTTGCTTTCTAAGGTGCGTATTAATAAACGATAAAAGTTCTCTAATCTCTGACAATCTGTTCTTTAAATTTAAGTGTGTGTGTGTGTCTATATGTATACAGATATAGTTTTGATTGCCCAAGTTTTATGACTCTGAGAGTGAGTGAGAGTAGTTGCTGGTTTTTGTTCTTTTTATTTTATGGCTCATATGTAGGTATGTTCTTTCATTTGCATGATTTCAAGTTTTCCCTCATAGCTCTTAATTCAATTAAAAAATGTAAAATTGCTCATAGTACTACAAAAAGTACTACCACATCTCAAATACACTTGAAGAAAATATTATATACATAAAAACCAAACCAATTGGAAGTTGATTTTTTATGTGAGACCAGCTGCAGCTATATAGTTTTAATGTTTTATTACCAAAACTCATTGGGGAATTAACAATAAAAATGTTTTAATAAATTGGAGCATTTAAATTCTGCACAAAAGTTGTAGATATGATCAGTGCCGGATTGACCCAGTCCGGGGGTCTGTACATCATTTGCCTTTGTGAAAAACCAATGATGAAAATCATCAATTTACAGATTTACACAGATATTGAATCTTTAGAATTTTTAAGCCATATTCTTTTCAGATTTTATGTTGACCAATTTCTAAACATTTTAAAAATGCAAAACTGGGTTTCAGCCGGCTTCAGGTCAATAAATCTTACTAATTTATAAGATTTTAAAACATAGGCAGCACAAAAGGTGAGCAGGTTGTTTGTATAGCTATTTCAAGAACCACCAAGTTCATCAGCAGACTTTTCTAAAGAATCTACAGTTGTAATGGCCACACCATCTTCAACGCTAAAAGAAGTTGAGAATTCAAACGACATGAAGCGAGAAAGAACGGCAAAGCTTGCAACTGCAGATTCCACCTTTTTTATGTGCATACCCTTGGGTATTTTAAAAAAGTTTTATATTAATTAACATAATATTTAACTAAAACTAACTAACTTTAACTAAAATTTGTCAATATAAAGACTATTTAATTTTCGAGACTTGGAAGTAAGGGCATTAATTCAAATACTTTAAAAATCTACTAAGTTAGAGTTGTTTAAAGCAAGGTCTATTGAAATATTGTTGGTCTTTGACTTTTGAAAAGATAATATAATATCTTCAATTGAATCAAATATTGAATTCCAATAGTTTTTTTTTAATGGTTTTTCTTATCTTTCGATGTTATTTTTAATCGGTTTTCGTATATTTCGAGGTGATTTTTGCAATAAACTAAGAATTTTTCAGTTTATAGAGTTATTGTTTTTCGATTATTCATAACGTTGGACATCTTTGTTAAAGGGAATTCACATTGTATTGAATCTGTTTTTTGTTATAGTCATTTCCGAATGGCAAATCTTCCTCATAATTTTGGGGGGGAAATCAAAGCATTTGTATATCGAAATTTGATTAATTCTAGAGATCAAGGTGGAGCGATTTAGATGCCCCGAGGATACGCCGAGAATAATGATGATATCGCATACATTGCTGCCACAGGTGACTAGTTCGATCTTTATATATAGAATATATTCCTAATTGGGGCTTGTAGAATCTATTTTGTATAGAATCATTTACGAAGTTTTTTGCCTTTCGATTCCTAGATTGTTCATTTGATTGGATTTCAATTTGCAACTTATTTTTGTTGGTCAAGTTTTTCTTTTAGTGTAGTTATTGTCTCTATGAGTTGAGCTCAGTTGGGCAGAATTTTGGTTAGCTTTTTATGACAAATTGTCACGAGTGCATTGATGCAAAAAACTTAAATGAAGCGACATGCTGTTGAAATGTCTGTGCCGCCCTTTTTGTTGCTGTTGTTATTGTTGCATGCCCAAAAGCAGATAGAAACGATATACATTGCGTGTACTTGCAGATACTTGAGAGCAGGCTGTTCGGTTGTCTCATCATCTACGTCGTCATCGACATTGTCATCATCGTCATCATCATCATCATCATCATCATCATCATCAACGTTTCTTTCCATTGTCCAAGTTCGTTTAGGTAGTTCAAACGAAACAATGTGTGGATATTGCTGCTGTTGTTGTTGTTGCTCTTGTTGCTGCTGGCTGACTGAAAACTAATATGGGCCAGAATTGTGGAGATGGAGATGGAGACCACTACCCAGAAGTGACTAAGCCCGCAGCATAGCCTAATATTGGGTATGTCTGTCCCTTTTTCTCTACTCCTGGCCGACCCTGGTTTCTCCTGGTTGGGTTCTTGGCCATTGTTGTTGCTCCTGTTGTGTTGTATATATGTTGCTCTCGGATTACCAAGCCAGCAATGTGGCTGCAATTGAAAACTGAGCTTGACATTTTTTCACTGTTTTATTTTATTTCGGTTTCTGCTTCTGCCACTGCTCTGTTGTTGTTGTTGTTTGGTTTATGGATTGCCGAAATTGAACTTGGGGGTCTGGTTTAAGCAAGTTGTAGCTGGTTACCGTTAGAAAACAGGCATTGAATCTATACTCCATACACAGTCTCGAGCATTTTTAGGTCTTCCTGGAAACGTAAGCAATATTATATGAGTCTGAGTCTGAGCCTGAGCCTGAATTGCTGCTGCTGCACACACACAAACACATGCATACACACAAATAAAGGGTTTTGCCCATTTTTTTTTTGTTTGTGTCTTTTCAGTTTTCGTTTTTTGTGTTGTTGCTGTTTTTTTTATTATTTTTTTTTTTTTTTTTGGGGACTGGCAATTAAATGAGCCAAAACGTAACGAAACGTAGCAAACGAAGCGAGCTTATGCAGCAATAATTCAATTAGCACTCTTCGGTTTCGTTTCATAAAAGTATTAGTTGATTTTGTTTTTCTTCTTTTTAATTAATGTGCACTTATCATGCAATGCGATTAAGAGTCCAGAGAGTGAGAGGTTCCCTCGTTTGTCTCCTCCGTCTGTTGCTGCTGCTGCTGTCGGTTGTCGGCTGTTGTCTCTCTGTAATTGCAACTTGTTTGTTATTTGTAGTTCAAGTCAGCCAACGCGAAGTAGGAGGAGAACGAAGAGGAAGAGTCAGTGGTGCTAGTGGTGATGATGGTGCGGCATAGTGGAATGGAATGGAGTGGCGTGGTGTAGAATGGAGTGCCTGTCACTGGCTGTGTCTTTGTCTGGTTGTTGCTGTTGTTGCTTTTTGTTGTTATCTGCCAAGAATGCTAATTATAAGATTAGTGCAGTAGCCCAATCTCTTCTGAGCGCCCCCCTCCCTGCTCTCCCCCACCCACAATATGAGTTTACTTTGTTGCTGTTTTGGTTTATATCTTTTCCAATCTTTCTATGTGTGGACTCTTTTTGCCTGATAATGCACACGCACATAAAAAAAAAAAAAAGAATGAAACGCCCCATAGTAGTTTAATTTCTCTTGAAAAAAATTATTATTCATTAAATAAATAAAATTCCTATTCTACGAAAAACAACATTATATTTTGGTATTTGGAATGCAATCGTTCCAACTTTTTTTGTGTGGTTTAACACAAATTTAAAGTATTGTATAATCATAAATTCAGAGTTATGCTAAATACTTTTCTACAGCTTAGATTTTTGTTTATTTAATTGAGAAAAATTCCGATGGGTTTCCTCTTAACCACAGAAATATTTCAGTGCGGTTTGGCTCTACTCAGTATTTTGACATACAAATTCTTTTGGTTATTAAAACATTTCAAACTCTCAGCAATTTGATTATAGAATATTCTATGGAAAAAGCTTTTATAAGTCTCAAGTTAGCTGAAGTTATCGCTAACTAACAATTTGAGGCGGATTTTGATGTACATATGTATAAGACAATCAGTAATCTCTAAATGTAAAGTCAAATCTTTCTGCAGAATTTCTGTCCAATTTTATAAGTAATATTTCATTATAGAAACTTAATACAAAGTCTATGATCTAGAGATTTTGTTCAATCACAAACTTACTTTAAATTAGCATTTATAGGACCAAGATTTGTTTGGCTTTGTTTGAAAGAATTGTAAGACCCTTACACTACTAGAACCTTTGCTTACATTCCTGGCAAACGGATTTTCCATTCAGTTCACTACCCAAGTGAGCCTAGTACGATCTGTAGTTGGAGTGATCATAGATGCTCACCAAAGTGTAAAAACTCGCATTCTATCATTCTATAATTTTTCATCACAGGCTACCAAAGGCCACTTTTGTCTAGTCATAAGTAAAAACAATGAAACATCGGGACAATTTTGTTGTTTTTTTAAGGAAGACGGATAACAATAGTAGCTTTTGCATACGCCTCTTTTGCTTATGAAAGTCGCAGGACTTCTCTCCTTACCCCATCCGAAATTATTAACTTTTTATTACACGAAGACATAAGATGTAAATTTTATATTTCCTTCTAGTTTTGTATGTTTTTAGGATTAGTATTGTATGAGATTAGGATTAGTTCTAATTTGATTTTTAGGATTTTTAAGCTACTATTGGGAATAAAATTAAATGCAATTTTTGAACAGCAGGCTTTTGATACTGAAATTCATTGTTGTGAGTTTGTCGAGATATTGTAAGACAGAATATAAGAGTATCATGGGTTTTGTGTTTTTGGTATCTCTTCCATTTTGGCCATGTTCTAACCAAATCTTTGGATGCACTTTTCACCCATCAAGTGCAACGACATTTGGGAGCCCCAAATCATCCTCATCATCAGCAACCAACTGAATGTAACTTGGTTCCAGTGCCGACATATGTACTTATGCTGCTGGGTAGCTAACACCCCCACTTGCCCATCCTCCCGGATCTCTTCAGAATTCCACCAACTCATATGTACATATATATCACTATATGTTGCTGTTGTTTCTTTTTTTTTTTTTTTTTTTTTTGTTTTTGTGGCTTCTCTCCCTCTCGTATCTGTCGTGTGCATCTCTTGAACTATCAATTTAAATGTCAGTTTAAATTGTAGAATTTTTCATTTTGTGTGGACTTCGTGCATGAAAACTATAAAATGTTTTCATTGTTTTATGTTTTTTTTGTTTCTCTCTCTCGTTTGTTGTTCTTTTTGTTGCTGTTGTTTTCTGCTATGCCGACCGTTTTGTTGTGAGTGTTTTTTTTTTTTTTTTTTCAGAACTTGGTTAGGAGAGTAAAGGAATATGGCAAGGCTGTGCCATAATGTGTACCGCTTTTAGTTTTCGAGGAGGAGGAGTAGGTTGTTGTAGTGGGTTGGGAGGGGGTTTTAGGCCATGGTTTTTGATACTCTCCCTGACTCTGTGTGTGTGACTTGTTTTAGATTTCTATATGAATTGTTGCTGTTATTGTTGTATGGGCTGGCTGGCTGCCTTTCAACATTTGACAGCAGCTGTCAAAAACTGAAAAAAAGAAACTTGAAAGAGTTTTGCCGAGAGACCCATGAGTCCAAGACTCTACATACACACACACACTCACACACACACACACATTTATAAACATATATGTATGGACAGTGCCAAGACGACCCTGGGCCCAAAGCCAAAAAAAGCTTAAAGTAAAAATTGCAATATGTTTGTTTTGTAGTTGTTGTTGTTAGTTAGTTGGTTAGTTATTGGCACTTGGGGCGTTTTGTTTTGTTTTTGCTTACCTTTTAGCCAAGTTTCAGTCAGCCAACAGTCAACCAAAGAGAAACGGAGCAAAAGAATTTGTTCTGCAAAAAAGAAAACACAAAAAAGCAATTGTTAATAAAATATGTTTCACCTTTATTTTTGGTTTTGGTTGTTCCTCTTATCTCTAGAAAACAAATTCTCATCCCATAACACACACACACACACACACACACAAACTCACACACTGCTTCGAGACACCTCAGAGAGATCTGTCCAAGTGTCTGTCTACCATCTATCCATCATGCCGTTAAGTAATCTTCAGTGGAAAAAAACTTTTTTGAAACGCTGAAAAATTTGTTAACGAAAACTATGAAGTGGTAGACAAATCGATTTCATTTGCCAACCAGACATGGCCTATTAATTTCTTTTTTACACTTTGATGTTAATGGTATTTTTCCCATTTCACCTATCTTGCTCTTTTGTTTTTATATTCACTATAAACTCTTGATCAGTTAAATATATAATTAGTATATTAATATGAGGGTTATGCATATATGAATTATGAATTCTGTCTCTCTCAATCGATAGTTATAACTTTTATGTTCTATTTATGCTTCGGTGCAGACAATTATTAGAGAGATTTATAGTTCAAGTTTTTTTTTGTCTCCTTTTTTTTTTTTGGTGTGTGTGATTCCGGTTTTATATTTATTTTGTCGATTGTCTAATGCAGTTAACGATGATTCTTATATATGATTTGTATATAATTTTTATTTTGGCTATTATTATCATCATCATCATCATCATCAAAGGCAGCAGACACTAATTGCTGCCACCGCGAGTCTTTTTTTTGGGGACGGTTATTGAAATTGGTTTTGACTGGCGACCATCGAGAAATACAATGAAATTAATTAACTTGTTTACAATTAAAACATCATTAAGTAATTATCTATTGTGTGAAATTGTCTTTTTGTGTGTGTGTGTGTGTGTTTTTATTCGTTTGCCAAAATGCAGCAAAATGCCCTTGACACGAGCAAAAAAGAAAAAAAACAAAAAAAAGAGAAGAAGAAGTCAATGTGATTGGGGTTAGGGTTAGGGTTTTAGGTGTAGCGTTAAAGGGAGTCTCTTCAATGTGCCAAAGTCAATACAAAATAAAGTCAAAGCAACCCCGAATAACCGAGACACACGTCACCGCCTTTGTCTGCCAGTTGTGTGTCTGTGTGTGTTGTGTTGTGTTGTTGCCATTTCAAATTGCCAATTATCGATGAATTTGCGAAAATACAAACAGACACACAGTAGGCCAACAAAAGAGGCAAAATGAGGGGCGAGCCAGCAGTTGGCGGCTTAAGCGGCTTGTGCCCTTTGTCTATCTCTTTCACTCTCTCTCACATAGCTGATCCTTTTTACCAGTCAATATTTTGCTAGTTTTCAGTGTTGGTGTCCTTTTTCACAAAATACCCCGTATGGCAAATAGAATGTTTTGGGTATATTTGTTTTGTCAAAAGATGTTGCCATAATCAGCTTATTTAGATTTCAATTAACAAATTATTCAATTAATACTGAATTATTGTCTTTCAATTGAAAAAGTTATTCGAATTTTATTAGAACACAAATTCTTTTTGAAGGATATAAAAACTTTCTGTATAGCCCCTGATGATGACAAGCATAGGTTTAGGTGTTTCTGTTTTTGCCAAATGCAAAATGTCTGTGTGCGAAATTATGCAAATCAAATGGCACACACACACACACACACACACATACATATGTATGTATATGTATGTATGTATGGCACACCCGTAGGCCATAGATCGGTGTCAGTTGCAATATTATTGTTGCAATTCAGCAATTTTCCCTCTTGTCAGCATGAGGGCAGCAACAGTTATTTGATGATGATTATGACAATGATTACGACAAAGATGATGATGATGATGTTGTTGTTACTGATGATGATAATGATGGCTTATAAATGTCATTCATTCAAGGGTGAGACAATGTTTTAAAGGCATTTCGAGTTACACTTTATAAATATTTCACTCATTTCTTAACATTTTCTCTTTAAAGTAAATCTCTATCGATAACAAAAATTATGAAAGTCTTATTGAAATTTGAAGCGAACAGCTGCTGCTGCAATGGCCTTGCCTCTTTCCTTTCCCAAAGAAGTAGGACCACACCCCAACAAAAAAAATTCGTTTTACCTTATGAACAACCAAAAATAAATTTACATATGACTGCGCCCTGTCAATTGCCATTACTCAGTGAATAAAAAAAAAAAAAAAACATAACGAAATTTTATATTTCGTTTTCTTTTTAATAGCTTTTTTGCGCTCAAAAAAGAAAAAGAGTTAAGAAAAATGAAGAAACGAAATCGAAACTAAATTGAAAAGAAAACGGAAAACCTAAGCAAACAGAACAGAAGGCACTATTATTCAGGGGCAGTTGAAATCCCTTCAAAGGGAATGGTAGAAAAGTAGAAATTAATTCAGCAGTAAATACAATTTACAGCAGCTTCAGTTCCAGGTTCCTTCTTTTCATTCAGTCAGTCAAGCTGCGGCTACTATTTAACATTCAAATTACAAATCCTTTTTCTCCTTTTTTTTTGGATCTGTCAAGGGGTTGACTGACTGAATATTCTCGAATCGTCTTAGTTAAAATTCTGCGCACTGACAAATCGTTTTGCCTTCATTGAAAAGAAGCAAAAGGAAGGAAAATCGAAAAAAAACCAAATTCCCCCCGTGTCGACCCTCCTCATTGACTTCAGCCGCTTGAGCTGAACTGAGGACTAAAAGTTGAACCCTTCTTCGCATTGTCCTTGCTCTCACTCTTTTTATCTCCCCCTCTCTTTCTCGCTCTCTCTCTCTCTCTATATATATATATCTGTGTTATTTGTGTGTTCTGGGATGCATTCGTCATCTAATTTGAATATCTGCGTTGTATGTATCTCTGTCCTCTGTCTTCTGTCCTCATGGGATGCGTGAGAAAATTGTCAGCATATTGATTCGATGATTATCAACAGTTATGCGCATATTTAATTGTCTCCCAATGGCTCATTCCTCTTCAAACTAAATTCCTCTCTATCTCTCACTCTCTCTCAATAATTCTCTATCTCAATTGATTTTGTTAAGTTGAAGTGCAAATAGTGAGTAGCGGCCGCAGAATTTCTACAAATATTTGCCCAGCTTTACAGTTTTCTATTCCTTTTTTGGAATAGTTTATTTTTTTCTCTCTCTCTCTCCCTTTCTCTCGAGGAACAGAGTTCACCCAGCTGCTGCTATTACCCCTCTCTGACAACTTCATTTACATAAAGAATTTCTTGTTTTTACCAGCAAGCAAGCCAGCCAGCCAGCTGACCTTTGTCCGGGGTCACACAAATGCTGATTAACCCAAAAATAGACGCGTAATTAGGCGAGCAACGGCCAAAAAGGTTCAAAAAGGTTATGCCGATGCTCGATTAAAAGGATCAAATAGGTTTCGCTCGCGTTCGCGTTCTCTACTATCTAATTTTCCCATTTTTAATCGCTAGCCATGTTCCTTTCTGTCTTTTTGACTGACTGCCTGCTGTGCATGCGTCCAAAAGCTATGTGGAGTTTCTGTGTATTGTATCCTTTGAGAGTGTGAGAAGAAGGAGGAGGAGGAGGCACTTGGTTGACGCCAACGTTGATGAATGCTCTATGCCACACAGTAAACGCACTTGCTGCTGCCGCTGCCAAGCCAAATTCCTAACCAGACTGAAAGTTTGGCATTTGTTGCTGTTGCTGTTGTTGCTGCGGCATGTTTGGTCGTTGCCTCTTGTTGGCTCTTCTGACTGTGGCATTAATCAGCTTCTCGTGTGCATGGACAACGCAGCCAAAACTATTTAGTAGGGTCGTGGAGGAGCGACCTAGAGAGCCTGCACTGACTTTGTATTATTTCACTGTAATTAATAAAGATTAAACGTTGTGACACAGCAACAACAACATCATCCACTATGGGGAGCCAAATTTTCCCTTGATTTCGGGTAGTTTTTTCCCCCGCTCCCACACGGTCCGAGCTCGTTTTCTAATGCCTCTGCTGTGGCCCTGTAATTTTCGTTCCGTCTGGAGTTGTGTTTAAGTGAAATGATTATGCAGTTGACAGTTTCAATATTTTCCATTTTCTAACAAGTGTTAAGATTAATGATCACAGCCAAAGAGTCAGAGAGTCGTCTTTCCTCCACACCAAGCTAAATAAAATGGGAGTGCCATCTTCTAAAGAAATTTCTTTAAACATTAAATTTAAATATCTATGCAAATGTGTATATATCCACTCCTTCTTAATTCGATCATCATAAAATCGGCAATGGCTGGACATAAATTAAAAAAAAGATCTCTGATCTTTAATATGCATCTGTTTAGACCAAAATGCTGCTTAATGCTGCTGGCCCATCCCATATTCGTTTAAAGAATTAGGAATGAGAATTCGTAATGGAAATGAGAATAGTGGGGTAGGGGTAGAGAGAGGCTATATCATATTGCACATTTTGCATAAAATTCGATATAGAGACTATAAACATAAACTAAGATTAATGCATTCATATATCACTCAATGTAAGACAAAATGAACCATTAAAATATATATATATATACATATATCTACATATATACATGAAATACTTGGAAAATGAACAAAACAGAATATGAGAAGGGGGACGGGGCAGAGGCGATGTATACATATCTACATATACATATATTTATATGTATAGAGAAAGAGGGAGAAAAAGAGATGGGGAGCTTATGGAAAATGAAATTCAAATTTGGGTCACAAGTGCAGTGCATAATACATGTGTGTATGTGTGTGAGTGTGTGCGTGTGCGTCTGTGCGGGGGGAGATAGGGAAGAGTGAGAAAAGATCATATATGAGAGAATGCCTTATGGGTGCCTTGGCTCGTACTTATAGTTAATTGCAATGGTAATTAATAATGTTATTTATTAGACAAACACAGAGACACAGCAGATAGATTGAGATAGCGAGTAAGAGAGAGAGAGAGAGAGAGAGAGAGAGAGAGAGAGAGAAATGAAAAGACTTAGTGTCGTTCCCATGATGACCTCACCCAAAAAATTCAGAACAACTGACTCGTGCCCTCGTCTTTGCTGCGTTGTGTGTGCCTCTTCTATATGTGTGTCATTAAGTAAATTAAGTAAATAAACATATGCCTGAATCCAAAGAAGCTATGAGCATAATTAATTGGCAGTCAGTCAGCCGTTAGCTTGATGAGGCCAGGCCTCGTTTTAGTGTTACCCCAACAAAAGCAACAATAACAACAACAATAACAACAACAACAACAACAACCTACAAATGACGAAAATACAACAGCTGCCCCTGATTCCCCTGTCTCACTCACTCACTTACTTATTCCCTGACTCACTTAGTCATCCTGAAACGCGTTAGTTTTTGCGCCCTTTAAGCAGGCCTTAAACGCCTTAACTTTTAACTTAACTGCCTTACTACCTACACACGCACACACACACACACACACAAAGTCAAAAGTCCAGCAATATTGGCTGGTTGGTGTTTTATAAGCATTTCAACGCCTTCATTTGCATGCGTTTTATGGCTTAATAGTTAGGATACAAAGGACTTTTTGGTTTAAGAAAGTCGCCGCCTGCAGCAGCCAAACAACCGAAATTTCTTGTTCCTTGTGTGTGCCCAATAGATTTCTGTTGATAAGAAGTAGCAGCAGCAGCAGCAGCAAATGGCAAACTGGTTGGGCAAAAAAACTGAAAAGGTGTTGCCTTTTTTTTTTTTTTTTAATGCCCACCTCGGGCCACGTCTGCGCACTTAACTCACGCATATTGCGGCACCTCAACACATCATGAGAACCGGCGGAACCACCGATAGCAAAATATATGTATAAACCTCTTTATATACATACATATACATACATATATGTATAAATATTTGTAAATATGTATTTTTATATTTGGAAGGAACCGGCAAAATTAAGACACAACTTAAAGCAGAAGCAGCAGCAGCAGCAGCCAAAACGTTTAATTTACTTTTATTGAACTAGCACGATTTATTGAAATTGTTTTATCGAGCTGCTTTGGCTTTGTCTCTTCCCCTCTCTCTCTCTTTCTGTCACTGTCTCTGTCTTTTTCCAGCAAAAGTGTGAGCTATAAGTTATTTATTTGATTTTTATACACTAGCAATAGGGTAGACTATCTGTTTTTCTATATCTCACTTTTTGAGCATATTAAATGAAGCTTTGTATTTGAATTAGTCGAATCAAAGTATTTCAAAATATATAAAATATAACAAAACTTATTATCCATAAGTACTATGAGTGTGAGAGAGATACTTAATACTTAACGCTAATGAGCGATATGTGATGAAAATAATTCAATATGAACTCCATTTGAACCAAGCTTACAGAGAAAACTTAATATAACTGAATTATAGTTACTAGATGCTCAAACTAAATATGTATGTACATACATATGCTGATTTTGATATGAACCACATCATCTAAAGTTATTTTTTGTATTTCAAACTATTTGTCAAAGATTTTGACTAATCATATTTTCAAAAGAGATATCAAAAGTTTCTAATTAACTTCAAGGACTAAATATTTGCTCCATGTCACAGGTGGATCCATAAGGGGACCTGGATATAGCAAACCTTCAAAATTGATCGAGCAATCAAACCGAAAATTACTGCATTTTCTAAGCCGATAATCTTAGTTTTCTAATCGAAACTCTCCGGAAAGTATTTCCGGCTCTATGTTAACCAATTTTGGTTTTGATTTCGAGTTTGTATAGGCCAACTCTTGATGGTATCTCTAATACACGGAGAACTTTTGAAATGGGAAAGAGAGAAAAAGTGAAACAAATGAAATGAAGCATCTGTGAAATTTAAGTAGATTCTATTAAGGAAAGGGTAATCAAAATACTGGGTTTTTTATTTTATTTTTTTATTGTTTTCTTCTGTTATTTTTCATAGTGTGTATGACACTTTGTGGCATAGGAAACTTGTTTGTCATTTCTTTTTTATTTCAAATCCAAGTCTTTCTGCATGTTTCTTTATATTGAATTGCTTCTGTTAATATAGTGAATATCATTCGCAACCTTTTGAATTTTTATGGCTTGGATGACATTTTGCAGAATTATTGACAATTATGCTAATCAGAAAACGAGAGAGAGAGAGAGTGGGAATACAAGTGAATGTTAGTGTAAATGTCATTAGCCAATGATGATGAACATTTTCACACCGACACACACACACACACACATGCACATAAACATATTAATAATGCCCCGTGCCAAAATTATTGGCTATCACTCTTAAATCGATGACCATAACTAAGCAAAGTGTTCATATTATTGGCAAAGCCTTTTTGTAATCTAAAACTATTTAGAGTCAAAGGTATTTGCATATTTATAAGCATTTGTTTCCACTCTTTTTTTTTTTTTTTTTTTTGTGCCCACTATATGTCAGTCAGTTGGTCCGTCCGACACGTCTGTCCATCTGTACGTTTGTCCACTTTATGTTAATTGCATGGGTCTATGAAATTAATACTTTTTATCGCTTGCTCAATCGCCGCGAACTTGTAGCTCACATGTTAGCTGTAAATTAAGTTGACAACTTGGCGCTGCCGCTGACACAGTCATAGATACACACACACACACACACACATACACAGAGAACTTGAGTACACTTACTCCTTAGTCTGGGGGCCCCACAGCTTTAAGCAACTCTTGGCGGAGTTTGCTTTTGCATTCGCGAGAATGCCTAACTAGGCGCACAATTGAAATTAGATTGTTGCACAGATAAATCAGTTAGTTCTCCAAGTGTTATGGCAGACAAAGTCAGCTCTGACCAACTATTAGCATACGAAAAGCTAACTTCTACCCCACCATCCCCTTAACCACTTTATCTAAATAAGGTCCACCATAGCACAACAACTACAAGTCATCATAAATTTAATTTTTATTTGATAATGCATAATCTGCATACATATGCAGAGCACAAATTGAACTCGATTTTCGGTCTTGACTTTAGCCAAAAAAAAAAAACAAAAACAAACGAGGTCAATTTTATAACCAACTTTCAAGAAATTGTTTCAACTTTATTTATACATAAATGTCTAGGCAATATCTTGATCTCAACCTAATGCAAAAAGTAAAATAACATACAACTACTACATTATTATAAACTAATTCTTTTTGCTTACTTAAAAATTGCCTGTCATTTTACAGCATTAATTAATAAATTCTAAAATCGAAAATCGAATTTCTATTTTATCCAACATATCGTCAAGATATCAAAAGATGTCAAAAGATGATTGGTAAGTAGCAATAAGTAAGTACTTAACAGACTAATTCATTAACTGTTTTAATATATTTTTTTAAGTTTTTTGTGAAGACTTTAGTAGACTCTCGTTTTAAAACAGGCTCGAAGATTAAAAGTACTCAGTTGAGTTCATTCGTCTATTTTAATTGCGAATTATAAATTACATAAAGTGTACTATAGATCTGAAAAAAAAGCATTAGAATGAACTATATGTTGGCATCAAAGAGTTTATGTATATGGAAATAGATCTGATACTAAACTGAAAAGCTATTGGTAACAAAATGTTTCTATTTCTTTGCTTTCAATCAAATTCTGATACGATTTTAAGAAACGCATTCATGTCCTATGAGCTATATATAACTGCCCAATTTGAAATAAAATTAAATTATATTATTTAGTTTAATGAAATGTTTTTGTTTCTTTTCGGTTTCACACAAGCACACAGTTGGTAAGTACCTACTAAGTAATAATTGTTTTTAGGGGAACCCCTTCTATTAGTAAAATTGATTGATTGATTTTAACTTGAATGCATTGCATTGGAAAGGGGCAAAAGTTTTGTGTTAAGTTTTGTGCGTTTGAAATGTAAATTGTATGGCTCATTGACATTAGTATGGAATTGGCATATGTTCAATAGTAGTATCATCGAACCACTGCCCATAAAGCAAACAAAATGAAAGGCAACGATGGTAATCATGATGATGATGATGATGATGATGTTCAATTTGGCTTTATTGAATGTCGTTACCAGCGCTTCAAGTGCTGCTACTCCAGGATTGTATGCGTGTGTGTGTGTCTACATATTTGACAGACATCAGTCCGTCATTTGGTCAGTCTATTGGGTACACTTTACTACGCAAATACTGGAGCTCTGTTGGCTATATACAAAAACGCCAAAAGCCATATTACCATTAGGCATTGACATGGGGGGCTTGTAGCTGTGTGCTGGGATCTAGGTAGGGGACTAGAACTGGAGGGGGAAGTTACGAGTTTTTTAAGTTGACTGCCAATGTTTGTCTATGCTTGGCTGCCTACACAAAAACCAAACCTAACCAAACCTCTGCCCTTCCCCGCCCTTCGTTGCCCTGCCATGGCATGAGTTTGTGTCTTGTCTATTATTTAGCAAATATTTAGAATATTTGAGCACCAGCTAACAGCTAACGGCCACTTGGCTACTGCACGCGCTTGGCCAAACAAATCAGGCAGAGGAGCCAAGTCGAGCCAACTGCATGTCATGTCAAACTTTTCGTCGACGTTAGTTTTTCTTCTCTCTCTCACTGTGTGCCTCAGTACCTCGGCCCCCCGAACCGTCATTCATTTATGTTTAAATATTTAAGCGGACTTTTTTGTTTGCCTCTGTGTGTGCATAATGCACGCCTCTTGGTTATACAAAAAAAAAAAAAAAAAACGCAGAAAAAAAACTTTCTATAAATATGGCTTTGACTATGAGACATGAGTATGGGCTGTTCCAGCATGGTCATCATCATCATTATCATTATGGTCGTTAAAGCCACCTGCTGTCTGTGGTGGGGCTGCCGTTTTGGCCTTTAACCTTTTTTTCTCTCTGGCAGAGAGAGAGAAACTGTGACTGGGATTGTGGCTAACTGAGTCTGGGACTGATGTGTATGTGTATAAGTGTGTGTGTGTGGTGTGGCATGGCTAGGCAAGCGCAGGCTTCCACTGTTGGCCCATCTACATTCTATGGCTATCTGCATATTGGCCGACTGTTGTTAACAAGCTTGTTAATAAATTACCAACAAAATGGCCATAAAATGTGCCAGGCATAAATCATGGTGCGCAATCTGCCGCCTCTACTCCCACCACTCCTCGTACTCCCCCCATCTCATCTACCCTTTACTCTTTGGGGTCTTTCTTTTTCTCTCTCTGCATAAATACATAAATAAATAATAGCAAGTGTGGACGCAAAACAGACAACGGGCAAAATTAGTGACAAGAAATACAATATATAACTATACCTATACCTGTATCTATATCTATGCATCTCTCTCTCTCTCTCTCGCTCTTTGTCTTTCTTTCTCTTTCGTTTTATAAATTGAAATTGGTTGATAGCGCGCGCAAAAAGAATGCGCGAAATTATGAAAAGCTAAATAAATCAAATCACAGGCAATGAAAAAGAAAGAAGAATAAAAAATCCGTATATATGTACATACATATACATATGTATGTACATATGCATATATTGTATGGTATATACACATGTATATATTTCATTTAAATTCGCCACATGCATAAATCAAATCAATTAGTTGGCATTATACAATACAGGTTCAGATTCACATTCAGATTTTAAATCTGATTTCGATTTCGATTCGATTTCAGGTTCGGTCTAGCAAGAGACAGACAGAAAGATAAATAGATAGATAGATAGAGAGAGAGAAGAGAGAGAGAGGGAAAAAGAAGAATTATTTTCTCAATGAAAGAGATGACAAATAATTAATCTACAAAAACCATTTGCTGATACCCTTGTCCATTGGATAGAAACTTGAAAAAGTAGCTCACCAAAGCTAAATGCAACAATCTTGGCCTAAACTGGTGGTCACTTCGAGCTACTTTGTAATATAGTAGAGGGTATGCATAGTCGGACATTGGCACAAGGAGCACATAAACACACACACACAGGCAAACAGTGATCATTATATTGCTCACCCTGTGAATGTTATTCGCTGTGAGCAGCTCAATTTTTATGGCACCAGCTCATTTTGTATCATAAAAAACATTTTCAACACATTTCTTAACGACAAGTGACTGTAAAGTGCCTGGGCAACATCAGCAACAACAGCAACAACAACAATTTAAAGGCAACAACAATGAAAACTTACCCAGCATTTTGCAGCTTATGGCCCAAAGGCGTTGGCGTTTTGCTATGGCCACGACTGCAGCAATAAACCCAAGAAAGAGACATCTACAACCACATCCAGTGAAAGAGAGAGAGAAAGAGAGATGATGCGAGAAAGAGATAGAGAATAAGACAGATGAGACACAATGAACAAATTATAATAATGATATGTGTATGTGAGAAGTTTAACTTTATATGTCAAAGATCGTTTATTTTTTTATTTTTTTTGGGCCAGATATCCATACAATATCCCTCACACTTCACTCCAAAGCACCTTCTATACCCCCCCACCCACTCAACTCAATAGCAACCGAAAATGTCCCAAAAGTTAGTTTGCTGTTTTAAATTAGTCGAAAATTACGTTGAATTTATAATGTCTTCCACACAGAGAGAAAAAAAAAAACACACACACACACACAGAAACGACACAGAAAAGCACGAAAAAAAAAACAGACGCCATGTCATGTCAGATCATTAAGAAAATATGGTCAAAAATGTTTCAATTAAAAAACCAAAGTAGACGAAGCAGCACGAATAAAAAATTCAACAAAATGAAATAACGTTGAAACTGAAAGGAAACTGAAAATTGTAGGCGGACAAGTTTGCCATAAATTGTGTAGGCTACTTTACTGTCAAGTCATTAACTGAGGCAGCAGCAGCAGCAGCAACAACAATGCGGCAAGTGAATCATTAGCAACAAAAGCAAACATATCAAAAAAAAAAAAAAGTAAAACCAAACTATATAGAAATCAAAAACTGAACTGAAATGATGATCAACATATTCTTTTTTTTTTCTAATTTCCACTTTTTTCATCTTTGTTTTTTCTAATGAACATTTTAATAGCCAATTTTTTTTTTTTTATTTTGTTTTTTAACAAAAATTTGTTTCTCTAATTGCAATTTGCCTCTGGTTAAATGCTTTAATCAATATATTTGTTGCGATAATTTTTAAATGATTAATTAAAATTGTTGGAAAATGTTTTACCAATAAATTATTATTTAGTTTGTTTCTATTTTTCTAAATAAATTAATGTCTGGGTTTTTTAAATCAAAAAATTGGACCTATCGACTAAATAGACTTGGCTAACAACATGTGAACAAACAATTAAAAGTAATACATATATAATAAATAACAATTAGTTTTATATGAATATGTATTAGAATAACTAATTTGTTATAGAAACTGTTTGAAGTAGAAATGTAATTTAGTGAAATAAATTTATAATTTTAAAAGTTTCTTTCTAATTTATTATTCCACAAAACGCTGAAACACAGGTTGGCACTAAAAACTGATTAATTAATGTGCCAGTCCCAATAGTAAGTAATAGTTCAATCTGTTTGGTTTTGCTACAATGTAGAAAACTTATTCAGTTATTTAAATCGCCTTTGTGGATTATAAAAACAAGTATTTATTGATAGCTATATTAAGATTGTTTTTTTTGTTTATTTCAATATCTCTTTTCTTGAGTTTAAGTGTTCAGTCCCTTAAGGTAAGAAATATTGCATTGTGGGGCAAAATTTGATTTGGGTTACATTTCAATTTCAGCTGGCACGTGCCTCTTCCTGCTCCTCCTACTTAATACTGATGGCTTATGCAAATTATTTTTAAATTTGTTGTTGCATTTTTAATTAAAAACCATTTTTTTCTTTTTATTTTCAATTTTTTCATTTGTTTCTCTAATTTCAGGGGGATACATGAGAAACAAAAGTAAGGCGTAAATGAATGCGAGTTTGTTTGCTCGCCTTTTCCGTGTATATTTTATGGCTTATACCTGTAATAAACTGATGCGGATTGGTTATATCCCAAAGAGATAGAGGCATTTTGTTAGCTTTTCAGTTAGTAACTCATTTTTATGCATTAACAAACAACCGAGACCAATGAAACCGAAAATTTCGATTGAAGCGTTTAAAAACGGCCCATAAAACGGGGCTATAAAAATGCAAATTTTGTTGTTGGTTTTTTGTTTTTTCTACTCTTTTTCTTTTAACATTTAACCAAAACGTAGTAATGGCTCAAGCGAAAAAATGAATTAATCAATGAAAACTGAATGACATATGAGCCTATGGATTAGAGATTCTCTACTATTCTATACTTTAAGTCGATTGTTTTTTATTTTATCTAATATTTGTGGTTTTCTTTTAAAGATAACGGGAAACGTTAATTTCTTTAATTCATTTACTTGTAGTTAATACGCACAGATGGGCACGTGGACGTGGCCAAATCGACTCGGCTTGTCATACTGATCGAGAATATATGTATGTACTTATACCTTATTCAGTCAAAAGCCCCTCTGGGTTACCAACATCTAACAATAAGTAATTTTATAATACCCTTGTATATTTTATAATATCAAGTTTTAATTAATAATATAATATTAGAGTTATCTGTATAGATTTGGATCTTTTTGAAATGTTTCAGGAAGATAATTCACCAGTTGATGTATCTTGCGGAGCCCTATTAAAATAAACTCCAGAGATTAAGATAATCATCATAGCTCATTGAAATTGACTGCATTAATTATATTTCTAGCTTAGGTTAATTATTCTTTGGTCACATATGTAAGTAATAGCATTGGATTTTGATTTCGTGGTTTTTACTTTTGGTTTAAAAGTTTTAAAAAACGAAAAAGCATAAGCGTCAAAATATACAACTCTTTTGGATAGATTTTTTCCGTTTTTTTTTTTTGTGCTCGTCATGCCCCAATGGCTTGACGACACCCACAATAATGCTTCGTCGGCATACTATAAGGGAAATATAAATCTTCAATATATGTATAGTACACAAGAAAAAAAAATACACGGAGAAAAGTTAAAAGCCATGTTTGAAAAGGCGTTAGATTCGTTGCGGGCGCGCGCGCGTTCGTCGTTCCTCTTCTTGTTGTTGTGTTTTTTCCCCTTCATTTGCTTACATCAAAGCCTGAAAAGCCGCTAAACAAAATGCCCACACTTGGCACACACACACACACACACACACACATGCATAGAAATACAGACATCTATACACAACAAATGCCTAATTGTCTTGGCGGCATCGCACTCGTAAAACCTACAAAATTATTACGGGCCAAAAAACTGAGTAGTCAAACAGTCGAAACACAGACAACAAAGTGGCAAAAAGAAAAAAAATAACTAAAAAAACAAAAACAGCAAGCAAACGCGCCACTTCACATGTTTCGTCGTCGTCGTCGTCGTCGTCGTCATCGGCTCTGAGATGTGCCAAAGGGTAAACTAATGACAGTTTAATTTACTCCCATTGCGATGAAGTGTAACGACTCTCAAAACTCAATTAGGTTGAAACCTGGACAACAACTTGGTCAGGTATACATAGATGGTAGTAGTAGTAAAAGTCAGTCAGTCAGTGAGTGAGTCAGTTAGTCGGTGAGGCATTTCTAATGCAGGTGCAACCCAAAAACAAAAAAACGTATCTTCCGTCTTCTTCTTGTGGCTATCCAGTCTATTGGGTCATGACTTAAAAACGCATAATTTGTTGGCTTTATGAGCCGGCATTGTGTAGCTATCCCCTCTTTTCTACCCACTAAGGCCTTCTTTCTCTCTCTCTCTCAATTAATTCGCCTAGTTTATGTTTATGGCAATGCTCTACGCATATTTCTGAGCCATATTTTATGATAAGCCTGGCTGAAATGGGTTGGTTGGTTGCTTGCTTGCTCGCTCTCCTCCGCCTATTGCCTTGGCGTTCTTTATTATAATGAACTTTTACGCAATGCGTATCTCATAGATACAAAAACTGCATGCCAGCCTCAGAGATATAGTACGAGTAAGAGAAGGGAGGGATAGAGTTAGGCAGGTAGGTAGGTAGATAGGTTAGGATCCCGCTCTCTCATATGAATTTATGTTATTAGCCTCGTAATTTTGTACAATATTATTGCAGTTATGTGTTTTTTTTTTGGTTTGTTGTTTCGTAGGCGATGCGCCTAATGAGTTTTTTTCACTGAAAATGGGCTTACATATAAATTTATGCATAGGCATTGTCTCTCGACTCACCCCCTTCCCCAACTGCTCCTCTCTCGCTGTGAAAGACTGTGGGCGAAAGATGCCTTTCATTTTACCATTAATAAAAATAAAAAAAAAATTAAGAAAAACGTGGTCTAACTTGGCTTATATACAACATTTAATATGTGTTCTGTGTGGGCAGCTAAGCAAGTGCCTACTAAGTGGGCTAAAGATCTTTCTCAAGGATCCAAACAGCTAATTGGCCAATGAAAACCACAAAAAAAAAGGAAAATCCACTTCTTTGAAAAGACCCTCTAATAAAAACTAATTTACTTTAACCATTTCCATTTCAATTCCTTTTGACTCGTCGTTAAATATGATTCCTATCACCACCATATGCATTTCCATTTATCTTTCACCTCAACCTGGCGAGATCTCCCATCAAAGTCAACCACAAAGGCAACACCTATCCATCAACATAACCCACAAAAACGAAAAAACCAAAAAAAACACAGTACCTAAGAAACCGAAGGAAGAATCATTAAGTTAAGCCTGCCTTCGCTCTCGCTCTCGCTTGGGCCTGTCATGAACCAATTTTAAATGCTTTTCAATGGCTATTTACGTGCTCCTTTCACCTTCTGTGCTCCATTATTCGATTCAACTTTTATGCAAGAGACAATGGATCGCCGACGGATTGAGAAACGGTCGGTGGTGACGGTGATGGAGAGATGGGGAGACGATGTCGTCGTCATCACCGTCGCCGTCGTTGCTGTTGCTGTTGTCGTGCCCAGAAAATTCAATTAGAAACCTACAAAAAAGGCCAAGCTATGTGGCATCGGCATTCTAACTAAATAGCATTCACCTGTCCAACACACACACACACACCGCTCACACACACTTGTGAAGCAGCTGTCAATATCTTGGCGCCAAACAAGAATTTTTGTACAAGCCAAAAACAAAAAAAAAAAAAAAAAAAAAAAAAAAAGAAGTCAAAGATCCATGGCCATCCATTAAATGCCTACCGTCAAATCATAATTCATTTTTTCCCTCTTATTATTGTTGGTGTTGTTGCTTGGTTGGTTGAATGGTTGGATGGTTGGCTACGTTGTCTTGCTGAGATATTCTTCAGCTATTAGTTGCGGGCACTCCTAGACACGCAGCCGCAAGGCACAGGCTATAAACCAGGCAAAGAAGCAACCGCAGCAGCAGCAGCTGCATACAGGTAGATGAGAAGGTTCTTTTAAGCAAAACACCAAAAGAGGGCTCAATCTATGAATCTATGCTGGGAATTTGCACCTTGCGCAATGGACTCTTAAAAGAATGAAAGAATGAGGAGGCCAATAAGAGTGGCGTTATAGAGTGCTATTCTGGGGGAGAGAGAGAGAGAGAGAGAAAGAGAAGTGGGAAGGAAAATAAGGGAATTGGGAGTGAGAATGGAAAATGAAAATGCAATGGGGTGGTGAAATATGACGGGATGAGGTGAGGTGAGGTGAGGCCCACACTTATTCAACGATCTTCACTTATTCGGTTGCATGGCCCGCAGCTATAAGGCTACATCTTCGTCTTTACTCAACTCAACTCATTCTTATACTCAGGTGAGGTAGGTTCATTGATACCTTCCTCTTCTTCATCATCATCATCGCCGTCGTCGTCGTCGCTTGCTTGTGGCTTTGGGTGCTCAATCAAATGCAATTAATGGCAACTGAAGGAAGAACGGAAGTTTCACTCTGAATATGCCAACATTTTCTTCATCTACTTAGTATAGAGGTAGATATATATGTACATGGGTATGTATATATTTAATACCTGTATCTGCATCTATGCCTTTTTGGTCATACTATTGAAATGTCAGGTTTCTTCTCAGGTCTCTTACGTCTCAGTCAGTTTCAGTCATCGTTGCCAATATGTCTCATATCATTTGCATTGGCAAATTAGCTTGGCATGCAATTTAGTTAGCAACAACATCATACAGAAATACATACATATGTCCTATACACATACATATATAGATATAGATTCCTATACGCTGCATTAGCCATTATGGCAACTTTGTCGCTCTCTTTTTTTGGCTACCCAAAGGCGAAATCAAAAAAAAAAGAAAAAAACCAAAATATGAGAAAAAGATACGGCAAACGGGGCAAAACTTTATTAGCCCGTTGACGCAAATTAACGGCGACCGCTTCCATTTCGCATATCAAAAAAAAAAGCGTCAAACTGCTGCTGCTGCTGCACCACCATCGGCAGCAATGTGGTGCAGCGGAGTGGTGCCGTTGCCGCTGCCAGCGAAATAATTTGTAAATGTCAGAGCATTTTGACAGTTTGCGGTGATGTTTTTCAAATTACAAATTTACAACAGCAGCGGCAACTGAAGGAAGGCAAAATGGGCACCAAAAATCAACACAAACATAAATGAAAACAATTTGGCGAAAACCAGCAACAACAAGAACAACAACAACGGCAGCAACAAAAATATATATTTGAATTTCAGATTATGCATTTTTTTGTTTTTTTTTTGTGCTATCTCTCCCTCTCATACTCTCAATCTGTGTATGGTCTTTGGTCTTTGATTTATTCTTTAGCTCTGTGTTTCTATGTGTGGGTTGATTAAAAAAATCAGAGGGCCGTGGCTAAATTCTTAAGTACCGAAGTTTGTATACTCTTGCAAGTCAAAGCAAGTAAATAAAACTAACATAACTTTATTAATATTATGCCCTGTGTTTTATACTGATTGCTCCTACAGAAGCTATATAATATAGTGCCTGAGATATAAAATGACTGCAGTTGAGCCTTAACGAAGAGAAAGACAGAAAGACGAACGCGGCTTTATGAACTCATTTCGTCGTGTTTATCAAGAGTGGATATATATGTATATATAAAGTATCTGTATACTTTATATAGTTGAAGATCTGTACTTCTTTATATTTATTGCATCCCTCTGTCTAAAGTGAATATACCCTTTTCGGAAGGGTATGAAATATCTTTACAAATGAGAAATCTGATATGACATAGAGATTTTGCAATATGATTATTTTGGCTTCTCATACACTTTTCAAAAATTTACAGAGCACTTAAATGTTGTTGAACATATTTGCAATTGTTTCGCAGAAAATCTTAGATTTTATCATTGTAAAGAGGAACTAAAACCTTAAATTGAATATGTTTTTTTTAGTATTTGTTTTGAAAGTATACAAATTGTTGAAAACAGTTCAGGGATATAGAAAGAAGGATTCTAAAAAGCTTGTTAAATTTCAGTCTATCATCTTTCATCAAGTTCTATCATCAATAGACTTCGTAAAGAACTACAGAACTGCAATAGACATAAGACTTTAAAGTTAAAATTAGTTGAGGCCTATTTTATGAGGTTTTGCTTTCGTCCCTTATAAGATTAAAATGGTGTCTGTTTATGTTAAATGGTTAAAAAAAAGATTTAATTAAATGTTGTTTCATTTAATTCTATATTGTTCTCTTTGTGTTAGATAAAGTCTAATCAGAATCCATTTATTGTGTTAAAACAATTCATTACTTTGACTTTATTAATTACTTTAAAGTAAAGTAATAATAGTTCTAAAATGTATAATTGACACAATCTCAATGACAGATAAGCAATATAAATCAAAAATAGTTATTTGTAATTTGTAGAATTTTGTTCGTTTTTTCTTTTTGTTTTTTTTTAATTCTTATTTGCCATCTAGCAGAAATTATCGAAGGTAAATGTGACATGTGGGTGGAATCACAAGTCCGTCAAAATTATTTAAAATTACCATAGAAATTTTAAGGCATAAAGCCAATAACTTAAAGTTCTTTAAATTAGCTAAAGCTAAACTTAAAATAAAATTCGATTAAAATATACTGAAAAAAAGCTTTAGAAAAGAAAAATGATTCCTTGGCATTTTTCATTTCACTGAACTATAATTGAGGTCTGTTTTTTTATTTATTGTGTCTTATAGTGAAGAATTTTAACGAGCAGAGTAAAGTTTTTTAAGCTTTTATTGTTTTTAGAAAACCATTTAACCAAAAAAAAACAACAAAAACCAAAACAAAAATAAACTAAACTAATGTGAGAAGATCGCATAAGAGAAAGGGATCTGAATGGGATGCAGTGGCCAGTACTTTCCCACTTTCACCTGGAGCACACTAAGTGTGTGTGTGTGTGTGTGTCTTGAATAGGTCTAAGTAAAGTAAAACTAAAGCTAAAAGGCATGGTAAGGTAAGGTAAGGTGAGGTCTGGCTTTTAATTTAATTAGAGACACTGACTGAGAATGGACTGGAAGTTGGACTGGGTCTGGGACTTGGTCGACTAATAAAATGCCAGTTAAAGACAAAGATAGGGCACTGCGTTTGGCTTTGACTTTAGGGGGGTTGGGGAGGGGGACAGACCGGGAGACAGAGAACAATAAAATGTGCAAATAAATACTTTGGGTGTGGTAGCCAGTTGACTGAAATGGAGAACTAGCTGGATTCTCTCACTCTCTCTATCTCTGTCCCTCGTTGGACATACGGATGAACGGCTGCTTACCAGGCACGCGGGCAAATTAACTTGCTAGGCAGATTAACTGCGAATGAGTGAGAGAGAGATATACGTGGCATATATATATCGAGTCTATACATTGATAGGATGAAGGGGTTTATATATATGTATATATATATATATACATTTATATGTACCATAGCGGCTGCCCGCAAGGGATAGCAAATGCCAAACAAATGCGATAATAGTTGGCAAAGTCAATGGCTAGACAGCAAAACCAACAACAGCAACAGCAACAACAGGAACAGAAACAACAACAACTTGAAATTGAAGAAAATTACACTAAATTGGCTTCAATTATTGTATTAATTTGGGTTCCGTGTTGCTTTCCGGCTTATCCCTTTTTTTCCACGTTGCAGTCTCTTGCTCTCTTTCTCTCCATCTCTGTGTGTATGTTTGTGTGTGTCTTGTAGTTGTTGCCCTGGTGTGGCCATGGCCAAATGAACGATCTTTCTTTCTCTCCGCATCCTCCTCCTCCACCACCATAGCTTAGACACGTCTGCAAAACATTTTGTTTTCTAACTTGGTTTTGGCATTTTGATGGGCCACTTTTTCAGTTAAGTTTGCTTAGTTGAGTTATTTCAAAATTATATTAGACAGTTTTCAGAAACCAAGAAAAACAGACACAGGGAGTGTGAGTGAGACAAAGAGAGAAGAAATAAATGTATGTAGGTAGGCAGATAGGTAGATAGATAGATAGGTTTGGCTTGCCATTGCATCTTGCCTCTAGCTGACTGTCGTGCAGGAAGCAGCGCCCTGGCGCGTTGGTCAAAAGGAAGCTGACGATTATAGTTCGTAAACCCGTAAGTATGTAGTTAGTTGCTGAAGTGAATGTGAATGTGAATCTGACTTGACTGAAACACCATCACAATCAACAACAATAACTCTGTAAATGCACTGGGCACATGTACATATGTACATACGTATATACAAGTTGTTCAACTACGTGGAGAATGTATGTATGTATGTATAAACTTGACGTTGTGCAGTTACATCCGGAAGAATAGCAACAGAAAACAAAAACTTATCAAAGTTTTTTGACATTTCGACATTTTTGAAAACTTGATTAGATATTTGCTTAAGAAAATAACAATAATTTATTTTCTTTCCCTTTTAAACTTAAATAAGCTGAGAAACAACTCAATTTAACTGATGAAAAATCTATAGAAAAACTAAACAGAAAATCTTGAATATAAATTTAAATGCCACAAATTGCTTTGAATAATCAAACAAGCAAGTCATTTACAACTAGAAAGTTTTTTTTACCTATTTTTTGTTTAATTTTTATTAATTTTAGTGTGTATTCTCTTTGAACGTTTTCCATTTCTCAAACTACATAAACTTTGAAATATAATTTGACTTTCAACAAGTTGATTTGAATGGTACAAATTTACATACTAAGGTCGTATGTAAGTATTATTATATTCCAAGAAAAATGTATCACAAATATTTCATATTTTTTACCTACTAATTCTAAATAGTTATTTGGGTTTACTTGCTAGTAAATTGTTAAAAAAGAAATTCATCAAAAGTCATTTAGATAAAATGCTTGCAAGTAAAATTGTTTACATATTTTTTTTGGTAACCAAGAAAAAATTCTAGATTAAGATGACTTTGAAAAACAAATCTCATTTCAAAGTGGAAAGGACTAAAATGATTAACATTTGTTATAAGATAAAATTTAAATGAAAATTTAAACTCACCAATAAATTCTCGCCGCGTTTTGCACACAATAAAAACAACAACACATTTTGTAATTATTTATAGCAACAAACAAAAAAAAATGTTCACTGTTTTTGACTGAGTTTTGTTTCTGTTTAAAAAAAACATTTAACATTTTTTTCGCACACGAAATGTTGTTTTTTTTTTCTTCATTTATTTGATTTAGTTCAAACAACCACAAAAAAAATTATTGCTTATTGTGAATTGCCGTCGCCAGAAAAAAAACAGCAACAAAAAAAAAAAAAAAAACAAACAAACAAATAATATATATGTATGTTTATTTATATACTTTATGTCTAAAAGTAAACTGAAGCTGTCTCTTTGGTTTGCTGGGCCAGGACACGCAAAAAATTTGATTTTGAACGCGTAAGTTTTGCTTAATATGTGCCAAAATGAAGGAGTTCTCTGCCTGTCTGTTTGTCTCTTTCGCTATTCTCAAGTCGCCAATCTCTTTTTCTCTCTCTCTAGTGATTGTTCTGTCCGCGCGGCACGAAAGCCAAAAAGCGAATGCCGCAATTGGCAACTGGCGGCTAAAAAGCGACTCACACAAAATCGAGGCGGAACGGTAAAGGCAAAGGCAAAGGCGATGTCAGTGGCAGCTTTAGTCCGACTGAGTCTGAGTGTGTTTACACCAACACACACGCAAATATGTATATATAGTGTATACATATATATATCAAATATCTATATATATATATATACTCCAGTATTGTGTGTGTGAAATTGCAATTTTGCCAGCAGCTGCAGCAGAATGGCAATCGCAACATGTTGCTGCTGTTGCTGTTTCTGCTGCCGCTGCTGCTGTTGCTGCTGCTTGGCTTTTTGTGGTTTTGTAGCCCACCACAATATAAATTCACCACAGTTTGACTCTGTGTACGTATGTGTGTGTGTGTGTGTGTGTGTGTGTGTAGGTTACTTGCACGTGTTTTGGCACAGGATTTTGGATTAGCCCTAGAACCGACTCTGAGCAAACTCGTTGAAATGTTGCTCAGCTGTTATTGTCGTGGTTGTTGCTGTTGCTGTTTGTGGGCTTGGCGCCTGACTGACATTTCCTTTTGATGCGCCTACGTGCCCAGCCAAAAAGCGACGTCTCTCGACACAGTGGTGAAGGGTATACTATAAGGAAGGGGTACACATGTATGTATATAGGTGAGATAGCAATGGGTGGTAGTGGGGGTAACTACAATATACCTCTTTCCTTATATCTTCTTCTCCCTCTTCCCCTCTCTTACTCCATCTCTCTCTCACTATTCCTGTCTCGTTTGTGGTCTCCATGATCAAAACGCTCAACTTGATATGCGCATGACTGCACATAGAAAAAACATTGAGAAATTCACAGAACAAAAACCAACAAAAACACATGAAAAAAGGGGAACGTATATATACATTTTTTCTTTTTACTTTTTGTTAAGTGAGTGAGTGAAATTTCCCACCAAACTCACTCAAGCAAACCACCCAAAACACCATGCCAAACACATTCAACCACTCTCACCCACCCAGCACTTGAACAATGTTAATTGTGGGTATATAGCTCCATAGATATGTACGTCTATGTATGCCATAATTAAAATGGCAACAAAATGTGATGCAAAAATGCACAATTCAATCAAATGGATGGAATTTTACCACACACAATAAAAGCAAGCAACGTGACGTATACTTGATACAGTCACCCACTTACCAAATAACCTGAGGCAACTAATTTTGTGTGTGTGTGTGTTTAACCAACAATTTGTGGTCTACTTTTTTGGCAACAAAAAGGTACGGCAAAATAGAACTTTTTTTGAAAAGTTTTGCCAGCTTCTTTTGCTTTCTTCCTCCCTTTCTCGCTCTCTCTATCAATGAAATGTGTTTTTCTCTAGATATGTCAGACACGCCTCCGACTGGCGACCCTAACGCACTGCTAATTACATGCAGCTACATCCGGCAACAGACACACACACACACAAACACACCCATACACACACGCACACTTGTTGAAATATAATTTTTTATTTTTCTTTTGGCCCATGTGCTTATCTTTATTACATAATCAGAGGCTGACCACAAAATAGGCGAGCATTTATTTTCTCACTAATCAACAGAGATTTCTGTATCTCTCTCTCTCTCTCTCTCTCTCTCCCTGTCTGTCCCTGTTTCTCAATCAACACATGTTCCATTTTTCTCATCATTCAAAGAACAAGGGAGAGACAGAGAGAGAGAGAGAGCGACTGGCAGGGGGCAACAGCAAGTGGAGGAAGGAAAAAGACATAAACAAAGGGACATATTTATTACATCATAAGAAGCAGCAGCAAAAGATCTGAGAGGGAATAGCCAGGCAAAACTGAAAGTGCCTTCAGTTGGTTAGCCTATAGACCTACATAATACACAACGGGGACAGGACAAGCCAAGTAAAGCAAAGCGAACAAACAAACAAACCAAACACCACACACACACAAGATGAAGAACAAGGAACACAGCAAAAGACAAAAATAAAACACAAAAAAAACAGGGGCAAGGGCTCGTCATTGTTTCGCTTTCATTGAGATTCAGATTCAGACTCTGAGATTCCGATGGCAATGGCGATGCCGATTTCGATACTCAGCCAGGAAAAAAAGATACACACACACACAGAAAGAAGTAAAGAGGGAGCAATAAATCAAAGATATAAAAGTTGAATGCACCAGCAGAGAGTGAGATCGACAGAGGCAAAGGCGGATGCAAAAGTCGTCACCAAAAGAAACGGACAGGAACCTGGGAACCCTTGCCTACCTCAATGCCGTGAGTTTCGTTCTTTCTGATATTACTATGCCCTATACTATATCTATCTTCAAAAACAAATCCAAAAGCGTTAAAGGAAATGCGTAAAAAAGTAAAGCAGCAACAGCAGCAGACGGCAGCGTTGGGAAACGTCAGCTGAGCGATGAAATGTTCGAGACAAGAAATAAAAGGGTTAAAAAACAAAAAGAAACCAGTGAGGAACGATGCTGAGCATGATAATCCTGCTTTAATTTGTTTGCCATTGTAGGACATAAGACGAAGGACAACTATCTCAGCAGGGGTAGCAGCCGCAGCAGCGGCAGTTGGACTGAGTTTACCCTGCCCTGCTTGGGCCCCCTTTGCCTCTTTTTCTGGCACAAAAATTAAGCTTAGCAAATTTCCCCAAATGGAAAAATGACGGCAAAAATGGATGAAAAAATTTCATATAAAAAGGGTTCGTTGTCCGTGGCAAACAAAAAAAAATGGCATAATTTGCTTAAGAAAAGTTTTCCAATTTATAAATGACAAACAAAACGGCCAAAAACGTAAAAACGTAGAGAAAAAACCCCAAGAATCCGGGCAAAGAACTCAGCATAATGAGTGCAGAAGAAAATGAGAAACTTCTAAATGAAGGGCGGCAGCCTTCCTCCCCTCTCCCTTCGACAAAGCAACTCTCCTAGACAAGGCATCTTTTAGCCATTTCTCTTTTGGTTTTGGTCTCCGTGTTTCTAATTAAAGTGCTTGGTCCTTTTATGCAAATAAAAAGGACACACCGAAAAAAAGGAGCAGCCGTTTAAGCATTAATCAAAAAAATCAGTTGAAAATTAAAAGCACTAAAAGAAAAGCTAAAAGGAAAGGCGAAGAACTTGAAAAAAAAATAACGAGTTGGGGAGTTGAAGAGATAAGAGCACAAAGCAAAAGTTGCTTATGAAGAGAAAAAAAATTTGTGTATAAAGGACACAATGATCAGGCGTAAAAATTAGAGAAAAAGGATTGCTTGGCTCGTCTATTCTGGCCAGCCACTTCAAATTGAAACTGATTGAGAACTTGTGAGTTTGGAATGTTATTAAAGTGATGAGACCGACGGAATGAGAATTAAATTAATTAACAGTGTTTGAGGAAGCGAATTTTCGTGTATGTATGTGTGTGTGTGTGTGCGAGGACATTGGGGGTGTTGATAAAAATTGAAAATGGGTCAAAATAAATGCACACACATATTGGCTAGGTTGTTGACTGGTTGCCTGTCCTCGACACGTGCAACCGCTTTGCGAAACTCTCGCAACTTTTTGCAGCATCATAAATACATACATATATGTCTGTATATATGAACAGACATTTCACTTGCTATTTGTGTATTGTTGTTATTGTTGCTGTTGTTTATCTTCACCCCGTCTCTCTGTTCAGTTTCCCTTTTTTTTTGCACTCACTCTACAACTTGTCTCTGTTTACGCCCGAGAGTCCCGTCAGTCCAGTTTTTGAATTGAATATTGTCTGTCCAACCACCTCACCACCTCACCGCCTCTTGAAAACAGCTCCACTTACTGGCTAAAAGGATGGCATCCATGTCTCTGTGGGGCGGTTTTTAAGTGGTCCTTGATAAGCGGCTGGGCCCAACGTAATGCCTATAATGCGCTTTAACCAAAGACCATACAATGAAGACTCGTCCACTGACTGCAACAACGGCACACACAGAGACTCACACAGAGTCCACACAAATGTATTTTAAAATAAACTTTTGGCCACGATTGTGGGATTGCGTCTGCAACTGATGAAATATCAATATTGAGGTAGCAGAAAACAATAACCAAAAAAACAAACAAAAAAGAAAAGAAAAATATCAATTTAATTCGATAGTCGTGAGAGACATGCCAAAAGTTTTGGTGGAAGCGTTAAAAATATCACGGATTTCTTTTCTTTTTTTCTCCTTTACATTTTTTCTCTGTTTTTTATTTATTTATTTAATGGCACGCAGGTGCACCAACAGCAGCAGCAACAGCAGTCACTACTGAGATTGGACTTTATGCTGCATTTTGCCATTAAGAAATTAAAAGTATCGCCAGTCGATAAAACAAATGAAGTGGGCAGCACCAAAAATTGTATTGAGATAATGATAAGCTGATGGAATTCATGAATATCAGAAACTCAGTAGACTGGCATATGAAAAACTTTGCAAGACTAAATGAACAATAAGGATGCACATCCTGAGGAAATGGAATATAGAAGAGTTGAACATAAATATTGAATTTCATTTGGTTATCCACACATGAGCTAAAATAGTAAATACTGTTTAAAATAATAAATGACGTTGGGTAAGCCTCCGAGTTGTAGGTATGTGTAAAAAAAATCTGAATCGATTGTGAAATTTATCTATCTTAAGCTAGTTTTAAGGTGTGGTCGAAATTTATCAACCTGAAAAAATCACCTTTCACATCCTTCGATCGACTCTCTGATATTTATAACCCAACGCTATAAAACGCATCCAAAATTGGTTTAAATTTAAAGTCAAAAAACCACTACGATTTTATGTTAAACATCCTCTGTGTACTCGAATATCTATACATACGCAAATGCCGTACTTATTGTACACATTCTAAGTCTACCTATTAAATTAGTTAAGGACCTCTGCAGCTAAAAACTTAATCTTGCTAATGGTTGTATATACATAATAATAATAACAATTTTAGACACATGATAGAAATCATCCTGTATATCCGTTGTCTAGCCACGTTGTCACACGGATCGAAAGGTATTGAATTAGCCCTTATAATGATATGTATTATGCTGCATTCATTTCAAAAACTGTCTAAAATTATTCTTAAGCTTTGATGTGAAAGATATTATGTTGACTAGTAATTAAGGATAGTAAGAAAAACTATTGTAGACACGTCTTTCATTTGAAGGTTCATCTATTGTAATTTGCAGGAGTTTTAGACATTGAACAAATATTTTGTAATAAAATCTCAAAGAGTGTTAATGGACACCATCAGAATATTGAAAGCAGTTGAAATCTCTAAATTGTTTGTTAAAAACAAAAATTCCTAAAGAGAAACACAATTTATGCTTCACTAGTTGTTCCTTGCTTACTTCAGGACAAAATCAAGTTACAGGCATAAGGCATTGAAGAATTTTATTGCCTGCATGGACTCAAAAACGAAGTTGAATTATGGTACAAAGTTTTGATAGAGAAAAATCTTTCAATCCAAAATCCAAGCGAAACTCAAGAACTATGGAAAAGTTCGCCTCTTCTTAACCCTAATATTAAAAACAAGCTCAACGATTGAAAGGTTAAGACTTGATTGCCCTTGACAATGGGAGAATCACGTCTTAATAGTGAGTCTCTAATACTCTAGAGTCGTAATTATAAAAACTGGAGAAACCCCTATTATGTCTTTTTAGTGTTAAACATATTTAAGACGGATTGTAAATGTTAATGAATGAAACTTAAGCTCCCTCCGCCCTCTGGCTGCACTCATGTTTAGGAATACCTAAGATTTGTCTCTTTTTTAAAAAGAATCTTTGTTTTTGTTTATAAAAAAATGATATTGTTGTTAATATCAATGTACAAATGAATCATTTAAATGAGTTCTTTAATCAATATTAAGAGTCAAACAAAATTAATGTTTCTATAAAATTTATTTTTCTTACTTAAAATGACAAATATGATTTGTCTTTAAAGTCATTTTAAATAATTCATTTAAAAAGTCACAAGGTATAAACCCGAATCATTAAATATTCTGGTTCAGTTTGCTATTGTAAAATGTTTATTAAAGCTCAAAAGTGTATAATTTTAAATTATAAACAACAAAAAAGTAGCAGTTGCTATTAATTATTCTTACAGAAAGATTTCTAATTCAAAAATAACGATCAATTGAATTTTAACTTACCCAAAATTTGAGTGAACTCGATTTTCGTTTGTTTTTTTGGGTCCCAGAGGTGAAGTTTGTTTTGTAAAGTGTTCGAATGTTCATTCTTTTTTCTTTTTTATTTTGTTGCATACTTAAAAAAAGAAAAAAAAAAAAAAAAAAATATTATATTGTAGAACAGTTTCATTTTCAACATTGCAACTTTAGTTGGAAAAAAAACTTTAGTTATGCCAAATTTCTTTATTTTTGGCGCATTTTTGGTTATGAGGTTTATTTCGGACACTCTAAAAAATGAGGAATGGGGTTCGGGGTAACCATCTCTATTTGCATTTGTGACAACAGCAAATGACCACAGCATGTTTATGTGTAAATGTAATATGGAAATGTATCTGCATCTGCCTCTGGTTCTGTCTCGGTTTCTGTTTCTGTTTCTGCTCTTGGTGACTAAAAGTCAATGTCAGAGCTTTTAACCATAGCCAAAACCAAAATGGACATACACATACACTTCCACACACATGCATGCATATGACACGCGCACAATACACCAACACCAACACCAACACATACGCACATTTTACAGTTAGAGTAGCAAACAAGTTGAAAACTGACCAGCCAAGCAAAGCCAAGCCAAGTCAGAGTCAGGCCCAGAGTCAGCCGGTGTCCAGTCCCAGTACCGGGCCAGACAATAAAATTTGCGCCATAAATCAATTTCAAGTTGCAAAGTCGTTGTCGTTGCTGTTGTTGTTGTTGCTGTTGTTGTCGCCGTTCCGCTGCTGCTGTTGCTGCAAGTGTCACTTGGCAAAACGAGAGACTGGTAGACTGAACTGAACTAAACTGAACCGCTGGCTAGTCTGTTGATGACTAAGATTTATTTGTCGCAAAAAACAACAAAAAAACAACAAACAAAAAAAAAAAACCAACAACTGTTAACTGGGAAACTGGGAACTGGCAACAGCGGCTGCTGTCATGATACTGCACAAGGCCAGTTGGCAGGATAAACCACGGAGCCTGAGCCCATAGTCACATTTTGAGCCTCAGATGGACCAAACAAACGACGACGGCCAGCGACGCAGCCAACAGCGGCGGCAGCAGCAACACATCTAGAACAACAAACCAAAAAACAACAAAAAAAACATAACGAAGAGAAAACAACAACAAGAACAAAAAGCATATGAAAAGGGGGTGGCATTGGCCATGGCCCTGGTTAAAACTTCTGCCCAGCTTCTGCCAGCCGCCTGCCTTCTACTGTAGTTGTTGTTGTTGTTGTTGTTGGTTGTTGCGCAAACCGCCAAAAAAAATAGAAGAAAGAAACCCAAACCATCTACACACACGCATACCATACCCTCCCTCACACACACACACACACACACACACACATAATACATATGCAAATTAACGTCCTTTTTTTGTATATGAAATTTTTCGAAAATAAAAATGGAGCAGCGACCATCAACCGCAGGATACAGGACGCTAGCGTCGACGTCAGCGTTCAGCTTCCACCATTGCCGTGCAATTTTTTCTAATGAAGCGAATGCCCCCCCTTCACCGACTCCTTCCAACCACCACAACGCGAGTTACGCTCAAAATTGAAATCAAAGCGGGGAAAATGCCCAGAACTGGAGCCAAAACGAGGTTACAAAAAGGGAAACAGGCAAAAACCTACCCTGCCAGAAAGAAAAGTCAACACTCGCAACAGCCACCCACCCACACACACACACACATGCACACTAACACTAACTAAATCAAGAAAGAGGCAAAAAAAATGAGTCCCCATAGCAACAACATCTCTCACCCAATGCCAAATCATCATCATCAATGCACGCAGAGCCCATATACAATTTATGTGCAACAAAATGGGCAGAAAAAAAGGAAAGAAAGCAGAAAAGCAACACAGGAGAAAGACGAAGCCACCCCTGGCAAATGAGGGTGACTTAATACCCCCAACCCTCGCCCTCGCCATCACCCTCACCATCACCCAAACCCTACCCATCACAGGGAGAGCCAAAACCGCCGGCATTTGAGTCACAGAGTGCAAAAAAAATGGGAAAAAAATGCTGAAAATCCAATATGGCTACAATTTGCGCGCGGCAAACATACACCCAGAGAGAGCGCGAGAGAGAGAAAGAGCAGGCGAGAGAGTGTGAGAGTGAGTGAAAGAGACGAAAGAAAGAAAGAAAAAAGAAATATTGTATATGAAACTTTTTTTTCTTCCTCTATTTGCCCTGGCAACGCAGCGAGACAAAACTAAGGGAGCAAAAAAAAAAAAAGTTGCTGCTGCAAGTGAGGCCAGTGAAGATAAGTGGGTGGGCAGGTGGCTGTGGTAGGTGGGGGTGGGCTATTAGAAACTTTAAGAAGAAGACGACGACAGAGAAAAAAAGAAATAAAAACGAATGAAAAAAAAAATAAAAAAAACTCCGCCCCCTTTTTAAGACAAGCGTCTGCGCGAAGGTAGCCAGACGCTGGCGCAATGCCAGCAGCAACATCAGCAATCGTCTCTCTCTCACACTCACACTCCCTCCCTCTCTAGTCACTCTCTCTCTCACTTGCACTCGCATTCACTCACATTCACCCCTCACCCTCATACGCTGCTCTGTCACTCACTCACTTACTCACTCACCCACCAACTAAAACGAATGAGTAATTAAATGCTTATTAACGGTTCGCTGAGTCGCCTACAAAAACGACAACAACAACGACCAAACTCTCGTTAGCCTCGGCAATATAATTAAACTCAGAACACTGAGTGAAGTTCTCTCAAGGGAAAATCCCCCCAAAAGCAATTGCAACCACCTAACAATCTACTGGAAAAAAGGCGAACCTCAAACTGAACCTCAAACTGAACTCGAATCGAAATTGAAAACTGAAAACGGAAAACTGCACGAAAAAAAAAAAGGGAAAACATTAAGTGAACTGAATACGAAATTGAGCTCAACCCTCGCTTACCATTTTTGCTCATTGCACTAGCCAACCAATTGCAGTTTTTTTTTTTTGTTTATTCTTCGATTGTTGTTGTTGTTGTTGTTTTCTGCGGCTTTGGCAGTTTTCCTTGCACTTTTGTGTGACGCCATTTTGAAAATGGCATTTGTATGCATTTTAGCAAAGTGATTGCAGGAGACAATCACACACACACACACACACACACATTAGTTCTTCTCTCTCTTTCTGTCTTTGTATCTTTACCAGAGGGCACTAAGGCCGAAACTGTGATTAATTGGCCTAAAGGCATCTATGAAACAATTTTATTACTCACCTTCAAGTGTGACGTCACAAAGTAAGGTAACGGGCCAAAATCCAACTCGTAGACATTATTTTTAAACTGGCCATTAATATACGGCTTTTAGTCGAAATACACAAAAAACAAAAATTAAAATTTTAGGCATTGATCATTAATCTCCCCCTCGCTAGTCTAGTTTTTTTTCTTTTTTAATTGCCGCATTAATTTAGTAGTTTTGCGTATACAAAACTAATGTATATGGTAGATCTGGGTATATTGGCAATGTCAAAGAAGAAGAAGAAGAAGCTCACTTATCCTAAACCAAACAATTGCCTCTTAAAATTAAGATCTCCTATAAAGAATTTCTTTGCTTTTAATTATGGAGATGAAATGTAAATATATATGTATATATACTTTTCTTTTATATTGGCATTGTCAAAGGACATCATGAAAAACTGAAGAAAAATGAAAAATGATTTGAAAAATATAATTCACTTTGCGAAATACTCAAAAAATGCTGTTAAAAGTGAAGTTCAAACTCTCTCCCAAAAGTTCTTTGGATATAAATATGTAAATAAATTATACAGGACATATTTTGCTGCGCCAAGGACGACTTATCTTTATATGAACTTGGGTTTGTGTTTTCTGAAATATTAAACAATTATTAAAATTGAAAAAAAAAAAAAACGAAATTAAAACGATAATTATTGAAAATTGCTATATATTTTTAAGATTGACCTCGACCTGGCTTTAATACAAGATTTGAGTCAGATTACACAAAATATACATATTTTTGAACTGAAAAACATTCCCATTAGTTATTATACATAGGATTTACAATTAGATTAACGTTTAAAATAGTAAAACAAATCACAAATCACAAATGTTCTTCATTATTTTTACATTTTTGAAATTTAAACACAGTTGTTCGTAAACTTTTGAACGGATTTGAAAATATTTGTATCTGCTTATGAAATTTACATGAGCTGAATCATCTAAGATGTTAGAAATTGAAAGTAATTGAAACTAGAACCATTTATCTGCTGATAGTTAAAGCTTAGTCTTTACATTATTGAATATGTAAATGAGTTGAACGTTCTTTTCATTCTTAAACAGACCTTTCATTTCTTCCTATTTAAGCTCTATAACAAATGTTTAATTTGTGAATTAAAGGGTATTTATCTGGGCGTTACAAACAACAAATTGTCGAATGCCAAAATAATTTCGATGCTGGTTTAGGTTTTGGGTCTATGAAATTCAATTTAATTTTTATTTATTTTATTTTTTCCCCCCATTCACAACAAAATATAATAATTATGCGGCTGACAGGGTCTTTGACTTTAGAAGCAATTAAAAATTGGATTAACAAATATTCCTAGCTTTTTGGTTTTTGTTTTGTTTTTGTTGTAGTGGAACACATAAAAATTGAAATCAAAATCGAAATGGAAATGGAAATCGAAATAGATATAATAGAAAATGTTAATCACTAAAATTGCTGCATACATATGTATGAATTTGTTGTTTTTGTTTTGTGTTGAACAATTTTAATTAAATTAATTAATTAAAAGTCTAAAATGGGTAAGCGTTTATTTGATCGCCTCATTAAAATGTCATTAAGCTGACAAACGGTTTTAGTTTCAATTTTTGTTGTATTTGGCGTTAAAACCTTAAACTGTCGGTGTTTGTGTGTGTGTGTTACCTTTAAATGGAGTGATGCCATCGCCTCTAAAAAGAGGCTCTGAGAATTCCATGACTCACTTTTCTTGAATTATCCTGGGCAACTCTTTTACGCACAGTTTACGCACAAATTTGTATTTTTTTTTTCGATGAGACACAGGCACATGAACAAAAATAAAAACAACTTAGGACTGATGAAACCCTTTCAACCACAACAACAACACTCGCACACACCACGCAGAGATCCCGCCGTCAAAAACCTCTTTTTGGGGATGTGATGTCCTTTCTGTCTCTCTGTGTACGTGGCAAGCGACGCCGGCAAACTGTCGATGTTAAAACTTGTCGAAACTTGCCTCGGAAAAACGCATCAATTTTGACCGGCACTTGAGAACATACAAGACAAAAGCAAAAGCTGCGTGCTCAAAAACTTGTTCGATTCTTCTTCTTCTTGTTCCTTGGTGTTTGGCTTTGTTTTGTTTTCCCCCTCTCCACCCGAAAGGGTTGCCTTACGCAATTGCCAATGGTCGAAAACAAAAAGGGGTTGTACACAAAAAAAAAAAACAAAACAAAACTGCGGCACGCACAAAAACAACGCTTTAACTTTTCTTTTTATTGTTTTGTGGCAGTAGAGATCCCCCCAGTTGCACGTATTAAGACTAGGTGGAAAATGCGTCACTTTTGGATTACAAAACCGAGTGTCGCGTTGAAGAGAGAGAGAGAGCTCTCTGGCTAACCAAAGTGAATGTGTGTGTGGTCAACAAAAAAGTGTCAACGGTCAGGGGGTTGGCCAAAGGGTTGGTGTGTGTGCCACAAGATGTTTCTACCACATTGCACTCACTTTTCGTTTCACTCATTACTCATACGAGCCACTCGCTTGATTCACTCCACTCACTCGGAAGGGGAAATGTTCGTGTTTCTTCACTTGTCGGCGATGTTTTTTTCTCTCTGGCGATGTTTCATGACTCGTTCATGTTTACTCCGCCCACTTTCCCGCATTGGATTCTCGTTCGCTCATTGAGTGTAAAAATACGAAAACTGTTTTGAGTGACTTTTGAGTGTGGCGATGTTTTGTTTAGGTTTTCGGGCGACGCGATACGATTTATTTTTTTCTCTCCCTTTTTACTGATCCCAAATATCCTGTGTCTTTTGTGATTTTTTTCTTCAAACTGTTCCCAGGTCCTAGGCGTGATTTTGTAAAGGTTGAGAACTTGGCTAAATCACAGTTTTCTTTTTAATGTATCTTGCAAACAATCTCGATTGCAACAAGTTAACGATATTTGAATCATTTTTCTTGATTAGCGCAAAAGCCAACTGGCGACTATAAAAAAGGAAAACAAACTTCTCCCAAGTCCGGAGGTGTCTTAAAATCTCACTTTGACTTGACAGTTTACACACAAAAATAAAAAAAAAAACGAAAAGACAAAAACTGCTTGGTAATTGCTGGGCCAAATTAACATAATTGATGGGCAGGCTAAGACTAGACTAGACACGATTGTTGGTAATCTCCTGGCGCACTGTTTTGCGACTTGCTCCGCCCCATAGATTGGCATACAAAGGCGCAGCAGGTGGCCCCGACTAAGCGTCCAAGCGACCAAGACGAGTTGCAGATGCCAACGGCGCGCCACAGAAGTCCCATCGATTTTCATTTCTCCCCCCCTTTATCTCTCTCTCACTCTCTCTGCCATTTAATAGCTGTCACAGCGACAGTAGAGACACACACACTCAGACTCCATTCCATGGACGACCTGTGCCGCCGTTTATTTTAGCTAGCAAATCCAATAAACATTGGAAATCGCATGCTGGCGATTTTCATTACGCGAACAAATTTGCAAAATCATTTTGTAAATTAATTGATTTTCATTTGCCCTCTTTCCGTTATCTATCTCGCTCTTGCTCCGTCTCTCTCTGTGTGAATCGGAAAATTGCTTACTCATACCCAAATATCGGCGAGGGGACAGTTTGTGTGTTCTTTGTTGGACGACATCTATTGAGAGGAATGTGAGATGAATTAGGTTAGATGAGTGGAAATATCCTGGCGGTGAACTTTGACAAGAAAAGAAACCATTAGAAAATGGTTTGAAACTTGACTAATGGGGCTGCAATTCTTATTCGCTTTCAGTCTGCTTTGGGTAAGCACCTCAGTTATCAAGGACATGGACGTAGCTAAAGGATGGACATTAGAATTGTTGGTAATGAGAATTCAGAAATAAGCGAAATGTCTTTATGAACATTTTAATCTGATGACCTCACAATCTTTGCTTTTTAGTTTAGAAATAAAGTATTTGTAATTGTTAACAATTTAATTGTAGAAAATTTAAAAATTAATTAACTAATCCCTTATTATAAAACGATTTAATCTACTGTATTATATTATTGTCTAATTAAAAATTAACTACTAGAATTTTACAAATAACGAAATTGCTCATATTTCTAAAGTCCACATTGTTTCTAGTTAGTATTGAGAAACCGAATTGCCCTGCTGAAAATTTCATTCGCAGAAAGTTTTATATTATTTTTCCTTAAATTCAGATCTTTAATTTTTTGCCAACTCATTTTTACATTTTAAATTCCTTCGTATTTAAGAGAGTCGCTTATCAATTTTTTGAGGTTTCATTAAAAATGTTTACTGTATTATTTTTACCTCAAAGTATATTCCTTTATTTAACGTTATAAATTTGTCTCTAAAAAAGAGTTACAAATATTATTATTAACACATTTTATTTGCGTTGTTCGATTTAATACTAGGTGTAACTCTAAATTTCGAATAAGTCTGAAAAGAAGTTTATAAAATATGTACACAATTGTAGTTCATTGTAGTTTTTTATTAATTTCGATTTTTTCCCATTCAAATCTTCAAAATATTAATGGTGATATATAAGTTTCCAACTTCGAAAACTCTCTTGGAAATCTTAATGAGTTCCAAATCTATTTTCTCAGTGAAAACTCGAGAGGTTTTTCTTTAGCTGGATTGTTAAAGCTGCCGCTTGTATCTTCTCTAAGGAAAAGTGTAGACTATATCCAAGTACTGGAAAGCAATCTTATCCCATTATGAATGCCCTTGTTGTATACGGATTGGATATTCCGAAAAGTTATTTGCCAAATTCCATGCCAGCGCAGAAATCTTTATTTTGAACTGGTCAGCGACGTCACCAGACATTAATCTCAATGATAATCCTTGGGGCATCTAACATGTGGAGAGCTAACAAAAAGGGACTTAAAACGATATTGGGCGAGAAATAATTCAAAATATATATGAAAATAGATTGGTGTTGCATGTGAAGCGTATTCTAATTTCAAGGGTATCTAACGTTTTAAAATAGCTCAAAGTCTTATTGTTTTTCAAACAATAAAGTAAATGAAGAGCAGACAACAAATTGATACTAACTAAAGGGACTTAAAGTGGCTCCAATTTCACCAGTACGGAGCCCAGACAGATAGGTGCCTACCTTTGACTCGAAATATATAAATTAAAGCTGATAGCTGAGAAAATTGTGAAGTGTAAGAGGCTGTAATCGGCCCAGAGATTCCTAAAAGGATCATGAAAGGAATACTTAGTATTACCTTGACTTGGAGCTAAAGGGATGTCTAGATCTTCTAATCCATTAAATACTTCATTTTAATGTCTTACCCATTACTTACCTATTTTATTTGATAAACATTTCCAAAGTGTCCTTAATCTTTAAGCCAGAGGGCCGGGGCTAACTTCGACAGCGTCAAAGTTTGTATACCCTTGCAACTGTTTTGGTAACTATCTCCTTATCTATAGCCATCAAAGTGGAAAAACATTTTATCTAAAAAGGCTAATGTTTGCGAAAGAGCGGTCTTCAATCTAAGCATAGGAAATAACGAAGTTATTCATCAAAGTCACTGTTTTTCACCGATTGTTCCTATGTGAGCTATATGATATAGTCACCCGATCTTGATCAAATTTGGCACAGTAAACATCAATATTCAATTTCAAAAGCTTAGAAATAACCGAAGTTATTAAGAAAAGGCACTTTTCGTAACTTTGCCTTTTGTATGGGAGTTATATGATATAGTGGTCCGATCCGGCTGAATCTGAGATATACAACGCCTGCAGCATATACAAGCCTACAATTTCAACTCTGTAGCTTTAACTGTCTAGGAGGAGTTTGCTTTGATTCAGACGGACGGACAGACGTACGGACGGACGGGCGACATTGCTATATGAACTCGTCTCGTCGTGCTGATCAAGAATATATGTATATACTTTATATGGTCGGAGATTCTTCCTTCTTTTCGTTGCACACTTCTGACCAAAATTAATATACCCTCTTGAAAGGGTACAAAAAATCATAGGGTTAGTTTTATAATAAGATTAATAAGTGAATAGAGCAACATAGATTTGTCCCTGCATTCAATCATAATTATGAACTTTGTCTTGTTGGAAAAATTCCAGTATAATAATTTGTCATTATTATTAAACCTCAAAGATGTTGTAGTCTTTACTGATCAACATTTACAGTTTACAAAATCGGCAAACGTTTGAGAGCTTTGTCCAAGTTGTTAGAGATGCGAAGAATTCCCATTGCATCAGGTATCAGGTAGCAGTAATCATTTCAGGGAGTCTCACCCTAGTTTGAAATGAATATTCATAAGTTAACGCTTCATTGCAGCAAAATTCGTAAAATGTGAAAACAAAAATTTCATGCATTTGTTTTACATTCTCTCTCTCTCCGTCTCTCACGTGTAGAAGTAACCCTTATAAACTGCTAATCAACTTGATATGTGCCGATCCATGCCATCTATCTAAAATCCGCAAGACAAATCAACCGTTATCAATTACTTATATAACGGTTAGCCCATTCCGCCCAGTGCTTCTTCATTAATGCAAATGCCATAAGATAAAAAATGTAAAAAACGATCGCAAGATCGCTTAGGGTACATTCGAAGGTTAAGGGTTGTAACTTGCAACTTAAATTTCAACTCCCATTTCTTTTGTGTTTTTTTCCTGGGAGGGTTCTAAGATGTAACAGACGGGAGCAAAGGTTGTTGAACTTGTTACATTCATAATATCTTCAGTCTTGGTCTAAGGAATAGACGGTGTACGGTGTAATTAGATATCGTACCCTTTTCAAAGTTTATTGATGGGCCTAGAAGAACAGCAGCAGCAACAATATATTTGATTTTCTTTACATAGATGCAGATTCATTTTAATTTAGCTTAAGATACTTATCGTTTCTCAATTTATTGACAGAAATTTACTAAACACTAGTTCCTAGAAGAGCTTTTGTCTGCCGCAGTGAACTCTAGCTTAAGTTGTAATTAGAATTATGTACATATTTAATCACTTTATCTTGTTTTGTTGTTCGACAGCCCTCCAAGAGCACGGTATTAAGTTCCTACGATTATTGCAAATTGCACGTAGGAACTCTATACCTCGCTTATGGTAAATAGGCTTCGTTTATTTCAAATTGATTTCACTTCACTTTACAATAAGACAATGCACATTTTATATGTCTACTTACCGAAATCTCTCTCTCTCTCTCGCTCTCTCTATCAGTGTCTTTTTGAAACTTCTGTTTGACTTGTCAGTCTTAAGCTGCAATTAAAACCATAAACGGATTATTGAAAACCAAAAAATGTGTGGGGCTGTGTGGATGAGTGTGTTTGCCAGCTCAATAATGAAATTGGTTTCAAATATTTTAAGTAAATATCAAAAAGATACTGACGTCGTCTTGTCTGGTTGAACACATACAAAAAAGCGGATGCCTAAGTATGTCTCTTTTTTTTTTTTTGGATACTCTTACAAATAAGAAGTATATTCTCTTTTGGTTAGAAGTGTAGAATTCATGAAAAGCAGTATGAAATACGAAGAGACGACTTTGTATAATCATGTCCTTCTGTCACTCTGGATCAACGTAAACCCAGCCAAATAGTATCATTATATCATATAGTCCCTCATAGAAAAGACAAAGTAGTATATAGTGTTTGCTAATTCTGGCGATTTCGATCCACATTGCCTTAAGTTTGTAGGCGGAAATTGCCTTAAGAGATAATCAGTTTGTCCACTAAAGGTAATGAACAAAATGCAAGGGTATTCGAATTCGGCATGGCCTAAGTAATCCCTTGGCCCTTTGGTTTTTGGTTTATTCTCGTTGGATTTTGTGTGTGTGTATAGTGGTCTTAAAATTTTATGTTTGCATATTAGATGGCGCCGGAAAAGCAAAAAAGATGTAGACAAGATGTAAAAAAAGAAATTCCTGCAAATATTTAAAGTAAATGCATTGAAATCTATGCAGAGATTACGAGTGTGTATCTAGCCAATTGAATTTGTGCAAATTAAGACAATTTGGAATGGCAAAAAGAAATAACATACCTATTTCTGTTTAACCTTGAATTATGTGGATAATTTTCCACCCGCAGTTAGATTTCAACTTATAGACCAAGTCACACCCGCCGTTTCGCTAATTACCCACTGGCAACACAAAAAAAAAGAGAGAAAAAAAACTAATCAACTTGATTGATTTATCTGACAGAACTGCACAAGTTGACATTTTGAAAAGGCAATGGCAACGGCAACAACAACGACGCCCACAGCAGCAACAACAACAATACAAACACTTGACTGCACACAAATTATCATTTCAATTATATGCAAAATAAATGCATTTGATTTGCCAAGTTGGCATTGCCTGCAAGTAAGTAAGTATCTGTTAGATACATTCACAGCTTGCTGTATTTGTATTTGTATTGGTGTTAGTGTTGTTGATGGTGTTGCTGTTGCTGCTGTCAGCAGCAGCAACTAACAATGATTTGCATTTAGTTTGCGTCTTTTCTATTTTGGAAAAAAAAACAAAATTGTTGTTGGTTCTGCTTGAGACGTAAATCAATTTTGTGTATGTGTGTGTGTGCCTTCATTTGAACCGCCTGCTGTGGAGGTCCTGCGAATCAAAAGAATTTTAGAATACTCAAAAGTTATGCCACCTATCTCTCTCCTCCTCCTCTCTTTCGCCCTCTCTTTCTTTATCTGGGTGTGTAATGGCGCCATAAGTTTTGCTTGCTTTAATGCAAAGTCCAAGTACATAAACTGCCCAAGTTGAGGCAACGACGAGGCTGATTAGCATCTAGAGACCATTGAGCCTGCTGCTGCTGTTGCCTTTGATTGACAGTTTGCATATAAAAAGCGCCAACGAACCCAAACCAAAGTAAACCAAAAGCCAAAACCAAACTAAACAAAACGTACCAACAAACAAACCAACAGACAAACAGACAAAGAAAGAAACAAACAAGCCTCGCACATAAATCGCCTCAATGCATCCCGTTTCAGTTCGAGCTTTTGGCTAGGACGACAACGAAGCCAAACTGCAACTGGGTACAGATGTTCACTCACTCACTCACTCGGACTGGACTGACTGACTGACTGACTCTCTGGATGCCTCACTGAGGTTTATGTTGCCGCTTTGACATTTTTATCGCCGAGTCTGAAGTGTTGACGTTTGCTCTGCCTAATGGTGATCGTGATTATGCCCCGTTGGTTTATGAGAGACTCTCTGCAAGACTCTTAACTCTTTTGCTTTTTTTCATTTTCGGTGGGAGTTAATAGCATCTGAAAATTGCAATTCTCTTTTTAGCCAATCATTTTGATTGATATGAAATGCCACTCATTGTCTGACCGACATGTAGACACTCTCCCACCCACACACACACACACACACACACACCCATTGCCATGCCCATAAGACTGGCAATTTTCCACTTAGAAGGAATTAATTAAACCAAGTTAATTGCAAAAGTTAGCAAAAGAAAAAAAACCCGAAAAACAATTTGTTTTATCGTAAAAGAGAAATGAGACCTAAATATACCTTATAATTAAAAGAAAATTAATTTGATTCTCTGCAATTTTTTATTTGCCAGATTTCAATTAATCTCAATTCATTAAAGAGTTTAATTTATGTAATTAAACATAAACAAGAGGATTAGCCACACTTAGACTTGGAAGCGTTCGTATCTTAATTTGCCTACATGACAATTTAAATACAACTAACAAAAACAACTTTCAAATATATTAGTAAACTAAAAGTATTAGTATTATAAATAGTAAATTAATGTGATTAATTAAAACTTACAAACTCTACTCGATTCTATCTCCTTCGATTAGATTTCGCTGGTCTTAATATACCCTTTAAGCCAGCCGCTGCACAGGGTAGACAAAAGAGAAAAGCAAACATCGGACCAAAAAAAAAGGAAGAAAAAAATTTAATTAAGCCAACTAAATTAAAATGTAGCAAGTTTGCTTCAGACTGGATGTACTGGACCACGCCCAGCTGGCGGCAAAGTAGCAACGCCCACCAGAAGAAAAAAAAAACGAAGAAAATAAAATAACTGACAGAGAAATTTAGATGCAAAAGGCATACAAAATTTTGCGATGAGTGACGAGAGAGTGAGGGGAGAGGAGGAGCGGCTTTCGAAATGATGTTATTATTTAATTGTTATTGGTATACTATTCTTCTGTTCTTCTTTTGTTGTTATTCCTTTCATGTCTGGATGCTAAATTTTCCATTAAAGTATCCATCAGATTTAAGACTAGTTTGTCGCTGATTTGTTGAGTTTTGTCTTTCATTGCGAATTCGCTTCACTTTTTTGTTTTTTGAGGAGATGCTGCCCACATTGGCCACGTTGTCCAGGTGTCCAGCTATCCAGTTGGCCAGCTGTCCAGCTGTCTCCTGTCTGAGAATGAGGGATGTGTGCGCAAAATGTTGTTGAGATAGGTGAAAGAAAAGAGATAACCGTAGAAACTTAATTAATTCATATGCATTGAACTTTAATCAAGCGCCAAGGCAAAAGCCAAAGTAAGCTAGGCAAAAAAACAAGAAACAGAAATAAAAAGTGAAGGCCTGACCATGGTGGTGAGTGGGCAGCAACGGCTACGTCGACGGCTCTCTGGCACTCACCTGCTGTGAGTTTTGGATCTACTACACCATATATACATACGTCTATATATATCAGCATATGGATATACATATGTATCTCCTCTCTAGGTATGTCTGCTTGTGCTATTAGTGCAAACGTGCAGTTTTATGTTATGGCAAATTGCCGTTGACAGCGTATAGAGCATATAGACAAAATGTTAGATAGTTGGGCTGCATTTGTTTTTTTTTTTTTTCGTGTATCTTTAAAATAGTTTTATGGTGCCACATTTATAATGGAAATTCAAACTGAAGGCTTTTGAGTGAAAAACACATTTACCTTGACATGAGAGAGGTAGAAGCAGCCAGAGCAAATAGCAAACAGCTTTCGCCAATATAGTTACAATTTAAGAGTATAAGAGAGTATCTGTTGGACTTGTATGTATCTACATTTGCCATTACTTTTTGTTTATTACATTATTGCAGCCTTTCTATTAAAAGTCATTTCCCCTTCCCCTAAGTCTGCTGACCATCTTGGGTCATGTGTGTCGTTTTAGACTTCATTTCGCACATCTCTCGCTGTCTCTCCCCTCTCTCTCTCTCTCTGTGGACTTTTTCATTACGTGGTCATTATCCATTATTATTATTATGCTGAATTTTATTGCTTTATAAGCGCATTTTAATTTTTGCCTTTCGCCAAAGTAACAAAATTTATGTAGCTCAATTGAAGACCAAAGAAGACGCGAAACTCGTAAAAAATGCATGGCACATACAGGGAACAACAACGACAACGAAGAAGCTGATAATGATGATGAGACGATGATGATAATGATGAGAAGATGACCAACAACTGTCCAGATGCCAACTGACTGAATGGTTTGTGTTTCGGTACGTGTGTGTGTGTGTGTGGTTGTGTGTATAGAAGGAGCAGGGAGGAAGACACGTTTCATATGCCATGTCTGTTGTCAACGCCGTCGACTCTTTGGCAACATCAAATGTCTTTTGTGAAAGGCAACCAAATTACGAGCTCAAGCTCTCATAGAGAGATACAAAATGCGAATACAGTATACATATATTTGATAAGTGAAATGAAAGGCTTTGGGTTTTCATCTTCATCTATACATCTGTGTTTGTGTGTGTGTGTCTTTTGGCTTTGATCCTGTCTTATAAAGTCGTAGATTGTTGTTGCAATTATTTGCGGCACAGCCTTTGACGTTGATTGATTGCGTTTGTAACTAATCTGTACATTTATTGAGTTATCTGCCTGGCATTTATAATTTTTGTTTGCCCATTTTGCTGCTGTTCCATACTAACTTCTCCCTCTCTCTTTCTCTCTCTCTCTGACTCAGTCTCAGTCTCTAGTTGACCAATTAAAATCAAACGGTTTCTGCCACGCAATTAAATGGCATTTAACGGATGCAAAATCGCTTCCTCATCGATGTACATTAAAATTCCTTGAGACCAACATAAATATTCGCACTGATTTTTTTTTTTTTTTTTCTTTTTCGTTTCAGACCGAGGGTCGAAACGAAATCCAGTTACCTATGCCTGCCCCTCCATCCTGCTGCCCTCGGTTACGCTTCCTGAACATGTTGTGGCAGCATTTGGACATTGAACATGGCCACGCAGCACGCAGCTTATCAATCGTGCCACTGCATTCAGGTCCTACAAGTTTGCTATTAATTTGCTTCCATCTCCTATTTTTCCCCCGTCCTCTTTCTCTATGTCTCTCTCTCACACTCTTTCTATTCATAGACAATTTGGCCAGCATCTCACCTTAGCATTTGCATTTCAGCAGATGCCTTGTTGAGCTGTCAGCTGGCTGGGGCCATGGCGCGTGGTTATTAATGAAGTCAATCAGCAATTTTGACAGAAATTTATCTATAAGCGTCGGCATTCTGCCAGGCAACATGTTGCACAGTCAAACACACACATACACAGGTACACACTCTGGCTCAGACACACTTGTCGTTTGGGCTACATGTTGCTAATTTTGCGCGGCATTCAAACATGTTTACAGAGTCAGACCGACAGAGTCCAGTAGAGTTAGCCAAGTCCAAGCCTGAGAGTCAGCCTTTTTATTTATTTAATTTTTTTCGTTTAATGTTAATTTGAAACCTGTTTAATTACCAACTCTCTCACTATGGCTATGACTATGACTAGATGAGTGCCTTAATGTCTTTTTGGCCAAAAGGAGTGAAGCTCCTCCTATGAATATTCTTAATTCTCTTTGTATCTCTATAGATGTAAATAATGATATTTGAGATATTTTCTGGTTTCAATTCATTTGCTCTTGCTGGTTGCCTAAAAGGTTATACAGTTTTAGTTAGCCCGGTTTGATGGCAACTTGTGTATGCTGGACTGACTAACGGTTCATTTAACTGTGGTCATTTGTCTAAAAACAAAATCCTCCCTATCTCCCCCATACAACTCACCCTCTCTCTTTCTCTGTCTCTGTCCTTCCCTATCAGTTGGTTGTGGCTTAATAAGTTAAATCAATTTACAGTTCAATGGTTTTATTTTATAGCTTGTTGTTGAAGTTGCTGTTGTTGTTGTTGTTGCTGTGGTGTTGTTGGCCAAATTAATATTAATACCTTTTGCAAAGTGGCCAAGTTGTTTAAATAATTAATAGTATAAGTCGTGCAATTCAACATCAACAACGAGTATTGCAGTCATCAATATATATATCAGTCTTTATATACATACATATGTATTTTTCTTCTGACGGCAATTGGATTGCCAATTCATTTATCAATTGCTGCTTAAAACGAATCTGGGAACTTTTCGCTTTCCCATCAATAAAAAATTATTTTTTTTAGGTATGTATCTCTTACAAAGCAAAAAATAATTGGATTTTTATATCAAATTATAATTATTGATGGTTCATTAACTTTTTCAGCGATATTTACGAAAGGAATTCATAAGGTTTCATAAATCGAAACAGGTTGGTTATAGTATGATATAGTATGATAGATTATCCATAATAAAGAAGATACAAAAGCAAAGGTTTTATTTAATTTAATTAATTTAAAATCTTTGAAGTCCAAGCGATCATTTCTTTTGAGAAAACAAAATTAACAATTTAAAAGTTATTACAAGAAAATTGGTATTTTCTTATAGAAAATATTTAAAAATGATTTTCTCAGATGTTTTTCACTTTGATTCCAAATGTTTCTAATGAAGATCTTCCTGTTGATGATTTTGCAAAACAACTTATGAATGATATTTAAAAAACAAAATTTAATTTTAAATAATCTACAGTTATTTATTTGAAAATGATCACACATGTATATTATATATATTAAATTTAGTAATTTTACTGATTTCATGACTTGCCCTATAGAGTAAAAGGGTATATTGAAGTTGACAAGCGGTTGTCTTCCTCAATAGTTAAACTAACGCAATCAATCAATCTATCAATTCTCTGAATTTTATTAAAATCGAACTGCAAATAGCCAAGTTCTGCGGTTTTCACTAAATGGGTCTAAATAAAAAATTATATTTATTTGGAATGTGATTCAGAGACTTAAAGGGACATGCTTTTTCGTTCTAAGGACATTTTTGTAAAGCAATAGCTTTACCCAGTAAATTTTGCCTCTTGTTATTGTTTTTTCTGCTACGTTTTCGACACGATTTTCATTCATTCATTTGTTTTGCTCATTTACTTCGTTCACCCACTCAGTCATTTGCTTACCTAATTTGCCGGCATTTTCCTCACGCTCTCTCTCCCTCTGTCTCTGTTTCCCTGTCTGTGTCTTTTTGTCTCTCACTCCTTCTTGCTTTGGCTCGACCTTGCTGAAAATAAAAAGTTTGAGTTGTTTTTTTTTTCCTGTTGTTGCTCTCCTCATTTTAATTTCACTTTTTCTTTTGCTTTTCTTTTTTATTTGCCCCACGACGGCAGCGGAAAACGATGACTTCGACGACGACAATGATGAGGAGCTGACGAAGGAGGAGGGGGGCAGGAAGGGACGAAGCCAAGCAAACTTTTTAATGTCGCGCGGTTGCTGCAGCTAATTTAGCCTAAGGGAGAAGGGGGTCGTAGAGTAGGATGCCTGGTAGAAGGCATCCTTGAGCGGGTGTTGCCACAACTTGGCGCCCAGACTTTGTCAGGCGGTGTCTTTGGCTTCATTTTCGCTTTTGCTAGGAAGAGTCTGCCTTTGGTCTGGGTTGGGCCAGGCTCCTTGGCTCCGTTTGCTTCTTGCTTGCTTTTGGTTCTTCATTTCCTTGCAATGAAATTAAAAACAGCAAGGAGTCGTCTTGCACACACACACACATACACACAGAAAGAGAGAAAAAGAGAGAGAGAAAGAGCGAACGAGAAGTAGAATGTTGCCTTGGTCTGGCCTAAATGAAAATGAGTAAAGTTTGCCTTTTTTGCACCCACAGGCAGCCGGCGAGGACGAGAAGGCAGGAAAAAAGTCTACGCAGCTTGCTTGTTGATTATGCACTTCGTCGTCGTCGTCGTCGACGTCGGCATCCTCATCATCATCATCATCATGCTGATCATCATCGTCTGTTTTGCTTATTAACCCAGTTTTTGTGCCTCGGTCCTGGCCCACAGCTGCCGGCTGTCTCTTCCCTGTGGCCGTGTTTTTACTTTGCACTGCGTGGGCGTTTCGTGGTGTTTATTTTGCTTTTTCTGCCTTGTTCTTGTTTTAATTTTAATTTTTGTTTGGTCTACAGTTCTTGCTTTGCTTTTTACCCCCATTTGGCCTCTTTTGGTGACGTCGTCGTCGTCGTCGCTTGGGTGTTTTTGCCTTCCTTTTTTTTTTGGTGTCGTCATCATTTTTCTGTGCCTGTGTGCCTTTTGTTTCTAGGTCAAGAACTTTTTTGATTTGCCGGGCCTTCTTCTTTCACTTGCACTTGGTACTTTAGAATTATTCAAGTTAACAGTTGGCATTGAAAATTTGTCGAGGTGAATGTAACTTGATTACAACAAAATGTAGAAATATGTATTTAAATACTTTCTTTAGGATACCCTGTATATTTGTGTGGTGCCTTGTGGTGCGTGTGTCTCGTGGTTTATGTCTCAGGTCTCTTGTTTCTTGTCTTTTGGACTGCTTCTTCTCTGAAGCGCAACTGTCATGCAAATGACATCACGCACTATAGTCATCAATTTTGCTGTAGCATAAGCAGATCTCCTCCTTTGCCAAAGGCAAATCCCTTGAACCAAACGAAAATAAAGGCGAAGAAAAAAAGCCAGCCAGCATGAATACCCCCAACACATCCAAACCTTCCCCGCCATCTCAATGTTTCCCTTTATACTACACACTTAAAGCTTAAGCAGCAGCCGAAGCGTAGATGCTGTGTGAATTTGAGTTTGAAATATTTGCAATTGCGAATCCTGTCGTATTTGTCACAGGATATATATACACGATACACATATATATGTATATATATATATAAGAATATGTATATATATATAAGTATATATGTATATATAGCCAAGACATTATTATGATGGAATCCTATTTGTTACAAGCGAAACGCGAATCTACATGGCTCTGGCAGTGCCAATGACAGGATTGTGCGGATGCCAGATATGTATGGAAGATGGGTAAGAGGAGGAGTAGGAGTAGGAGGTAAGGAGATACGTTTTATGGTATACAGGAGGATGCGAGAGATTCAAAGATTCGTGGTTCTTTGGCAATGGGTATAAGGATGAGATACGCGCGACATTTTGCCTTCGAGTAAATTATGCTAATGTCAAAATAATGCATATTCGATGATGTGTGGGGAGCTTCTATTTTACGAGTACACCAAAGAGACATGTGTGTGTGTGGGTGGCTGGGCGTGTCTCTTGGTGTGTGTGGGTGTGTGTAGGGGGCTGAAACAAACTTTGCCGCCTTCAATTTGATTTCTGCATTTGAAAATCTACAACATGTAACAGGCAGATATATATATATATTATATATTGGATTGATTTTCTGTTTGTGTCTGCAAAAGAAAACAGGAAAAGAAAGGCCAGGCAAAGATGGCAGGCAGCGTGAGCAACAACAACAAAACAGCTTTATAAATCACATTTATGTTCGGCTTCAAGTGCCAAAACTAATGATGGAAATAAATTCACGGCTGTGGCAAAAGGACGAGAACGACTGGAGGACAATGCTGACTTTCAGCTGCCAACTGCCAGTAGCAGTAGCCAGAAATTGTAAGCAACTCGTAGTTCGTGAAGAGAAGTGATGGAGATGGAGAGAAAGTAGATGCCGATGAACGAGAACAAACGAAACGAAGGAGGAGCAAATGGTTAAAGCAGGGAATGGAAATGGAAATTGGGGAATGAGCAAAATGGGAATGAAAATGGTTTTTTGGACCCGCAACGCACTCGACTGTGTGTTCAAAGTATAATTTTTTTCTGTTTTATTTTTTTGGCTGCTTTTGATGCCAGGCCAATATGCAGTAAATCTGCCAGAATGTGCCTCTTCTACTTAGATTTGGCATCGCTACTTGCTGCTTGCCATTGCTCCTTGCAGCTTGGTTCCCCGTTTTTCCGCTCAGCTCCTTTTGTCTGCCAAGTTGCCGTCGCTTTGAAATGGGTTACATATTTTATGCTTAATATTTTGCATTTTATTCCGCTGAAACGACGGCGGCGGCCTTTATGGCATTTACCCCCCTACACACCCAATCCATCCCATAAAATAGAAATACACCGACCCCCAAGAGAAAGCAAGGTTTGGTGGTATTGTAGGTGAGGGGGAGGTGTGATAACTCTCTTGGCCGTTAACTGTACTTGAGCCACATAGTTGCCATTGCCTTTGACTTTGCCTTTGCCTTTGCCTCTGTACAAGTTTTTACGTTTCCTTTTTTGAAAATTTTACAATTTTTGGTAAGAATTTTTGTATTAAGATTTTTACCATGCGAAGAAATAAAAATCAATATTCTTTCTGTTCTAGCAATTTTTCTTGTTTTTTAGTTTTATTTGTGATTTTCTTTTTTTTTCTAGCATTTTGCAAACTCAATTTGCTTATCAACCCTCATCCTTGGTTTCTTTTTTTTTTTGCAATACAACCCTACTACAAAATTGCTTCAAGAGATTGGCAAAAGGGGATGTGTGGCTAATGGGGGGGGAGGTTATATGTATATTTATCTATGTGTGTTTGTGTGTGTGTGTTTGGTTGGTATGTAGATACATTGAGTTCGTTGCTTTCTCCGTCAATGCAAAACACAACTTGAAGTTAATTTGCATATTTGCCAACTCACTCACTCTCTCTGTCTTCCTCCCTATATCTCTCCTTTTTGGCTTTCACTGAAAAATATATAAATTGTCGAATGCGAAAAACTAATAACAAAAAATGTAGCTGCATGTAGGCGACACAAACAGGGTGTGGAATAGAATAGAGTACAATATTAATAAAAAAAAAAAAAGGGTGTCCTCCATTTATGCAAATTTATCAACCGAACAGAACTCAACTCGCCTTGCCTCGCCTCGTCTAACTCGATGCGATCCTTGTTATTGATTTGCACAGAATAGAAATGCAAAAAAAAAACCAACAGCAGAATAAACTTGTTCGCCATTCATTTGCATAATCGCCAGACCCTGTCTGACTGACTGCCAGGATGCCAGCCTGCCTAGCTTGTTAAAGGATTTGCCAAAATAAAAATAAAACCTTTCGCTTTCTCTTATAACGAAATTGATTTGCCAACGTATTGCCAATGCATTGTTGACTCTGACAGACAGACATAGATAGATAGACAGATAGACAGTAAGACAGACAGACAGATAGAACGCATTGCTGTTCTGTATCTGTGTGAGTTGGTGTTTAGTCAAGCAAATATTTTTGCAACGAGTAGCCTGACAGTAGACAGTTGAAGCCAAAAAGAAAAACCCAAAGTGAAAATATTTGAAAATTGGTTTTGGCGGCGCACCTGACAAAGGAAAACAGCCAACGAACTCAAAGCAAATACAGACGAAGAGCCACCAAAAAAAAAAAAAAAAAAAACGAATAAGGCTGAATACTAAAAGTCGAAATGTGAATGCTCTAACAAGATGAAAATCAAAGGCAAAACTTTAGAACTCACTGGCAAAGTCTATGCCGCAAAGAAGACAGCTCTCATCCTGTCAGAGTAACAAAGAGAAACAGAGAAAGAGACAGAGACGATATGTATATATATCTTTCCTTTTGGTTTGCTAAAAAGGATTACGCCAACGCAAAAGTGATCAGAGGATGCACAGACAAACAGCCAGACAGAGAGTCAGACAAGGCAGCAGGGAGCTTTGCCACATATAAAATATTTGGATTTTTGCACATGCCAATATGAGAAAAGAAACACACACACACGCACACCCGCGCAAACACACACAACCACCGTGTTTAGCGTAGTTGTCGTGGTGTCGTGGTGGGTTAGACATGCCACCGTCACCCACCCTAACTTCATATGGCGCTGTGGGGATGGCTTTTCTCATATGTGTGTCCCACGCTTTTGTCGCCTCTTTCGCTTCGTGTTTTTTTTTTTTGTTGGTGCTTGTCATTGCTTTTTGCTTTGTTCACCCTCACAGGATGTGTGCGTGTGTGTATGAGTGTGTGCTTGTTGTTTGTATTTGTACAGCAACCATCAAACATTCTCTGCTATGTTGAAAAATGTAAGCATGTGTGTGTATACAAATTGGCAAAAAAAAAAAAAAAGTTAAGGAAAAACGCTAAAAGAAAATGGCAGTTGGCTGTTTGGTTGGCTTATGGAAAGCTGAGGAAGCATGCATGTGTGTGTGTGTTTGTGTGGAATGGGTGTGGCAATTTCCCATTTAGTTTAGCGGGTTGAAACGTTTTAGATTGAACTATGCTTATCTAAAATGTTTTGGTGAAAGTGCCATATGAACTATGATTGCCTACTTTAGGGGGCAACAACAATGTGTGTAATCAATGAATTTCTGTATCTCCACTACTTATACTCCATTCCTTGCTAGCTCTTGCTAACCTCGTTAATGGCTGTGTGCCTACCCATATCTAGTACTAAGCTCATAATTGGCAAAAAAAAGGAACCCGCTTGTTTCTGTCAAAGGACCCTGCTCTAGTTTCCTAAGTACGTACAACCACTCAGGCACTTTTGGTTTTGTTAAAAAGTTGCCCATGTTGTACATGATTTGCAAATAATGCACTTGAATTTGCATAAGTTCTTGCCAAAATTATGCAAATTGTTTTCACCATTTGCCACCCGTGATCGATGTTTTGCAATTAAATCTCTTTACGTTTACGAGGCAGCTGTTCAATAGCTGCCTTCGGGCAACGTCAACTCCAGGTAAAACTACGCTAATTTGCATAAAAACAGAAAAAAACCTAAAACTAGACAGACAGAGAAAGAGCGAGAGTGAGTTAGAGAGAAAGGGAAAGGAAAATGGAAAGGGGTAGCTAGTTGAGTTGAGCCTGTGGTACCTAAGACTCATTAGCATAAAGTAAAAGCGTGGAGAAATTCTGATGCTGTCTGCCAGCTGTGCGCATCCTTTTTTTGTGTTTTTTGTTTTTCGTTTTTTTGCCAAAACGCCGACCCGGCCGCCTGGCCTGGCATCAACATCATCATCAAGTTCAACGAACTGTGCGCCGTTGTCTCACTAACCCAAATTAAAATTATGTTAATGAATGGGGAATTGACTGTGAAAAGCGAGTCAGACAGACAGAAACAGAGACAGAGAGAAAAAAAGAGAAACACTCCTTGACTATAAGAGAGTCCACAATTCGCAGAGAGTAGAAGCCGGCTTTGGAGGCAGAGGCCACCAAATCACGGCCAAGGACAACTGCAGGCATGCCGACGGCTTGCCATTACGCCGTATTCTGTTTGCCATTTCTTTTTTTTATATTTTTGCCTTTTCTCATTTGGGTAATGAGGGCGCAACTGCGACGCAACGTCGAGATCCTTGCTACCAACGTTTTTTTGGACTTGCTATATTTTTACTCCTGTTACACACTGCTCATTAACTTTACTTGCAGTTTTTTTTTTGCTGTGTTCTCGTGCTCTGCGTTCATTTCCGCAACAAAATTTCTCCTCTTGTTTAATTTTCTTTTACTCCTTCCCCTTTCTGCTGTTTCATTTTTCATTTCGTACCGCAGTTTAGTGACGTCACAACTGAAGAGAAACGCACACACACAGAGCGAGAGAGAGAATCAGAGAGAGAGAGCCTGGCCAGAGATTTTTTTCTGTGCTCCGGCGTGTTTCGCATAATTAACATTTTAATTTATGCAATTATTTTGCCGGCTGTAAGCGAGTCCTTCCATTCATTCCTGCTGGCCTTTGTTGTTGTTGTTATCGTCATATGGACTGAAGGAAGGTTTGCGCTGATTTTATTTTTCGATGTTTCCCTTTTTCACATTCGAATTTGAATGTGAAGTTATTTTGGCGCGTTGCCTTGTTGGGTGCGGTTGTGATTTTTTTTGTAATCTTTCCCATTCGATCCCACTGATCGAGTCTTTTTTGTACAAAGTTTTTGAAGGACATAATGACAAACACAAAAAAAAAAGTAAATAATAATAAACTTTTCACCAAAATTATCTTGTGAATATCATTAAGATAATTTCCACAAAAAAAAAGAGAAATAATCACAATCTCTTTTAATAACAAAATTTTATATACAATTATCCAAAATTTGTTCTGTTTTTTTTAAGTCAAAACCAAAGAAAAAGTGTTGTTGGTTTTGGCAAAGTATTCGACAAATTTTCGAAACTCAAGTGAATATTAACAAACAAACCAAAAAAAAAAAAAAATGCATCTAAAAGTGTTCAAGTGTTTTTTGTTACAAGTGTTATAAAAACTTTGACAAACATAAAAAAAAAACATTTCAAATTAAATGAATAAACTTATATTTGTTTAATATTTTTGAAGATCTTTGATGGTGAAATAAATTAAATTCATTTGATTGTAACACTTCACTTTACACTTACCCAAAATGTTTGGTATTTCAAAAAAAAATTTATAAAAAAAATTGTGATTGGAAAATGTTTTTTGATTTTGTTGATTTGTTACGCACTTTGAATTCGGTTTGAAGTTTTTAGTTCCGTTCTTTTTGTTTAAGATTTTGAAAATTGTAAAATGTTGATGAAAATGTTATAGATCGTCTAATTTTTGTTATTTAATTTTTGAAACGTTTGTTTGAAATGTTTAGCTTTTTATGGGTTTCAATTATTATTATATTATTTTTCTGGTTTTATTGTTGGAGGAGTAGAACACAACCGTTGCAAGACGCGTCGCGCTAAGGAATGACTTCACTTCGACTTTGACTCCAAAATATACATTTTGGCGTTACTCGAGCACAGAGTGTTCAGTTCCCAGTTCCGAGTTGAGTTCGTGGCGTTTCGCTTTTCTTATCACACGCACACCGAATTGGAGTAATCACGCACATCCACATTGGAGCTGCTGTCAGAGCAGAGCAGAGCGGAGCAGAGCAGAGAAAGATGATGACGACGACGACGACAGCAGCGACAGCAGCCTCAGACATTAAGTCGCCAAATGTCAAGCAATATTCTCGAAAAAATGCCAAGACCCAACAAAATTGTCCAAGCACAAGTACACAGAAAAAAATAAATAAAACGATTGGGAAACAGAATCTTTTGTTCAAGTTAGAGATGAAGCGAAGAACGTACCAGCCGGGCGTAAGGCCCAACTGCTACTGCCCACTGAATTGCCAAATGGCATTTGTTTTTGTGGTCGCCTGTCACACACACACACACACACACACTCACACACTGGAAGCCCTGTGAACAGCAGCCACCCCCAAATTGGACGACAGCATCAAGTGCTGCCGGCAGCTCTGCCCACAGTCTTCAGAGCCGTCGACGGCGGCCATGAAGTTCAAGTTTTAGCGCAGGCGCACTTGCTGCCCCCTTTTTTACTTTGAGTTCGCTTCGGTTTTTCTCTCTCTTGCTCTTTTTTGCCTTTGATGAGTGCGACTACCCTCAGGTGTCAGGGCATTTCTCCTGCGAAGGGAACACACACACACACATACCGAAAACTGCAGCCTGCTTCCAGGCGTCGCAGAACAGCAGAAGGGTGGGTGGGGGGTATAGGCATCTACCATGGGAAAAACGCAAAAAAAAAAAAAAAGAAGAAACGAAAAGTGTGTGGACCTTTACCCCTCCAGAGAAGAACAAAACGAAATTCTCAACTGATGGCTGGTGGCGTATCTTTCACAGTTTCGTTGTTTAATACCATTTCGGCCAACAGTTGTTGAACTTGGTGAACACATATACACATGGAAAACACGCTGGCTCGCAGCAGCAGCAGCAGCAGCATTAGCATCAGCGAGCGAAAAGAAAACCTTCCGTCAATAGTTAGGAGATGCCTCCGCGTTGTCGTCTTATCAGCCAGATGCCAGGCCACGCATTTTGTCATTTTTTTGTGTTGTAGTCGTTATTGTTGTTGGCAAACATAGAAGAAGATGGGGGAGATGTAGATTCTAGGGAGTGAAGGACATCGTTGGGGACGTTAGAGCTAAACTGAGCAGCGACTGAAGTAGAAATGCTTATACGCTGGGGATTTTAGCTTTACAAGCGTAACAAAATATGTAAAAAGAAATAAACGTAACGTCCCCGGCATGAGAGGCGTAAGGAGTAACAGAAGTAGAAGAGAAGGCATACAACCATCCACACCCCAGTCACCCAAACACCCAAAACCACCCACCCACATACACCCACACACACACACACTTGGAGCCACACATACACCGTTAGATAGGTTGTAGAGCTCTCGCGTATCTATGAAGTTCCTTCCGTTTGCCGCAGACATTCGTTCGCCGCGCTCAACCGCTCATCCCCCCCTTCACCCGCTATCGCTCCCGCATATCCCGTTGATGAATGATAGATGGATTATGATTTTGTTTGGCGTAAATTGAATTTCGTATATTTTTTACGCTTTACTTCTGCACAGTTTATCCATACTTCAGCCTTCCGCCAAAAATATATTTAACCAAAAAGAAGAAGAAAACTTTAAAGAGTTCTTTTAGCCGTAGGAATTTTGGTTATGGCAGAGCTAGCTCTGCAACAGAATTGAAGGAGCCTCCCTTTTCTACAGGCATTTCAAGCTGTCAACTTTTCGTTGCTGTTGCCGTTGCCGTTGCCGTAGCCGTTGCCAATGCCTTTACTGCATTCGTTTGGCAGCGGAAATCAAGTTAACGAAGTAAAAATGTAAAATGCAGCCAGCAACAGCAACGAACAGAAGCTGGACCAGATTCAAGAGCCTCAATCGATGGGGCGGGTATGATGTGAACGATGGAAATTCAACAACAACTGCATCAACTAAAGCCGAACGAAAGAGTTGCAACACTTTAAAATGGTCATTGGTAAAAATTTATTTACCAAACCAAACCAAAAACTATGGATGAATCTGTTACAATATTTATTTACTGAGGTGAAATGATCCCTTTTAAAAAATCTTCCTTATATTCTAGACTATGAACTGATTAACGATTTGAAATTTTTTGACAAAACACTTTCGTAGAACTCATCCTAAAGTAGTTGCTGTTATATTCAAAGCGATTAGCCTTAATATATATAGAGATATAGAAGCAATTCGATTTGTGCTGCAGATATAGCTAAACAAAATTTGGAAGTTATAGTAAAGAACCAGACCGTTTTTTTTGCCTAGGTCTTTCAATTAGTAAAATATTGAGACTTAAGCGTTTACTGCGCAGACCTACCTGAAAAAAAAGTAGAATTACCTGGATAATCTTATCATTATCAATCTAGTAGAAGGAAAGCCAGGGGCGGATCTACTAATATACAGTATCAAAATTTGAGGAAAGTAAAATGATTTTGTTTTTGTTATTATATAATATATGTTTATATCCTAATTGACCTATAACGTATGTATTTAGAACTGACTTGTTTTTAGATGTTAACTTGTTTGTCTCTTTATAAAAGGATCCGATAAAAGAAGTAAATGATTTAACCATACATATGGAGATAATGATCAATATACTAATGGGAAAGGAAATGTCAAGCTAATCGTAAAAATATTAGCAATTTTAAATGCAAAACAACTTCAGGCTAAATAAAGTTGTAAAAGACTAAATAATAAATAAAGACCTCAAAAACAAAACATAAGAATAGGCAACAAAACTACTGGACAGAATTGGTTAGAAGAGTTTATAAAAATGGAATATGCTGGATGACTCAAAAGGTTGAAGAGAAAAAAAACTCAATGTATCTAGAATTCTAGATATGATAGAATTCTTTCTATAAATACATTTAAGACAAAAGTACATGAATTCAAATGAGAATTCGCACGTTTTCATATATTTGCAAGTATGCAAGTTTTTCTTTGTCCCATTATTTGTTTTCTTCTTTTTTTTCTTCGACTACCAATAATCATTGTATATATGGATCAAAGTCTACGGTGAAAATCAAGTGAAAGTAAACTTACTTCAGCTGCATTAGAATGCTGATATGCCTTTGCAGTATGAAACATTTTAATGTACTTATTTCCTTCTTGATTTTCTTGAATGATCAGTTTCTCTCTAATATTTAATTTAATAATATTTTTTTAATGTTGTCAAATGCGGCCAATATCCAGGAAGTAAAAGGCCTGATTGCCCAGTTTCATAGTCATACCTTTCAATTGGGGCGTAGAGATACAATCGGATAGAGATACATATATCTAAACAGCTTCTTACGCTGTGCGAGAAGATATATACTTTATGGCTTTGGAAACTAGAGGCTTAGCTCAATTATTGCTAAAATAATGATGCATTCGACTGATTTTAGTTTTCATCTACTCATAATCCAATTCCTACTATTTTGTAACAAAAAAATTGTAAATATGCATTCGTATTTGATTTTCACTAGTCAAAATATCAACCTACGCACTGTCAATATAAATGCCCAACTATCAGTCTTTATGGTGTTAGCTTTAAAAATTGTATTTGTCTCTATTTGAAACAAAGGGATGGTCTAGCCGCTTACAATTCGTATTTGTAAATTTAATTCTTGCATTAATGGGTCTACAATTGAATCAACTGTAGCTCTTGACTAGCCGCAATAGTCTCCTTATAAAAATTGCATATGGAATTTTTAATTACTTTGCTTGTCGATACGTTTTGATTTGCTACTGTTCTTTGTGAGAGAATATTCTCCCTCTCTCTCTCCCTTTCTCTCTCCCTTTCTCTCTCTCCTGTCTGTTGCTTAGTCGGTAGTTTGAACACTCGAGTTAAGCTTTTGTTGCTGCTGCTGTTTATTGCATGCAACATATTTTTATGGATCAGATGCAGAAGCAATGGCAACAGCCAACAGGCGAGCCAAGAGAGGATTGAATAAGGGGTTTTGCTTTAACTTTGGGTAGTGATTTGCCTTTTACGTTCGACCGTCTGTCCATTCGTCCTTCTGTCAGTCAGTCAGTCAGCCGTCGTCTGCCATGCTTATTGCTAAAGCTTTTGTTATGCTCACACACATATACGTCTGTGTGCGTGTGTGTGTGTGTGTGTGTGTGTGAATAGTTGTCGACTTTTATAAGCAGCAAATTTTTATTTCCCTCTCATACTTGTGCTCACAATTCGCATGCGTCATAACTCAATAAGTAAGCAGCAGCTGCCTGGGCAGACTTGAATCTGGTCCGAGAGATGGTGGTGAGGATAGAGAAACTGTAAGCTAACTGTAATCCTAATGAAACTACAGCACACACACACAGCCAAATACACACATCCTATGCGAGGTATATAGTTGTAGTCAAGTAAGTAAGCAGCAGCATTTGCATGCAACAATTTTTGGCTAAAAGAACTCTACGCAAGAAGGAACTTTTCTTGCTATGCCTTTCCTTTCCTTTACATACCATTCATTTCATTTCAGTTGCTGTTGTTATTGCACTCCACTCTCGAATCCTTTTGGTGTTTTTTCTTTTTACTTTTTTCACATTTGAGGCAATCCTTGTCGTCCTTGTCGTCGTCGTCGTCATCATCATCAGCATCCTCATCTTGTTGCTTGTAGTGGAATTTATTATAAGATCCTTTTCTTCATATGAATGCAAGAAACTTGTATGTAGTTGATGTTGCTCCTTCTGCCTCTCTCTCTCCATCAGCATGGATATTTTCTACAACATTAAAAAGGCATTTCGAGTTATTTTGCTTTTACAAATTTTCTTTTCTTTATTTTTTTTTTATATTATAATTTCTGTAGTTAGCTACACATATGTATGAGAGACCGGAGTCTAAGAATAGGCCAGAAGGGAAAAAAAGCTTGCTGCTAGCTTCAGAAACGGATGCCATCGTCTTCTTCCTTCTTCGAACTTGCCGATTTGTGTGTGTGCTTTTTATTAATTTTTTTTTTTTTTGGAATTTTATAAACCAAATTCCTGAACAACGACTAATGACCATGGCTCGAAAAGCTAATCAGGCTGAAGATTGGGAGTGGGTTTAGATGGAGGCCTCACACAACGCATCGCATCGCATCGCCATCGCCATTGCCATCAAGCATAAGTAAATTGCGTTTTTAGTATCATTAATCTGCCACACTCGGCGTCAGACGTCAGCGGCAGGCATACGCTAGCTCCACCCAACCATCCATTCATCCATCCATCCAACCACCCATTACACCAACTTTTCAAGCCAAAACCACAAAAGGAACATTAATTTCCTCTGCCGGCGATAGAGTGAGCGAATAATATTACCTACTCTATTGAGTTATGGTAAATATACATATATTTATATATACACATACATGTATATATATATACATATATATATATATATAGTATATAGAAAATCGTCTTAACATTGCCAAAGAATGTGAATCAGGTAAACGAAAATCTATTTGCTTTTGCAATGCTTCTAAATATATACATCCTTTAAGAGAAGCAATTGCTAGAAATTAACTCTTATGAGTTCACATTACGCATACGCAGCGTGTGTCTGATGCTGCTTTTGCTTCTGTTTTATGCCTGTTTGATGTTTAAACTGGGCTACATTGAGATGTAGGCTTGTACATACATATACATATATCAGGGTATGTATGTATGTTTGTGTTTGTGTGTGTGTGTGTGCGGTATTTTATGATGACATGCCAAACATTTATGCAAAATGCTAATTTAAATCCAAGTCTTAGCCGTTGTAAACGCTGCTCTTGCTTGTCGAATAAGAATGGCACAAAGAGAGAGAGAGAGAGAGAGAGAAAGAGAGAGAGAGAGTGAGAAAGAGAACAGTGGTGCAAAATGTTTTTAAATTAGGCATAGATTTAATGTCATCAAAACTTAAAATAAACTTTAGTTTTATATATTTTCATTTATCTCATATCTTTCATTATCATTATTTGTAAAACAATTTAAACCCAAAATTAAGTGAATTATTAAGAAACTTTATGCATCCAATTTATTTCTAAATCACCGGCAAGAAAATGTTTTAAACACAATCCGAATAAACAAACTATTTTAACAGTTTTTGATTGACTATCCAATGAACCAATAAATTTATATCCATATTTTTGGCTTTAATTTTACAAATCAGAAATATCTATAATTTTATTTACTTTTCTTTGCTATTTCTAATTTATACAATATAAATAAATAATAGATAAATGTTATCTGTAATTTTTATAATAAAAATAAAAAATAATTGTGGTTTGTTCATTTTAGTTTTGCCACTTAACCTGAGCTGTATGTATATCAATTGAAAACTATAAAGAGGAATGATCTAAGCCGACTGATTTACTGGAGAATTTGAACTTTAGAATTGGTATTCCACTGTAATAGCCATCAAAATGTGGAAAGATCTCTTCATCAGCATAGCTTGTCAAGCAGAACTCTCAAAGAGACTCTAAACTTTGGGCTTATGTTCTACAAACAGACTGACTGACTGACTCTATGAGTGACTAATGACTGACACTGGGCTGGAATTTCTCGCTCTCTATCTATCACTATGTCTTCATTCTCTCTGTCTGGCAGACTGTTTGTGTATCTGGTTGTGGCATACACACCTTTAATGCATGTCCGCTGCCATTTTGTTGCCACATTCATTATGTGAGATATTGAAAATGGCTTAACAGGAAATTAAGCAAAAACAGAAGGAAGACAGACGGATGGACGAACGAACGAACGAACAGAGTGAGATTGACTGAATGACTGGTTGACTGACTGACTGACTGACTTGGTCCGATTCATATCTAACTCTATATAAGTATATTCGTATGTATATACATTGGGATATCTAACTGGTGCAAATCTTGAAGGGAAATTAGCTGCGAAAATGCTTAACGAATGCGAAATTGAAATTGGAATTTGAAATTTGTAAACTGAATGTGAGATGCGAGTGAGGCATATGTATGATAATGGGGGATTTTAGTTGTTGCCTTGTAAAATGTTTATTGTAATTCGGCAAGTATTTGTGGAATATGAATTGCGAGTATTTGCATAAATGAAATGTGTATGTAAATGGCAAAGAGAATACACGTACGCACACATACACACACACACACACTCACACATGCAGCACACACATATGTACATATGTACATACAGAGAGTTTGAGCTCATCGTAATGCCAATCAATCACCCCAAAAAAATAAGAAAAAAAAACAAGAAAGAAAAATGAAATGGGAACTCACTTACTTACACACATACACACGCTCACATACATACATAAGAGCTAGCAGCTCCTCCCACACACACACACACACACACACATACACATTCATACATAAAACCAATAAACTAAATTCGCATGAAGTAAAAGTTGAAAAAAAGAAGGAAAAAAAAGTAGCAGAAATCGTCAACAACACAAAGAGGAAGGGCGAAAAGGGCGGCATGTGTGTGTGAGTGTGTATGTGGGGCGTATTCCAACCCTTATCCTTGGCAGGATATTACATGCTTCAACAATGTTGTAGCATTCCCAATAACAGCAACAACAGCAACAAGAACAGGACACAGAGCACTGAGCATTCCTGCCGAAAATGAAATTCTGTTTTGCATTTTATGTCGACGACGACGTCTCTGAACCCAAAATGTACAAAACAGAAAAAAAACACAGAAAAGAAAAATAAAGAACAAGACGAAAGAGCCAAAACCAGCTAAAAAACATGACGACGAAATGTATAAAGGAGCCAAAATGGAGCGATACACAGAGAAAGGAGAGAGACAGAGAGAGTGAGAGAGAGGGAGTGGGGAAAGTACAAAAAAAGGAGGAAAAAAAAACCAAATGATGAAGAAAAAAATGAAATCTAAACAAAATGCGTTCGAGCGTGTGTGTTCAATTACAATGTGTGTGATTGCTTCAGTCGCGGGGCCAGGAGCCTGGGCAGGACCTCGCCCCACACACACACACACACGCTTGGCATAAAAATTTACAATGCGAAATAAGCAAGCGAAACGCAGAACACAAAACGCTTTTTGTATTTGCCGCTGCTACTGCTGCGGCTGGAGGAGAAGAGTATGATGATGATGATGCTGGTCCACAACAACCCAAGACCCAAAAATCCAAAACCCGTAACCAAAACCCAAAACCGAGGAGGACCAGGGCATTCTTCTTTTTTGTGCAAACAACAGCCAGGATCGTCCTCGACAGCGACACATAAAAATAAAATAATAACAATACAATATTTTTTGATGACAGCCGCCGTTGCCGCCTGCTCACCGTCTGCCCCACTCTCATCTTCACCCGCACTGGTACTCCACCCGCAGCTCATTCACTTCACTCTCGAGGTCCAAGACAAACGTTCTGTGTTGTGCTCTGAGTTCGTTCAGTTGAAAAGGCTCTCCAGAAAAGACAGGCAATGGTCGCATAAAAGAAAGGTTTAATCGACAAGCATTTCACGAGCAGCAGCAGCATCAGCAGCAGCAACAGCAACATCAGCGGGTAACGGAAGATGGCACTTTAAATGCCACTCCCACACCCACTCTCATTTTCTTTTAGTGGAAATTGTGAAAAATTTTCTTATGGCCATCATGATGCGTCATCAATTTTTTCGTTTTTATGCTTTCACGAGTGGTAACCCAAAAATAGGCCACAACGGAAAAGCTCTTTCATCATCTTATGTTTAAATGTGAAAAGCAAATCTCTTTAAGACACCCCAAAAAAAATGGAAATAAAAATAAACCCTTGCCACAAGTCAGATAACTGAAAGGAGAGTTGGGAGACGGGTGCTCCTCTTTACTACCAATATTATGCTGCTACTGCAACAACAATATAAATAATTATTTTTGCATACGAAATGTTAAGAAAACAACACGATTGCAAGAAAATGCCAAAGGAATGAGCTGAAAGGCGAGTAGGGAGAGGAGGGCACACACACACACAGAAATCACATTTGAATAACAATCAACATGCGAGTTATTTCAATTGAGTAATGGAGAGAAGGAGAGTACAAGTAGTAGTAGTAGTAGGAGTAGAAACAGCAGCTGGAGACAGAGTCGGAGCCAAAGATATTGAAAATATGAAAAGAGAAATAAAAGAAAGGAGACTGAAAAAAAGCACGCGAAATCACAAAGAATTCATGATAATAAGCGTCATTGTCATGCGAGCGAGAAAAAATGAATAATAAAAAATAAAAAACAGAAAGAAAGAAATCAAAATACACACAACAAGGACAATATCAGAAAAGGATGAGATGGAAAAAAAGAAAGGTGAAAGGGGTAGAAGGCAATGGGGGAATTCATGTTGGAATTTCGAATTGAATGTGTCGCACAGGATGCGTGTTTATTTTATATTTCCAAGGCTGCCAACGTCAACTCCATCCACATCCTTGTCATCATCATCATGATCTGCATATGTGAGAGGCTCCGTTAGCTTGGGCCATATGAATTTTGTATGCCAATTCGGTATGACAATTCCAGGCATTGCTATAGAAATATCTACAACAAAGAACCAAAAAAAAAAAGAAGAAATACCAAAAAGGAAACGGAACGCACCACTCGAAACGGGATGTGCCACAGAATATTGCCCCCTACCCCAGTCAAGCAAAACATACCTAACAACTCCTTTTTATACCATACACCCATAGGGTGAAATGGTATATTAAAGTCGCCAAAATGTATGTAACAGGCAGAAGGAAGCTTTTCCGACCCCATAAAGTATATATATTCTTGATCAGTATCAACAGCCGAGTCGATATAGACATGTCCGTCCGTCCGTCCGTCCGTCCGTCCGTCCGTCCGTCCGTCCGTCCGTCCGTCCGTCCGTCCGTCCGTCCGTCTGTCCGTATGAACACGTAGATCTCAGAGACTATAAGAGCTAGAGTCACCAAATTTGGTACGTAGACTCGTGTATTACCTACGGTGGTCAAGTTTATTTCAAATTTTTGCCACGCCCCCTCCGCCCACGACATTTAAACAAATTTGATTTTCTTAAAGACTATAATAGCTAAAGACATCAAATTTAGTATGATTAATCCTTTAGTAAGCGCGTACAAATTTGTTGCAAAAAAAAATTTGCCACGCCCCCCTCCGCCCACGAAATTTAAACAAATTTGATTTTCTTAAAGACTATAATAGCTAGAGGCACCAAATTTGGTATGTGTATTTGTTTAGTAAATGCGCATATATTGTATATGCAACGATTTTGCCACGCCCCTTTCCGCCCCCGTAATTTGGAAAAACTCGATTATCTCACGTAATTTTCTACCTTTTGTAATTAAATTTGGCACACTTAAATTTGATACTAATACCCAGCAAAACACCAAATTTGATCAAAATCGGACAAAAAACAACCAAGTTATGCATATAAACGTTTTTCCATAAGGCCGTAGTTGGTCGTTGGCTGGTGGGGGCGCTAGGGTGCTCGTATACTTGAGTGAGGGAGATTCTAAGATATGCTTGTAATAAAAAGCATGTGAAAATGCATATGTTTAATAAATTTAAAATATTTGCTTTACTGGTGTATGGTATACCTAAGTCGGCGAGACGACTTACTTACTTCATTCTGATTGTAGTCATTGTAGTTGGCATTGTCCTTGCGTCTCCCATGTTATGTATTGACAAATTGTGGCATTTCATTTTACACATCATCATTTCGCCACCAGTTGCTATTGCTTTTGCTTGTGCCGCTGCTGTCATAATTGATTTCATTAAAAGCTACCCCATCAAAATCTCCGAAATAAAAAATGTGAATGGAAGGTGGCAGCAACAAGTTGCCAGCTCTCACTTTCTTTTAAGAAAAGGCAAAATGAAAAAAAAAAAAAACAAATTAAGCTCTCGTCGGCGTCGACTGAGAAATAATTGGGGGAATTCCCACGAACACAGCAGACAAGGCAAGGAGCAGCAACGGCAGCAGAAATCGCATTGGCAGTGCCACCAGCAGCCGAGCCAGACACTTTGACATAATTTCCCAGGCAGAGCCCAGACACAACGTAGCCAGCCGTTGCCGTTGCCGTCACCCGCACAAGGACACAAGACCATAACCAACCCCAACAAAGTTTTAATTAATTGCGACTCGAGTCGACTCTCGCACACAGCCGCCCCATCTCCCAAACCCTCCACCCACACCCACCCACCCACACACACCCACAGCCAAATGAAAATGAGTCAAGTTGGAAAAGTTCAACACAAAAATTTTCATTTTCACGTACACGCACACACACAGAGAGAATGGACTCGGGGAAAGCAGAGAGAGAAAGAGAGAAAGTACACAATTTTCTTTTACTTTTTCCTCCCTTTCCCACCATGCCACATGAATTTTTGGCCAAAAAGAAAAGACACAAGACTAAAGGAAAGACAAGAACAGGTTGTTGTAGAACATAGAATGAGAGGCTTAATTTCAGTCTGGCTGAATTTCAACAGAAAGTGTAACATTTTAAACGTTAACCGTTTTTTCTTAAAGACTGAAAACGACATCCCACATCCCCTCCCTCTCCCTCATCAAATCAAAATATGAAAATAAAATGAAGAGAGCAAAAAGAAAAAAAATATATATTAAACCATAAAATCCTCAATCAAATTCATGATGCGTGAAGACAAAAGACAAAGCGTTTTCTTCGTTTCACTTCAGTTTCAGATAGGGCAAAAAGAGGCATAGAGCTGGATATAGGGGCCTCTATATATAGTATTTAGAGTTTATATGCAGATGAGAGAGCCAGAGCCAGAGCCAGAGCAAACAACAAGCCAACCATCTATTCATCTATCTATCCCATATCAACAATTTAAGCATGAAATCTGTATGGAAGGAAAGTTTGCTGTTTACTTTCCTTATCAAAGACTAATTAAGTATTACCCCGTAGAGGAGACCCGTTCAATGAGACACAGATACTTCAGTGGCAATGTTTCGGCGTGCCGACGAATAGAAAGTCAGGTATGCCACACCACATCACATTAACCCATTCCACTCTGTTATTTTGAACCCCTTGTCTACTGATAGAACAAACAAACTACCAAACAACCGACCAAATCAAAAAGGTTGCTCTTGAAATAAAAAAAATCCCTTTTGTTTCCAGCCATTGTCTGCTGTGGCATCCGAAGGCGATTTATTGCCGATTTGCGCATAAAAATCGAAAGTGGTTTGCTTTTGATTTTTGCATTTCTAGGCATCCGAAGTCTATCGATGATCATCAACTACTATAGAGTGCGTAGTAGTGTATAGATAGATAGATAGATGGGGGTGCGGTTACCCCTTTAACCTTGTGCGTTCATTGTGCTCAGATGGCTTTTGGGTATTATTATAAATTTGCCTTTTAATTTACGTTACGCCGATTTTAAACAATAGAAATTGCAAAACTATGAATATTCATAATGCCACTGAACCATCTGACAATTGTCGTGTGTGTGTGTGTGTGCATGTTAATGGGCTGGCATATGTTAAAAAGGGGTTAGGGGTTTGTCTATGCCCTTTGCTTCCTCTCTCAGTGTGTGTGTGTGTGTGTGTTTGTTATCTTTGCAATTGCATAAAAATTGTTGATTTATGCGATGATTTCGCTTTCAATATTTTAATGTCCTGAGAGCATTTAACAACACATTTACATGCTGTTTTTTTCATTCCCAATACCCTACAAGTAATCAAAGGGTATATTAGTACTTCACAGTCTTAACTTCTGATATGCAAAAAAACTAAACTTCACCTTAACTGTCATGGAATGTCATCTGGTATGACTTGTCTATAATAGTTATGATGTATGTAATTCAGTTTTTATTACTCAGTCTTGTTTTTCGTTTTCAGAAACGTTAATCGGTTTCATTTTGGAATTCTTTCGGAACTGAAAAATGAAGTTTAAATATTTTTGAGCTGATGCATTACCTAAAAGTTATGGAAACAAAATCATTTAAAAACGAAAACGGGAAGAGCCCTGATAATAATATATTTGGTAACGATTGTTTTGCAAGATACGAATTTCGCGACAGGTTTATATTTAAGAAAAACACCAGAGGGCCGGGGCTAACTTCGACCGCGTCAAAGTTGGTGTACCCTTGCAACTGTTTTGGTAACTCTCTCCTTACCCATAGCCAAGTTTATCAACGCATAGAAAATAACGAAGTTATTAATCAATGTCACTGTTTTAGACCGATCGTTCCTATGGGAGCTATATGATATAGTCTACCGATCTTGAGCGAATTTGGCACAGTCGTTCATAGGTGAAATAAACTCCAATATTAAATTTCATGACATTAACTCAGAAAATAACGAAGTTGTTGAGAAAACTCACTGTTTGTTACTTTGTCGCTTGTATATGAGCTATGTGATATAGTGGTCCGATCCGAGATATACAACCTGTACGCTATATACAAGTCTAATACACCCTTTTTGCAAGGCTATAAATATGTTTATCAATGAGGATAAAAAAATAAAGTGATTTTATTTCAGCCAATCATTTGGCTTTTAAGGTAAACATATATTTCATTGGTTACAGGATATCTCGCTGTCGAGCATATCTTTTATCATTATGTGATATTGATTGTTACGGCTATACATATGTATATATCTTTATGCCACAGAAGTTTGATTTTCCATAAAATGAGTTTTCGAAGGGTTAACCATGAAATTTGAAGTGTTCGATTCGTATATTCAAATTTGTTTTTCTTTGATGTGCTGTTTCGCTGTTGTTGCCTTTTAGTTTGGAATAATAAGGATTTTGACAAAATTCATAAGTCCCATATATCCCATCATCAAAATAAACAGCGAAAGTCTTAAGCTCTAGCAGCAATGGCAGCCGGCTAATACCGCTAAAAGTGAGCAAAAGAAATATGGGAGAAGAAACAAAAACAAAAACCAAACGAAACGAAAAAAAAATAAACGCCTGCTCATCAATCAAACGACAGGAGGACTTAGGCCAGAGCATTGAAATTTGTCAGCTGATAAGCCTAGCGAGTGCAAAGGATACACCCAAGGAAGAGCCAGAGGGACTCAAGCCCAAGCCCAAGCCCAAATCCAAGAGCCAAGAGCGGCGGTAACATTTGCCATTCAAATTCGTCGTGCAACGATTGATGTGGGCATTACGTGACCTGCCAGTGATGTCAGTTTCTACCTTTTCGTTTACATTTCGAGAGTTTCGGTTTTCGTTTTTTTTTTTTTTTTATTTTGATAATTTATGCGCCTGCGTGAACGCCTTTTTTGCCAGGAGACAATCAGAGTGATAAGGGTGTGGGGAATGCTACCTGGGCAAAGGTAACCCCTTTACCCTTTTGCGTTGCTTTCCTTTCCTTGCTGATCTGTTCACAGCGTGCAGCACTCATCCCATTTCATCTCTCTTTCCCTCTCTTTCGGTCTAATCTACTCTCTGCATAAATTACAATTTATGGCGATTTGCATGACTGAAACACACTTTTCACAGCTGTTGAGCTTGAGCATCGTTCCTGGTTGTTGCTGTTGATCCTGCCCAGATTTCTGTCAAGGTTCAACTTCTTAATTCAGTTTGTGCGTGAAGCTCGAGCGAGTTGGTTGCTGTCAGGGAAAGAAATATATACAAAGAGGGAGAAAGAAGTCTACAAGATAAGATTGAAATAATGATTATTAATCACAAACGGATCTAAGCACCGGACGATTAACCATCTCTATGGTTACACTATCTTTTGTTGAGTTTTCATATCACATTTGAATCAAGTCCTTTTTGAATATTGAAATTGTTTGAATCCTTTCTTGGATTTCTTTTTAGTTTCTGACTATTCCTGATCGCTTTTAATAGTTACGTGCAAAGATTTATTTTTTGCTAGTTGTAGGATATTTATTATATATGTACATTATAATTTAAGTCAGATGTTTGTTACGCTGAGAAGAAAACGTTCGTGATCAACGTGAGAAGCTGAGTGGATATAAACAATTTAAGAGCTATTGAATTGCAACTAGGTACTTAGGCTTTTTATTACCCAATCGAGATCAACGTTGACAATTCGTCGGATCGAACCACTAGAATATATCTGCCATAGAAACCATCGATCAAAAATCGATGGCAAACTAGGTTTAGTCAGAAATGTGTTATAATATAGTAAAATCTTATAAAAACGAATAAAACTTATTCAAGAAAATTTATTCAACGAATTAAACGACTTTAGAGGATTAATAAACTTCGGTGCAGCTTCTTCTTGTGGTTTTTGTTGTTTTTTTTGTTTTTATTGTTTTTTAATATAGAGTGCATACCTTACTTAGGACAAATTGAATTCCAGGCAATATAAAAAAGTGTCCTTCAATTTCATAAAAAAAAATATTCCAACTTCTTACTCTGAAAATCTTTAAATGAAGAGTGCATAGAAACATCGGCGTTAAGAAGTGAATTTTGAATTAAAATATATGTATGTATTAATATTGAATTGAAACTTGTGTGAAATGAAGTTAATTCTGTTCTGTGCCGTTCTGAGTAGGGGCTACGCATGCGTAACCTTTACGGTCAAGTGGTAAGGCGGCAAGAGACTTCCACATGCGTTTCATTATTGGGGCGTTGCTTCTGGTAGCTGCTTCTGGTGGCCACTTCACATATAAGCCTCAATGTACTCCACTCCATTCACATGTGTGTGTGTGCGCGGGGGAATTGGTGGCTCTTCAGCTCTAAAGTTAATAATATGAAAGAAATCACTTTGCCGCTTTTGTGCATTGTTAAAAGTTTTTAAGCCGCGCCTCAAACAGACTCTCACACAGAAGCTGCCTCCTTCACCCCAACACTCTTCAGCATATACTCTCTATCACATGCATGCCTCATCATATGAGGCAAACAAAGTTGTTTGTGGTAGCGCTTTTGTGCCTCTGTCTTTGGTTTCTCCATCTCTGGTCCCCCTTTTTACCCAGAACATCTTCGACTACTTCTACTACTACAACTGTTTCTTACCAATCGAAAAGGTAGTTCTCATCGTTTGCGGGCGCCAGCAAACTTTGCTGTTTGCAAAAAGTTTTTCTTCTTTTCTTTTTTTTTTTATTTTGCAGTTCTTTTTCTTTACTTACTCGATTTCTTTGTTGGAGCGTAGCTGGAGTAGTAGCACCAGCAGCGGCAGCCGCCACTGCGTAAAACTTTTCACTTTGACTCCACTTTATTGTATTTCTAATACTTTGCTTTTCAGCCAAGTTTGTATGGAAACGGCAACGGCAACGGCGGCGGCAGCATGTGAACAATGTAAGCGTCCAACGGTTGCCAAACTGTAAGCGGCCATAAAATGCTATGTTGGGGCTATTGGCGTTTCAGGTCCAAGATTCTGACTTGGTTGGAGTTTAGTAAAGTTCAAGAGAGAAGAGCATATACACACAAATACACCCAGACACACAAACACACAAACACACACAAATTGTAGACAATTGAAAATTTTACATTTTATGACGCTGCTCAATTTGTGGCTTAGGCAAAAGACTTTGGCAAATTGCTGGCCATGGAGTTGGAGTTGGAGTCAAAGTTGCAGTCATCGTAGGTCTCTTTTGAGGTTGAGTACCTATGTTTCTTTTCTGTACCTGTATCTGGTTAGGCAAAACATGACAAGCAACCGTCATTCTCCCTCTCCCCCCTCTCTCTCTCTCTCTCTCTCTCATTCTCTGTGTGTGACAAGATAAAGATGCCATTTAAATGTTTATGTTATTGAGGGGCATAATTTACTTACAATTATAATGGCTACTGTATTTGGACATCGAAGTCTCATTACTACTGCATACAGCATTACTTAGATAATGCACTTTGATCTTCTACCGATAAGACAAATCACGAATTGTTGAAGCTCCAATACATTTTGATCGTAGATATGGATTTTAAATCTAGTTTGAATTATTTTTTTACATTAATAAATTATTAAAATAATCTTAATAGCATTAACTTGAAAGGTTAAAAAACAACAATAAATAAAAGTTCTATAAAGAACTACTCCTAGACTGAAAGTCAATTTTGAAGCATGATATATATTCTGCTTTAAAGCTAATTTGTTTTTAGAAAACAGAAAGGCAAAATAAGTAGAAGAATGATAAACAAAAATCTATAAACAACATGAGGTACGGAAAGGAAAAACACCTAAAAAAAAGCTACATTGAATTGAGTTCCAATATTGAGTTTGGGGCAAAGGTTCTTGAAAATATTTTGTTTAAAAGTTCTATAGCAATATCTGGCTTAATAGATTGTTATCTTAATATCTTATCTTAATATTAATAAAAATATAACTTCAATAAATATAAAAATCATTTAGTTATAGCAAAAAATGAATTGCATCGAAGTCAAAAGTTTTGTTCCATCTGCATGTTTTTTTTAAGATTTTCGAAAATTCAATACATTTGCTTTAATAAAGATTCTTTGTTGTGATTAAGTTAATAAAAATCATTCATAAAATGCATTATTTAATCACAAGAAAGAAGAAAAATCTAAAATAATGTTCAAAAATATCAAAAAAGATAACTTCGGCTATAGTGGTCCGATCCTAACAATTTTCATACTTTATCTGTTCCGGGTTAAAAGTAGATCAAATATCAAATTTCATTCCGATACACAGACGAACGGACGGACAACGGACATGGCTATATCGACTCAGCTTCTCATGCTGATCAATAATACATATATATACTTTATAGGGTCGGAAACGTCTCCTTCTGTGCGTTACAAACATCTGACCAATTTTATAATACTCTCTGCAAGGGTATAAAAATGATTAAAAAGAAATAAAAATTAATAATAATGTTCAAAACTAATCAATTTTTTTACATATACCTCATAATGATTACGGTCCCTGTTAATTAACTTTTTAATAGATTGTTATATCTGTAATATTTAAGATTTTAAGCAAAAAGGTAAATATTGGCCTGATGATGAGATGAGCATATTCCGATTCATTATCTGACTACATTAACCAACCAATTATTGACAATTATTTTGTGAAGTTAAGTTAATTAAGTTCATTAGGTTGGGAAACGTAAAACGTCATCAACTCGTGACCACCACGGTATTTATTTTATGATACGATTCCATGCCAAGTTTATTCCATAAAAAATCTTAAATGAATAACTTAAAAATTTCGCCATCAAAAGATGCAGCGCTGTTTCGTAAATCATATTAAGTAAGTTCCCTAAATTATGCTTTAATTTCTTGAGTAGGTTATAGAAAACCTAAAGTTGTGGGAAACTTATGTTGATTTTTGATTACTAATTGACGACTCGAAAGGATGGTGCTTACTCTACATCTCTCTATTTCTCTGTCTTTCTCTCTCCCTATTTGTCTGCCTTGTATGTGACTCAATCAAATAGAAAGTTCAATTGTTTAAATCGTCAAATAAAATTAACTTCAATTACCGCTAATAAGTATTTCAGGGACCAAACAAAAAACAAAAGCCCATTAAAAGGTATCTTTACACAAGGACAGAGATAGGGAGTCAGATGGATAGACAACGAGAGAGATAGTGAGAGAGATAGTCCTGATCGACAGGCTCTCAGGGTCTTTTCCTCAATTCAACATCAAATGAAATTTGATGAATTGTGTGTAATTTCGACTGGGGGGAAATGGCATTTGCATGCGAGTCATGCGAAAAGTGAGCGAAATTTATTCTTCTTTCTCTCTCAGTCTCTCACATACACACGTACTCCCTGTCTAACGCTCTTTTTGCCACTAAAAGCGAAATACGAAAATGGCAAAAGCTGACAGACAGAAGGACAGAGACAGTTGGAGCATTGAGAAACTGTGCGTCACTCACATCTCATTAATTTGTGATTGATACGCTGACTCTTCGTGCCCCACCTCCCCTACAAACTTCCTCGCCCCACTGCCCCCCGTCCCCACCACCCGTTTGTGCCCAGTGTCTGTGTGTTTGTGCGTAAAGCGTCACAAATGAAATTGAAGTGTGTTTGTGATCCCATTACAAATAAGCAAAGTGAGTCGCTGTTCGGCTGGTATGGGGTGGGGGGAAGTTTAAGGGGGCTGGGGTTACGTTCCACATTTGATGGATTTGCACGCGCTGTGACACAAGTCACTAAAATATCTTATTACAGAGTGAGAGAGACAGGAGACACACAGACAGAGACACACATGTTTGGCAGCCATTTTTATTTTGAGCGCGTATAGGCCGCATAAACAAACAGGACACGACAGGACTCCACATATACACACAGACACACACCCCTTCGCCTTCCCACACACACACATATGTATATATATCTTACCTTCCCCTACCATCCACTGCACTGAGACGAAATTGTCTCCCATTTATTTTTCAACTTCGATTTTTGCCTGTCGCGTATTTCAGTTTTTTTTTGCAAATTGACACCCTTACACACACACACACACACTTGGGCGGATAGCTTGTTAGTGTTGTTGGTATGTATATATATATATATATATATATATATCTATCTGGCTGTCAAGCTGCGGCTGCGGCTGCGACTGCTGACTCCTTCTCCAAAAAGTTTTTTGGACGGGCAGCCTTCAGGTTCAGCATTCAGCTTCATCAATGTTGCCTCACATGCCGGAAGCGTGAAAATCTACACAGAGCCAAAAAGGGAAAAGTTCACAAATGGAAAATTACGGGTGCACACGTGCACACACACACACACACACATACACACATCCTCCTCTAACCACCCTCTCCACCGACACCAACACCACCACGACCAGCACCACGATTCATTCACTCATCCCTCTTTCCTCTTTCGTTTGTCATTTCAGGTTGTTTTATTCAATTTCAAGGCAAGCGAAATTCTTGCAAAAAAAAAAAAAAAAAAATGAAAAAAAACTCTTTGAAAATACAACGCGCAAAATGTCATGTGATATGTCACACATGTAGCACGCTGCCACGCCCCACCTCCCAACTCGCCCATATTCATCCCATTCGCATTACTTTCATAGCGCGTTCGTTGCCTTATCGGCTGCCATATTAATGTACTGGAAATTTGCCATTTTTCTTTTCTCTTTTTCATTGCTTTTTCTTCTTGTTGTGTCCTCCTGTGTATGTGTCTTTTTTTTTTTGCCATTTTTTGTTTTGTCGAAAAAAAGCTTTTCATTTAGTTGCGAGTCCTTGTGAAATGTTCTTTAATCTTATTTAAGGGCATGCGAAATAAAAACCATTAGGCATAAACATCAATTGAAATCTAAATATACTATATGAGACAGAGTGACAGCAAGACAGGCAGACAAGCAGTAAGATACATTTGTATCTCAAATGGCAAATGGCGACGATTTGCCTTGAAGCCTTAAGCCATTCATTGCCAGCGATGCGTGTACTTTTTTTTTGCAATCGATTCTAATCAAAAGACTAAAAAATAAAAGCCAACCAGGCAGCAAAAGGCAAAAATTGTGCAAAAACATGACAAACGAGAACAGGGGACAGAGAAAGTGGACAAGATTGAGGTTGTTGCACTTGAATGATTTTCCAAGCAAAGAAAAGGGTCAGTTCAATCCAGTCAGTCAGTTGGTCACTCCGTCAGTCAGTCAGTTAGTCCTTTGGGTTACCTATCAACATGTCAATTGGTCTTTTCTCATCTGGCTTTGTGGCCTTTCAATGAATGAGATAGTAGATGAAAGATTCGTTTTCTTATCGCTTGGGCATTTCTCAGCCTAACCCTCCTGCTCCATCTTTCACTTTGATGCTCTTTCTCCTTTGCAGATGTCTAGATATTCTTATATGCTGGTACGCCCCTAAGTATGCAACATAGACTACAACCCGCCTTACAATTTGGCAACTTGAAAGAATAATCTCGTTTACAGATAGATATATGACACATGTTGTAATTCGATAATCTACTTATATACTCTCAATTTTCCCACACACACACACACTCACCACCGCAGACACACACACACACGCACACATGTTAATTTCTTTTGCCATTTTAATTTCGCTTTCATTTTCTGCTGCAAGGCCAAGCCAAATGCTGCATTTCAGACGAATGGCGGAAATGACTTTGCCAAAAAAAAAAAATATATACAAAAAACAACAAACATAACCAGAAAAGTAAGAGACAGAGAGAGAGAGAGAGAGAGAGTGGGTCCTTAGGGGGGCGGAGGTAGGAGTAAGAGAGAGAGAGAAGAAAGAAGAAAAAAACTGTTGCATTAAAAAGTCAGAGGAGCCGGCTACGTCATCGTGAAAATGAGCCAAGTTTCGTTTCGTAGTTAGTTAACGGAACCGGAGGAGAAACAGAATAACGGCTTCGTTTTGTTGCTCCTCGCTGCTGTGCTCCGCTTGTTTCATTTCATTTATTTCAGCCTGATGTCCCCCCGTGACCCCCTCTCACACTCCCGCAGCGCAACCAAAAACAAATCCCTTCCCCCAATCCACCCATCAGCTCGGTGAGTGTGTGTTGGGTTATAATTTCATTCGCCCATTAAAAATTTACTTTGCACAACCCACTCGCTGGGAGCTGGAGCATTGGAGCTTGGAGGTGGCTTTCGTCCTCGGGTTGCTGCTGCTGCTGCTGCTGCTGCTGCTGGAATTCGTTTCGTTCGTTAGTTTGTGTTTGGGCGAAAAGCCACAAGAGAGCAACGCGCCCAGGCGCCAAATGAATGTGAATGAATGAAACTGAAAATGAATAAATGATAATGAGAGCATTCGCAGCTGATGGCCGTGGCGCGTTGGTTGGAGCGCGAGGCGGAGCGGGCAGGCCAACGAAGGTCGGTTGGTCTGAAGGGGAGGTGGATTTGTTTTTTTTTTTTTTTTTCATTTTGCAGCAGCAGCAGTGGGAGCCAGAGCCGAGTCGCGCGCTCATTTTCATTTCGTTGATGAGATAATGGTTCGGTGTCTCTGTGTTTTTACGTATACTTTGCATTTTACTCTCCTGCTGCTGTTGCTGCTGCTGCTTTTGCTGCTGTTGCCGATGAGGATGAAGATGATTATGATGTTGCTGATGATGATGTTGCCTGTTGGCTGCTGCTGCTGCGCTAACGAGTGAATTATTTTAAATGTGGGTTTCAAGGTCAAGGTGACGGCGGTATTGTGGTTTTTGTTTTGCTTTCTGTTCCCGCTGCCTTCTTCTTCTCCTGGGTGGCAATGGCATTCATTAAGCAATCTCTCTTGTTGTTGCCAATTCCTTTGTATCGTGTAATAAATAGAGAGTGTGAGTGGGGGAGAGAGTCAGAGAGGTGAATAACTCCGGCAACTGGTGGTTTATCCCACCAGTCCCACCTCCAGTCCGACACTTTCTGTGCCATAACATTTTGTTCAATTAATTATTTGACTATTTGTGTTTAGGCCAAATAAGACATTTGCTTTGCCAATTTCTATTTCCTGCTTCAAGGCGCAATTCTTATACGTGTGTATGTGTACAGGGAATGTATGTTTCTATGTGTGTGTGTGTGTGTGTGTGTCTCAGTGGGAACATTTGATGAAATTGTGAAAATTGCAAAAACGAGGCAAGTCAAGTCGACTCGAGTCGAGTCGGTCGAGTCAGACCGTCGAAACGTCGACGCACATCAAAATATGCAAATTAGAATTTCAAAAATACAGCAATATTGTTGAAGCCTTCAGTCTCATACCATCTCAACATTACCAACGCCACCAACAGCAGCAGCAGCAGCAGCAGCAGAAAAACCCCTCATAACCAACCTTCACCTCCCCTCCCACCACAACACCCATACATACATACACATTTAGTTAACCCGATTTTGGGCGCATGCAAATTTTAGCCGTTTGCCGCCGCTAGCACCGCTCGCTAGCGTTAACGTCGACGCAAACGGCCCGAGGATATAGCATAGAGAACGAAACGGAGACCGAGACCAAGACCGAGACCTCAACCGGGGTCTGCCATTATTTGCCTTTAGCTCTATACACTCTATTTCGCAGAGAAGGGGAAAGGCACTGCCAACAGAATCAGCAGCAGCAGCAAAAGCGGCAGCAGCAGCAGCAGCAGAAGGACCAACCAGTACGCATGCGTTTTACCTCCTGGTGATCCATCTCGCTTGCACTAGTGAGTCCACTATTATTGCTCTCTTTCACACTGACCTGTACGTCACTGTAACCACCCCCTCTCGCATTTTGGCCCTCTCATTCTCGCTTGCTCTCTCCTCCAATATATATATGTATGTATATACATACTTCTCGATAGGAACCACCACCATTTGAAGTTCTATTGCCATTGTGTTCCGTTCGGGTTTTTTGGTTGTATAATTGTCATAGGAACATTTTGGCAATTGGCACATGGAAATTAACGCCCCGCACTCGCAATGCATTGGTGGGTAATGAATGTGAAATGAAAATGAAAATGAGAAAAACAAAGGCTGCCGAAAATTACCTAAAAATGAAGTTTTCCAGCTGCAGAAGCGGCAGCCGCAGCCGCGCGCCAGTTCCTGGCAGTCCATTGGCAGCGACAGAAGCAGAACTGACTGCAGCTAGCAAAATTTAATGGCGTAGACATACAACGTCGACGTCGCCGTCAGCAATTAAGCAACAGTTAAATTAAACGGGTTTCTAGTTCAAGGACACGAGTCAACATCAGCCAACATGCCGGCATAGCAGCCACCAGATGATGAGGATGAGAGTGAGACTGATGAAAAGGAGGATGAGTATAATGACGATGATAATAATGATGTTAACGATGGAAGAGTCGGAGAAGTATGAGATTTTAACTGTTGCTCATTTTAATTGTGGCCAAACGGGTGAATGAAATAAATCATATGATTAAAGAAAATATCTAAACAGTTTATTGAAGATATTCAAATTTGAGGAAAACTCTTCGAAGAGAGAGATGAATCTTTTAATTAAGGATAAGCTATTCAAATTTGAGGAAAACTCTTCCAAGAGAGAGACGAATGTTTTAATTAAGGATGCCAATTTAAAGTAGGTACTGAGTACAAATAATAGCAAAAAAAATATTATTCGAAAAATCATATAAATTAACTTACACAACCAAAAAGACAAACATTCAACCAATTTTAAATAACAAATGACTTCATTTTATTTTAGAAACTTAATTAAAAGTATTACTTGATGCTGGACTTTAAAACTAATTATATTATTGTAAATATAATAAAATGAACCTTGGTAATATTTAAACCTTTAAGCCTCGATTATCATATAATAAAAAAAAAAACAATTAATGGTAACTTTCAAATTTATTTAAGTTGGAACCTTTTGAACCTAGATTATATTCGACATTTGCACTCTTAAGTCTTAGAGGGTTAATAGAGAACATTAAAGTCATTGGACAACTTAGAAGTCTTATTTAAACCTCTTTGATAAGAATAACTTGAAGATTTTTGTTTTGATAAATATCGTTTGAGACACAAAACAATAAATATAAACAACAAATCTTTAGCTTTACTTATTTCTGATTTTTATTTCAATAAATAAATGTTTTGCACAAAAATCTGGAAACAATTTTTGTTTGTTTAATTTATTAACCAGAAATGCTTAATTCAATTAGTTTGCATTATGAGGGGCAATTAGTTTGGGTTGTTTCCTCTCTCTTTCTCGCTTTTTCTCTCATTCTCTCTTTGTGTGACTCTCTTAATTTTCTATGTCTATCTCTGATGGGCCTCTCTTTCTACTCATTCGCCTAGCCGGCAACACGTGCTTTGGCCACCGGCAACGTCATGACGCTCATTTTCATTTGCGCGCTTTTCATTTTCATTCATTTCACACACACCCACCCCGCCCGTCCACCACCACCCCCTTCTTACTAATGATGCCACAGCAGGAGGATGGAAAAACAGCTGATGACGACGTCTCGTCCTGGTTGTTGCCATCGTCCTCGTCCTCGTCGACATCGCCATCGTCGCTGTTCATTTTCTTTTTAATTTTTGCGCCAGTTGTTTTGTGCGCTTTTTCTTATTTTTATCATCTGTTTCGTAACCGGAGCGAGAGGAGGAGGATAAGGACGCGGGCTTGAGACAAGCGAACAGCTGTTCATTAAAAGAAAATCACACGGAAAATTAACATTGGCAAACGAAGGAGTCGCACTCGAGGTTGCCTCACAAAGTAGGCAATTTTTATATGGAAACATTCTTTTGAACAATTTAGTAGAACAAAAATATCGATTGTTGCCAAAATAGAAAATATCTATACACACAAGTATGTGGGTGTCGGTGTGAGTGTGTGTGTGTGAGTGAGTGTGGGTGTGTGAAGAAGTAAGCACGCCCAACAATCCAAGTTCTATATAAAAATATGTATGTATGCATAAAAGTGTTTTTTGTTGAGGACTTTGGCCCATCTTACATATATTTTTTTATGAGATAAAATAGAAAATTTTGTTATCAGGCAGCAGCGGCAAAAAGGATATAAAGCAGCGCACACACACACACATACATATATACATATATAGACACATGAGCACAAAGGCCCCACTCGAAATGGCAGCTACCCTGGCAATGCCCTCAACCACCTCCTTCTTCTTCCCTTTTTCTTCTTATGTTTTCTTTTTTTGCTGCTGAGTTGCCAGTGCCAACGGAAAATGTCTTCGGGTTGAGTGCTTTTCCGGAGAAAATGTAATTTTCTCATGGCAGGCAGCCGGATTGCCCGTTGCTCGTTGCTGCTTCTCGTTGTTGTTGTCCTCCTTCGTCGAACGTAGCACGATTGAAGTGTCGGTTGGCTGACTGGGCTGACGGGTGACGGCTGGGGGGATGCTTTGGGGTACCTAGGCGAAAGGGAAACTTAAAGGATGCTCCTTGCTCTCGCTCTATATTCGAACGGCAACCAACGTATTCCACTCCTCAACCGCTGTCTTGCCTTGCCTTGCCTTGACAGTTTCCTGTTGCCCTTTTTTGCCAGCGTCTTGCAAATTGCTCACGCTTGGCGTGTGTTTGTGTGCCTTGTTATATGTGTGTATGTGTGGCATTGTCCTGATGCTTCTGCCGCTGATGCTGATGCTGCTGCTGCTTCTGCTGCTGTCTTTGTCATTATCCTTTTGGGGTATTGCGACGTGTCAAAGCAACAACGCCATGCTTGACTGTCTTGCCATCGCAACTCCAGTTTCGTTTCGGAGCGAATGGTTCGGTTGTCTGTGTGTGTGCAGTAGCATCCATCAATTTGATGGATAAATATATGCAAATTGTGTATTAGCTGTCCTTGTTGCTGTTATCCTTTAGCAAACAGACACACAGGCACCCACAGTAACACCAATAGTCGCCCACGACGATGGCATGGAAATGAATTTGGCACACGTGTAGTTGAGGCGCCACAGAAATAGAAAGGAGGGGTGTGGAATGGGTAACGGGAAGCGGGGGATAAGTTCAACATCTTGAATTCGGTTTGTCTCTCCTTGCCTCTTGGGAATACAAACATACGTATACATACATATGTATGTATGCATGTACATACATACATACAAACATACGTCGTTCAATAAATCATCCTTACTGCTGGCACTCAAAATGCTATAACTTAAGGACCAAAAACCCGTCACAAAATCCAAAATTGTCAATATATCTAAACACAGAATTTGTAGGAAGCCTCGATTCCCCTTACAGAAAGAACGACATCAACGACAAAAAACGTTTTCTTCGCTAATTCAATTACTCGCCTCTCTCACCTTTTTCAAATATTTTCGTTTTCACACGCCCTGAAAATTTCATCTTTTTGAAAAACGAAAAACTTACTTTCCATTTCACATGCAAATTCCTTAACAGGGTTGCAATCCTTTTTTACATACATCTATGATTTATATGCAAAAATCTCTTTAGACAATGAAGCAAAAGGATCGCAGGCAGGAGAAAGCGAAAGGTCGAGACGGAGGAAAAAAAACGATCAAATGTCGCCGCTGTTGTTGTCATTGTTGCCTCATTTGCATTCGAATGCCACGGAACTGCCTACGGTGTGGCAAATGAATGTATAAGGGAAGGACTCGCCAAATGACAAAAAAAGGACTCACATGTCAAACTGTGAAAATTAATATTTTTACTCGTTTTGCGTTTTTACAAGCGTTCAACGCGACGCAATGCAAAATTTATGCAAATTTATTTTCGCAAATGCTGACACAAAAGAAGTTGTTACAGTTTTCAAGGTGTGAAAGGGTTTTCTTTTGTTTAATTAGCACACAAAGGCCAAGGGATCTCTGCAAACTCACACGCAGACACTACACTGAGCGAATTGGGTGGTAGCTTGCTGTGGCCATGCCATGGAATGAATCGCAATACTCTGACTGATTGGGAAAACCTTTTAATTTGATTCATTCTGCAATTTAATTCATTTTGAATGTATATAGTGTACAGTAGTGGCAAAACATTTTAGTCACTAATTGTTCGTTCTTTAAATCTAAATTTGACGAACAGTCGTAATGCCTTAATTTATAGTTGCAAATTGTTTTACGATCGTGTAGAATAAGTTTAACATAACTTTAGACGTTTTAATATTCAAACACCGAACAAGGAAAACTGTAGACCATAAATACTTAATAAAGCCGCGAATTGTGGAATCCAATTTGGGCCTATTGAAAATCAGACTTTTTCAGGGCAGTTCCCCTTTTGACACATACTTTCTTCTCGTTATCGAAAAAATTTCTCATTTATATCGTCAAGTTTTTATTTAACACATCAGCTTAAAAATAAAACAAATTCGTTTTCCAGTGCCGAACGGATTCTGGTACACGGAGTCAAGCTCAAACAATGAAATTCTTCAACAGATCTAGAACAAGCTAGATCCATCCACAAAGGTCTTAACATCCCCTCAGTCAAATAGAAGATCCGGAAGTATCGGTGCCTCTCCAGGCTAGAAGCCCATGATGATGCGCTGGCCCTCAATCTGCTGGACAACAGCATGCAGACCAGACGTCTGAAAAGATGTCACCGACTTGACTTGCCATTTAGACTAGAGACGGACTGGTGGCCTCATGTCTTGTTTACCTTTAATAATATTAGCTTATTGTCCATTTAGGATACATTGCAAATAAAAATGATGTAAGTCGTCACGCCGACTTAGGTATACCAGTAACCAGCCAACGGCCAACTCCTGCCTTATCCAAAAATGCTTATACGCATAACTTGGATATCAATTGATCAAATTTGGTATTTTGCTGGATATTAGTATCATATTTAAGTGTGCTAAATTTGATTGCATAAGGTAGAAAATTACGGTTGATAATGGTCATATCTCATCTCTGTTGAATGTGACCTTTTTATACCCTTGCAAAAAGGGTATATTAATTTTGGTCAGAAGTGTGCAACGCATAGAACGAAGCATCTCAGACTATATAAAGTATATATATTCTTGATCAGCACGACGAGACGAGTTCAAATAGCCATGTCCGTCCGTCCGTCCGTCCGTCCGTCCGTCCGTCCGTCCGTCCGTCTGGATCAACGCAAACTCCTCCGAGACCGTAAGAGCTACAGAGCTGAAATTTTGCACATAGGCTTGTATATACTGCAGGCATTGTATATCTCGGATTCAGCCGGATCGGACCACTATATCATATAGCTCCCATACAAACGGCAAAGTCACGAACAGTGACTTTCTCAATAACTTTAGCTATTATTTGTCAGTTTTATGTTCTTACTAATGATTGTGCCTATTTGATCAAGATCGGGTGACTATATCATATAGCTCCCATAGAAACGATAGGTGGAAAACAGTGACTTTCATCAAAAAGTTCGTTATATCCTATGCTAAGATTGAAGGCCGTTCTTTCGCAAACATTAGTCTTTTTGGATAAAACGTTTTTACACTTTGATGGCTGTGGGTAAGGAAAGAATTACCAAAACAGTTGCAAGGGTATACAAACTTCGACGCGGTCGAAGTTAACCCCGGCCCTCTGGTTAAAATTAAAATCAAAAATTATCTTTAAGCCGGCTCGCAGATTGCAAATTACAAGAAATCTTATGTTTTTTAAACTTTATCTACTTTATGAGTACTTATTGTTAGACAATCGGCCCTCAGAGATGCCATCGGGATCGTCAGACTCTAGCTCATGAAATGAATCAGTGAAACACCGTTCAAAACTTGAAAACCTACATTGGAAGAACTAAACAGTTTACATTTTTATTTAGAGGCAAATGCCGGTTCCCCCTTTAAACGTATTGAATTCTATTCAACAAATCGCCTTTCATAGCAATTCAAAATGTATTTTACATTTTCTACTTCAGTTTAAAACATTTATAACTCTTATAATCAAATATGTTGCTTACTTTTGAAAAGAATGATATACTTCTATAAGAAGATACGCTGAACCAATGTGTAACTTTCTTTCTAAGATGATATTTAACATGAGTGGAGAAATTAATCATAAATCAGTATTCTATATATATTTGGATTAATTGGCATAGACTAAATTTACTAATATTGAAAATGATTAAATTAATTGATCTGATGGAATCAATTAAGTAGGTATTCTAGGCTTAGTAAACCAAGCTTAAAGCTATATCGAAGGAAGTTTATCATTATTCCTTTCAAAATAATTATATTATCTAGTGTCTAGCTAGAAATAAATTACATGTAACAAATTGATTTCCAATAAAGAACACATATTCAAACCGAATCAATGCAAAAAAATCTTATTTAGATTTATTTTTCTGCTTGGACTTCAGGGCAGACAAATGGTTTGGCATTTGGAAAACATCCACCACCACCAACAACAAGAGAAAAAAATAAATCAGAACAAGTTCCTGCTTTACAACATCGTGGCGCCATCTGCAGCAGAGATAGTGAAACACGACAAAGGACGAGACAGGCGGCGCTAGAGAACAGCATAGAGGGCGCTAGAGACTTAAAAGGAAGCTGAAGGACTAAGCATTCCAATAATGCTTATTACTTGATATAATTCATACGATAAAAAGTAAACGAAAAAGAAAGAGAAAGAATAAACTGAAATGCCCCAATAAATAACAGACTTGCGTTCTCTTTCTCTCTCTCTCTCGCTGTCTCTCTGCATCTCTGGGGAGCAATTATGAGTTTAAAATGTTGTTTTAATTTTCATTTTCTGAAATATGTAAAATTGGATAATACGAAAAATTAATTTCAATAATTTTGCAACAAGATGCCGCAAGTGACGACAAAGTGAGTTAAAAATTGCAAATATTTTCTTGTTGTTGTGCAAATTCTTGCTGGGCAAAATGATGATTAAAAAGCAATTAATAAACATACAACGATGTCCAACAAATGGCCCAAAATGCCTATTCATAATTATAAAAGGCAGGATGCGTTATTTAAGAGAAGAAGGTAGTAGCCGACCAACGATGAATTATGTTGTAAATGCTCGGCATAGCCAACCGACCAACCAACCAACCAACCAGTTGACCAACCCAGCAACCAGCTGACTGAGACTGAGACTGGGTCTGGGTCTGGGGACCGAACCGGGTCCGTTTGTAATTTCAATGGATAATGAGTAAAAGACAAGTTGTTGGTGTGGTGCAGCTGCCGCACTGCGCATTAATTTCAAAATAAACGCTTTTAATACCGCAATGGAACGAGCCTACTTCTTTCTCTCTCTCTCTCTCAGGCTCTTTCACTCACTTCGATTTGATGATTGCTCGTTAATTTGCGTTAACGATCAAGGGAAAGAAAGAAGCGAGAAACAAACAAGGAAAGCTTAAGCCAAACCAAGCCAATGCCCATTGATGAGCCACGCCAATGCAACGGATCGGAGCATTTCAATCGATCTGCTTTCGATCAACAAATTATCTCCTTTTGATGGGGTGCAAGCCAACGGGATAATCGCCAGTGTAAACACGCAGCACTTTGCGTGCCGTAAAAACCAAAAAGATATGACGAAACCCTCAATCAACAGCAGCCAGGCAAAAGCCCCTTTTACTGAACTGACCAACTGGCTTGGACTCGGTCTGGCCCTGGCGTTAGGATTCGCACTGTTAAGCAAACAAAATGAACAGGGAATTGGCAACTTTAACTCACAGAAAGGCTCTTTTCGACGCATTTTGAACCGCTGCTTCTCTCCACATTCCCATTCCCATCAAATTAAATGTAATTATTCTTGACGCTGCTCAAAAAACAAAAACTAAAAAAATGCAATTCATGAACATGCCTTCATGTTCATTCATTCCGTCCAACCATCAGCTGAGTGAGCAAGAAACGTTTTTGAGAAGCTAAATCAATGGCAGCAAAAGTAAAAGTTTAAGAAACTCTAAAAAGCAATATAAAATTGATATGAAATACATATAATTTGAGTATAAAGACTCGAAAAAGTTTTTAATTCCATTAATTATTTAATAATTTCTCATTAAAATTGGTTATAAATGATCGTTAAAGATACAGATTATTGCAGATAAAAAGACAGATGCTACTAGATGCTATAGATAATCAATAACTATTCTTAACGATCACAAATATATGTATGTATGTGAATATCAACGATAAATTTACGTACTCCAACTTAGTTAAACAAACTAAGATAAATGATTCTGTTTTGACAGCTGCTTTAAATTAACTAAAGTAAGAAAAGAAGCGAAAAAGGAAAACCAAATTTAAGAGCTTTCTTACTTCAAGTATCCTCGAGATATGACAAAATTTTTGTTGTTTTTTGTTTTTATTATGACCCAAATCTTGAATTTTCCAGAGAGGGAAATTTCGTTTGAATTTACTTCACGGTTTATGCAAGGTCATAGCTAGAATTCAAAATAAATCAAAATAGCCATATTTTAACTGGATTTGTTTAAGTCATTTTGATTTGAGTTCCTAAAGAAAAAGTAAAACAAATCTTATTTTTGAAATGAATTGACGCAAACGAATTATTAAAAACAAAAATTTAGATAAATTTCATCTCAAATTGAATGAATTCTTCAAAAAATATTCAAAATTAAACCCTCTAGGGGAAAACTATTCTAGAGAGGGTAGGTTCACCCCTGGTCATACCTGTCTAGGCCTTCGATAGAAATAAAATTATGAAAAGTTAAAATACGTATAATAATATTATATGGTACTTGCCGCGGTGCCTTCTACCATTTTTGAGAAGAAGTAGTAGTCACTCTTGCAACTTGATAAAGGCTTGACTTTAGATATCATTGCTAAAAATTGGCAAACTCTGCGAACTGTGTGATAATTTCAAACTTAAAATATTTTTAGAAAAAATAAAAAAAGTATTCCAATGGTTGACTTAGGCGCCAATTTTTCCACCGCAGTTTTGTTTACAGTTACATATGTAGATAACATATTGGTGTTTAAGCCAAGAAACAAGCCAAAATGATAAAGAGAAATCGATGAAGTGGTAGTGATGAATTAGAAAGAGAAACTGTACAGTAAGATAACTCTAAAGGTGGTCAATATTCGAAGGCAATAAGCCTAGTGCATAAAAAATGGAAACTCAACTTGGCTTACAATTAAAATTTACATACGAACTTTCTTTCATCCCATTTATATTGAAAAATATAAAATTTTAATATTTCTAGTTCAAAATGTTACGAAAAATAGCAAGTTTTTTGATCCCATGGTTGAACTTTTTGTCAGAAATGCCAATATCAATAATTTATACATAGGAATCATTGTGAAATTGGTTTAATTGCCACTTTTACTATCCATATTTTGTTGTATCTTACAAATAATAATGGCTATAAATAATAGCTGGATAAATTATATTGCAAAGGTTATTTACTTGGCGTTAAAAACATACCCTTTGCCTAAATGTGGGACAATTGCACAGGGGCCAGATCGAACCGAACAGGTAGGAGGCGGGAAGTTAGGGAGTCAGGTTCAGGTCCCTGCGTGACTCATGCGAATTACGGAAAAGCGCTAAAATGAAATTAACATTAAAATCGCATAATACACTTTAAGTCACATATATATATATATGTACATATATATATTTTATGGCCAAACATTTGATGTATAGTTCTAATTATAATGCAACTGCAACTGGTACACACGCAATCGTGCATCCTTACTTGCCCACAAGGAGTCTTGCATACATACATACATTGCATATACATATGTACATACATACATATGCAATATATAAGCCAACTTGGTCTTGTTCTACTGCTTCTGTTCATTGGCATCGTTATGTCTTCATAAAGATGGCAATCATTTTAAAAGCTGCAACTTGGCCATGTAAACTGGGCCAACAACACTTGACCATTAACTACTAATAATAATAGCCTAGGCCTCTCTTTCTCTGCCTATGTGCATGTGCTTCTGTGTGTGTGTGTGCGATGGGCGAGAGGCGTGGTGTGGTGTGCCAAAGACTTAACATTGTCGAATGCATACATATTTCATAATTCATGTTATTATAATTATTTTTAAATATATTGTGCAATGGCGACACTTTGCATGATTTTCTGCTCGAATGCTTGATTAAGTCCGGAAGGGTTAAAGCGTGTATGTGTGTGTGTGTGTGTGAGTGAAAGAGAGAGCTGAAGTCTTGCACTCAATGGCTCTCGACGCAGACGACGCTGGGCAAACGATCTGTTAATAAACACCTTCCATCCTACCATACTTACCTCTCTTTTGGATGGGCTGCTGCTACTCCTGTGACCCCCCCATCCCTCTTTCTCCACAAGCGAATCCTTGCACTTCACTCCACTTTACATCTCCAACTGCAACTCTGCCCACATACTTCACATGTGTATGCATTATTTTAATGACAGGGTCGCTCTGCCTGTGACGCACGCCTCCGACATTAAGCACGACAACGAGGAGGAGAACGGGGCAACTCCAACCGCCGAATATGCGAAGGACAACATTGCTTGCTGGGGCACTTGTGTTAATTGCAAGGCGACATTCACCGCCAACTGGGAACTGGGTACTTCAGACTGTAAACTGAAAACTGAAGACATAAAGACGGTAGCCCTGTAGATTGTCGATGTAACTTCGACTCGGGACTGAGAGAATTGGGTAATGGGCAACGGACAACGGGCAACCGGCAATGGGCAACTGTAAATTGCAAGTTATGCAGTTTGCAACATAACTTCCTTTTGTATTTTCTTGTTGTTGTCAATGTCACTGATGATCGGAGGCAAAAAAAAAAAAAAAAAAATAAAATGAACGGTGGCTGCATTTGCCTTATTATGGGTCAGTTGGCAGTTCGTTGATGATGGATCGAATCGATATATATATATGTATATGGAATAGTTTGTATGTGGATGCAAATTACAAAGTTGTTCAGTTGTTTTGCAGTTGTTGATTTTGCATTAATGAGTTTGTAGTTGAGTGTAATAATATGTTGTCGGATCTTTGGCCTATATATGTATATATGCAATGCCAGGGCCTAAAATTATCGAATGTTTTGAGGCCCGAAGGCTTTACCTTACAGTTTGAAAGTCATTGTAACCCTAGAGAGAGAAAGAGAGAGAGAGAGAGAGCGTAATAGGCAGATAGGTAGAGAGAAAGAGGGAGGCAACAAGAACGTGAGAAAGTGAGAGAAAGGGAGTGCTATTGATTTCAAGGGTTGCTGCAAGGCGATTGGGAGATCAATACAAAACGATTGGAATTCTATAGGCTATAGAAAAAAAAATTATCGTTGGAAAGGACGTGAAAATCAAAATTGAATTGGAAAGTTATTCTGATCATTTGCCAGCTTCTAGCTGGAAATGGTTTAAAGTTAATTTAAGCCTTGTATGCCTGACCTTATACACACACACACACTGACAACTAAGGCAAATAGCTGGCAATTGGCAAAGCCATTAAAACAATTGCCTCCCACACCTCCAACCCTCAACATTTCAGCGGGAGCTTGCAGTCATTCTATGCGATACTTAAAGCAAACAAACAAGCAAAGTAAACTAAACAAACTGCCGCCAGCAGGCTAACGCTCAATGACCCTGACCCCGACCCTTACTCCTAACCCTACCCCTACCACGGAATGCCTGACCCGCGGGCGCACACAACGTTTAGAGAAAGAGGGAGAGAGACAACCCTTTTCTTTGCACAGTGCCTGTATTAAGTATTCGTTTGGCTATGGCAATCAGTTTTTCCAAATGTCGCCCCTTTACCGATTCCCTTCAATTCACTCTATTCTGCATTCACATTTTCTGTCAAATCGTCATGATTTAATGAAAAAATCAAGTGAAAGAAAAAAACTTATTTGCATAGGGATATAATTTAGCATTAAACGAGCCAGTCAATGGATGGGTAGAACCCAAAAAAAAAGATCTTAAAACGAGATTTCGTTTTTTTTTTCATCGTTTTTTTTATTTTTTTTGCTTTTTTTTTTGTATGGTTTGACGCTATTTGTTTGTTTGAGATTAATATGCCGTGCATCTGTCGGTTTGTGTCTCTTGGTCTGTCTCTTGGCCTGGGATTGAAACTGGGTTTGGGATTTGGAGTCGTCTCTCTATCTTGTGTGCGCTGTCAGTTGGTAGGTTTTTTTTTTTGTTTTTGTTTTGAATGATGGTTGAAAATTAGCATGGATACGATTTCAGTGCCTTGTTCTTCAGTGCAAAGTAATAGATAGGATTGAATTTCGCTAAGCAAACGAAGCGGAAAAGTGTTGAATATACCTGCATAATGAGGGAATGGACAGGGGAATAGGGGAAAGAGGTAAGATCCTGCTTAGCTTGCTGGCAAGAGATGACTAGCATAGCATCAATCTATCTATCTATGGATGAACACAAATCTTGGTTACAACTTAAGCTTACGATTTAACTATATATTATAGATTAAATTGTCTTTTAATTTCTTCTTTAAAATTAGCATTTCTTTATCTCAGCCTCCCGCTCAGGTAAGACCAAAAATAACAACCAAACAAGAACAACAACCAACAAGAACAACAACAACAACAACATGCTATTGCCTTGGCATTTACATAAGAAATTAGCTTGTAAAATTAATCCGCAATAAGCTCAAGTCGAAGCAGCAGACGAGCAGCCCAAAATTACCGTATTAAAAAGCAATTAGCATTTAAATATCGCGCCTTCTTCTCACCGCTTTCAGACAAAAAAGCACTGGGCGTGGTAACGCCCATAAGTTAGCAGCATATGGGCGGCATTAAGTCTCAAGCATCTCATCTCTCAGTGAAATGCTTGGTTCGATTTTCGGTATGGCCTCTGGTCTTAGCCTTAGCGTTGAACCGTCAAAAGTTGCTTGGAAATTAAATTTCCGTTTAGTTGGCAAGGCGTCGCAGTCATCGTCGTCGTCTTCGCCGTCGTCGTCGTCATTTAAAATTAAATTTGCCAGAGTCGATGCAGAAATCAAATATGGCCAAATCAGCGGAGTTGCTTGCTCGCCGTTAATGCCGCTGCTGCTGCTGCTACTGCCGCCGATAAACAAACGCAGCTCGGAAGCCATTAAAAATTATCATTTGCTCATATTGATTAGGAGCACGGGCCGAGACGAAGCGAAGGGGGAGTGCGGTGTGGTGCGGTGTGCAAAGAAGGCAAACATCAGCCGACCAGAAGCCCCTGAGACATTAGATTAGGCCGACGCCAAGAGTACACATTGCTCTGTCTCTCTCCAAGCGACGGATGAGTGAGTAGGTGGGTAAATGGGTAGATGGGTGGGTTGGGTGGCTTGGTTGGTTGGTTCGGCTTGGATTTGGCTGTTGCTGTGTTATAGAAAACAAATATCGATTCCATCCCTTAAGTTTTGCACCCACAGCGTGAGACAACGTTACCCTCAATGGCTGCCAAACAAAGGAAATGGGCAAAAAAACGACAGAAAAAAAATAAACCTCGAGAAAGAAGAAAAAAAAAATCAAAAAAATCACCCACCCACCCAAAAAGAAAAGCCTGCTGTTGCACCACCCTCTGACAATGCCAGACGACTAGGACGAGAACGACGACGGGCGGCAAGCAACGGTAAAGTCGACTCTGGGCTTTGGCTGAGTCGTCGTCGACTCTTCAGCGCCTGCTCATCCGAGCAGCAGCAGGAGCGAGCAACCATTAAAATTTCGAAAATCCATCATTGGAAAAATGGTCGAAAAAAAAAAAAACAAGAGCACACACACACAACGTAAAAAAGAAGGAACACAGTGCGCACCACTTCCGTAGCCATGTTTTTTTTTTTTTCGTTTTCTTTTATATATTTTTGTTTGCCCATCATGTGGGAGGTGGAATTGAGGGTGAGCTGAATGTGTGTGTAATGCAAGGTAAGGGTGTGGTAGGTGTGTGTGTGAGTAACGCTTGAAACTTTAGGCCACTACACAAAAATTTCTATTTAATTTTTCAATATTCATAAATTTTGTTGCCAAAAAAAAACAGCAAAGCAAAAACGAAAACGAAACGTAAAATAGGAAGGAAATGGCGTTGTGTGTGTGTATGAGAGCGATGATTTGATTTTCTAATTTGAAACGATTTCAAAATATTTCCTACCCCAGCCATCCCCGCATTAGGGCCTTCCATAGATGTCTGGACGCTGTAATAAGACGAACATGGGCATGGCTAGAGGCAGCCATGTAAACACAAATCCAATCAAATAAACGAAATTAAGTGCACGTTGATTGGAGGCAAATCTGTTTTTCAGGCTGAATGATGACAATCAAGCACTAGGCAAAGGACTCATAACACACACACACACACAAGCACAATCATACACAGATAGACAGAGTTTACAATCGAATCAAAATCCGAGTCGTCGAAAATGCGTGCAAAAATTGATTTCTGTCAACTCAGCAGAAAAACCAAGTAAAACCTAAAAGATAGGTAACAAAAAAATAAATTTCAGAGAGACAGAGAGAGAAATAGAAAACATAAGACTTGAAATTATTTTTATTTAAATTTTAAGCAATAGCCACCAAAAAGAGAAGAAAAACCGAAGAAGCAAGAAAATATGCCCCACAAATTTGCATTAGGCACCTGTAATTTCCATAGGACTCGCAATGGCAATTTTCCTCCGCTTATCCCAGCGGCCAAGATTACAAGAAAACGCAAATGGTGGGCAGCAGCGGGCATTGGCAGTGGCAATGGCAATGGCCCTGGGTCCATGTAACCAAGGCAACGAAGGTAGGAAGATTTTTTTTTTTTTTTTGATTGTTATTTGTGGGGACTGTGAAAAGCCGACAGTATGCGGTTGCTTGGCCAACTTGTGCTTGTGGCCTACAATGGCCCCACAGGACACACACACACGCACACAAAAGCACACGGGAGACAGAACAAAGGACGCGGGACGCATGACAGTGGCTTTTATTATTACTTGAACCAAGGTAAAGCAGGCTGGCTGGCATACGGATAAACAGGCAAAGGCAATGGGCTAAGGCTACGGCAAAGGGAAAGAGAAAGATTGAAATGTGAAATATTTTTAAAAACCAATTTCGTTGAGCCGCCCCAACAGCCGCAGCAACAGCAACAAGGCAATGTGCCAAATGGGGTGTGTGTGTGTGTGTATGAGGGGGCAGAACAAGAAGAAGTAACAGCCAGCAGGAGGAGTTGATGGTGCAGATCTGGAGGAGGAGTTATAGTAGGTGGTGGCATTAAAATCTCCATAAAATAAATTGTTTTGTATGAATTTCAAGTAAAAAATCCACAAAAAAAACACACACACACAATTGAAATAAGTTTTATTCAGTTGCCACGAATCCACAAATATTTCATAAGAAATACCACCAGTTTCATATTAATCATGCAAAAATCTACTAACATTCAGCGAATGAGAAGAAAAACAGAACTACAACTAGACGCTTGAGTTAGAAGTCCTGAATAATACATAAAAAATATAAACACAATAGAAAATCGATTCATTTAAAAGTCATAAGAAAATCCTTTCTATTTATTTTCAATAGCAATAAAAATAATTTCAGTAGCACCAATTAGTAATGAAGGAACATATAGCAAATCGAGGACAAAGTGTCTCGATGTTTTGCTAGAACATTAATTAGACTAAATCGAAATCGAGATTTGATTTATAAATTGTTTTCGTATGCTCGAACAATAGAAACATAAAAGTCTGCTATTAAATGAATGTTTCTTAAAATAGTATATCGGTGAATCAAGGCTTTGGACCGATGTTTTAATACAATGTATTGGTTGTTCATTTTGAAACTATCGATGGATATCAGCATTTAAGCATTTAAGTAGTATTCCAATTTTTTTTTTTTAAAGCGAGTGCGATTCCTTACTCGCCTACGAAGGCAAGTTCTAAATATGAAAAAACTTACGTTACAATGATGATTATTAGATAAAACACTATTGTAGCCCATTTTGCCTTTTTATTTTCATAATTTCTAATCAATTTCGACAATCTGTTCGGTATGAAAAGAAAGTCATTCGCCGCCCATTGTTTGCTCCTGTCATAGGCACTTTATAATTATGAACACTAAGAAATTGGCACACTTTGGCCCTACACAAGGGAAAGAGAACACAAAAAGAAAGCCGCAGCCGAAAGAGAATCAAGGTGAAAGTGAAATTGCCAAAAATTAAGTCAAACAAGAAAATAAAAGGACAAACACACAACAAAAGGAATTAGCAAACATGACAATGATAATATGACAAACACGCAAAAATCCACTCGCACACACAAGTAGGGAGAGAGAGAAAGCGAGTGAGTGAAAGAGGGAGAGGAACTGAGGGAAATGGCATCAGTTTACAAGGGGATTTTGCGGACCCCTTCGACAAGAAAAAAAAAAAAAGGAAAACAAAATCGATTCGATTTTGCGACTTAATTGCTTTGACATTTGACGCCGGCAATTTGCACAAATCGATTGATGATTGGCAAATCCCCGACAGAGTGACACCAACAATGGCAACAATAGAGGGGTTGATGATCTGTAAGGGAAAGCCGGTCGGGGATTATTGCCAAATTGGCAGGGCGTTGTTCGGGTGTTTGTCTCAACCTGTTGATGCATATTGCGAAATCTCTGCAAATAGTTTTCTAATGAGAAGCTAAAACCTCATAAGCAGCTGCGGTATGCAAAGCATTTTGTTTTAATCAGCTTTCGAGAATATTGTGTAATTTTGTATTTCTATACTTGGGAGTTTCTCACGCATCCTTTTTATGTTAAAAAGAACTGCTCTTTGCATAATGCATGAGGAGGTTGCCCTTACCTTTCCACCGTTTGATCAGCTTCCTTCCTTCCTTGTTTCTCTTTCTTTTTTTTTTTTTGAATTGAATTGAATTGAACGTGCCTTGACAGGAAGAAAAGGAAGCAAATGTCCTGTTGTGTCACTCATATGCAAATTGGCAGGCTGTTTCTACAAAACCTTCCTTCGATGCCAACCACTTCGTCACTTCGTTTGCCATCATCTGCTGCGTCTTATTAATTAGAATAATAATTAATAAAGCAACTTCTCGAAATTGTGTGGCCTCAACGCACGCACGTGCAGCAGCAAAAGGAATATGCTTTTCCTTTACTCACTCCACTCCACTTCACTCCACTCCATTTCACGTCCAGTCCACTCTACTTCTCAACCCTTGCTACATTTCAGTCGCATAAATTAGTTGACTGACTGTTGTTGTGTGCCTACCTGTTAAAAGCCAAACCAATTAAATTACAAGCCAAAAGCAAATGATGCGTACTTAAACACGTCGACGTGATGTGGATGCGGATGCGAGAAAAGCGACCATATCCTGAGGAGAAATGAAGATGAAGCTACGGGCTACAGCGACATGGACGGAGTGTAATATCAAATATCATGAGATTTTCCTTTAGGGTTAGCGCTTTCTTTCTGTTTTTCATTTTTACCCCGTTTTCTCTTGTATTGGGTTAATCACCAACTCATTTAGAATTTGCATATGATTTCGATTTCATTCTGAAAAAAAAAAACTTAACCAAAAAAACCTGGAAAAAAGGAAACCTTATGTGGAATGGGGTGAGGCGATGGCTATATTTTTTGGGCAGCTGTCGGGATGACTGGCACTCACCCTACCTCTCTGCCCCACCCTAGCTCCCTGTCGCCGGCCAATTAACAGCAACATCATTTTTGTATCAATTTCTTTAGCTAGACTTTTCCAGCAAAATAAAAACAAAATTATTTTCCAAAGGCAGCCAAAAAAAAAAAAAAGTAAGTGAATCATTCAATGTACAACACACTTCCTGTACAGACAACCACAGCAACAGCAACAACAACAACAGCAAGAAAAAGGACGCATCCGTATCCTGTTCAGCTGCTGTGTATGCAAATTTTTGTTGGTAGCTCTAACCTTTTTCATTTTTTGTTTCTCTTTTTGATGCCTTTTCCTGTGTTGTTGTGTGTGTGTGTGTGTTTTTTTTTCCAAACGTTTGATGGAAAGTGAAGCGTTTTGTTGTTGCTGCTGTCTCGACAATATGTAACTGACACTTGAAGGGGTGTTAGAGCAACATTTTGATGTTGTTCCTGTGATAAACACAACAAAAAATATAAAATGAATCGAGCAAAAAAAAAAAAAAAAGGAAAACAACAATAGCAACAACCACGTTACACAGTCATTTCAATGGTCAGAAATCTCTTCCGTTTCGATTCTTTGTTTTTTTTTTTGCTAATGTAAAAACTCCATTAGCAACTCCTGCCACATATATATATATATATTTAAACACCTCCACTCCCAGCTCCTGCTATCGTCGCATTCTCAAAAGTTGTCGCCTGTTTGATGATTTAGTGAAATATAAGCCTGATTTATGATGTTCGAAAATGTTCACTTTCAGGCCGCAAAACAAGTCTAGTACATTAAAATGGCCACACGCTTGACATTATTTCTCTCTTCTTTTATTTTTGGGTATAAAAATTGGCAAAAAAAAAAAGAAATAATATTGCTGCCTGGCAAGAAAAATGAGTGAATGAATAAAGGAAAGTGGGAAATCATCATCAGGCAAAGGCGGCTGAGCCAAATTGATATACGCCATTAGGGTGGCTCAGTTCAAAAAAAAAGTCCTTTCGTGTACAGTCGGCACGTGTGTGTGTGTGTGCGTGCGTGGGTGAGTGGCCATGTTGCCTTAAGCCGAAAGAAAAATGAAAATGGATAAAGACATCCTAAATTGTGATGATCCCTTTTGCTTTCATTTGCGACTAAAATTTGTTCTTCAGCTATTTGGGGAAAAAAACAACAAAATTATACCATAATTTTATAAATATATGGTTTTATATTATAATTATACACAATTATCCTTTAAATTTCAGGTCATTTGTGATGTTTCAAACATAAAACGAAGACAAGAAAAATGTTAAAGAAAATTGTTTATTGAGTGAGTAACCAAAATATATATTTTTTTATTAGTTTTTGGTTGTATCATCAAAATTGAATTAATATTTCTAACTTTTTTTATTAGGTATGAGAAAACTAAACTTAAGTATTTGACTCTAATCATTTACAATTACCGAAAGTTTGTCAACATATTTAAGCTTGTTTATAGTTTTTGGTTGTACCAAAAAATTAAATTTTAAAATCTTTCTATTTTTTACTTCATCCGTTTGGGGTCTTTTTTTATTTTTATATATGTATATGCAGGGCAACGAAGTCTATCTATTTTTTATCCGATTTTGATGATCAATATCTCATTCGACAGAATATTTAATTCACTATCGATCCTAGTTCAAGTGTAGTTATACTTTAGTATTAATTAATGGCGAAAATTGACGCCAAGCAGAGAGACCATAAAAATCCATATTAAATTAAAATTTTCAATTGGCTCCAAATTGGACCCTGGGGCTAAAATGAAAATTTGTGGTGTGCAGCTTATCTTATTTTTACTAGACCTAAAACTTTTTCTTAGGGTCCAAAGGTGTATGATCAATTTTACAAATTTTGAAAATGTGTCTTTTTTATTTTACCAGGTCCGAATTTTGGGTCCTTTTATCAAAATCGATTTAAAAAAAAAAAACCGTTAGAGATACGCACCCCGAAACTTACAAAACATAATCTCAATAGAATTACCAATTGAACGCTATAAAATTTAACATCAAAGCTTTTCACTAACATTAAATAAAAATCGAATGAATGAATCAGAATTTAAGGTAAAAAAAAAAAAATGTCTCAAATTCATTGCCGCCACTGTATATTTTTTTATGAAATCCTTTTTGTTTTAATCATGAAAATTCATTAATTCATTCATTCATTTCAATTTGAATTTCTTAAATAAAGTAAAATATAACTTCATCTTGAAATGTATTTCAATGAAATTTGTCAAGTTATTTTAAATTGAATAAATTTTTGACAAAAATGTATAAAATTTAATGGTCTTGGTCCCCTGTCCATACCTGACTATGTCCTTGAATTATATAAAACAATATTTGAAATGAAAAGGAAAATTTCGATTCATTGCATGGATTTGGGTATGTTTAAAATCAAATCGAATAATTAGATACTCAAATTGGAAGGCAAAATGAAACTATTGACTGCTAATAATCAATTTGGTTTTCAAATAAATAACTGTTGGTGTGGTTATAATGTTCTCTTGAAGTGAATAAATAAAACTTGAGAAAATTTTCCAAAGTTTGCAAAAGAAGTAGAGAGGCACAACAAATATGGCGGCTCATGCACCACACTTGTTCGTATATACCAAAGATTTGCGTTAGCTGAGATGGGCGAAGGCGATGGGGATGTGGATGGGGGAGTGGTGGAAGAGCAGCACCTTATCCAGAAGCAATGATGAATAACGGTGCTTACGCGCCGGACATTTGATTAATGATGCGTTTACCGCCCCTCTTCGGTCTGGCAAAATAAGGATCCAGTGGCAGGGATCCAGCCGGCAGTCCGATGTCCTTCTTGCGCGCGCGCACACAATTTCCATCACACACAACGTTTTTTTTTTTACTGTTTTTGTTGTTTTTTTGTGGGTTTTCTTTTGGTACCGCACACTATTTCTCACAATTTTCACTGGGGTTTTGGTGCGGGTATTTTTCTACTTCTTTTTTTATGCCTGGACATAACTTTATTTTATTAGCACTACGTGGCAATCTGCTGGATTTTCGAGGCATTAAAAGACAATTTTTACAACTTACCAGCAGCGACGATGGTTTTTCCTACTTTTTTAAGATATATGTATATATACATATACTTATATATTTTGTTTTTTACTATTTTTCATCTCATGCTCAAGACAGAGAACGACGTTTTTTTGTGGGCCATAAAGCGTGCACTGTAAGCGATGTTTATTAAATTCTTTGCGGGCAAGTTCATTAGACAAAAAGCAAAAATTAATCAGCCGCAAAATGATGGGGGGATATGAAGTAAATGGAGTAGTAGCTGGGTAGTGTCTACTCAATTCTCGGTATCCCGCATCAACAGCATCAATAGACTATAGACGGCCTTTGTCAATTGTAGGGCCGTGTTGACGGTTAAAGGCAACATGTTGCCAACCGAAAGACCCGGTGTGCTCTGCGATTTACGTAACATAAACATCAACAGACGCTGCTCGGCAACGGGCAATTTATACCAAAGGCATTGTGTATAAATTATCTCACAGCAATCGTCATTCTAAAGAAAACAAAGTAGAAGGGGACAATGCGTTGGAATCAAGTCATTATATACTTACCGATATAGTTACAACACTTCCTAGGCCACAAAATAGATAAAGATTCATAACCGAATATAATAGATAAGCTGGAGCTGCTGCCCAAACGCCAATAAGTATGCAATAAAGTGTGCACAAAGTGCTTAAAGCACTAGCAAATACATGAACAAATATAATCCACAAAAATGTACGCTCCGAACGGTCCAAGAGGCTTAAAGAATGAATAACAACTTTTAAACCTAAGGAGATAGGAGAAAAATCATTTCGTTCCTAACTTACTTGAGATACTCTTGATGCCATTGTACAATGTCCACCATTTCCCAATGTATTCCCAAACTTATCCGATCGTTTCTATTATGCGACTTACTTAACTTTTTATTGAGATCCTCGAACTTGCAACGTAATATATTCTTCAGGAGCGGTGCATTGCTAATAAAAACAAAAAGATACATATCCGCTGCATAATTGCCAAAGGCACCAAATGCCAAACAAACAAAATGTACGGCAAATAGCATAATATAACCACTTTCCTTTTCGGGATCGAGGCCGGGCAATAGAAATTGCATAATCAATATTTTCTTATTGTAAAATATATAGTAAGCGGCTGGAAATCCAAGTAATATGGCAACCACAAATATATACACAAATGCGAAACCCTTAATACACGACATACTGAGAGCAATTGCCTCGAGCAGAGCGTCCCTATAGCCTCCGGACAATTGTTCGTACTTCACAAATGTGGCATCGAGAAAAATTTGAGCCTCGCGCATCTCGTGTCGCTTGGAGATGCAACAAATTAACTTGGTTATACTCTGCAGGGCGGCGCCAACAAAACAAGTGGCCTGCAAAATGATCGACCAATCACCATCATGTACAATGCCCACATAAATCGTATAAACCGTGCAAATGCAAAACACTACGAATAGACAACAAATCGTATATGTGATCACATTCATTTTATAGTTCAACTCGGTGACATCTGCCCCACAGAGACGGGCACAAAATTTCAGCAACTTTATAATGCGACGATAACGCGCCAGGCAACTTTCGTCATCGTCTTCACTCGGTGGTAATGACTTTGGGGACATTGTCGACGGCCTTATAACTTCTACGTACTTGATGTGAATGATTCTCACCTGATTTATCAACCTGTCTTTATAGGTGACAATTATAATTGTCGCTTGTTCTTGGAAAATGTCACGGCTGTAATGGAAAAAAATTACCTTGTCAAGATATTGACATAAAAATTAGTTGGCCATAATCCAATTAGTCTTTTAATTGGGTCATAAAAAAAGAAAAAAAAAACATTTTGTTCCATGTACATGAATGTAAATTTTAAACGATTAAACGTTTCTAAAAAATGACATTTTCGGGAAGTTTGTCAAGTAAAACTATTTGAAATTTATTACAGGGGTTTCATTTGTTGTTTTTTTTTTTTCGATGCCTAATTTTAAAAATTTTAAAGGTTGAATATCCTTTAAGTAAATGGAGCTTCCCTCCTTCCTGTCCTTATTTATTATATTTTGATTTGCGCTAACTATGTATGTATATTTTAGACTGAGATATTAGATATTAAATAAATATTAAAATTAGTTATCCACCAAAAGTTAGTTTGTGGGTTCAACGATTATCCAAAAATGTTGAGTAACGTTTTGGAAAACACAAAAAAACTCGTTTACATTTTCAAAAGTTGCTTCATACACTAAAAGTGAACTAACAAATTTAGGAAAGTATTTATCAAATTTGCAACATATTTAAAGGCAGGGAAATTAAAAAATCTTTTCGGATTAAATTCAAAAGAATGAGTAATAACTGTACAATGAAATGAATGAGTGTGAGTGTACATATATAACATCCAGTATAATTAAATACTAATAAAAAACCAGAGGGCGGGGGCTAACTTCGACCGCGTCAAAGTTTGTATACCCTTGTAACTTTTTTGGTAACTGTTTCCTTACCTATAGCAATCAAAGGCTAATGTTTGCGAAAGAACGGCGTACAATCTTAGCATAGGAAATAACGAAGATATTGCCATATGACTATGTCACATCTTGAGCAAATTTGGCAAAGTGGTTAGTCAGTGTAATAAACTCACCAATATGAAATTCCACGACAATAGCTCACAAACTAACGAAGTTATTGAGAAAAGTCACCGTTTGTGACTTTGCCGTTTGTATGGAAGCTACATATATGTTATAGTGGTCCGATCCGATATATACAATCTGTGCACTATAACAAGCCTATATGCAAAATTTCAGCTTGCAGCTCTTACGGTCTAGGAGGAGTTTGCGCTGATCCAGACGGATGGTTGGTTGAACCTGAAGCCAGCTCACTAATTCACTCGTGCTTGATTTCAATTTTCATTCAAATTAATTTCCTTTTTTTGCAAATTCCGAAAATACTGGACCGTCTTCTAGATGTATTGATCACCTTAAGAGTTTTGCCATTAAGGGGATATTATTGTCATGGAAAATAAATCCACAAGTAAATGTTGCATAACTTATATTTTCAAGACACAAAATTTGTGATTTCCATAGTTTATTTATTTAATTAATTCACATCAATAAGCAAAGTAAAGCTGTATAAAACATATTGAGATTACAAAACAATCTACATAGTTCTTATGTGCTGACTTAGCAAGTGCCATCCATTTGGATTAATGGATGTCTTATGCAGACTTCTCATAGCCCAGATATGTGATTAGCATCATGCTGAAACTATAAATTCCTTTTGTCAGCTGCAAAGCTGTGGCCATTGACAAGGGTAAAACATCCGCAGCGGTAAGAGCCAATTCATTCTGGGATTTGGCCAACATTAGAATGACCAATTTCTCCTCCCTCACGGGCAGCTCATACCACAGACAGTTCGTATAGATTTCTGTGGTAAAGTCCTCGTTCTGCAAAAAACACATTCAAAAAAGTAAGTCAAAATGACATTCTAATTGCACAGAATCTTACCGATGTCTCAACAACAGTTCCAAGGCCACAAAACGTGTAAAGAACAATGAAAGAGTAGATCAAATAGATTGGAGCCGCTGGCCAAACTTTAATGAATATGCAAAATATGGTGCACAAGATGCCAACACATGTTGTCGATAGCTGAACAAACATTACAATTTTATAGATTTTCTCTGTGCCACGCAGTATTCTACGGAAGTTGATTGATTATTTTGTTTAGCCATTTGAATGGATCTATTGTAGATGATGAAAAATTACCTCACATATTGTTGATGCCAGGACAAAAGGTCCCACAACATGGCATGCATTTTGTCATAATCCGTTCGCTGGACAACCACCTCATTGAATTCCATAAGTTTGACATTGAAGATATCCTTTAGCAGTGGCACATTGATGATGAAGAGAAAAAAGTACATATCGCCACCAAAATTACCAAAAGCCCCAAAGCACAGACATGTCACATGAAGGCTGACCAACATCAAATGTCCTCCATCCGAGTGGTGATCGATGCCCGGCACTAGAAATTGCATGACGAGCATTTTTTCCTTATAGACAATCAAATAGAAGAATGGAAAACTGACCAATACCACGACGCCGATAGTATAGACCCACATGAAACCGACCATTAGATTCCAATAGATATTAATGCGCTTATGCAAACATTTTGTGTAATCGCCACCTTTGACCTCATACTGCTTATAGATACTCTCATAGGTGCCCTGAATGTCTCTCATCAATGGGGCCTTATTTGTGGTGCAGAGAAGTTTCGTTAGACCCTGAATGGCCGAGCCGACCATTGCAAATGCCTGAAGTATAACCGTTGGGTCGCCATCGACAACCACACCCACATACAGGGTGTAAATGGTGCAGGCAAAAAAGAATAAAATGGCCGATATCACTGCATAGGTAAGCCACCACATGCGATAATTGGGATTGGCCACATCCGTTCCACAGAATCCCACACAGAATCGAATTAATTTGATTATTTTACAAAAACGTTTTGCCGGACTCTCAATCATGACTGAAATATGTAGAACTCACCGAAACGTCCTAGACAGAGTGCTAAACAAACGCTAACACACAACTCCTTTTATGATGATTCTCTTTTAACAGGACATTCAAATGTCAAAACATTGACAACTTAATAGGACATGTTTCCATATAAATACCAAAGCAATTAGCTTGTTAGTTTGTAAAAGGGAAAAGTCAAGGTCCTAGGCAAAACACTTGCGAAAAAAAGTGTACTATTAAAAGCAAATTGAAATTGCCATAACTTTAATATACTAAGGGAAAAAGTATATACAACATTTATCTTTATTGTAGGAAAACTGTTTTAAATTTATAATTGTATCATACAGGATCGCCCAGGGCTTTCTTTTCTTATTGGATGGAAGTCGGAAACCTGGTGCCGGCAATTTTCCAACCAATGAAGACGCCAACAAGTTCTAGAAATTAACCATAAATGTCTTTTGTTTATTCAATAAATAAATTTATAGTCAAATTCTGTTCGGATTATAAATTCAGCCCGATTAAAACTATTATACAATTTTTTGTAGTAGTTGTTTAAACAATTAAGTTAAAGTTTAAGTAGTGAAATGTCAAATGAAATAATGACGGCTTTTGCTTATAGCCCCCCCACACCTCTAAAACCCGTGTTGACCTCTCCCTGGCTCAGCCTTAGGCTTGTTATGTGTTTCATCTTAGAGTTTCATTAGGTTTTGCTGTGCCATCTAGAACCAGAAAAAAATCAACATCCAACCGACCGACCAACTTTATGCTTGAACACATTTAACACCCCAAACCGAAATCTGCACGCAATTGATTTAATATAAAATTTTTTAATAAAATTTGCTGCCAAAGAAGAAGACGCAGAAGAAGCTGAAAAAGTAAGAAAAAAAAAAACACAAGAAAAATGTAAACGAAAGACGAAGGAACGTAAAAAACAAAAAAAAAAATCACCGATAAAAGAGAGCAAACGCACATAATACCTATTTACACAAGGCACAGGGCTAGGCCAAGCCAAAAGAGAGAAAAGTATGTTGGGGGATGGCCAGGGGCATGTAGGGCGAATGGGAGAGTAGAGAAGCTGTCAGAGGAGTCAGAGCAATCCAAAGTTCGAAATCGAGTCCTGTTGTCCTTGCTCACGTTCTGCTTGGTCCAACAAACAAGCAGGAAGTGTGCTGAGCAAAATGTAAAGCGGCTAAGCTTTGGGCCAACAACTAATAAAGGCTATCAACAACAGTTCAAACAGCAACAGCAACGGCAACGGCCTAACGACGTCCAATGGACAATGGTAGAGAACTGATGAACAACAACAACAAGTAAACAAATAACAACAACAACAAGAGAAGTAACAGTAAAGGACACGAAATACAGTGGCTGATGAAATGGGATGAGATGGCAGGCAGGGTCGCTTGACTCATACGCACTCAAGTGTATATTTTCTCATTTTCTTGCATTTAACTTAAATTTGCTTTGAAGTTTTGACATTTCATAAAGCAGATTTCCACAAAAAAAAAAAAAAGAATAAACTAAAAAAAAACACCAACAACAAACAAATTTTTCTTCTCTTTTTTCTTTTCCTATATTTTTTTCTCTTTTTTTTTATCGAAAATCCAAGCAAACAAAAGTAAAAGCAAACGGCGCAGTGCCTGCTTTTTTAATTTTTTTGTAATTGTAGTCACCCCTGCAGAAGGTGTGGCTTCAGCGCTATAGAAGGAACAAAAAAAAAAAAAAAAAATGAAAAAACGACCCTCAGAGGCCTACCCTCAGCTTAAGATGTGGCCAGGCCCAGGCCTTGGCCACCCACCCACTAACCACCCTCTCTCTTTACGCACTCACATGAGCCCAAAGGCAGAGCGAATGCGCGTATACTTAATATGAAAGACACCACGACAACGATGGCTTAAAGTAGCCACGGCAACAGCATACAACAAGAAGACCAAGAACACAATCATGATGATGATGATGATGATGACGAAGGAGACGAAGATGCAGAAGAATAAGATGGCAAAGAGATAGAGAGCGGGAGGGTGAGAAAGGAAAGGTGCTCCCAGCTCCCAGTAAGGAGGACAGCATTAGCTGCTCCACAAAATTACTTGCTCGTTAGTTGCCAGGTTGCTACCTGGCAGCAGCAACTGAGACGCCGACAGCAGCAAAATACTGCGAGTGCTTGCTGCCTGGCAGCGACATCGCATCACATATTGCTTTTTCTTTCCCATGCCCATATTCCCATGATCCCTTTGTGTCCTCCTCTCTTTCGCTTGCTTTGTCTCCCTCGCTCTCTCTCTCTTTTACACGCATTGAGCCTCTATGGCGGTGGTTGTGAGGATGGGAGGTTGTCCCAGCACACGCTAATTTCCAGCCAAACAACGTTCGTTCGCTTGCTCGTTCCTTTCCACTGGAAATGTAGTAAGTGCGTAAGCAAATGTGTGCTGCCGCCTCTAAGCGACAGGGGGCGCCATCATCTACGCACCATCCTTTTGCACCATCATCATGACGTCTTGTTTATCTCTAATTATATTTTAATTTGCACAATGCTAACTACATACTACTGGGCATTCTCTCACTTATTATGATTATTATTATTATTATTCATCATGTTATTGTTATTCTACGTTCTCTTTTCCTTGGCAATTGCCTCAAAGTGTTTGCACTTCACGGCAAAAGAAAAGAAAAAATAAAAATACTTCTGGGCGCACATTTTAATTGCAATTATACAAGTCCAAAGACGCGAGAGAGAAAGAAATGGAAAGGGAGATGGACTTGAGGTAGAAAAGTGTGTCCCCCAAGTGCGTCCGTGCCGTGTACTTGCCGCAAGGCGTTGTTTTTGGCACGTAGCAAAATGCTGAATGAACACTAATTATTCCGGCCGGAGGAGCTCTGGACCCGAAGAAGATCTTGGACGTCGACAACGAACAAGACAACAAAAACGGCGAACATGATGACGATGATGATGATGATGACGCTCTGTGAATTTATGTCAAATCTTTCTGTTGTTTGGGTAATTACTCTGTGTGGAATGAAAAGGAAATTGAGCGAATGCACAAATTTGGAATTTTAAATAGGATTTAAATTTAAGTTAAATGCAGCAATTGACAATTTTTGCCTTGAACGGCCAAAGTTTTTAAGTTGGACAGAACTGAAATTGGTCGGTAGAGCAAAAAAGAAAACCAAATATTGTCTAAATTTGAAGGAGTTTTTTTGGGTCTTTGGCCCGAAAAACAAGTCACGTACAGGCCAGCTCATTTCCTGTTCAAGTGTGATGGGAGAGAATGGGAGGAACAAAAGGTGTCAAACGGATGTAGCAACGTGCCGCGTATGCTCAATGTCCTGTTGCCTGCTGCTTGATAGGTGGTCCACCTCTTTCCCTTGCTTCTCCTGTGTCAGTATGTCTGTATGTGTGTTTCTTATTAACAAGACAACCGCTAGCACCCCATTTTCATTTGCTGAACCTTGGCAACTTTAAACGTTTCTTAATTGTTAAACTGCCGATGGCAAGCAAGGAAAACTTCCCGAAAGCCCCCAAGCTCCCTCTCCTTCTCTTTCAACCAGCCGTCCACCCAAACCAAGGGGCCTCGAGCAGAGCACAACAGGACGACGTAGATGGTGCACAATTAAGCACAAAACAAAAAAAAAACAAACCGCCAAAAGACAAGAAAACCCGAAAAAGGAAAAGAGAAAAAGTTTGCTTTAAGGCGAACGCGCGCCATGTTAATTAATTTGCCAGGACATCCGTGAAGCAGGACGCAGAGGCAGCAATGATGAGTCGGGGAGGAGGAGGGGCGCGTGTTTATTTTATGCCTTCGCGCTTAAGTGGTAAGCCCCATTAACAACTGCCTGTCGTTTGCCATCGAAATAATGGCGTTAGATCATCATCGTCGCCTTGCTTGACTTGGACTACTGGCCAGGACTGCCACGAACAGACACAGAAACAGGACACTGCAGGTCCGCCCACCCAACTCAGCTCCTGTTTGCTTGTGCGTCATTTCAGTGCTGAAAGCTTTCAGCGTAAATTGTTGGAAATTAAGAAATGTTTACCTCCCACACCACCCGCACACACACTCACCCAAACCATGCTCTCACACTCTCTCATTTAGATGAGATGGAGGACAAGAGCAGGTCTTGCCTTCGTCGTCATATTTCATGGCTATTCCTGGCTCTGCTCTCTGTTGTTTTATGGTCGCCATTTGCTGTCCTTGTTGTTGCCATTGCTGCTGCTTTAGTTGCCATTGTTAATGTCCTGGCAACCACAAATGGCGCCCCATGTCTCCGCTCCACTTTTGGTTTGTCTCCATAGCCGCTGCCGCCTTTCCTGTGGTTTCCTTCTGTTTTTCTTTAATTTAGTCGACTTCTTCGTTCTGCTCCGTCTCCGGCTCCTGGCTTGTGCCTTTTGGTCTTGGGCCAGTGGCTCTTCCTTGTGGGCGTGCTTACAATAATTAGATGTAACGGATATTGTAATTGGTGTTAAATTGCGTCAGAGGCCGTGTTAATGTTTGTTCTTGTCCTGCTCGATGGATGTGTGAGTGGGAGTCCGGGGTGAGAATTGTAAAAATTATCTGGGAGGAAGACATTTTTTTTTTTTTTTTTGAGTCTTTATTTCTTTTGATTTGTATTGTTTATGTATAAGAAAGTTTAGTATTTTTTGTCAATGGATATATATTTCTTGTTTTCACATTTATAGCACTTCGCGGTCTGATGTCTAGAGGGAAACTGAGCTCCCATCATCTGCCGTCATCTTCATCATGATTATTATTCTCATGCTCAATCTTATCAGCAACAGCAATAGCTTTTTTTTCTACCTGGCACATTTCTCACAAGGATATTGCGGCCGACACTCGACAAATCCTGAAAAACCTTCTCATTGCTTGCCAATTAGCATGACAATGAGTCCAGACAAGTTCAGGAAGCACACACACACACAGGAGACCTCTAACAGACAGTCCCGTTCTGTGAAAGAAGGGCTTGAGCCATATGACAGGATATAATTGAATTTCCATACGCAAAAGAAATTAAGACCCAGGAGTAAAGAGAACAAAACACACAAAAAGAGCAGCGCGTGTGAAACGATTTATACAAAACTGTGCTTAAAATTCAATTTTACAGAAACTCTCTCACATTCTCCAAGGAGTAAAGTTCTGCTAGAGAGAAAGTAAAATATGTATATATTATATGAATATATATTCTGACTTTAAGATACCCTTCAAATTGGACTTTGTAACGAGACAGGCAAACTATCTGGGAACACTTACTTTGTCTTTCTTCACATTTCAAGATAACGTTCACGTTAAAAAGTGATCAGCAATCTTTATGCTAGGCTGGGTTAACTTTAATATACCCTTTGTTACGAAGTGCTTATGTTGTAGGGTATGGGAAACGTTGAAATTGTCCAAATGGGCAGCTCTGGCATAAATCACAAGAGAAAATTTGCATAAGTTGGCAGGCTAAAACGAAATCAGCGCCAGCAAATTTTTTATGGCCTTTTTGCTTGCGTTGGCAGTTGCCCGTTGCCCCGGCTCACCCCACCCCGTCTCCCCTTCTCCCAACATTGCGGCAGTGCAACCCCCACCCTCTCTTTCCCTGTGGCAACTCTCTAATCAAATTAGCAACAGTTAACCGGAAGTGCGAAAATCTGCAAACGGCTTTCCATTCTTTTTGTGTGTTTCTGTTTTTCCTATTGTTGCAGCTTTGTTTGTTGTTACTGTGTGTTAGATGTTTCTTTGGCTTTTGTTGCAATTTGGAAAAAAATTTTGGTTTTTACTCATGCGGTGTGCATTTATTTTGATTTGATTGTTAGGATCAGCGGGTAGCCAACAGTTTCTCATCCTCATAACGCACACTCATCTTCATTCTGTTTCTCTCTCTCTCTCTCTCTAACTGACGCGCCACCAAAATTGCTTTGGTTGCAAAAATTTTTGCGTTTACTCATTTGCATTTTGGAATTTGCATTTGCATTTGAATGTTGCTCGCGTGCGTTGCATGAATCATTCATTCATTCATGCCCATATTGTTGTTGCTGCTGCTCCTGTTGCTGGTGTTGCTGGTTGGCGATGATGATTCAAGTATCGATTTGCATTGATTTGCATTTCAATTGCAGTTTTTCGTCACTTTACAATGGATTATTCTGCAGTGTTGATTTATTTATGGGGCTGCATTACACATTTCAAAGTGATTTTGATTTTGTAGCCGGGTATCAATTGTTGCTGCCAAATAATGAGGCTTTGTTTGTAATTGTTCGAAATCTAATGATAGCCCTCGACTTGTTGTGGTTATTGCTATTGTTGCTATAATTCAGTTGCTAATGGACTGCATTTTTCAAAGTCCTATTTCACTTTGCAGTGGAAGGAAACAGAAAAATACAGGTGTGCTACAAAAACCACTTCAGCGGCATTTTCAGTGAAAGCTGAAATCTAGATGGCATAGACTGACACTTTGAGCGATTTTCAATCCGCTCACCAATGGCCAGCTGAATTTATTATTACAGAGAAATTACAAGTTTTTATTTAAAAAACAGATTACCGCAGCCAATTTCGAACGCGCCAAAGTTTATATACCCTTCCAAGTTCTTTGTTACTCTTTCTCTACCTTAGCATAGGAAATTACGAAGTTATTGATCAAAGTCACCGTTTTAGTCCTTCCATTCCTATGGGAGTTACATGATATAGTCACCCGATTTTGAGCAAATTTGTTAGTATGTGTAATAAACTCACCAAAATGCACTTTCAATTTTAAAATAACAAAGTTATTGAGAAAAGTTCGTGACTTTGCCGTTTGTATGGGAGCTTTACGTTTTGGTGGTCCGATCCAGCTGAATCCGAGATATACAACCCCTGCATGCAAAATTTCCACAGTAGTTCGAACGGTCAAGGAGTTTGCGTTGGTCCAGACAGACGGACATGGCTATTTGAACTTATCTCGTCATGCTGATCAAGGATATACATATATATGTACATACTTTATATGGTCGAAGATGCTTCCTTCTATGCGCTGCACACAATACATATAACCTTTTTGCAAGGGTATTAAAAGAATGCTGTAGTCGCCAAGTTGTTTAGTTACTGATGATTTTGCACTAAAATAATAAAGGGTTTGATGATTTAACATATAATGCTTAATTGTGCGAATACCATAATACCATATTATGTGTTAAAACATTAATAAAAATACTGTTTATTTAGTTACACTTTGGTAAATCTTTACTTAAGCTACTCATTGTTGAAAAATGCCAAAACCAGACAAAGCTAGCATTCAGTGTTGGCAAACTCTTTTTTTTATGGATTATGGTGTTGCCAGTCTGTTGTTTTATTTGCCGCGTTGTTTGACTGCTTTGGCACCCGAATATTGTATTCTGAGCTCTATTTGTTCTATAAAATCAAGAAATATTGTAAACTCAACAATATTTTCGTTTATGAACAATGTTTTTTTGCGAACAAAAGTTTAAAAAAAGTACCCCCTATTCGAGCATCCGAAATTTGGCATCTGGCAACACTATCTCACAATTTGACATATTTTTTAGCCGGAAACAGCTACTGCTAGTTATAATCCCGCTAAAAACATGCATTTGTTTTTAATTACAGAAAAAGCTACGAAATAAATCGCCAGGGCGCACCTGAAGTCGTGCTCATGAATTTTTTGGTTTTCTTTTTAGAAACAATTTACTCTTTAAATTGAATATGCACGAAAATGTAACGACAGACAAAACACGCTATCTCTCTCGGTTATTTTGTATTTTTACAAAGTAATAAATCATTGGAAAATTATAAAACAATATGCACGATAAATACTATGCAACAATCTGAATTTTCTGCGGGCTGTCTGTTGTCCTTTTTGGTTCTCTCTGGTTTTTTGTTTTTGTACAATTTTTTTTGTCAGATTTTTTGTTTTTTTCTTTTTTGACGTTTCCCTTTACACAATGCAAAGTGAGTTGCAGTGTAGAACATATTGCTCGAACTACTCGGCTATCTGCAGAAATTGAAACGCGGGTCGACGACGCGACGGTTACACTGCCAGCGCCAGCATAGTTCAATTCCAGGAAAAGTGGAGAAAGAAAAAATACACACAAACGCACACACCTATGTATGTATGTACATGGCGAACGAGCATGGGAAACCAAGCGAAAGCCAACGCAGCAGCAAATCCGTTGAATATTGGGTATGCAAATTAATTTTTTCTCTTCTTACCTACGTAGACCACCACCCTGCCAGTCTCCGACCCTTTTTTTCTCTCCAGTCTCCGACCTCTCTCCTGACCGCCCTTGCTGTAGTCTCTTATATGCTGTGCCAGCATTTTGTTTCAGATCAGCGGTTACCGTCGCGCCATGTCAGGATGTTCCTGCGCCTCCAGCCTGACGACGTGCGGCAGCACCAAGGGATACAACTAAAAAAAAAAACTAAAAAAAACAGGAAAAAAACAACATGAAAAGCGCATGAAATAAGAAAAAAAAAAACACACAGATAGAAAAATTCATAAAAATGCAAAATGACAATATGAACGCATAAAATCAACCACAGAAACTGGTCTGGCAATTCCATGAAGTTGCTGCCGTCAGTTTGAAATGAATATAACCTCAAAGATTTCGACCAACAATAATTCCGGTTATGAAATCGATAACAATTAAATCATCTATAGAGAGGGTTTTCAGGTTTTGATAAGCTAAATTGACTCTAGGTTCTTAAACGTATAAACAAAAAAACTTAAGATATTGTTATTTGATTAAAGAAGCTTTCATTGTTTGTTTAAGTCATGAAACTAAATTATTACTTATACGATCTAGTGACTTACCATTGTAGAAACTCAAAAAATGACATTATGTTAATTATGCCTTTGCGGCAAGTTTGAAATAAATTTTCACCAACGTTAATAAACAAAAAAGCTAATGGCAATAGCTCTTATATTTAGATAGCCATAAATTGGAAGATGGCTAAATTTGATAGCTATATATTGAAAGCTGTTAATAGCTTAGCATTTACAGCTAAATTGTCATCACTATTAAGAAGTCAGAAATCGGTGTAAATAAAAAGTGGATAAAATGAGTGCGAAAGTTTTGCAGGAGAGATTTTTAAACAATTCGAAAATAAGATCTAAGGTCATCAGCAATCCGGTTAGGAGTAAGAAGAGAATAAATGAAATCCAAGTCAGGAAAGCAGATGAAAATGATACAGTTGGGGGAAGAGTTTCTAAGGCGAAAGCTAGAGCTAAGACCACGGTCACAAAACAAAAGGTAACACAACTTAAAACCGTGCAAGGAGCGGAAAAGGGTTTATGTGATAAGACAAAGCCAAATCCCAGGGCGGTGGCACCCAAGAAGACAACAACAACAACAACAGAGACAACACAATCTAAACAAAAAAATGTGTCAAAAAAGCTAGAAGGAAAGGATGATGACCCATTTGGTTTTTATTTGACTGAACCAAAAGCCAAGAAACCGGTTAGCAATGGAAGGAAACGGAAGTCAGCAGAGCTTAATGATAATGAAGATGATGATCCCTTTGGATTTAATTCGTGTAAGAAAAATAGCAAAACTTCCATGACCAAAACCAACGGCGTGGGCATGCTCTATGATGATTTAAGCATATCCAGTAGCAATTCCAGTGAATCTCACTCTAAGTTTAGCAATATTAAAATCAATGATGGAAAAGAAAACGATTGGGACCTAAATGATTTTTTCTCAACAATCGATAAAGATATTATCGACTCCATTGATAAGTCAAACAATGTACCTGCACATGATAATAAACCAGTTTCCGATTTTTTATTAGACGATTTGAACTTGAGTGATTCGACGACGGATGATAATTTGAGTATCAAATCAGAAGACGGTATAAGGAAAACCAAAAATGAATTTTACTCATTACTCACCTTTTTGTTTTTTATTGTAGAGAATGGGGATACTAAACGCAAGTTTACATTTGAAATGTTTATGAAGACACGGACTATTAAATCTAAAAGGTTAACATCGCAAAACTTGTATTAATGTGGCCATGGAACTAATTTCAATGAATTTGTATCTAATATAGCAAAGACGGTAGACCCAAAAAGTCCATTGAATTATCAATCCATATTTAATCGTTTACAATGGCAAATGCCAGTTCCTATAAGTCCAATTCGTACACCTGAAAATATGCCATTCGCTGATTTTCTATTTGACGATTTAAACTTAAGCGATTCGCCGATCGATAACGATTTCAATGACACATCAGAAGAAGGTATAAAAATATAAAAATTTTATACTATTCATCATTCAATGTCTTTTCCTCAAAAGATATGGAACCTAAATTAATGATTTCACCATTAGAAGTTAAAACGAATGTGGAGAAAGTGACTATTGAACCCAACAGGTGATTATCATGCAATATTTGAATGATAGGTTAATGAAACTAATTTCTATGAATTTCGTTATAATTTAGCAAAGATAGTGTACCCAAAACTCCAGTGAAATATAAATTATTATTCAATACGTTTCAATGGCAGTTGCCAGTTCCTCTAAGCCCAATTAAATCGCCTCCAATAACTGCCAAGGAAAACTTTACTTTCCCGCCTCGATGTTTGCATTTGGAAACAAAAAATATTCAATTGGAAGGCGTAAAATGTAAAAAACGTCCATCAATGACCAATTCGCAGGCATCGAATGAAGTTAAACCAAGGTATCCATAAATATAATTTTGTGTTTTTTTTTTTTGTTTGTTGAAGAACTTTAATTAACTTGAAAATTTGTTTAGCGTAAGCTTGGATGTCGAAGAAACGAATAGGCTGAAGAAGTATGACGCGATAAACATGAAAAAGGATGTCGAAATGAATACGCTGAAAAGGGAACATAAAATGAATACGGTAAGGGAGAATATCGAAATAAATTCGCTGGGAAAAGATATTGAAAGGCAATCACTGGAAGAGAATATTCTGAAGAAGAAGTTCGAATTAAACACTCCGAAGAAGGATATTAAAATGAATACTCTAGAAAAGGATGGCAAAATCAATACTCAAAAGAAGGATGGCAAAATGAGTTCTCTGATAAAAAATATACAAATGAATTCACTGGTTATAAATGTCGGAATGGATAAACTCGTCAAAGATGTTGAAATGATTTCACAAAAGAAGGCTGGCAACTTGAACACATTGGAGAATGAACATACATCAGACAGGGACCTTGCAAGAAATGCCTTAGTGAAAGGTGTTAAACTGAAAACCTTGGAGGAGGAGGATATCAAAATTCATGCGCCAGAAAAAAATCATGCAAGGAATGGACTAGTAAAGGATGGTGAATTGAAAAAATTGGAAAACTATGTCAAAATAGATACGTCAAAAAGGGATCTTCCTGTATTAGTACAGAATGCAGAAATGGATGAACTAGAAAAGAATGTTGACACGAATAAAATTGAAATTGAAACGAAACTGGAGACGGATGTCGAACTGAATACGCTGGAAAATGGTGTAGGGACGAATACGCTGAAAACGGATGTCAAACTAAATACATTGGAGATGGATATTGAAACTAATCAGCACGAAAAAATTGTCGAAATGACCACGCTGGGAAAGGTTATCAAAACGAATACTCTGGAAAAGGATGTCTCCAGAAATGCAGTAGAAAAGGATGTTAAAACGAATAACCTGGATGACGATGCGAATGAACTGCATAATGTTGAAGCAATGAACACGTTAGAAAATAAAATCAAAACGAATGTAGAGGTCATGGATGTCGAAATGAATAAACTGGACATGGATGACGAAATTAACCCACTGGAAAAATATATCAAAATCAAAACACCAGAAAAGGGTGTCTTAGGGAATGCAGGGCTAAAGGATGTCGATCAAAAAAACGCGGATATCAAAGTGGAAGAGGTGGAAAAGGTTAAGAAAACATGCACACTCGAAATGGATGCCCAAATAAATGAGCTGTTGACAGATGGCGATTTTAATAACCAGGAGGTCAAAATGAATGAACTGGATAAGGATGTTAAAATGAATATGCTGGAATATAATGTTGAGATCGAAACCCTGAAAAAGAATCACGAAACGAATGCATTGAACCAAAAGATTTCCGTGGCTGAGCCACTACAGGTCATAGAAAAAAAGTGTTTCCGAGTGTCTAAACGAACTTGAAGAAAATAACATCAAAAGTAGCTCTAGCAGCAGTTGCATCAGTCCCAGCAGCAGTTCTGACAGTGAAAATGATATTGAGAATGATAATGCAAATAAAAAAAATGGTAAAAATAAAAATGTGGTTAAAGATAATCATAATAAAGGCAAACCAATACCGCAGAACTATTGGCAGGAAATGTCTGGATTACCCATTGATAAAGGTGACAATTGCAATAATGAAGACATTTTGGCTGATTTTGAAAAGAAAGAACAAATAGATGAAGCTGAGAAGGGTATAGAATCCGTGGACAATCACAGTAAGGCCTCCGTTGACTATGAAGATTGTGAAGAGGATGAGTTGAAATTAATGCGTGAAAATGGCTTGGACTTCTACGAGGATAGAAATATAGATAATTACAATGATCCTATGGATTTTGAGCCAATTGCCGATAAGGGGGTGTGCAAGCTTTATGAGGCCACTGTTCTGTCCATTTATAAACTTACATTAGAGGCCACAAGTCGTTTCCGATATCAATTCTCAGCAATGTTATTTCCCATATTTGGTTTATGTTATTTATTGATGATCGCAAGTAGGAAATCGACAGAGGCATTGGCGTTTATTAAGCGTAATCTAAAATACTTTAATAAATCGGAAGTGGGTCGCATTCAAAAATTGCTAAAGATCAAGAAAGCTGTGAGTGTGCCGAAGAAAGCAAAAAGTATATTAAGTGGATGGGAGAAAATAGAAATTCGTATGTCTTTGCCGGCATATAGACAGTGTCTTATGTACATTGAAGACTGGCCCATTGAGCAGCAACGAATAGTTCTGTCATTTTTCTTATTCAATTGCCATGAGGAAAACGATATACCGCAAGATCGTCCGCGCTATACTGGTGTCCCGCTTCCGACTATTTTGTGGACTGCACCGGAGCCGGTGCATAAAATGGAACTTAAAGAAGAAGAAAACACGGCGGAGAATGCTAAACGAAAAACCGAATCTTCACCAGCGCCAGAAAACACTAAAATTCCATCGGAGGAACAGTTATTTGAACCGATGCCAACTCGCTCGGAGTTGTCACGTCGAAAAACCGATGAGAAAAATCGCGTTGAATTAAGCCGTGATAAACTTCCATCTAGCTATTTGTATACGGCTCCGGACTGCGACGAGGTCGTTACCTGTGGCACTTTTTCAGAGGGCGTAGCCATGATGGCACTTGGCACTGAAACCTCTGTTATACATGTCTTCTCTCTTAAAGGACCCAAGTTGCCGCACTTACGGTTAGGTCCAATTGAGGACGAAAGCGATCCGGAATCGGGCGAAGAGCCCAAGCGAACATTTGAAATGTCTAAAAAATTAACAAAACGTTCATTATTCGGCCACAAAGATGCAATATTTGATTGCAGTTTTGCGCCAGATGATGAATTTCTAGTCAGCTGTTCGCAGGATCGTACACTGCGTCTATGGTGCTTAATAACCTGGAGCTGCTTAGTGATCTATCGTGGTCATGTGGCACCCGTTTACAGTGTTACATTTGCGCCAAGGGGTTATTATTTTACCTCGGGTTCTGCGGATTCCACGGCTCGCATATGGGCCCAAGACAGACTTTCGCCCACTCGGGTTTTCACCGGTCATCTGGCCGCAGTCAGTGTCTGTACATTTCATCAGAATCAGCGTTATTTAGCAACCGGATCCCATGATACCACAATACGCATTTGGGATATTGTGAAGGATGTTCAAGTACGTCTGTTTATTGGCCATAAAAGCAGCGTTAATGCTTTAGCGTATACTCCATGTGGACATTACCTGATTTCAGGAGGCGATGACAAGTTAATTATTCTCTGGGACACGGTTACAGAAAAACTACTAAGGGTTCTCACTCATCACACGGATAGGATTAATAGCATTACAGTTTCAATTGATGGTAATCTATTCGCCGCTGGAGGTCAAGATTGCCGAATGTCTCTCTGGGACTTGGAATTTTTGATAAGGGATAATACACCCAAAGAGCTAGAAGTTGCCCAAGTAGAAGCAGTTAAGACAAATGTTGATTCGACTGAGGATGATTACTTGGTTAGCTCATATCGAAGTAAAGATGCTCCTATATATTCAGTCCGAATGTCACGACGGAATCTTTTGCTGGCATTTTGCATTGATACATTTAGACGGACTGTACAAAAAGAGGAGAAGGAAGATTCACGGGAAGAGGAAATGTTGGAATGGTTTGATTTCTTGGACTTGATCAAGACGAAAGCTTGTATTGAAGGGAATGATCACCTTGACACAGACAGGAAGACGGAGACTTCGAAAAAGAAACAAAAGAAAGAATCAGATTCAGGATCAGATTCTGCATCTGATTCTGGATCAGATTCTGGATCAGATTCCGGGTCATATTCAAGATCAGATTCAGGATCAGATTCTGGATCAGATTCTGAATCAGATTTAGGATCAGATTCTGAATCAACTTCAGGATCAGATTCTGAATCAACTTCAGGATCAGATTCTGAATCAGATTCTGGATCTGGTACCGACTCGGAGACAGGATCTGACTCCGGATCGGCTACGAGTACAGACTCAAATACAGGCACAGATACCGAATCCGAAGAGGACGATAATCGAATAAGAAAACGAAAAGTGCCAGTGAAAATTTAGGGTCATGTACTCGCTAGCATATGTACATCAAGCAGTACCAATTTTAAATCCATTATGGATGAACATTAATAACAAAAATAAAATACGAGAACCAAGAAGAAAAAAAAGGAAACCCGCCAAGGAAAAGCAGACAACATACACACACATACACGCGCACAGAAGGAAAGAAAGAAGAGTAACAACAATTTGACAGTTTCAAAATATATACAAAAAAAAAAAAAAAAAAAAAAAATGATGTGGCCACGTGTACAGCTGCCCACGCCCCCATGGCTCCCCTCACCCGATGCCTCCATCTAGTCCACCTCTTTGCCCACATTTACAAAAGGCGTGCAAAATTTATAGAGGCACGCATTAAAATCCACCAGGCACGCTCGACTAACTGCGTCCAACGCCCACGGCGGGCCACAGCATCGAGCGGAGAATCACCAAAAGGACCAAAGAGTCCTGAAACTGAATGTCCCGGCCGGCCCCGGCCCAGCCCAGTCGACCGCAGTTCTTGTCCCTTGCACCCCAACAGCAACAGCAGCAGCCCACTTCTTCTGAATAAGCGACAGGACAATATATTTACGCAACTTCTTATGCTTGGTTCTTTTTTTTTGTTCTTGCCCCTGTTGGGGGTTGCTGCCCGAAAAAAACACAACTCAAGTGCCGCCGTCGTCGTCCTCGTTGCCGTTGCCGTCGCGGTGGTCCGTTGTTGTCCTTGCTGCAGCATCTTGCGTCTCGTTTGTAGCAGTTATCTCTGTGTGTGTTTTTTTTTTTTTTTTTTTTTTTTTTTTGGTTCTACTGAACGAAATAAAATTGTTTACTCCACTGTCATATGCACGTGAGACGACGTCGACGTAGTGTCCTGGGCGAAAGCTCCTTGCGGCATAGTCCTTGCTTGCTATCAAAAAATGAGAATTCTTTTTTGTTTTCTTAAAAAAAATAAAATAAAACAAAAAAACAAAAATTCAACGTAATAATTCTTTTCCGCTTGGATAAGGTACAGAGGGTTTTTGGGGAGTTAGTGTTGGAAAATGGTAGGGGGGAGGTGTGGCAGCAGATCCATATATATTTTTGCCTCCGTCGTAATTGTGCGCAATTTCTGTGGCGTAGTTTTGGTCTCGTCCTTTCCTGGTCTTTCTTTTGTATATCAACCATATATAGATTTTCCTTGCTGACTGTCTCTATAGCTTGCTTCTCATATGGCCAATTGAAGTTCTCTCATCATATACGAATCAAAGATATTTCATAGTTCCGATTTAAGTAGAAACTGTCTTACTGTTTTTTCAACAGTCCGACGAGCTTTACCCCGCGTCATAAGCCTTAGCAATTATTCATGAGGCTTATTAAGCGACTGTCGCAGCATAAAGAAAAATAAACATTACAGTCCATTTAACCGATTTGTACAATAAACAAGAAATAATCAAAAAAACAGAGAAAAAAAAAAACAACAGCAGAGGACAATATAAATATTTATAATCAAAACAATGTCCTTGCCACTGACTTTACCTCCCAGGAGGTATGGAAAGGTTTTGGTAAGGAACTTGCCTTGCTATTGCTGATGATGAGCAAACTCAGAGAGAAAGGAATAAACATTATTTCCCATGGTGTGTGTTTGTTTTTGTATGATGGACAATGCTCAACACTACGTCACTTTTCACTCTCGAGAGTCGAGACGACCCTTTGCACTCATTAAACTTAAACCGTGTATTAGCAGGCCATAAATACAGGCTATGCTTTTTGGTTTTTGTTTTTGTTTTTGTTGGAACTCGGTACTTAAATATGATAAATGCGGCGTATTGTATTACAATTGGATTTAGGGCAACAGGCAACAACAACAAGAGCCAAAGACAATAAATTAGTCTTGGACACACACACCGATAATTGGCACACATGCTGCGGCAGCGCCAAAAAGTAATATGCATCAAGTAGTATAACCCATAATTATTGTTCTGCTGTTGACCCTCCTCCGCCCAGGCCGATCCAATTCCACAATGTCTCTCTCTCTTTCTTTTTCTCTTGGTTTTTGCCGAATTCCTGGCAATGTCTAACCCAAAGACCAACCAACTAGCCAGGCAGATAGCCATCCAGCCAGCGACTACCGGAGTTGAGTTCACTCATTTTTGTTGAATTTTTTGTGTTTTTTTTTTTTTTTTGTTTTTATGAAGATTGCCCCCTTTAAAACGTGTTTGGCAGAGCAACACAACAATTACTTTGGCCAGTGGCCAATGAATGGGTCCCCATTTGGGAACTACCTTTCGGTTAGTTTGAGTATTTTTTCAAAGCATTATTATGGGCAACGTGGCTCCGCAATTATGTCGTCCAATTAATATCAACGCAGCGGGAGTTATTCTTCTCTCTTAGTCTCGAATCAAGCGATCTGTAAGACTGTTAGCCGCTGCTGCTCCATAAGCAAAACCAAAGGCATTTTTATGCAAAAAGTCATTTATGAAATTTATTGTCTTAAATGAACAACGGAACGGTAGTCATCGTCATCGTCGTCGTCGTCGTCGTTGTCGAATTGTAGTCAACTGAATGAATCTTAACTGGCAAGTGGAACTTGAAAACTGGAACTGCAACTTTAGCTAAGCCTGAAGCTGGGGCTCAATCGGCCATAGGGGAGCGACCACCCGTGGCAAGTGAGGCGATGTTAAACTTATGCAAAAATGTTTGTTTCAATCGATTTCAATTCAGTGTAAAAATGCTAAATACAGAATGAACAAGAGAGAGGGTAGGGGGCAAGGGGTAGCTTCGGAGCAGTCAAACATCAATCAAGCTGTCAATATGGCAATATGCACATATAATACGTATATATTTTACTGATCAAGACCAAGACTAGCTGGCAGGCAAGCAAATGCAAGGTGTCTGCATAATTGCCAAGCAACCGAGACAAAAACTGCGGGCCAAAGTCAAAATTTATTATAATTTCCACACTTTCAGGCTCCCGAAAAGATCATTTTCGTGTAAGTTGAGTGTCATTATTTTGATAGACGTGACTCTAGTGGCTGCGTCTCCGTCTGTGGCATGGGGCAGCTGCCATGGCAATGCAGCAGCAACATCGTGACGCGACCGGTATCCCGAAGGCAACAGGATCCTGTCTCTACTGTGTCCCCACACACGTTTAAGGTCTCCGATGGTTGGCTGTTTGCCCCCTGTGACTTTTAATTAACAATTAAGTTGAAATTTTTATTACAGAAAGTTGACTTTTAATCCTGAACTAGTTTGGCATTCCACTTAATGGGCTTGCAGGCGTATATTTTGCCATGTCCTGCGTATTGTGTATATATGTTTTTTTTTTTTTTTTTTTTTTTTTGTTTTATTATTATTAAATTACGCATTCAGCTCGTTTCTCACACGTATTGCAAATGCAAATCTTCTACTCATCCTCTTATAAGACAGCTGCAACTTGCCACTTGCCATTGAATGACTGACCGCAAGAGATCAGACAAGGATAAGGTTTAAGCTTTTGCCTAGCTCTCATGGGTTTTTTTAGTTCTGCCTTTTGTGGCGGCCACTTATCGCACAAGCTGGCTTTAATTGAATTTACCGGTAACTATCTATGTAGTATATAAATATATATATATATATATATATATGTACATACATATATGCGATATAATTCACATACTTATTTCATCTTATTAACATGTTAAGGGCCACATTGTAATTTATACTGACCACGATTGCTGCATCAGTATACTTAACTCGACTGACTTGGGCAAGTCCTTGTGAAAGTAACAGAAAACAGCCTTTGGGTGTCATGCAATGGCGATATGTTGATGGATTACAAGCAAATTACTCCACTCGAATTTGCTATACAAAATTTTATTTTATGCATTTTTAATGAAATTAATGAACTGCCGCAAAATTCAACGAGATATTTTGGGGTAGATATAGATTTATCTCTAGCAAGTTCGATGAAAGGATCGAAAAGTATGTGAGGTAAAAAGCAGATAATGCCAAAGTAAAACCAGTTTAAATTTATACCACTTTCAATATGAATAAGGATTAGTTTAGAAATTTTAAAATTAGTTTTAGTTTGCGCTAATTGAATGAACAGAAGACTCAACAAAGACCCCCACTCCCGAGCCTAACAATTGCTGTCCATTAAAAATGATAGATTTTGTATTTAATTTGCAAATACTTACAAATTCCAAACAGGTTTAGCAGGCTTATAATTATGCCCTGGCATACAATTTGAAAATGCATTTTACATTAACTTAATTATTTTTTCGTTGCCCTATAGAGGTGAAGTGAACTGCAGTTCAGTAGAATGTTCGAAATAAAGGTTTTTTTTTTTTTAAATACAGTTGGCGTTGTTTATGGCCAAATCGCACGCACTGGGGGCCCCATAGTAGATAGTAGATAGATATACACCGGTTGATAAGCCCTTTTGGCCCTCCTGCACTTGTATGAAAAGCATGTTGGTATCTAGTTTTGATATTTGGCATGGGCAGCAAGAGCACCGGCAACAATGTTGCATGCCACTCACATGGGTTTTGCAGCCAGCTCTAGGTAATGCCTAATTATGGGTGGACTATCGCTGGCAAATCAGCCATCAAATATGCACCCGAATGCAATTTCAACAAGATATATGAGCCGAAATCATGAAAATCCTCCTTAACCCTCCTCTCGCTACCATTTTGCAATGCCAGCAATTAGCACATTGTTTTCTACGATCGGATAAATTGAATTTTTTTTTTTTTGGTTTATTTGTTTTTAGTTTTTCTTAGCAAAGACAATTTTGTTTAAGAAATTTTTTTAAACTCAACATGTGATGAATACTTGGGAAAACGATTTCTCAACCTGCAGTCAATTTACTGACTTGAATACAACAAATCGATATGCGTTTTGCATGAGGCATTGCCGCCCCCACCACTCCCATTACTCTCACCTCAGCCATTTCTCTGACATCGCTTCTGATAGCATGACGACATGGTAAGGCGCACAGGAAACTGAGCATGGGCCAAACGACTGGCAATGGCTACGACGCAACATGCGACGGGCATTATAATGCCAGACGCGACCCACAGGCCTCCCCCAAAAAGACACACACACAAACACAGACACATGTATGTATGCTCACCCATGGGGCTGAGGGCAACTGCTGACTAGCAACGTTAAAACCGGTAAATCTTCGTAGAGTTTGCTGCGTATGTATTGCCCCACGTTGGTTTTAAATACCCTAACATTACGCTTTAGATGTCAAGTTTCTCTAAATTACCTAGGCGAAATATAATATATCACAGTATCATAAGCAACCTTTAAAGTCCTTATTGGATAACTGGAAGTAAGCACGAAAAGGCGATTAATAAATATGATTTGGTTCTTTTGTTTTGACTGAACTTTGTCTCTTTAGAGATCGAAATACAAAAAGAAAAATTACAAAGGAATCAAACTTTGTGATTTTTATCATCGACTTCAGGCCTGCAAACAAAAGGTCATATATAGTGAATGTTTGTTAAAGGTAAAAAAGAAGAGTCCTTGGTGTTTAAATGTTTTGTAGCAATCGTATTTAGCGTATACTACATATAAAATGCACTTGTTATTCCCAACTGGTTGAAAATTCAAGTTGACAGAAATGTTTCCTAATTTGTATAAACTATTTAGATGCCTTTTAAAAGATTATGGGCACAATGATATTGCTAAGCGTTTTTTATTTGCAAACATCAAATTTCCAATTTATAATTTGCGAGCAACCGTTTGTTTAATTGATTTTGCTGGGTTTCTTCTACTGAGTGATGGCCATGAGGTTAAAGCTATTTTGTAAGGTATTCCATATTCGTTATAGGTTATTTTAATAGCTTTTTACTTGTTTTCCCTAGCAGACAACGTCGACTATGAGGGTTTATTTCATGCTTACTTTGGCTTTCTTGCCCCCAGCCCCAACCCAGTTTATGTGCCTTCAAGTTCTTATTGCTAAGCCCAGATCTGTCCTGCCTGCCTCTCACCCGATCATCCCCAATACTCCCTCCTCTCGCTCTATCTCTCTCACTCCCTTAACCACCTTAGCCAGGCCACTCTTTTTCTGTTCGCTGGCTTGCTACTTTTGCACATTCTTTTCAATTTCGACGGCGGCGCCGTGCGGAGTTGCCTCGTTTGGGTTGGCTGAGGCATTTTCTTTTGCAAAACTTTTGCAATTTTCTATTAAAGCAATACACATGCACATGTGTATGTATGTATATATGTAGTGTGATGTTGGTGATGGTGGTTCATCCGTGTGTTTTTCTTTACCCACTCCCTCAATCTTTCCATGTTTTCTCTACGTGCGTATTTTCCATATAAATTGTAAGGGGGGGGAGAGAGAAAATTTTCTTTATGTGGCCATCCATGGGTCTTTTGTTAGTTTTTTTGGGCTCATATGAAATGTGCTTTTCTGGGCTTTTTCTAATTTTCACATACAGCAAATTGTGCAAATGTATTTACAAGAAACATTCAGCTAAAACTCAGGCCAGGCCAAGTTAGCCCCAGGACCACGCCATTGGACGCCATGTTTGTTTGTTCGTTTGTAACCTCAAAAACTTTTAACGCATTTTACCAAATTGCGTGGCATTCAGTTTTCTTCTGCTTTTGCTATATATGTACGTATGTATATACAACGGCTTTGACTTGAGCCACTGAAGCGTTGCATAGTTTTTTGGCGTTTTATGTGGTATTTGCTTTTAAGCAAATTTGTTCTAACTAACATCAAATTACAATTTAACTTAAAGCTTTAAATGCCACATGGCTAAAGCAGAATCTAAAGGCTTCAGTGTGTTTAATCAGGCGGCGTGTCCAAAGCTCATTCATGCCTCAATGATGACATAAGCTTAACACTTGAACGGTGCACACGCAGTAGCAGGGTCAGAACCGGGACCAGGATCAAAATGACCCCAATGTGAGTTTGGAGGGCATTACAGAAATTGGTTCAGAAAATGGGTTCAATGCACTTACTAGAAATTGACTGATAGATCTTGTATACTCTAAAGAAAATACGTGCATACATCGAATATATGTATATCTGCATCTCGACATTTCACCGAAGAAACTCACTTTGGTTGCTGCTGCCAATGATATTATCATACCCTTTTCTATTTCTTTTTTTTTTTTTTATTTGCTTCCTCATTCATTTCGGTCAACATTTGGGCCAACCATCAGGTAGTAGACATTGTCGTCGTTTGGGACTAGCATCTAATGTGCTTGTGTCTAGGCCCCTGGAAGCGTTCAAAGCCATTTTCTATTTTTATGTGCGCACAAACTGTAAAAATAAAGCGTCAAGAAGGCAGAGAAAGGGACACACCGTGAAGAAAAAAACAGTGGGAGAGATGGGAAAATCGTTATAAAAAGGCAGTTTTGCAGCGGTGGCCATAACAACATGGCCAGAAGAAGAACCAGAACCAGGACCAACAGCAGCACCGACTACTACGACTTGAAACGACCAAGTTAACTGCATTTTAACGCGCATTTCAATTTGGAACGGATATAATTTATAGACGACTGACTGGCTGACTGGCCATCTAGCTGGGTGGCTGAATTGCTTATGTATCCAAGTCCATGCAAAATGTTTGCCTCAAAATTGAACCTTGCGCTCGACTGCGTTGCCATCCAGCCAACTTCTTTTACCGCCCATCATCTTCCCCCTTTACATACATATATCTGCATGCCATATTTATCTAGATTTTGTTATGGCCCATTCTATCCAACCTTCATTTTCACCCATTCTATGCCAACAATTCCGTTTTTCCAACGCTCACGTTAATGTGCGAAATTTAATAATAAAGCATTGCAAGGCGGCTGGTCGGTTAAAGAGTTTAATGCAATCTAATGGAAATTGCCTTAGGGCAACTGGCCAATGCACTTGCCCCCACCTCGACGAACTCACGAACTAAACCATTCATCTGTCTTAAAGTGTTTCCATGAAGTATTTACTCGCCAAATTTGTCTATGACTGCAAGTGACTGCCTCTCGTCCTTGTTGCCTAAAAATGTCCTGCTGATGTTGCTGAACATTGCATACCACCCTTACATTCTAACGTCCGGGTATATCAAGGGCTTAAATCTGCAAAACGCTCCAAACCAAAACATCCTAACGTCAATAAAAGTCTAACAATCAAGAAAATATTTGAAAATAATACATTTCTTAGTCTCTTTCCTTTCCAAAAATAAATCTTATCTTTCCACAATCATTTGGATCAATATTCTTTAAATAAAGTAAAGTTTTTGAATACATGATATATAATATATATATAGGGTATATAAATGTCGTCGCTCTCATTGGGTAACCTGCTCTTGTTATTTTATTTTTTTTTTTTTTTTCGCAGTCCAGCCAGACGTTTTCCTTTTTTTTTTGTGCATTTTTCCATGGCTGTCTTCGTGCTTAAATTGAACAATAACCCTAAGTTGTCGTCGTCGAAATAATATTTTCTGTACTTTCCAATGCAGAAAATTGTCCATACAAATACAAAATGTGTTTTCCCCTCATCTCACTCGCCCGCTCGCTCACTTGCTCACTCACTCACCCACTCTGCCTAACTGTGTATGGTCGTCGGTGTGTCTCCCCTTTTCATTCACTCTCGGAACAACAGCGAAAATCGCAAAGCAATCAAATAAAATTTGAATAAAAGATTTTTGTCTGCCGTTGATTTGCGAAAAGTACAGCAAGAATGGCGAATGAGATGGTTGGTAGATGCTAGAGGGGAGTAAGAAGATTTTGACGACAACAACAGAGCCGAGAGCTCCCCATTGCCAATCCGTACCCCACCGACTCATCGCCCTGCTGCTCTGGCAAGCAACTGAATTGTTCAAATAGGAAAATGGAAAATGATGATGATGGGCGGTGACTTGTGCGCATATTGTATGAGATTTTCCTCTTTTCCAGTACTGTCTCTTTTCTGTGGTGACAGAGGAAGTTTAGCTTTTCGATAATGTTTTCGAGGATCTTAAAATAATCCACAAAATTCTTCAAATAAATGGTTTCCAAAAACTTAGCTAAGTCAAACAAAACAAAAAACACATGGTCTGTAATTGCTAAATCTGTTAATGTAATCATTCTATTATCTTTTGGATCCCATGGCAAAAAAAAGCTAATATCTGGTAAGATTTGATAGTTGTAAATACATTGGGAAAAGGGAGACAATTAAAGTACTCTAGTCGAAATATGTAGGAATCTTCAGGGCAGTTCTCGTTTTCGATTCTAAATTTTCTTTTGTCGGAGTCCAAAGCGATAACAGGACTTAAATTATTCTATTTTTTGATTTAATGAAAGGAAAAGTAATTTTTCTATTATTTTTATAAAATGTGAACAATTTTAATATTGATTTACAAGAATCATTATTAGCAGGCAACCAAACTGAATGTGAAAAAGTTATGACAGCAGTCGAAATTCAATTGGCCTGACAAATAAATTCGATGTGATATAAATGTTCATAATTGCAAATTGTGTAAAAATGAAATTCAGTTGCGAGGACTAGAACTAAATTAGTACAAGATCCATTCACATATAAAACCTGAGTTAGTTTTGTCCGGAGTTGCACCCAAAAACAAATTTATACTTATGTAAAGAATCATAAAGCTTGGCTGCCCTATAACCAGACATAGTAGGCAAAACAAAAATGTTACTTAGTTTCGAAAACGATTGACTTTTCCCTTGGAAGATGAGAAATTGCTGTTGATTTATTTTAGAAAACGAATTGGAAACAAAAACAAGCCTAATTACCTTTTAAGTTTTAAAAAATTTTAATAACTTAAATTAAATTAGGCAATCAAAAACGATACTTGTTCATGAAAGTCGACATGTATATATTACTGTTTGTGATATTTCTGTCTTCTTTTCTTTTAAACCCTTAACAATATATTCATTATTGACATAAAACTTGAAGTGAACTTTTTGTTTTCCTTTTTGAAGGATCTAACCATGACCCTGAACCTGAAACTGAACCTGAGACCACCGCATCGACCCCGACCGCTATCGTCAATTTATGTTGGCAATGGCCTTGACCAAAATACTTCAAATGCAAATTAGTTGAGCCCAGAAACGAGCCGAGCAAAATAAAAACAAAAACTCATTATAAAGCGAGGACACTTCCACAAACGCCACCACCACCAAGCCACCCACCCGCACCTTATCCACAGAGCGGTCGCTTCAGTCTAATTTCATTTCATACCAAATTACACCGAAAAGAGGCAGGTCATCTTCGTTTTCCTTCCCTTTTCCTTCCTTCGATCCCTAGGCAAGGCAACGATGACGTCACAAGGGCAAAGAATTGTCGGAAGCCCCAGCCAAAACCTAATTAGCCGCAGTTGCTATCATTTTTTCAGTACCCAGACAGAAGGCCCAAAAGAATGACCCAAAAGACGGTAAAGTGGCCAGCGAACGACCGCGGGGTCGCTTTCGTACTTAACACGGTAAAAGTGTGGAAAAAAAATCTAGGAAGAGGCAAAAGCGAAAAAAAGTTATTAACGCGTTGGAAAAACGCGGAAAAGGAGAAAGCAAAATATGTACGCAATGGGGGGTAAAAGGTTTTGGTCAGGTGGCGGCAGTTGTTGTTATTATTTTGTATATGACCTCGTTACAAAAGTGTTGACAATGCCGCAGACCGCAGGACCGAAGGAAAAATGTGACCCAGGAAGCTGTGGAGGGGTCAAAGTACGCAGCAAGTGGCGCCAATGTAATTAACACACTCTCTTTGCGGGCGCTCTCTATCGCACACACAGACACACTCTCTCTCTCTCTTTCTCTATTTTACACAACTGTGTGGCACTTGTAATAGGCGCTCAGGCAACGACAGAAAGAGAATGAGAGCGTAAAAGTTTTTAATTAACTTTTGAAAGAATGAGAGGAAAACGAAAAGTTTGCTGGAAATGTCCTTGCCCCAGTTAATGGCACTCAAAAGTTGTAGGTGTGAATTGAGAGCCAAAAATGAACTGGGAGACCAGCAAAATGGTAGCAAAAATAATTTTGTCCACTGGAAAAATGAAATTGAGGTGAACGGTGCAAAAGGATAACTATTAATCTATCTTTTAAACAGAATGTCAGTCTGAGTGCTACCACAACTAACATAGAGAAAACTGTCGCAAAACCCCTCCCCTTACAATAAAAATGAACAACAACAACAACAGCAACTGGCAAACGGGCTAAGCTGACAAACTGACAATGCAAATTAGCACTTATTCCATTGATTATTGCCAATCAATTTTGGCATTCAGATGGCAAAAATATCAATTGCAAGATCGAAAAGGGGCGCGTCGACAAATAGACAAAAGCCGCTTACACAAAACAAACAAAATCATTGTCCTGTTGTTGCTGTTGTTGTTGCTGCTGCTTTTATTGTTATTGATGTTAATGTTGTTCCTCTCATTGTGCCACTTGCAGTTGTTCAATAACAAAAGGATGTCACAGAAATTCAAGCATGCAATGTGCCCTTGCGTGTTGCAATTAAGCTGACTAGATAACTCTACCCTCTTCACCTCTCTGACTCTGTCTCCCACTTATGCTCCGTCTATTCAGTGGCGAAGCCAAAAGGGGGTTTTCATATTCATGTTTCATACAAAATGTTTGTATTTGTTTTAAACAGAAAGGACAAACAAACGAATCGTTAATGCCAATAATTATTTTTAGCATACAAAACCTATATCGATTTTCCAAGCATTTTTAGCTTCATTAATATTGACTTTTTATTTACTTTTACAACTCGCTTTGTATGACGATGACTTCATTAATCTTAGTAACACTCATTTTAGTAACAAGATTTATTGATTATTATTTTTATTTTTCTATTATTCGAGTCTATAGCATCTTTTACTTCATAGGAAATGGAAAAGTTGATTCATTTCAACATTAAAATGCAATCAAAAGTAATTTGCCGCCCGTAGTTTTGAAGAGCATTTGAGCAATGAATGATAAGAGTATTTCATGTGTTATTAGATATGTATAGGGATAACGATAGCTGCTTGCCCTTGTACCCTAGTGTTAGAGTGCCACTGATACCCTAACTCTTACTGTGCCCCCGTATTGAACCTCTATTGATATGATGCTGCTGTTGATGCTGTTTATGCCTTGCACCCTTTTTGGGTGATGGGCAAATGTTTTTGTCGCGTGCATTTGCATAATTTGCATATAATTCTATGTCACACAGTTTTTGAAGAAGAGAGCGAGAGAGAGATACATTTTGAAATATTTTTCATGTCGAAATACTTGTATGCAAATTTCATGTCAGCGTGTGAAAATATCATCAAGACAGCTGCTGCTGCTGCTGCTTCTGGTTCCTTCTCACTGTTCATTTCGATATTGTCCTTGCTTCGACATCTTCTACGACTTCTTTTTGTGTTTTGTGAGCCTGGAGTCTATAAATATTTAACAATTGCATTGACAGGCCACGGGGCAAAAGTTTTTCCTTTCATTTTCCTTAACGCAAAGTTTTCCATGCTAAAAACAATAAAGGAAACAAAAACAAATACGAACTATGCAACTTGGTTTCGCTATATTTTTATAGAAGGATGAATAGAAAACTTGAACTAAGTGAACAACTAGGGGTGACAACTATCCATTCTTCATTCCCCTTCTGCCCACTATAAAAAGTTTTTGCGAATCATTTGGCCGGTTTGTTTCGCTGATTTGCAGTGGCTAAAACAACTTGCAAGCGTTAAAACTTTCTCTTCTCTTTACTGCAAAATGAACTCTGGTCGAGTGACAGCAAAGACAATCAAATCGATTCGAAAGAGTTTGTGGTAAATCACTCCACCCCTTTTACTACTCACCTTTCTCGCCCCCTCCATCGCTTGAGCAAACCTGTGCACTCAAATCAATTTCAAGCATCATAAACTTGAGGCTCAAAAAAAAAAAAAAAGGAAACTCATTGACTGGCTCAATTAACACACCATTAACTGGCTCGAATGCCAAAACGGTAGCGCCTTGCAATTAGCCTGCCTAATTAAGTCGCAGCCATAAACCAAAGATAAAAAAGACAGCATAATGAGTAAATTTGCATATTTAAAGGCGCGTTACATTTTTTTTGTTTTGTTTTTTCCGTTTTAGTTTGCCATTTTGTTAACTAGCTTTTGGCTAAAGGTATTTGCCAAGTGATCAACCAAGCACAAACGAACAAAACAAAAATGGAAAGAAGAACAACAATTTGATACTAAAAACAACTTCAATTTGGCCATCGTTCGTTCTGGTTGCAAAATTGCAACCATTAGCCCGGGGTAAGTTCAATTTATATGCAGCCATAGTTGCAAGTTGCAGCCAGCAATCCCCAGTAGTTGGCCCATAAATTTCGGTAGTCGGCCATGTCAAAAATGTTTCTGCTACTACCCACAAACTTAATTTCACATTTGTTGCCCCCAAAAACGCACAACAAAGACAGAAACTTGGACAGGCACAACAATCACATGAATGCAAGAGAAATTTGTTTGGTCATATCACCGATTTAATATACGCTTACTGAATTGAGTTCTAAACAGATTTTATTCATTTCAAAGACTTTCATTCCAGCAAATTCTATAAAATTCTTTTATGACAATAAATCAAGTTCGTTAAGCCTAAAAAGGAATATTAAAAATCTAAACATTATCTAAAAAAATATAATTGAAAATTAAAAACAAATTAAACACATTTAAAGCAATATTTGCTTTTTTTTTTCCTACTAATGTGAGGCCACTTTGACTTCATACTCATTAGAATAGTCAGGGTCTGCATCGCGGTAGTACATTGGGCACAAAAATGTATATACCTATCTCTTGTTAGGGCATGGAAAATAAAAAAACAGGAGACAGGACGATCTCTTGCAGTTGGCAGACGCCCATTGCCCATTGGCCATTTCGCCAACCATTTGTCTGCTGCAACAGACAAGCAAGGTTCCTTAAAAGTATTTGCCAAAAAAAAAAAAAAAAACAAACTAAAAAAGAAGAGATATATTTTTTGGTAGCAAGTTTATTAGGGCGTATGATTAATTGCCCCTTGCAGGCGCCACATCCAACCCTCACTCTGACAAACGATTTGAAGACCCAATTTTTAAATTTTTTCTTCTTCTGCAAAACCTTCACTTGTTAACGCAAATTATTTCAACGCATGCTGCTTCTGTTACTGCAAATGATGGCCAAGATAATTTCAGGGGGCGTAACAAGGCAACCGTATAAAAAGCGCAAAAAAAAACTATAAATAAAAAACGAAATTACAAAAAAAAAATGGCAAAGCTAAGAGGGAGGAGTAAGGCAGGGCCGACCCGGAACTTGACGGTAATTAAAATTGATGTGAGCTCATTAAAATTTAAAAGTGCTGCCGATAAGTGCAAGTACCACGGAAGAAACGCATATAAAACCATGGAAATGTTAATTGAAATTCTAAGCAAAAAAGCAGGCAAGATAAAAAAATTGAGGGTAACATCAAATGAAACTCGTGCCGAGTATGAGAATTGTACATATACCAAGTCCTATATGTATATATTCTCAACAAGACAAAAATAACAGATCTATCTCTAATGCAAATCTAACTACTAAAACGAAATGAGTTCAATTGCATGCTAATGAAGCACAAGAATCAGCCTTTTGCGAGCTAAAGAAAAGAAAATTTTAATTAACGTATCTTATGTAGGTTTGGATTACTCTATGTATATTCGGATTCGTAACTAACCAATAAGGTAAGCGGTGCTGTTAATTTTCCTAATGAAATGACCATGATGAGCTCCAAAGTTGCCAACTATCCTTTATCTATTTCTTTCACACTCATGTGAAAGAACTACCTTTTTCTCATTCCTCGTTCATTCCTTCTATAGTTTCGGTCTAACATTCTGTCGCTTAAATTGAAAAATGTTTGTTTATTAAGAAAATGAATATATTAATAGAAAAGTCACTAATTTAGACTTAAATCTCAAATCTCCGTACGTACAATATAAAAAAGATCATTCAATTATCTGATAATCTACATGTATGCTCAAAATATATCAATAAATCACATAAATATGTTTCTTAACAAATGTTTCGGCTGGTTTCCTCAATGGCTTCTCTTATTCATTTTTCAACTATTCTGGCCACTTCAGTTGGCAATCATCGTCATCATTATCATCACGAATCTATAAGCGTATTGTGACTGAGTATTTTTTTTCTTTTTCTATTTTCAATGGGATACCACTTCAGTGGCAACTTGGTTACTAATTTTTTCCAATTGTATCCTCACAAAGAGTCAATATCTATGAGAGATCTCAATCCACTTGTAATTGTATCAATGCATTTTACTATACCAGTCAACAACAGCAGCAACAACAGTAACATAAACCACACTAATGAAGCCCATTGAAAATGCAATGGATTCTATGTATATATATGTACATACATATAGCGACAGTGTCGGACCCTTAGAAGGGGTTAATGACGAAAACCCCAAAAAAAAAAAAATAAACAGAGATTTAAGCTTTGGTCATGATTCGATATCAAGAATGATTTCACCTCCAAAGAGATACCGATTCGCCACAACAATATTAGAAGCTAGATCCGCCACTGTATGTACCGATATATGTTTATATATATTTCACAACTGAAGCTGGAGATGAAGATTTCCTCGCCAGCCATAGTCCCACTGGGATATTTCCGCTTGGCGTCGATTTTAATGGGCGCAATATTAATGACATTTCCATTGCATTTGGCAGCAATGGAAAAAAAAATCTTGTCAGCATAATTATGAGCTATCCCCCTCCGGACTTATGGGCCAAGATGATGATGAATGTCTAGCCATCTATCCATGAATGTATATACTTCTTTCTCTATGTCTATGTCTATCGTATCTATATGTATCTGTTTTTGTATGTCTATCGCTTGGCATTGGGCTTTCGGTTTGCTTTATTTACCCGGCCATCTTTTAATTAAAACCGCGCGCGTTTTTATGCTCTGACAGAGGGTATTATAAAATTGGTCAGATGTTTTGTTACGTGCAGAAGAAGGCGTTTCCTACCTCATTAAGTATATATGTATATTTTTGATCAGTATGCAAAGTTGAGTCGACAAGCCATGTTTGTCTATCTTAATAAAGACTACGCCCTCAATTTCAAAGCCATTGTGGTCAAACTTAATGTTTCAGCTTTTTAGGACAGAGGATACAAATTTCTTGGACAGGGCCTATTTTATTTGTGGTATACGAAAATTTAGTAAAAGAGTTGGAGTATCTCTAAGAAATTAAGTATTGAGATAGTCTTTGATGTGTACCATTATTTTTCCAAACTTCACTAAGATCGGCTTAATAGAATATAAGTTTTAGTCAAATCCTCTCGGCTTAAGCGCTGCAGATGCAACGCTGCCTGCAAGGGTATATATTCAATTCAATTCAAAATTAAAGAAAACATTTCATTTGGCTAGTGCGGAAGGGGCGTGTCAGCGGCCATGCAAATATATACACATATAAATGTACATACATACATATATAGTATATATGTGTGTGTGTGTGTGTGGGTGTTTTTAATGCCAAGTTAAAGTGCAGCAAGCTGTTGTTGTTGTTGTTTATTTATATTGTTGTATGTAGCCGTAGCATGCTTCAATGCATTTCCACTTGCCGAGCAACCAACCAAGAGCTCGAGGGGCAGTGGTAAAAATGGAGTTGCTGTTGTTGTTGATGTACCTTCAAGTACGCGGTACTGAGTACTGAGTACCAAGTACTGAGGATTGCACTAAGAGTATTATTTTTTTGCCTTTTCTTTACGTTTTCATGTTGGCATAATTGCGTCGTCCTCATCACCGTTGCAATTCTTTCATCAAAGTGCGCGCCTCATCAGCGCCAACAGAGAAACATAGAACAAAAAAAAAAAAACACACCCACGTTTTCCCCCCATTTGCCTTTTTAGCCTCTTCCCCTTGTGCGGTAATTAATACAAACTGCGATTTTTTATTTCGCCGCTTTTCAGAGTTGTAATTAAAAATGCCAAAAGTTTTTGCCTTTCCTCCTTTTCCGTTTTTTTTTTCTTTCTTTTAACTCTATGCTTTTTTGTGGCGATGCCAAATATGACTAACGAAACAAAAGAAAAAAAATATACATTTGAGAAAGGTTGGGGGAAAACCGCGTCAAAGCTAGCGCAATGCAAGTCCAGCTCTTTTTCATCTTAACCAAACTGTCTGTTTATCCAACGGGGTTTTGCCATTTCGTCTATATAATAAATAAAATACGGAATACAGAAACACTTTACTAAAGATAAGTTAATAAATTTCTCCATTGAGATTGATAAAATATTAAGTCTTTTGTTGCAATTTCAAGTTATATGGCAAAATATGATTTTCTAGTGGCTGGTTTGGCTTAACTCAAATATCCCATTTGATAACAACATTTCCACTGCTTTACCTAAAGAATAAGATTTATTTTTAATCACCTGAGAGTTGTCGCGTTATTCAACATCATTTACTTGTGGGATTTTCGTTTGTCCTGTCATTTCTGAGACTCCATAAATAATTGACGAAAAAAAAAAAAAAAAAAAAAAAAAAAATAAAGTCAAGACATGGATTCGGACTCTGCCTCCCCCATCTCCAAAATTGGTTTGACCAAACTGGCAGAGACAACTGCCAAACAGTTTTGCCGTCAATCAGGGTAAGAAACAAAAAAGAAAACCCACTCACAAACCAAACCAAAAAAAAAAAAAAAAAACTGCCAACTAGCCATAAATTTAGAGAGGCCGAAATACAAATTAAATTAAGCAGCAGCAGGCAAGACAAAAGGCGGACTTGCTGCAATTTACAGAAAAACTGCCAACAAATCAAATTGCTATAAAATCGTGGAGGGAGCCGAGAAGAGGCGCTGCTGCTGTTAGCCAATTCCCGCGTTGACAATTGCATTGCGGTGGTGGTGGCGGCAGCACCAATAGCAACAGCAGCAACATCAACTGAGTAAATAATTTCGTCTTGCCATAAAAAGGCTGCCAAAGACAACGACAACGACTCCATGTTCACTTTTGGACGGGGGAGTGGGCCTACAGGATGATAGGGGCACTGGGTAGCTGGCCTGTCAATTGCTTGGAGATTGATGCCCCTGGATAATAGCGACGCGAACAATTTGCAGACGACAACACGCCACAGACGGAATACACCAACGGTGGTCCGGCAATGGACAACTCCGTCCACCACATGACAACTCTTTAGGCCGCGTGCTTTGTAACGGGATTTTTTGTGATTTCTTTTGAGCAAGCGATTTGCCCAAAAATGGTTTGGACGCGACAGCCAAAGTGTTGACATGGCCCGGACGGGTGACAACAACGGCGCATGCGTGACAGGCCACCTCACTTGAAGGAGTCTCAGATGAGATGCGATGCGATGCGATGAGATGAGATGCAATGGGATGCAAAGAGTAAGAACCGAATTGGCCGAAAAAGATGTTGTCAATATTGAATATGGTAAAATCTTCCTTATTGCCGCTTGAAACAATGAATGTTTGACAAATTTCTAGTTGTTGCCATTTGCTACCTTCCCTCAATTAGCCAAGTGGCTGCAACAAGAATTGAAGAAAGAGGCGCACAGCATAGTGAGGTCAGTGGAGGGGGATACAACAGCTGCTATGCCTGATGCATAGACAAACCTAGACAAAAGCTGCATTGTCTGGTCACATAACAACTGTTGTTGCAATTGCTATTGCTATTGCTGCTGCTGCTGCAGCGACAGGATGCAATAAAACGCAGTCAACTGGCTTTGACTTGTGCAGGTGCATCTGCATCAAATGTTAGGCTAAGTTCTCTTTTTCCTTTCGTTTCCTCAACATGTTGCCAAGTCATTAACTTGAGCCTGGCTTGGCTTTTGTTACATGTTTGTGATTACAACAGAAGAGGACAAAAAAGAAAAATATATATACACAGAGAGGAGAATGAGGGGAGGCCCATCTAGGTGGGGTGTATAACAAAGAACCGTCCAGGACATGGACATGTTGTCGTTGGTAGTCATCATCAACGTTGCTGTTGCTGTTATTGTCGTTGTTGTTGTTGTATAATTGCAAAGAGTATGGATGAATGACAGTGGTAGTAGCGGTAGCGCCTTGAGCGTTTAGGCCATTTGAAAATTTTTTTCGCCGGGGTGCGAGAGCAGCAACCACTTCGAGTTGTTGTTCTTGTTGTTTTTGTTGCTGCTGCTGCCTCTTAATGCATGCCACGCCATTGTCTCGTATGCTCATGTGCGAAATTTTTTTTTTATGGCTAAAAGAAAACAACCCCCAAGTGGCACACACACACTCACTCATACATTAATGTATCCATGTGTGAGTGTGTGTGTGTGTTGGCAATGTCAACTGGGGCGTCTACAGGCTGCTAAGTGCACTTGCCCAGCATTTCTCTTGCTTTTCCCATCCATTTTTATTTTTTTCAGCGTTTTTTTCGCTCACCCTCTATTCCATATATGTACATATGAGTTTGGGTATTTCTGTGTGCGTGTGTGTGTGTGTGTAGCTTTTCTTTTTAGCTTTCGCCATGAATACATAATGCCCTGCACTTGAGGCGAACGTCGTCTCAATCTCGTTTTTGTTTTTCGTTTCTTTTTGCCTTTCTCGCTTGTATCTCATTCCATGTGTGGCATGTGACAAAAGCAGCGGCTAATTCAAATAGCAGGCTCTGAGATTCTTGTCCGTTAGATAAATGCATTCCATTCTATAAATGTTGCCAAAGGATTCAAGACCCTGCATCCATCCCCCTTTCGCTCACCTACTTTCTATAACCCTCTCTTTTTCTGTGTGTGTGTCGCCTTCCGATTCCAGTCGGCCGGAAAGTAATTAAAATCTACGCTTAAGTGCAGCTCTTCAAAATGCAACAAAACAACAAGAAAAAATGGGGAAAAAACACGAAGAATACGGAAAATGGAGAGAAGGCACATAAATAGTTTATTGTCGAGCTTTATACTTTGAAATTAAAAGCAACCAGACGATGGATACGGCGATACAATACACATATGCACTTAAATGCACATGTCATTAAATTTCCATCCATCTACTTTAAGCTACTGAAAAATGCAATTCAAAAATTTGTATTAAATGATTTAAATTGAATTTAGATATTGTAGATTGACAAAAATGGAATAAAATATATGTATAAAAGAATATCCGGCCAAGTCGATGAAGAAATGCAATCAAAAATGGTCATATTTATACGATCAGGTTCAATTTGTTTTAATTGATTGATTAATTAAAAGTATGAAAGGGAGAAACATAGACATTAAGTAGGATTCAATCAACGGTTAAGGTGACTTTGCTATCAAATTTCCTCTTCCCCCATTAGAATGAAATTCGAACGACTACTACCATGAAAATTCTAAGGATAATTATTAAAGCAAACTTAATAAATCAACTTCTTACTTTGTTTGAAAAAATCATATATTTTTACCATGCTGTGCTTGTACTCTAACTCCTCCTATCGGCAGGATAGGATTCTCTGTGGGAATTCGGAAAGCTCTTTTTAATCTATTTGAAAACGAAATCAATGATAAAAAGCTTTTGCTCCTTGGTGGAAACTGTTCCCAGATCTAGTCCTGTGGCGGCCTCATCAAATAGAACGCAAACCTTAAAAACTAGAGCACGGTGGCGCCACCAACACAGAGAGATAAACATAGAATGATTGCAGAGTATAACGATTTCACTCACAACATCATCGCCCCATGAGTTTCACTCAAATGTGAGTCTAACTCAAACTCAAACTCAATTATTGCCCCTAACTAATGAGGGGAAACCTACAAAACATCGCAGGAGTCAAATTTGCTCTAAGTGAGTGAGTTAAATAACAAGAGGAGAGCGAGTGAGAGACAAATTGAGAGTTTAAGGGTGAGTGGGAGAGAGAGTGTAAGGGAGTGAGCCACTCTCATCCCTGTGTACATAAGCCAAAGGACTCCTGCATATTTGAATACGAGAGTGTGCCTTTGTTTGATGGGGTTCCTTTTTGTTTTTGTTGGCAGCTGTGCTAATTAATCGAAACTTGCATTTGAAAAAAAAAAATTGGTTTGGAAAATAAAATGTTGCAAAATTGTTGCAGCGACACACACGCATGACACACACACACACTCTACAGAATAGATAACAGAATGATTGTTGCCAACGATGATGATGATTTCCGTGGAGTTAATGGCAAAGTATCAAGCCATTATCATCAATAGATCATCTCATTTTATTTTGCGAAAATGGAAAGAGTTTTCAATATGTTGCAAAACATTTTCTACATTGAAAACTTTTACTTGCCACACGCAGCTGCTGGAAAAAGTTCTACGGAAAACACACGGACACATACAAACACACACACAGTTCAAAATGAAAAAAATCAACGTCATAGTCCTTATCCTTATCCTTTGCTTCAGGCACAAGTTCAATTCCCAAATGCAAACTGCAAATGAGTAAAAAATTGTCCGTATCGAAAGAAGAGCAAGGCAGAGGCTAAGAGGGAAGTCAAAGTTGGGGGGCCCATCCAACGTCTCCCTGTGAACTGTGAAAATTGAAATGAAAATTACCCATTGTGGCAGCAGCATTTCAATTTGAGCTGCCATTTTGCACGTGCCCCGAGATGCTATGCTTGCTGGCTGGCTTTCTCCTTGTGCTTTGCTAATGGGCCGTGACTTAACTTCACTCCGCTTCACTTCACTTCACCTCCACACTCTAATCTCCATTTCCAGCTTCAGGTCCACGTAATCTGGCCAACAGCCTTTGCCGTCTTTATTTTTTTGTTTTTTGCATTTCATTTCATGCCAAGCAAAGTCCACGTCCGACTTTATTAGTTATTTTCTGCTCAATTTGTGCCCGAAGAGGCAGGATAACAAGAAAAATTATTTTCATTTCATTCAACACATTCATAATGAAAGAAAAGAATCATCGACAACAAATGGATGTCGATGTCGATGTGAAGGTGGTGAAGAAGAGGCTGGAGATGGAGGTAGTTGGTGGAGTCCAGTCTGAATGGTTTTTGGTCTGGTCTTTGGAATCCATTCATTGGCACTCGAGCTTGCCTGCTGCTCTCATTGTCCATTAGTCACGTTTCACTGTGACATTTGGCATTATTTCTCTGCCATTTTTTTTTTGCAATTCATGTTGATTAGCGGTCAGTGAAGGTCGACAGAGGCGGCAAGCAAGTGATTCTATGAGAAGATTTCCAGCTGCAGATTTCGAGAGGGCAGGTGAGAAACTTTACAGCTCTAACAGCTAATTAAATTGACAGTCCATCACTTTCACGGTAAAAAAGAAGTTTTTCAAAAAGTTTACGCACAATTATCAACACTTTCGTGATGAGACAGAAAAACTTGACAGACACGCCTACTAAATTAATTTCGCCCCCATTCTCCTATAATTGTATTGTTGGATGACTATAAAAGTCAAATGCTTTGGGGCGATCCAGTAGTTTATTTAACTTTTAAACATGAGCAAGTCTTTGGTCGAAACACCACGCACCTTCGAGGACATGATGCGTATGCCAGTTCTCTTCTATCGAAGCATTGGCGAGGACATCTATGCCCATCGTTCAAGAAATCCATTGAAATCGCTTTTGTTGAAAACTTACTTATATGCGGGCTTTATTAATTTCAATCTCCTGGTGATTGGTGAACTGGTCTTCTTCTACAAGTCACTGCAGGACTTTGAGACAATTCGTATGGCCATTGCTGTGGCTCCTTGCATTGGTTTCTCTCTGGTGGCGGATTTCAAACAGGCAGCCATGGTAATGCATAGGAAATTGCTTATAGAGCTGCTCAACGAACTGGAGGATATGCATCCAAAGACTCTGGAAAAACAGCGTGACTACAAAATGCATCAATTTGAACGGACCATGAAGCGGGTGATCAATATTTTTACATTCCTCTGTTTGGCCTATACAACAACATTTTCATTTTATCCGGCCATTAAGGCGGCGGTTAAATATAATTTCTTGGGCTATGAAATATTTGATAGGAATTTTGGTTTCCTCATTTGGTTTCCATTCGATGCAACGAGAAATAATCTCATCTATTGGATAACCTATTGGGATATCGCCCATGGGGCATATTTAGCTGGCATTGCCTTTCTGTGTGCCGATTTACTTCTGGTTGTAGTAATAACGCAACTTTGTATGCATTTCAATTATATATCGATGCGCTTGGAATCACATCCCTGCAAGCGAGATGGTAAAGAGGCGGACAAGGAGAATATTGAATTCTTAATACAAATGATACGCTATCACACAAAGTGTCTTAAGTGAGTTCTTTTTAAACTTGGAATACGACATGAAGTATCTTTCTTTCTTTTTCTCTCTTTGTAGTCTCTGTGAACATGTTAATAGTCTATATAGCTTCTCGTTACTTCTAAACTTTCTAATGGCCTCCATGCAGATTTGTTTCATTGCCTTTCAAGTGACTGAATCTACACTGGAAGTGATTCTTATCTATTGCATCTTTTTGATGACTTCAATGGTTCAGGTGTTTTTGGTTTGCTATTACGGAGATGAATTGATAGCAGCGGTAAGATTATGTCGCCTTGTTCCCAGCTGGTTGTCATTTCTCATTTTCTCGCAGAGCCTGCGAGTGGGCGATTCGGCGTATAATCAAAAATGGTTTCAGTGCAGCAAAAGCTATTGCAAAATGTTGAAATTATTGATTATGCGTAGCCAGAGACCCGCTGCCATAAAGCCACCCACGTTTCCACCCATTTCTCTGGTTACCTACATGAAGGTAAGCAAGAGCTAATCGCATTTATTGTGATTAATTGATTACTTAACTAAATTTTCAGGTGATAAGTATGTCGTATCAGTTCTTTGCCTTGCTCCGAACCACCTACAAGGATAACTGAGTTTCATAATCTGTGATGATCCAAGATGAACTCGTCAATTTTCTTGCCCTAATTTTGACCCAAATCTAGCTGAATTAGTGCCGATATCTTAATTACCCGAAGTAATACTAAAAGATAAAATTGGATATTGGTTTTTAGTGATACAACTGCAATATTAGATTAGTTTTAAACCGTTTTAATATTAAAACTGCAACCAAAATTTCTTAAAATACTTTGAAACTATATTTTCTTATACTTAGGATACCGAAACTTTAAACGCAAGAAACCATTTTAAACACTTTATCTAAAATTAAAGCGATTTCAGTTATTTTCAAAACTTTTAAAATTAAAAAAGGGACTTTCTGGTTCTCAATGAAGAAGATGAAAAACAACAACAACAGTGGGCAATTTTTGTTTTATTTTTGCTAGTTTTTTAATTATTTTAGATTTCAGTTTACCTTATTTTTAACCAAACCATCTCTTCAATTTTGCCTCATTTCCAAGTTCTCGTAAGATTTTTGAATTATTTGAATGTTGGAAATGACAATTTCTTAATTAAATAAATTATTTATGCCTTCAACTGCCTCCAATATTCTATCTTTCTTTCTCTCTTTCTCTTTATATAAATGTAATATGAAAACTATAAAATATTTCAACTTTTGAAATCAACTGACAAATAAACTTGAAAGAGAAAAAGGAATTGATTTCTCATCGCAAGAATTCAGAGATGTCTTTCATTTCATTTCACACAATTTTCGACTGAATAGTGTTAGTCAGATGTTAATCAATAAGGACTACAATCCTGGAAAATAATTTACCCACTGGAATTAACGCCCATCTCTTGTCATAGATGAAACACTCTAATTATACATGCTTCTTTCTTTGCTTTGCTGGACATTTTAAGATTTTTGCACTCTGACCAATTGTTGAGTCCAAAAGCATTAAACTTAATGACGCCCTCGACACGCTTTGAGAATATTTAATTAAAAATCGCATTTAAGAATTAATAAGCTTAAATTGAAACCAATAGCGCCTGGCCGAGCACAAACGAAATGCCAGTCAAAAAAACAAAAAGAAAGAAGCCATAAAAAGCGTAGAGCACACACACACACACAAAGCAAACAATTTTTCAAAAGGAATATTACTGCACCAATAAGAAGAAGCGAAAGAAAAATAAGAACAAAAATCAAGAAGAAAAAAAAACAACGACCCCCAATGGCCACATCAACACTCCCCACACATTTCGACCTGGGAGCTTGAATCCCGGGACCTGAAACCTGGAACTTTGCTGGCGTGGTGGTAATAAAAGGAACAACATAAAACGCAATCACAATCATCGACAATAATCTGGCAAAATAAAGCGAAAAAAAAAAACAAAAAATGCTTATTATAAAATTTTACAGTTTTTCGATGAGCGACGGGCAGCAAAAAAAAAAAAACAAAAAAAATAAATACCCTTAGTACAGGAAAGCAAAAAGAAAAGGCAAAAACCAAAGGCAAAACAGCAATGGCAGCAGCATCCAACAGGCAACATTCATCCATCCATCCATCCATCCATCCATCCAGCCAGCCAGCAATGGCTTTTCAAAATCATAATGGCAGCTAGTAACAAGAGTTTTGTGTACAAATAAGTGGAAAAAAAAATTGCCAGAGCCATTGAGTGGGTGAATGGGTGGTTGGGTGGCAAAAGCGATCGGAGTTGTAGCTGGCAAATACAACGTCAGCACGAGCATCCTTCTCCTCCTCCCCTCCAATCCGTTCTCAGACTCGGCACGTCACGCGCGACCACTTAAAAAAACCTTGGCCATCCACAGAACTTACCCACCCATTCACCCACCTCAAAGCAAAAGCAACCCAAACCATCCATCCAGTCAGCCATCCAGCCATCCATGCCTTGCTGCATTTTCCCTTAACAGGCCGTTAGTCGTTATTATTTTGGTCCATTGACGCTGCGGGCCATGACAGGACCATGGCTATGTAAAGAACGAAAAAAAAAACACCCAGTGAGTCGGAGTTCTTCTCAATGTACATAAATTCTACGTATATATATATATATATATATATCTGTGTGTGTATGTATGTACATATGTACATATATAGTGAATGAGAGAAATGGAGAGAGATATAGCATAAGCTTGAGTGAGAAAGAGAATGGTGAGGGAGGAGAAGGAGGAGGAGGAGGGAGGAAGAGTGGTGAAGCAAACTGTTAGCAAAGAGGGCATGGGCCACAGTCACATTATGTACCACCACCCCCGACTCTGTGTGTGTGTGTGTGTTGCCTTGTGCCCTGTGCCTTGTTAGCCACCCCCGTGGACGCTGATGTCCCGTATTGGAATCGCGTTCTCGTCTCGTTTTGCCTCCCATCATCTGGGTTGAGTTGAGCTGAGCAAAGTGCGCGCCAGGAGCAAGGGAAGAAAGCAGAAAGGAGGGCAAAGCGCGCGCACTCTCGGCTATGTCAGGCACCACCAGGAGGGCAATTTTTATAATTTTAGTCTCGTTTGCTTTGAATTTATTTTTATTTTTTCTACGTTTTTTCCGCTCTCGCTTGCACTCATACTCTTTCCATTTGTTTTTGTGCTTGCTCCCTTTCTCTCTGTACGCTCGACTGGCTTGACTCCTCCTCCTCCTGATCCTGCTCCTGCTCCTCATCCTGTTTATGGCTGGCGCTGCTGTGGCTTGAACTTCTTTGGCATAATGTTTCGCAGTTGCGGGAGGTTATACTACACATACAAACATACGTGTATGTGTATTTTTTCTAACATTTCTTGTCAGCTCTACACATACAGAGGCAATGGCACACACACAGATGTATTTATGATTTTGTATTGGTTTCATTTGACGCCTTTTTTTTGCATACAAAATGGCGTTGGTTGTATTGATTTTTGATTTGTCTAGGCCAATGTGATGATGGAATGGATGGAATGTAATGATATATATCTTGTGTGGGTGTGTGTGTGTGTGTGTGTGTGTCTGTGTGTATGTCTATGTGGCGTCGCAACTGTACCTAATTTTTTTCCTTTTTTATGCTATTAATGAGCCTTCATGTTTCTTTTACAATGTAGATTCAATGCCCAATTATCAGGACACTTCTTCCTTCTCTCTTGCTCTCTCGTGCGGTCTCTTTTGGTCTGTCTGCCTTTTGACCCATCCTGCTGGCTGCTCATATTTCCTGTCTCATCTTGTCAGGGCAAACATTTTTCATTTGGCTTATATTGAAAAATCTTGTAACGTCCTGTCACACTCACACACTCAGACACACCTACATACACCTCCAACTCCCCTCTGCTACAACTACGTAAATACGTGAAATCTTTTTTATTTTGTTTAACAATTTCACTCATCAGCTTTTAATTTAATGCGTTTGGCATACCCTTTAAAACATGACGAACAAAAATAAAACGAGGGCATATATAATCTTTCCATAAATTGATTAGAAATCAACAAAGTGTAGCTTGGATTTTGAAGCCATGAAAGTGAGGGAAACCCGACTGATGGTCGCCAATTAACTCTTTGGTTTTCATTTTCCGCCTTAATTGGTATCTCAAAGTCGGCTACCCGACTCGGTTATGGCTGTTGTTGTTGGGTTGGATTTTTTTATATTTCGTATTCTGTCTTTAGAGACGAACTGGACAGGTCCCATTCTCCATGCTCCTTGCAAGGACTGAACAAAAACAACATAGTTGCCGTTGCCGCTGCCTTTGCCTTGAAAGATGGACAAGACTCTCTTGGCGGCCACCACCGATGCTCCATTTGTTCCGCCTTGGCAACGCTAATGAGATCCGAGAGTTGGAGTGGTGGCAACTTTCCATTACGTACAGTTTTTTTCTTTCTTTCAGGACTTTTTGTGCTCGTTCATTCTTCTTGACATTTTTTTTCCCAATGTCCTTGTTGTTGTATTTCATTTCAACCTTTGTGCCGGGAGAAAGAATCGTTTGCAATGGCATTGCTTTAGTTGGAGAGGATTGCATGAGGGTGTGTGTGTGCGTTTGGGGCGGGGAAGGGGGGTACAGCAAATGTCCTTTTGGCTTGTTAAGAAAATGTCGCTCTCTAATGCCCGACAAGTTGCTCCTTGCTGCTGGTGAGACGACAGCCATGATGAGGGACCAAAGATTGGCGAAGGGAATGGAGAGACACGACTGACTTGTCGTCGTCGTTGATGTTGCCATTGCCGTTGCTGTTGCTGTTGCTGTTGCTGCCTTCGCGCTCTTAAATTAGAAAAATGTAAATTTATTTTAATTAAGATAAATAAGTAACAAAATGTTTTATGGAAATTACATTAACAACGTGGAGACAGGGGCGCCTTGTGGGGTGTCCTGGGCGGTGTTCTTGGTGCTGGCATTGGCATTGCTATTGGGCATGAGTATGGGAGATGGGAGATTTTTAGTGCCATATCGCGAGTGGATGATGGGTAAAGTTGCTTTCGTTTCGTTGCTATTACTTCAAGAGGCGACACACTCCAAAACAAGGCACAGACACGAGGCACAAGAGAGCCAGAACGACCGCAGGACATGCAGGATGAGGGCAAGGCAAGAGAGGGGGTGGACCGGCGACTGCTTTAGCATGCAAATACACATAATCAGCAAGCACTGCCATAAGCCCGCCCACTCCAAACTCCACCTCCACCCGCCATCACCACCGACCCATTCAGCAATCGCAACATAAAAATTAAATTATTTTTTTCCATTTTGTGTATATGCAGACATTTTGTTTTTATGGCTTTGTTGAAAAGTTTGAATCCAATCAAAAGTGTGTGTGAGAGTGTAGCTCCTATTCATTAATAACGATCGATTGCTGATTTTTATGTTCAGTTTTCTTTTTTGTACTTTTCATATATTTTCCACATTATTTGTTACAAATGCATACACACACACACGCACATGTAGCCATACTTTTCACAGCGACTGTTATCGACACTCCTATCCCTTTCTCTCTCCTTGTCTCTCTCCTGGTCTTGTTTAAGTGGTTTGATGGATGTTGTTGAAACTTTTAATTGATGCCCAGGAACCAAAAAACTTTGCAATTAATATTATTATGTGGGGCTGTTTTGTTTCCTGACATTAATCAGATAATTAAAAAAAACAACTACATAAAAAATAACACAAATTGCATTAAGCTTGCCAATAGCCGCAACAACAAACACAATACAACACCATTAACAAATTGCAAAACAAATTCAATTGATAAAATTGCCACAACTAATTAGTACTTTTCATTTAATTTGGTTTGCACTTCAAAACAGTTTGCATATACTGCAGTTCAACAATTTGTAACACAATCAGCATCTCAAATATTTTGTTTCATAAAAGATGAAGCATTCATTTCACAATGTTCTAAGCATAATATACTAATCTTTGTCAGATTATCATGAAAAATACCACTGTGGATTATCCTTTTCTTTTTGTTGATCAGAAATGCTTGTCTAGATTTTGACCTTATTTAAGTTAATCAAAACTTACTAACTTATAAGATTTTAAATCATAGGCAGCACAAAAGGTGAGCAGGTTGTCTGTATAGCTATTTCAAGAACCACCAAGTTCTATAATCAAATATAGGCTTACAAGGGAAGTTCACTATTCTCTATATATTTCTTAAACCCGCATTTGAAACTATATCCTGTGACACATGATGGCAGTTTTCATATGATATGCAATAATTGATTATTTTACTCAAACTACGATTTAATGTTAACAAAAAAATGTCTTTCTATTAAGTGAATCGTTAATCGTTTAATGTCTCCTATAATGTTATACAACAATTTTTGACACAGGTTTTAAAATAAAATTCATATTTCAAAACCTACTATCTCAGTTTTATCTATAGAGAACATAAAAAAGGAAATATTTTAGCTATCAATAGCAAATGAAAGCCTTTAAAACGTTTTACCTACGGGCGAAGGTGACTTGGACTTAAAATTCGAGATGAGCTCAACTTTCTACGTATAAGCTTGTCTATATTGTTTCTTTTTTGTTGCTTGAAAAGATAAGCAGACTGCCTTTTGCCTGCCTTCCCAATTGTCCATATTACTCTCTCTTGATTCATAAATACAAGTGCATACTAAATATTTTTTCTAATTCCTGTTGCTTGTAAACTTAACAAAAAATCAGAGGAACTGCGCTAACTTCGACCACGTCAAATTTTGTATACCCTTGCAAGTTTTGTCTTACTCTTTCCCGAATGTTTGCGAATGTTAACAGACAAATGTTTCATTTAGAACCAATCGCGACAAAAGTAATAAAGTTATCGACAAAAGTCACTGTTTTCGACCGATGGTTCCTATGGGAGCTATATATATGATATAGTCACCCGATCTTGATCATATTTGGCACAGCCTTTTATATCTGAGCTTATATCTCACCAATATTAAATTCCATGACAAAAGCTCAGAAAATAATGAAGTTATTGAGAAAAGTCACAGTGACTTTGCCGTTTGTATGGGAGCTATATGATATAGTGGTTTGATCCGGCTGAATCCGAGGCAGACGGACGGATGGACAGACGAACGGACGGACATTTGCTATTTGAACTCTTCTCGTCGTGCTGATCAAGAATATATATACTTTATATAGTCGAAGACGCTTCCTTCTATGCAATTCTAGGCAAAACGAATATACACTGCGCGTCATCAGGTTAGCGCCCCCCTCCTCACTACATGTTTTTTCTAAATTTTACTTTCCTATTGTATTATAGTATATAAATGTTTGTATAACTTTTTTGCAAGGGTATACAAAATAGTTGTGGATTACAACTTTTCGAAACTGAAAATATTTGGTAAGGTTTACAAGACTAGAGTTGGCCGAACTACAGGTCAATTATGAAATGGTTTTCTGTTTAAGATAACGCCCATTATCCCGGATAATTTTAACATTTTCTTGATCGTGTTTACGTAAGCCACTAGTTACTGTTACTAAGTCCCTGATGTAGTAATGCAATTTTGATGAATCTCTTCTACTAAGACAACAACTCCATTGGAAATTTCTTCATTTACTCAGACAAAAAGTGTTTTTTTTTTAATGGGACACAGCCGAAAATATTTCCTAGATCCATCCATTTATACGATTGACGAGCTCAATTTGTTTTTTGAGAAAATAATTCGATCAATGTCTTCATTTACGAACTTCTTCGATTACGAACACTTGCCTTTTTTCATTCGAAGCAATTAAAATAGATTTTACAAACAATTGACATCGAAAGGGCCAAAGATAATCTTTTGTTCGCCCAGTCTTTGTTTCTATTTCTGATATCGTAATACCACTTGGGGAAAGTGTTTTGTTTTGGCAAATTTTTTTTTATTTTTTATTTGTAGTATGTATTTTGTATTAGATACTCGTATAGTCGTCGCCATTTGTTGGCGGATAGACGGCGGCCCACTTGTCCAGTGAGCTTAATGGTTTAAATATTTACTCGTAATTAAAATTCAGCTTTATGCACATCACATCATCAAGTGCATAATCACAGCTCTGTCGAGGCCATTGAGACAATTTTAATTTTTTCCTCCTTATGGCAATGCTTTCACTCAGCTGCAGGGCCAACTGGCAGAACATGACAGGCTAGGGCAGAACTGGAGAAAAGAATTAGAGACTGGGGCGATGGGGGCGGCGGCGGCATCGGCATTAGCCCGTTGGGCTGGGTAAGCAACTGAAGATTATGTCGCCCCCAAAGTAAATGAAACTTATGCACAAATTACACAAGTCAGTTGACTGGCATCCTCTTCTTGGTATACCGTCTGCCCCCTCTGCGGCTGACTTTACAGTCGAGGCGGCATTGCTTCAGCTGCTTGTTCTTCTGGCTTTGGTCCTGGTGCTGGTCCTGGTGATGCTGCCACGCTCATAATTAAAACTGGCGCTGAATGAAATCGCATAAAATGAATTAAACATTTTAAGGCTATTTAGGGGCGATGGAGGTGTAAGTGTGGATGCCACGCGCTCGGATGGGGCATATTGCTCTTGGGACAATTGCAGCGTTAAATGAAATATTAATGGCATAGATGTCAGCAAGGAGCAACAGACAGAGAGAGAGAGAGAGAGAGAGAAAGAGAGAGCTAAAGTCTCTGGCTATAATAAAGCTTTCTTTTGTCCCATGGAATGGGACAAAATATGAGGGATAAAATCTATGTAGAATGAGTTGGTTTTAATGATTTTTTCTCCACACATATACACACACACACACACAGAACTCTCCGAAAACATTTTTCAAGTGCATCATTATTTGTTGCAAAATGTGCCACGGCGATGGGATAAAGGAGATCGAGATCGGGAGTCAGGGAATGGGAATTGGGATTGAAAGTGGTGTGTGTATGCGAATTCAATGCGCTGCATTTTTAATCCCGACGCAAGGTTTTTTTTTCAATGCCTCAACTCAAGTGCATGGCACACCCATTCATACACCCATTCAAACCCGAAGACCCGCCTCCACGGCACTTCATATGCAAACATTTATGATGAGGCGCGAGTTCCAGCAGCAGCAGCAGTAGCAGAAGCTGAAACTGGAGCTGGTAGAGATGTGGCGGCCTGTGGGCACACACAAAGGTAGCCCGCCAGCTTTTGTTTTTCTCCAAATGCATGTGTGTGTGTCGAGTGCAGGCCGCATCATAATGGGATGTCTGATGAAGCTCTTAGTCGGCATAATTACTTTTTTTCCTCCTCGTATTTTTTCCTGTGCTCCCGCAAGTGATACTCTCTGCGGTCTATGGGGGGCCATATTCCTCTTTGTTCAAAAAAAAATAAAATAAATAACCATAACCAAAAATAGAAATTGCAAAAAGTTTTAGAATCATATTGAAATGCATTTTTTGGCCGAATTCCTTGAATAATGCTAATGAGTTAAGTCTTTAAGCGAACAGCTGGAGCTCGATCCTTTGATTGCCAACCACTTGAATGCCAATTAAAAACGTGTAAATAATTTTCAACAATTACATAACCATACAATGGCCATGAATACATTAAAGAAAAAGTGTATACAGAAGTGAGACAGAGAAAGAGAGCAAGGTAAACGATGTCGACCTGTAGCAGGCAGGACAAGAATTATGGCAACTGCATTAGCATAAGGTTAAGGATTTTCGAGTGCGGCAAGGTTTGACGCGGGTTAAGAGCAAACAGCAAGCAGCCACATAGCAGCAAACGGAATATAGTGAAAGAAAAGCATAAATCGTGGGAAACAAACGAAAGCAACGAATATTCAAATTAGATGAATGTCACTTCACACACACTCACACACACTCACACACACTCACACACACACACACAAGGACATACACAGGACATATAACAAGAGAACTGTGGCACTCATGGGCTACAGTTTTGTCAACGCGCCATAAAAGGGTGATTGTGTTCTCACAATGTGGCAAGGATCAGCCTAGCTAGGATAAATGGATGGATGAATGTTTGGTTGGATGCTGCACGTCTTTTCAAGCTACCGCTGCTGTCCCTACTTTTATCCTTTCCCTCTCATCCGTTCCAGTTCTAGTTGCTGTCCCATCGTAACCCTTTTTATAGTTGTAGAAATGATTTTCCACCCAAAAACAGAAAATGTTGCTTGATTGAAATTTTACCTGAAATTTTGTTTTAAAAAACTTATTTAGCCGCCTGCAGCTGCGGTCCATAAGGATTACCGTTTCATTTCGTTTTTGTGTTTTTTTTTTCCATCATATTTATTGAAATATTTTTTCATTGAAAAAAGTACCAAAATATTATGAATGAAAACCGGTTAAACCAGTCCAAAAAAACAAAAACCAAATCTTTCTCCGCTCTCTAGCAATCCCAATTCCGGATCCGGAGCCAGTCCATAGCAATTTACTTCTTCACCCTTTTCTCTGACATGATCGCAATCATCTGTTATATTCATATATTACTTCAGTTCAGCTGTCCAGAATTTGTTTGCTACCACACTTCTACCTCCCTCCACCCACTATTTACTATGCACTCCCGCCAAAAGAAAGAAAACTAACCCAAATCCAATCTAGAACCAAAACCTTACACTGACAGCTGGGATGAATTTTCCCATATCGCCAAAAAGACCTCCCAAAAACGGGCAACTTAATTTACGCTGAAATCCATTTGACTTTATCTGACATTCCAATCAAGCCGTCTAAAAAATTTGTAACAACACCAACGAAACAAAAAAAATAATAGAAAAAAATTATAATAAAAAATTTCTAGAAGCAACAACGGCACGTCATACAACTTTTGCTACAAATTTTCTATATTTCCATTTTTTTTGTCCTCATTTTTTTGCCTCGTTTTTTTTTTCTTTTTTTTTTTTTTTTGATGATGCCCTGGTGATGATGATCATCATCGTGGGGTGGTAATGGCCCACCCCTCGCTGATTTCACGTATAAAAATAATTCAATTGTTCCTCGCAATAGCCAAAGAGACTCGGAAAATTAAAATAGTGTGGCAGAGAAAAAGAACAGGAAAAAAAACAGATAAAAAAACAACATAAAATACAAAAAAATCTCATATATTTTAGGAATATGGCATCGAATTTGTCATACCCTGAAATAAATTCTGTTTAACTTTAACATATATTTTTATTATTTCTTAATATCGTGCATATAAATTTTTCAAAGTTTTACCCTGTGTGCCTTCTTTGTTAGCTCAAATACTAAACTATTGAAGTGAATTTAAACCGAGGGCCATTTGCCAAGATCAACCAATCAATTACAGCGAAATTTAATTACTTCTTAGAGTGCCTGGTGTACCCATTCAGACTGTAGGGTATTAAAGTCTCCCTGAATTACCAGCAATATGTGCTGCGTATATACGTAAAGTTCGTCGGGTTTCCTTTTCTCTGTGCTTTTCGTCCACACGCAAATAATATCCAGCAAGTTTTTTTTCCTCTTTTTTTTATTAAAATTTGTTTCGTTTCTTTCTGCATTTTTTTTTTTTTATTTTTATTTGAAATCACATGCTGACATATTCCTGCTCAACAGAAGAAACCTTTTTTTTTTTTTAAAAAAGGAAAAAAACGTTGTAATTTTATAGTCAAACTGTAACAGTTTTTTCTCTCTCTTTTTGGGGTGAACAAAATAAATGAAATTTAACAAACAAAAAAACAAATGAAAGAGAACAAAAAAAAAACGCACAGTTTATGCTCTATAAATTTTAATGTAAATGGCTTTACGGTCGCTTTTGCCAGGGCTCTACGCTTGTTAGCTTAAAAGCGCATTGTTACTTAGAGCCATTCACTGACAAGCTGTCGGATCCGTTTTGTGTTATAAATTTTGACTTGTTATTCTGAAGAGCAGGAATAAAAAAAGGCAGAAGCAAAAAACAAGACAATATCTGATTTAAATATGCGTGTGATTCAAATTGAGAGAGGGCACCATTTATATGGGGATATAGGATGGACCGAGCGAGGATTCAAGCTTATAAACCGAAATCATTTAAAAACTAGAAGTATCAATTGATTGTAGTTGAAATAGAAAGTCAAAATGAAGAACTATTGAGCAATTATCAATTAATGTCAAAGAGAAAATAGAATGAAGAATAGAATTGATTTTTATCAGGCGCAGTCGAATTATCATAAGATTTAGAGCTCGATCGTAAGCATACTTTGAGTCTATAAAAATGAATGTTTTTGATTATAGAAATCGAATTTTTTATTATTTAATAAATGGTTTCAAAAATAACTAAAATAGTTGGCGAAATGCAATTTATCCTATTTAGTTGTGGCACTATCTGAACGAAACTTTATATATAAAGTTGTTGGTAATAAAACCTTGTCAGAATCAGATGAATCGGAAGACTATAGTCATTAAGCAGTAATGGTAATGGCAGTAATAGTAGTTAAAAGTAATAATCAGAAAGGATAATCACAAATATAGACCAACGAGTAAAATTTCTAAACCTACTTACTACTATATACTTACTACTTACCACTATAGTCGACAGTTTTAGGTATAAATAATATTGTAAAAACTAAACTTTGTAGTCTTTTTTAAATTCATTAAATTTAATTAACTGCAGATTAGAGAAATTAGCAGAAACTGCCTCTAACCTGAGTTAAAAAGTTGAAGAAGCTTTGATAATATTGGTAATTGATAATATTAAATTACTAATTAGAGAGCAATCTATAGTATTTTAAAAATGGGTTTACACATTTGAAAATACTTATAATTAAGGCCTACTAGTTACACAATAAACCCCATGTATGTTTTCACTAATCGCAGTTATTAACTTAAAATTTAAGCCTTGGAATAGACTCTGCATTTTTAGGATGTTATTATAAAAGACAAAAATGATCATAAAACTTAAACTAGTTAGGAACTAACACAGCTAATTTTTATTTTCTATCAAGTTTTATTTCATAAAGATTAACATCGAAGAATTAAAGGTAACTTAAAAATTATTCTCAAAATGGACTATGTTTAGACTCTTTATTCTCGTTGATAAATTTTATATGAGGTTTTTTTTTTTTGACTCTAAGATCAGTGTATGATTAGATTGTTATTTCCCACAGAAAAGATTGATTGCAGGACTAAAAAAGAAACATTATTTTAACAGTTTTTAAAATTGAAAAATTACAAAGGCAATTTAACATCGTTTTGACTATTTTTTAAGTATATGTTTTAATTAATTAATAAGATAATGGCTTGACTACTTGAAATGGAGTGTGAAGCAAATTTCTCACTTTTAATAATGTCAACAAGTTTTGTTTTGCTATTCAAATAAATTTGAATTAATTACATGGGCAATTTCGTTAAAGTTTCTGTTTTTTGTTTGGGCTATCTATCAAAACTTTTCACTAACTTAAAATCACATTTATCTTGGTGAGTATTTGTCATCCTCTTCATGAAGAGAAGTGACACATCAATCAAGGACTCATCTCTCTATCTCTTGCAGTAACAGGCAACAGGCAGACTGAGACTCTATTCCTCCCCCCTGAATAGATTTTTTTTTTTTGCAAATTTATTGACATACAAATGGGATTTTGAGCGGGAAAATGCCAACAAGTCAATAAAGCAAAGTCACAAAACCTCAACAACAAACTGACAGCGAAAATTGTCAGTCTCAAGTGCTTGAGCAAATTTTACAATAAATAAAAGCAGTTGAAAAAACGAAGTTAAGCCTATTAACCTTTTTTGTTGCCTCTCATTCTGTGTAACAATAGGCAGAACAGAAAGGAAAAAAAACTGTGAGGGGTTGCTGCTAGGGGTAGAAGGCACCACCCCACATTATCCTGTGTACACACGTACGCACAATTTCCGAGCCCTAAGTGCGATCATCATCAATGTTCATTTTGCTGTTTGGGTTGCCGTTGTTGTTACCGATGTCGATCGATTGTGCGGTTGTCATTGATTGGAATTGGGTATTGGCATTGGACTATTGATTCTCTCATTAGGCAAACTAAAAGGAGGGAGCGTTTGAGGTGTGGATATTTACAATACATTCAAATCCTTGGGGGGTGAGGTGGAGGGGTTTTTGTTGATAAACCACTTTAATTTGCTGCTCATAATTGCATTGTCTGGCTTTTGGTTTTGAATTCATTCATTCATTCTATTCCCTCAAGTGCTAGTAATTTATTTTAATACTTTAATTTGCCACCTGAGTTCATTGGCGCCTGCATTTTTTGTCTCCTCTTTGGCCTCTTTCACTCCACTCTTCTTTGCTTCCTTTTTTGATTTCTTTTTTGCATTTTGCATTTGTGTGGCAAAGGGTTTTTCCCCTTGCCATGCTAAATGAATACGCCGCAGACGCCAAACCAACCAGAAGAAGTTCGTTTCAGTCAGCGAGAAAAAAAAATCAGAAACGACCAACGAAAATGAGTAAAAGAAGGCAAAATCCCCCAAAGCACAGTCAGTCATCAAGAAGGTATAGCTAACCCAAAAAAAAAAAAAAAATATCAAAGAAGCTAACTTCGGCAATGCCGAAGTTTATATACCCTTGCAGTCCTTGGCAATAATTTTTTTACATTTTGAAATTTCTTTCCTTGCAACTCAATTCATCAACACACAAACAAAACATTCAAATTATTTCTCTTTTTACTACAAATTTTTAAGCAAGGCACAACACGCATACACATGCATACATACGTGTAGCGCTACGTCTGTGTGTGCGTATGCATGTGCTCTGTTTGATTTGCTGATGACGTAGAACCGATTTGAATTGACTGTAACTTGTGTTCTATTTATCCGATCAAACTCAAATTTTGGGATCTGAGATTTTATATCAAATTCTATTATATTGGTAAATTTCATGGCGATACTCCAATTTTTGCAAAAATTTTGTTCTAGAGCTATATGATATAGTAGTCCGATCCTGACAATTTTCATACTCTATTATCTCCCGGCTAAAAGTAGCTCAAATATGAAATTTCATTCCGATAGCTCTTAAGATGCCAGCGTGAAGTTGATTTGCACAGACGGACGGACGGACGGACGGACGGACGGACGGACGGACGGACGGACGGACGGACGGACGGACGGACGGACGGACAGACGGACATGGCTATATCGACTCAGCTTCTCATGCTGATCAAGAATATATATACTTTATGTGGTCGGAAACGTCTCCTTCTGTGCGTTACAAACATCTGACCAATTTTATAATACCCTCTGCAAGGGTATAAAAACATAGAATAGAAAAAACCCAAACATTCCTAGTCAGTCACATTCAGTTAGTTTCGCTTGAAGCAACTGTACTTGCTTGCATTTTACTGCCTCTACCGTGGTGTCTGCCTTTAGCTCCTGTTGCTGCTCCTGCTGCTGCTGCTGCTCTTGCTGTAATTATTTCATTAGAAAAATTCCCCCAAGCTTTTCCGTTTCCCACACACACACACACACATTTGAAAGATGCCACAGAAGTCTAATGGCAAGGGGTTCGACAGCAATCTCAAAATGAAAATGCCTTTAAATATGTTGAATAGCGTTTCGCCTTTTTTCGTTCCGAAATACTTTCTGCTTGAGCAAATGCTTTTCCAGTTAATAAAATTATTTCATCAGCGGAAAGCGTCAGAGAGGTGGAAACCTTTGGCCATACACACACACACACACACACACAGTCTATTTAAAAACTATTATTTTTCACACAAAGTACAATATAAACTCGCCGGGGTTTCCTTATTAAATTTCCGACACAGACACAAGTTAGCAGGGCCCTTTGGAACAGCGGATCCTCAAACTGTGGCTCGCCGTTCGCTCCATGTAATTCCTTCAAGGGAAATCTTTTCAATTACAATTCGTGCAGATGGTTGCGTTTCCTTGGTGGCTCTCCGATTTCTCTTTTTTTTTTTTTCCATCTTTTTACGGGCATTTTTCATCCTTTTTCCCGTTGTTTTTTTGTTTTTTATTTTGTTCCCCATCTTTGCTCTGTTTGAGCTTTAGGTTGTTTTTGCTGGTTTGCTCTTTACGCCTGGCAGACAGTGGCAATTTCTTTTCATTTCGTGTGTCTCCTGTTGACAAACTGCTGTGCCATAGTGCCACCCGGCCACGGATCCCCGTACCCCGTTCCCAACCCTCGAGTGGTGCTGTGCGACATTGTAAGGATGCTTAAAGCCTTCTGCCATTGCCTCTATCTTAAACTCCATCTCTACCTCCACATTTTGGCTTACTTCAAAAGGTAAGTCTCGCCCAAAGGCGGTTGTGTGGTTCTGCTGTGGGGAGTATAAGTTGAGGCACTGCCTTGTAGTTAATTAGTGTGTGGTGCGCTGTTCTAATTGCATGTGACAGCTGTGTCAGTGCCGCCTCAGCCATGGCTGCACTTTCATCTGCTAGCAACACGCCCTCTACAAGCAAATAGACCATTTTATTTACGACTTTCCATAAAACTTGGCAAAGAGACAGAGATAGACAGAGAGTGTTTCTACCTGCATAGTGGGCCTATCATTCATATTTCAATCATTCGAATATCTTTTCTCCATAGGCTAGAAGCCTCCGCTTATAACTCTGCCGACTGACTACAATTTAAGTTGAAGTTAAACCATTTCAAACGCTAATGAAGATCCACCCCATTCCGCCTAAAGCGCCGGCGCCAATAAAAATGATTTTTATGTTTGAAATCGAAAATGGTTATAGGAGCTCCAACATAGACTTTCAATGGAAGAAGACTCTTATGTCCAACTTGAGTATGGGACTTAAGTAATTATATAATATCTGACGCAGTTGCTGAAAAGAGACGGGTATAACTTTTACGACTGTCTTGGCAAATTGTTATCATATAATTTCGTTAACTTTATGGATGATTCGTTTTCTTTAACCAGTTTTTCTAATAGAGGACGATTTTTGAGCCACACACAGAGAAAAAAAAAGATTGCAAGAAAGAGAGAGAAACAGGAAGAACGAGACTCGTATCCCACAAGTTCGACTCGATTATGAATCTACGAATAATATAATTCAACATAGTAGTAGTTAGTAAAAATCTAGCTCATAATTTTGGTCGGGAAAATCGACCATTGGGAGAAGATTGCGGCATTTTGGAGACAAAATTGATCCTGGCTGACTAGTTTTATAGATAAAATATTAGGTTTGGAGGGAATTAAGCTTATTTCCTCAACCGCGGCGATCTGTCATTTAAAGTAAAAATCAAATAGGGTTAAGAATTCATTTTAAAAATATGTAACAAAAACTTAAAAATTAAAAATCTATTATCGAAATCATCTATCAATCAATTATTGACCGCTCAATCTTATTTTGTGTGATCAAACGATATTGGAAAATTACTCATCTCGATTGGTTCATAAGGTTCAGATAACTTCATGTCATTCTATAGGCAATATCTCTATCTACTGAGCCGTCAAGCAGATTTGAAAATAAGAAAGTTTTGCCGGAAATAATAGTCTCTGTAATCATTTTCATCTCTAGTTGATATTATTGCCAACTTTTATTAACAAATTTTTAGCCAATTCTATAAATTATAATGATACGATTAGCCCGTAGAAAAAGAAGCTTGTTTCTTGCAAGAAGCTTAATCACTGATTAGTTTGACTGACATTCGCATAGGACATTTTATTATATCACAGAGGTATAAGCACATACAAATGCATGCTTTATTTATATTCAGTTCTATATGAAATCTGACTTATAGCTTATATTTGAAAGACGATTTTTCTCTTAGTGTAGTCGCTGTTGGGTTATGCGGCATTGGAGCAATAAACAAATTTGTTTATCGTTGACAATGATTGAGGAGATTTTGTAATGGAAACAAACTCTATCTTCAGACTTCATTGCTGCTAGCCCGCACTCTCCTTACCTCATCCATTGGTGGGTAACGCCTACATTTTTGTATTTCCCGCTTATCGATTGTCAGAAACGCCCCCTTTTGATTTTATATGCTCTGTGTGTGTGTGTGTGTGTATGTGCCACTTCAGTCGGTTTCATTTGTAGACTAATTAAATTTTTCCCATTCTAAAAAATAAAAAAACAAAACTTGTATTTAAGACCATGAATGTTTATCTTGGGCGCTGACAAATTTTCACTGGATCATAATGATAAATTATTAAAGTTTTACATTTATAGAAATATGTATACTTATTTATAACTAAAATAGAAACGAAATGAAAAATAAACCTGACATAATCCGCTTAAATGCATTGAGAGAAATCCATTGTCATAAATTCCAATGCATTGTTCCATGTCACTAAATCATATCAGCAGCAATTTATGCAAACCCACACAGGGAATTGTCCAAGAGCCAGCACCGAGACCGAGACCGAGACCCAGAGATTCGGATTGTCGGTTAGCCGGGTTGTTAAAGAGTCATAGAGTCAGTTACTCTGCAATCGTTGGCCAATTAAAATGCAAGAATTGTTAATGCGCGACATTATTAAAATTCGCTATTATTACATACGTTTATTACTATTATGGGTATTTGGCATGCCTCTGTGGCAGTTACTACCAATTGTTGTTGTAGCTGCTGTCTCAATGCAAATAACGCTTTAAGGCATTTTGAAGCAGCGAATGTATCTACACACATACATGCAGAGTATGGAAATACGTCAAAGACAAGTGTCATGCCAGAGGCGGCAAATAGACAAAGGGGTTACGTAGCATTAAATTCAGAGCTTAAACATTTATTCAATTAGTCTGTTTCAATCAAAAATGAAATGAAATGAATGCCTTTTTTTCTTAAATCTGCCTTATTTTAAATATAAAATGTTAAAAAAAAAACTGGACTCTGTTATTGTAGGCTTTGTTTAGCATTGTAGATAATAGAACTTTGTAGTTAATGGAATACAGACAATCTACTTACCTTTTGCTGCTGCCTTTGGAAAAATATTCTTTAGACGATTGACCTCGAATAGTTTTAAATGAAACCTTTAATTTAAACTTTAAAAAGGTCGTAATCTAGACACAATTTCATTGCAGTAGTCTTCCAATTAGGTGCGGCAAATTGCAAGCTCACATGTGGACATGTAGCCATCGACTCGGCTTTTCAGCCAATTCTAAAATATATATACCTAATGGAGCCGAGAACGTCTTCTTCAATGCGTTACAAACATCTTATAATCATAAAACATTAAATTTTATAACAACCTTTGCAAGTATACATATATGTATCCATGAATTTTCTTGGATTCGTAAGCCAAACCAACGCAATTTGCTCCTTGCACTCATAATCGTTATAGATATAAATATTACAGAATCACATGCAGCGATAAGTGTAAGAAGTTCTTGCAGAGGTATAATAAAATCGATTAGAAGTGCATAAGGCAGAGAGGGAGACGATGTTTCTGGACGAGAAGCCGAGTCAATATAGCCCCGTCGGTAAGTACGAATCAAGTTCATCGCCTCAACTTAACCTTGATATTTGATTTTACAAGTCGCTGATTAGGACTACCACAATATATAGTTGTTAAAGAATCCATCGATCTATAAGTCTATTCTATTCAGAATATATCATAATGTAACAAATATCGAAAAATCTCTAATACGAGAGTTTTTGAAAAGTTGGAAATATCTCATAATATGGATAATACAAAAACAATTGAGAAACGCAACTTATTCAAGGGAATTTTTTTTTTATTGTTCTAAAAAAAAGTCGATTAAAAATTAAAGTCTAATAATAACGTAGTTAATAACTAGAGTATGAATACTTAAGTGCGACTTCTGATTCTTGTTTGATTTTACCAACTGAAGACTAAAAGGGATTCATATTGACATCTGCCAAATCTAATACAGCATATATTTGTTAAATTTAAGAAGAATTTTGACTTTCTCTATACTATTTTAAAGAGAAATACAAATATAATTTACTTTATCATATTGAAAACTTTAGAAACTGTTTAGTATTTCTTTTCTTCTATTTCTTTTTGGTAATTACCAAGACCCTGTTGATTAAGGCAATTACTTCCATGTACGCCATAGTGAACACGAAATGCAAGAGCAGCAACACCTGAGGCTTTACAACTCTCACACGGTTTTTATATGGTCGGTCAACTCCTACCGTCTGTCAAACGCGTCAAAGACTAGACTCAGCCCCAGCCCCAACCCAAAGCATTGTAATTAATTGACAATAATTTCTGTTATTTCTTGTATCACCATTCCAGCCAAGTGCCAAGTTCGTTCTGTCAGTTCTCCTACTTCTGCCTTCATTTAGTGTCATTAAAATTGAAAAATGTTTCAACATGTTTTGCCGCATGTTTGCCCATGCCCACCAAGCAACTAGCCAGCCAGCCAGCCATTCAACCAGCCAACGAACTAGCCAAGTAAGCAACTTAGCCAACTCGTTGTTATAATTTATGACCGCAAAATCTTGTGGTAAGTTTTTTTTTCACTTTTTGTTCTTGTTATTTTTTTTGCAATTGCTTCTATGCTTATTGAGTTGTTAACTAATACATCGTGTTGATGTTGTTGTTGCTGTTGCTGTGTATAGTGTTAGTGTTGCAGTTGTTGTTGTTTGCGGCAGCTGCTTATCGGCAAACCAAACGCGATAGTCTGTGAAAACCCATTGGAGAGAGTTCATCGATCAACCCCGCACTCTGGCTTGGTTAGAGCTGACCCTTGGCCTAAGCTCACGTTTGTCTCTCACTCTCTCTCTTGTTCTATCTCTGTCTATCTAGAGTAGATAGTTAAAGATAGCCACGGCTAGAGATAGCGACAGCTGCACGCCCCAGCGTCAGACCGACCGACCGCGAGGACACTCAGAGACCGCGCCTCACAGTTGGCTGCACAACAAAAGCAGCAATAGCAAAATTCAAGAGCGGGCCAAACTGCCCTTAACCCTTTAACCGTTTGCCGCCGCCGCCACCGCTGCCGTTGCGTCCAGCCCGACAGCCAGCTAAAAAAACGAAAAAACGAATTTTTAATATGCACGCATCCTTGGTCCTTGTTTGATTTGCAGTTCGTTGCGAGCTGGTCCTGGTCCTGGTCAGAGGCCGGCTAGACAGCTGCCCGTGCTACCGCCCAGGCATTTTTCCACCACCCCTTGCCCCTATGGGCCGTTTGGCCCTTTTTGCATGTTCTCATCGAATAATTACACACGGCATTTGCTTTGCTTTGCTTTAGCTTGCCTTGCTTTGTTTTCTGTTTTTGGATTTATTTTTTTATGCTTATTCGTATCTTGGCATCCCGTAGAAGGACGAACTCGCGCGCTTAAATAAGCAATTACCGTGTGGCAGCAGCAGCGACCAGCAGCATCCTGTCAAAGTCCACTAGAAGGGTTGCAGGACAGGACAAAGGCCATCCATCCATCGAGAAAGGGGAATACGTGTGTGTATATATGTATACCGTGAACAAACGAAAGAATGCAAAGAAGCAAACACACACAAAGAAAAAAAACCAAAGTAAAAAATTCAACTTTGTGCTTTGTTCCGCTGTTGCTAATGCTGCTCCTGCTGCCGGATTTGATTTAAATCTTTGGCCATGACATGTGGCTACCAGACAAGGTCCACCACTCACCGAACTCCCCTTTTTGTCTGATTGAAATCAATACAAGACAAAAGAGCTCTTTAATAGCGAAATGAAAGTTCAAGTTCAACACTTGATAATTAATTGCTAGGCAACTTTAACCCTAACATAAAACCCCCCAAAAAAGAACCCCCAGACCGCTAGAGTGCGTGCCGTCCTCATTAGCGCGATAGCCCAAGTCTTGCCTCTCTCTCTCTTTCTCCCACTTTCTGGGTGAGAAAAAGGGTCGTCGTCAGGTCCGGGTCATTGTGCTTTTAATTAGAAAACGAAAGGAACGGACTAAGGCCAGATAAGAAACGAAGCCTGGGTGAGAAAAAAAAACCTCATTAAGATTTGTGTATAACCCTTTTTTTGCTTCTTGTTTAGCCTGGCCCGACTTGCTGACCCAGTTTTTCGTTGGCTTTGACCTTTTTTGTGCCATCGTCTCGCTAGTGCCAAGTGGTGGTCTGCTGGTCTGGTTCTCCGTTTTGAGCGTAATTAAGTAATTAAGCTCGAAAACACTTTCACCCTTTTGTGACCGGCTACACGCAAAAATCCCTGACCCACGTCAAGGCACTAAAACTTGGTGCAGGTGCCGCGAGTCCTTTTTTGCGCGTCTCTGTTGTCTGTGTTGCATGTGTTGTTGCTTGGTGATGTCGTTGTTGTTGTTGTTGGTTTGATTCTGGCCCAGCATTTCCTGTCATTCATTTTCAACAACATTGCAGTATGTCGTGATTGCATTTTTACCATATGCAGCAGCGGGTTCAACAGCTGGTCAAAATCGAAATGCGTCTGGTCAGTTGTCCCCTTTCACCCCGCAGCGCCCCTCGTTTCCACTGACATATTTTCACGTGTGTGTGTCTCTTTGTTATTGTTTCCCACGCCAGGCTGCAACACTGACCCAACACAATATGTGCTTTTGCCCGTGGTTTTGGCTCTCGGTGTTGCTAACGGAAAGGGGGAATTGTGCTGACCCCTAGAGGAGATAAATTGGCCATTCCATGATTATCATTATTGAGAATGCAATATTCGATCCATTTGGAGTACACTCAGTTGTACAAGGTCAGTTATCGATACCTTTTTATGATGACCTTCCCATGATCCTACAGAATAAATTTTAAGTATTTTAAGGATGTAAAAGAGTAGAAACTTCTTAAGTATTCTTTGATTACTTGGAGACCTGAATCCATCCCTGTATTAATCTTTGACCCAATTGGACAAACTTCATTCTAGACTTATATAATGCATACATGATACACGCCCTCAAGTATAAATACAAAGTAGAATTAAAAAATTGTTACTTTTAACTTGCGTTGGTAACTAAAACCATTCGCTATAATATAATATAACAATTGTTCTGAAGGGTTCAACTAAAGCAAAGTCACTTAGAAAACATTTCGTTTTGGGAAAATGTTGGCTAAATACTTTCTGTAAGATTTCATTTCTAACAAATGTTGAACAGAATTATTATTCTTGTGCAACATTTCTGTAGGACTCTCTCACTCCATTGAATAAATGTTTTTTAGAACAGCTTTTCATTTTGTTTCTCTTGATTTATTCGTTAGTCTGGCCCATAAAATACTTTCCTCATTTGGCTCAAATCTATTATCTTTAGGCTAAAAGTAGTAGACTGAAGGCATTTGCAAAAGCAGCTGCTTTTGTTTTTGTTCCATCCATCGATCAGTTTTGCCGACCAACGCAGCTTTGTCTCTATTCTTGCCTTTCCTTGCATTTCTTGATTTATGGTTGGCTACTTGTGTGCCCTTATTTCAGGGACAAACACATAAATTAGATCAACATTGCGATTAGCTAACAGAACAGAACCAAAGAGATATTCGTATGTGAAATTAAAACTGCTGCAATTTTGTCTCAAAGCCTACATCAAGTAGAGGTTACTACTATCTTAGCTGTTTGACTAGTTGATCTTGAATGAATATCAAATATGCCTTCATGTATAAAGTATATCAAGAAATTTCACATTGGCAGGGAGATAAATAAATTAGGTTAACTTTATCTTAAGAATACCTTAAAGTTGGTTATTTCAGTTCTAATTATAGCATTTATAAATGCCTGACAAAGAAATTATAGCAGGACAGGCTTATACATGATTTACTATTTATGTATGTGCATATTTATTTAATGAGTGAAGAAAGAGCGTGAGAAATTTGTTAAATCTCATGTTCATGCGTAGCATATGGTATAATGAAAACCTGCTGAACACGTTTATAAGTTTTTATGTTAATTTGAATGCAATACTCTACCTTGTTGGCTAATGATAGACAAAGACCCGAGGCAGAAGGACAATCCACATCGGGGATAGGTTAGGAGTCTGCCCGCATACATGCAACTTGTCGTTGCATTATGTTTGTCGGTTGCCTGATTTTTGAGTGCGCCGGCGGCCAAACTCTGTTGGCAATGAAAGGGTCGAGGTCGAGGCATTTCATGGAAAGCCTTTTGCTCTGTATGTGTGTTTTTGTGTGGTGAACGAATCCACTGGTAAAGCCAACTAATTGAATGTGCTAAAGTCAGAGCTGCATCACCCACTCCGTGCCACTGTCGGGCAACCTCCATAACCCACACAGATGCAAAAATATCGCATTATATGGCGCATTAAGCGCTCATTTTAGCATTTTGTTTCCTTTGGCCATTGCCAATGCTACTTCATCTGCCCCTCCTGCCCGCTGCCTCCACCAGAGAGCAGAGAGCCTAACGACGAGGGTTCATTTCTGTTGCCCCACCACCGCCACCACTAAGAGCTAACAGCACCACCACCAGAGCCCCAACACTACCTCAAGCCCGCAACGGAAATCTAAAGCAATCTGCGGGTTGGCTGAGCGGGTGGTTGGGTGTTGCTTTAGAAGGGGGTGGAGGTCGAGGTTGGTTGGCAATGATGATGATTTCCCCATTGCTTCTTGCATTTGTATTGGTAATTGCCACAGTGTGTGTGTTTGAGTGTAAGTGAGTGACGTCTGCTTGCTGTCCATGCCTATGGGGTGGATTTTTCTCGCAATTTTTTCTATATACCTTTTTTTTCTTTCATTTTGAGCGCTTTTTTTGCTGCTTTCTCCTCCCTCTCACTCTCGCCTGCTCACCCTGGCCAGGTCACCCGCCCTGCCCACAGTTTTTTTTTTTCATTTTTTTGCTTTTCTGTTGCGTCGGAAACCGCCATTTTTTATGCGCGCTAGCTAGCCCTCTTTCGCTCTTTTAGACGCTCCCTCTCTCTGTCTCTCTATCGTTCGCAGTCTCTTACTGGCCTCCACCTCATCCTCCCTTTCATTTTTTGCCCTGTTTTTTATATATTTTTTTCCTATGGGTTCTCCGCACCCTCGTAAACAGAGAAATTTTGCGCATTAGAAAAAAATGTGGGCTGTGCTCTCTTTGTGTGTGTGTGTTGTGGGATGGGTGTAATATGTGTGTGTGTCAGTTTATACTCGTATTTTGCAATGTTTATAAGCAGATAATATTGCACATTTTCATGCCAGCTTAATCAAAAAGTTTACTTTATTTTTTATTTGCTTTACAATTATTTTTGCAATATTTCAAAAAGTTTTCATGTAATATAAAAACTGTAAATAATATAATCTGAAAATAAAGCAATCAAAAAAGCGAATTCCGATTCCCAATTATTCTTTAACGACACAAAATAAATCAAATTCTTTCAATTCTTAACAAAAATGAAGTAAGTCGTCTCGCCGACTTAGGTATACCATACACCAGGAAAGCAAATATTTCAAATATATTAAACAAATGCATTTTCGCATGCTTTTACAAGTATTTTGCTCACTCAAGTTTACGAGCACCCTAGCGCCCCCAACGGCCAACTCCGGCCTTATGGAAAAACGTTTATATGCATAACTTGGCTATTTTTAGTGTGAGATCAAATTTGGTATTTTGCTGGGTATTCGTATCAAATTTAACTGTGCCAAATTTCATTCCACAGGGTAAAAAATTACGGGAGATAATCGAGTATTGCAAATTTCTGGGGCGGAAAGGGGCGTGGCAAAATCTTTATACTCACAAAAAGTGCGCATTTACTAAGCAAATATACATACCAAATATGGTGTCTCTAGCTACAATAGTTTTTGAGATAAACGTTGTTTTTTGAATTGCGGGGGCGGAAAGAGGCGTGGCACAAATTTGAAATAAACTTGATCACTCTACATATGTACTTATCTTATACTCTCCGAGATCTACGCGTTCATACGGACAGACGGACATGGCTAGATCGACTCGGCTGTTGGTCCTGATCAAGAATATATATACTTTATGGGGTCGGAAAAGCTTCCTTCTGCCTGTTACATACATTTTGGCGACTTTAATATACCATTTCACCCTATGGGTGTATGGTATAAAAAGGGGATTGACATCAAAACTGATTTTCTATATGTATGTACATTTTACATACATATGTATATGTAAATAAATATTTGCTTATTTACATATGTATACGTATGTATAGCCGATTTTTAAAAATCAAAGGAAGTCTCAAAGATTTAAAAAAGCAAAGAGAGCAGAAAGACTGTCTATAAAGTAGAGAGTGTAGGATTTTAGATTGAGTATAATTTTTCCTATATATTTTAATATGTTTCGACCCAACTTCCTAATGTTCCAATATATTTTTGGTTATCAAAAAGTTATAAAAAAGGCGAAGTATGTACTTTTAAAGGAATTTAAAAAGAAATAGAGCTGGCAAACTATCGTTTGTGGCTCCACTCGACATTCTCTATAGTTTAAAGAAAAAAATTCGATATTACCAATACCATCGCCTAAATTTTTTGTAAGTATTGGGAAAAAATTCAAAAATTTAAACATTCCACTCAAAATCAACAAAATATGGTTATACATATATAATTAATTGATCAATTGTACATACATATATAAAAACATAGAAACGGAAACATTCGCCATGTCGAACTTGGTCAATCGATGTTATCACCTCCTATGGTGCTTCAAACGCCCTAAAAGATTATACCTGATCGCTGATACGTGTCTTTCGATCGTTTTTTTGTATTCAACATCTTGAGATTTCTCTTAATTGTGAAGACACCTGAATATATGTAACTGTTTTTCGCTGCTCTGCGCAAAGACCCGATATAAATATTATTGATTTTGTTTGGTCATTCATCAAGGGACAGAGATCAAGCGAAGAAGAACAAAACCGGCATGATACCATATTTGAGATAAGGAATAACCAAGAATTGACTTTGCCCAAACTTTGCTTGAATCAATTGACGCCAGGTTGCAGACAGTAATTGATGCTATAAGTGAAAGCACAAAATACTAAATAAATAAAAATCTAGTTTGTTGAAAAAAATTCAAAAGGTTAAAAAAATACAATTTAATTATATATATATAAATACAATATAATTTCGTTTGACAACTGTTTATCATTCGTTTGTACTTTTAATTATCTCTATTTGCAGTTATTATTTCATTTTTCTCTTTTATCGTATTCTTAAGGGATTAAGTTTCAAAACATGGAACATCTTGTTGTTATAATTCAGTTACAACGTGGATCGTGGATTTAAACATGGAAACATCCATGTTTTCAAGCATATCTTTTTAGCTCCATTCTTGTTCATATATGTTCAAAATCATTTTAATTTTGTTAAAAAAACATTAATTTGTCTACAATGTACGCCTGAGGCGGGTTTGCAGGTCGAAAATTGTTTGATTAGGCTTGGTGAAAATCCTTTCCGGCACACAGGGCTCTACGGGGCAAAAAAAATTTCTTGGCTACTGCCTTGAAAACTTCCATACTTTCCGCATTCGTTTAAAAATTGTTATACATATTAAAGATGTATTAAATCTCCATTGCGATTTTATATTACTGGGCGTACATACATATGACAATGTGCCACACATTGTAATAGTATTCGTGTATTTGTTAGCGATAGCAATACCCAAAATGTTAACTTCCATCAAGTAGCCAACGCTAAATTTGCAACAAAACTGTATAAATACAGCAGCAACTTATAGGTTTTTTTCATTCAGTCACATTCCTTCGTTGGAACAACTAAATTATTTTATTTCCTATGGGTGCTTCACAGGAAGTTCTCTCAATTGAAATACCTTTTTTATTTTTTTTGATATCACAAATTCCCTTTTCTAAGCATCTCTTTAATATGTCTTTATTTAAATTGTAACTAGCAATTGTCAAAGTCAGGACAATTATGAGGGCTCCACATTCAGAGCCTGGATATCTGCTTTTCTTCATCTGAATTCGATTACCCATAATTTTTTAGCAGTAATACATACCTATGTATACCTATTAAAACGATTAATTTTACAACCACCCGTGTTATTTTTGAAATTTATCAATAATGTAATTGACATCGAAATAAGCCTTGACCCATACCAAATAGTAAACTTACCTAAGAATTGTGTGAGGCTTCTTCAGGTAGTTGTTGGCTCTCGAAATGAGAGTTAGAGCATCATCAGTAAGCAACTTTTCGTTTTATTCTTGTACTTTATCTTTTTATCACGGTTACCACTGGTGACGTTTATTGCCAATAATCAACTATTTATTCTTAACTACAAATTCCCACTACAACCCACACAACTATCCAAAAACTTCGTGAGGTAACACTAATCACGTGTTAGCTTTTGGTCATGGGTTAACTTATATTTACTGAGAGCGTTGCAGAGCCGCTTGATATGTATATGCTTCTTCTAATTATATTATCCTCTCTGATAATCCCAATTATCTTTTACAATTAGTTTCATTAGACCAATTAGTTTCATTAGACCTTAAGCAAAGCACAACACACATACACATACAGTTCGTGTAGCGGTGCGCCTGTGTGTGTGTATCAGAGAACTGCAACGAGTATGATTGAGAAGGATCAATCAAACTTCAAAAAATCCAATCATTCCGCTCAGCACCTATGTTACATGTTTACTCCGCTCACTCACTTAAAACGAATCCAGACGGCCGGGACTACCTTCGACCGCGCCGAAGTTTGTATACCCTTGCAAGTTGTTTGGTACTCTTTCCTCATTTATAGCCGGTCAAAGTGGAAAAACGTTTTATCTACAAAGAGTAATGTTTGCGAAAGAACGGCCTTCAAGCTTAGCATACGATATAACGAACTTGTTGATGAAAGTCAATGTTTTCGACCGATCGTTCCTATGGGAGGTAAATGATATAGTCACCCGATCTTGATCAAATTTGGCACAGTTGTTTATAGGTGCAATAAACTCACCAATATTAAATTTCATGACGAAAATATCGAAGTTATTCAGAAAAGTCACTGTTCGTGACTTTGACGTTTGTATAAGAGCTATATGATATAGTGGTCCGATCCGGCTGAATCCGAGATATGCAACCCCTGCAATATATACAAGCCTACATGCAAAACATTCAACCCTGTAGCTCTAACGGTCTAGGAGGAGTTCGCGTTGATCCAGACGGACGGACGGACATGTCCATTTTAATTCGTCTCGTCGTGCCGATCAAGAATATATATACTTTATATGGTCGGAGATGCTTCCTTCAGGGTATCGCAAGCAATTGGTTTGAATCAATTGCTATAGTATAAGTTTCTCGAACAAGTCGCAACCTTGATTGTTGTAGCAAGAACGCTCACCCGAATTGATCGTTTGTAAAATTCGATTCAAGACAAATGAATAAACCCGAATAAACATCGGATTCGGGCACATGATTTGAGTAGAGTTCGACATTCAAAATCGTTATGAATTGCGATATGACTGTGTACCGCACCCTCCCTTATATTATTTAATAATTATAATTATTACAGTTATAAGGAACAAGATTAACTATGTAAACAAAAAACAATGAAGTAAGTAAGTCGACTCGCCGACTTGGGTATACCATGCACCAGGTGACACAAATATTTCAAATTTCGAAAACCGAATGTACATACATTTGTATGTATGTCTGTTAAATTGTTTTTGCATGCCTCATACCATATGCTATCTCGCTAACTCTGGAAACACACGAGCACTCTAGCGCTGCCAATAGCCAACGGCCAATTCTGCCCTTATAAACCGCGCTGTAAAATACGTTCATTCGCATATTTTGCATGTTTTTTAGTCCGATTTCCATAAAATTTGGTAGTTTAGAAATGGATTAGATTAATGGGTCTGCCCAGTTTGATAGCGATAGTCAAAAAATTGCAGCTGGTAATCGGTTTTTTTTAAGTTATGTGGGCAGAAGTGGGCGTGGCAAAATATTAAAATATACAAATTCTGCGCACATAATAAACAAATTTTTATATTAAATTTGGCGACTTAGGCTTTGTTAGTTTTTGAAAAATTAGTTTTATTTTATTTGTTGAACAATCATTTTCTGCGCGCTAACTAAACGAGTATATAAACCAAATTTGATGTCCCTAGCTACTAATTCAAATTAATTCTATACATTTACATACTACACGAGTATACATACCAAATTTGGTGGCTCTAGCTCTTATAGTCTCCGAGATCTGCGTGTTCATACAGACGGACGGACAGACGGACATGGCTAGATCGACTCGGCTGTTGGTCCTGACCAAGAATATACATATATACTTTATGGGGTCGGAAAAGCTTCTTTCTGCCTGTTACATACATGTTGGCGACTTTAATATACAATTTCACCCTATTTATGTGTGGTATAAAAATTGATCGCTGCTTTGTTTTTTCTATCTTTCTCTTGCATCATATTATCTGCTGTACTCGTTATCTTGATTTGAGACAAAACTTTGTTAATTTTCATTTTGCGCAGTGTAAAGCAACATACGCACACAAGCAAATGCACATATGCAACTACATTTTTATACCCTTGCAGAGCGTATTATAAAATTGGTCAGATGTTTGTAACGCACAGAAGCAGACGTTTCCGACCCCATGAAGTATACATATTTTTGATCAGCGTAAGAAGCTGAGACCTCTGTCCGTCCGTCCGTCGATGCGTATGCGTTTTACTCAGCCATCTGAAGAGCTTTTGGGATGAAACTTGGTATTTGAGCTACTTATAACCCGCGTAATTGTCCACTGGACAATGGACCACTGCATCATATAGTTCTAGAATAAACATAAGTGCAGAAATTGGAGTATCCCCATGAAATATACCAATATAGAATGGATATAGAATCTCAGATCCCAAAATTTGAATCTGATCGGATAAGTAGAACACAAGTTACAGTCAATATAAATCGGCTGAATCGCTGCCGGCAGCGCTGCTTGCTGCCGATTACGTCATCATCAAACCAACAGAGCACATGCATGCACGCACAGACACAACGCTACATGAAATGTATGTGTATGCGTGCCGTGCTTTGCTTAGGGAATGATGGAAGAAGAAGAAAAAATTGTAGTCAAAAGAGAGATAATTTGAATATTTTGTTTGTGTGTTGATGAATTGAGTTTCAGGAAAAGAAATTTCAACATTCAAAAACATTATTGCTAAAGTCTGCATAAACTTCGGCATAACCGAAATTAGCTTCTTTTATATTTTTAGTGCTTTCACAGTCTGATTTCTTACGGTTTGATCCGTCTAGCCCCCTGTTTATAACGCGCGATAAGGAACTTCGTTCCAAAAATTATTGTTAAGAAAAAAATCAGTCAACATGTGAATATGTACATTATTTTCCATTATTGCATTGTTTGCTGTCAAATTCTTTCAAGCTAGGTTAAAATGCGTAATAATTATAATTAATAATACATATTACCTTTTTAATGTAAGATGCCAGTTATTTATGAATTGTGTTAAATGTTTACACATATATCGATGTCAGTATTTCTAAGTATCGATTGTTAGTAGTAAGTCAGTATTTTAAGTATCGATTGTTAGTATTAAAGCCTGTCTATGGAAAATATCGGTATGCGGCCTAAGGCCACACTGGAAATTGTCTCCCTCTTGTTCCGGTCACGCTAAACCCAGACAGAGTCTGTCTGACAGACGCACTAGCTGCGATGTAAAAATAAATCGTTTGCCATCCCCACATTAACTATAATTAATAAATTAAATACGCTAAATAATTAGCGTTTTATAATTACATAATGATATTGCATTTAATAATTGTTTCAAACACATCAAACAAATTTTTTTAGCTACACTGTTTCTTAGTGTAAAGCAAGAAAAATTGTTGCTACATACACAAATGCAAAATCCTCATTTGTGTTTACACGTGTGCCGAGAACTGGGTTAAACTTTAAAGCGGAGCCCGATTATCAGCCCAGATTATCGGATACATTTTTTTAGCGCCCGCTTTAAAGCGATGTGCTTCATATGCCGCTATGTCATATGTAGCGACAGAATTCGGGTATTTGTTATCGATAACAAAGCCACGTTTATCAATAACCATCGCTAAATTTGCTGGAAAATTGTATAATTACAGGGCCGCCTCATCGATTTACTCATTTAATTACATTTCTTTGCTGGAGCAACAACTAAATTATTCTAACTCTTCCTTTTAATCCATGCAATCATAGGATGATATTCTCTCATTTTAAATACCGTTTTAATTTCTATTTGCGGTACAAGCATCACATGGCTACCCATTTATCTCTCTTCCACTTGGCCCAATTCTCAATGATTCTTCCGCATTAAAATGAAGTAACCGCTTTAAAACGTAATACGGCATATTTAACAAGCACCCATGTTAAATGGTAAAATGTTTGACATCGAAATAGGTCTTGGACACATTTAATATTTAACGTGGTAAGGAATTGTGCTAGACTTTGTCAATAGCTTGTTGGCTCTCGAGATGGGAGCAACAGCATATCAATTACTATTCCTTTTTATATTTCCCAGTCTATTTACTGCGCACTTTTGCAGATCCAATGAAACCACATAACTAATTTCTTCTACATTTCTGTATATCGGACATCTTTCAAATAGATGATGGGATGTGGATGCTGATTCTGTAGGAAAATCGTCTCGAAATATGGACTGCAGGCTGACAGTATGGTTTGATGTGCCTACAAGCAAAACTCTTATTAATTTCAAGGATTCTCTTTATGTTTTAAGTACTAACCTTAACTGTTTCACCATCGCAGGCGACTAATAGAAGTCCTAATGATTGTAAACTATTTTTTTAAAATGGTAAACAATACACTATGTATATAAATACGGCCAAAGACGTTTCCTTTGGCTCTGAAGTCTGTCTCCGTGAACTCAGATCGTCGGAAACTCGGTTTTCGAAAAGAAAGACGGTCATGAGTTGGTGGTCATGCGTTCTCTTATATTTACTAGGAGCTGCACCAACGAGAGTATAATTTTTAAAATCATACTCACTCAATATTTTGGAAGTATTGAATTTGCAAATACGGCCGAATTCTATTTCCGCTGACTCTGAAGTCTGTCACCTTTAATTTTATTTCATTTGAAACTTGGACTACCGGAATTCTGTTTCTGAATTCTGACTCTGAAGTCTGTCTCCGTGAACTCAGAACTATCCCGAGTAATTTCGAAATATTGAATTCGGTCTACCGGAATTCTGTTCCCGGTGACTCTGAAGTCTGTCTCCGTGAACTCAGATCGTCGGAAACTTGGTTGCCGAAAAGAAATACGATCATGAGTTGTAGGAGTGCAAAACTATCGATGGTGGGCGCCATCGATTGTGGACGATATTAATTTTCAAACCATCGATGATGGTCCATAGTATCATCGATAGTGGTCGATAGTCGAAATAAAAAAAACAATGTTTCTTATCATTGAAAATCAGGAAGGATTGTTTTTTTTATGTTTTTATTGTAGCCAAAAATTTTTGTTCAAAAACAGTAAAGCGTTTACATGTTCTTCTTTGAGCCTTATTCGCCTATAAGATATAATTTGGCCCGCCTTGCTGAAAACTCTTTCCGAATCCACAGACGTTGCGTGGATGCATAAATATTTAAACATCACTATTTTTAATAAAGGAAAATGCAATTACATTTATTACTAAAACTTAATTTTTACGTATCGAAGATTGATATATTAATTTTACCTTGATCCATAATAGAGGATCCATTTCTTATGGGACAACGTCTCTCTCCATATACTGTTATTTTACAATGATTGCATCAGATCGGACATTCCTCTTTTTAGTAGCGCATCATTTGTCCAAAAAATCAAAGAGTGGGTCCTTACTGGTCGTGTCCGTATGCCGATGGTATTATTAATGACACTGTAACGTATTTGCCTCCAGAAACTTTTTCGGACACCTTAAATCAGAGCCCGGCACCCATATCCCCCGGGGGACGAACACGTTCGGCACCTCGTATACGTGTAACCGAACGCCTGCCGAAGGCCTCACACAAAAAAATCAAGAGCATGAGGGTGGATTTAGTTGCCGTCAGCATTTCGACGCAAGCATATCTATGTCGCTTTGCTCGATCGCTACACATGAAAAAATTAATGCCTTCAATCTTTTTATGTAACTGGCAACATTTGCAAAAATATTATGATCTAATATTTTCAATTGAAAATTCAAAGCACAAAAAAATTGAAAAAAGTATACATATGTACCTATTTATGCATATAAAAAATTCATATTATGCAAATATTCCACTTAGACATTTTTCTTGCTTTCGTCACATGCAATTTGCGCAAAAGCAACTTACGCACACAAGCAAGCGCACACATACAACTACACTTTTTAAGCGCTCTCTTTGTGCCGGGCCCTGCCTTAAATAATACTAATATTCTCTCAATATCATTCAATACATTGATTTCCTCTGCAGTGAATGGTAGTGGTGCATTTGTTGTCGATAATACCACACTAGCAATAGCTTCATGCGTTAATAAAATTCTTTTAATCATGTCGTGGAAGCTGTTCCACCTTGTTGGTGTTTCTTGCAACAAGGTATAGGCAAAATTTTCTTGAGTTAGTTTCAATTTTTCGTTCGCAATAGAACTTTTCTTGAAAAATTTTACTATACTTTTACATTTTGCAAACAAAGCTTTTGCGACATCGTTGTGATTGAGATGCAAGCCATCTTGGACTACCACATTAAAAAAAAAATTAAGCCATATTTGCTTTCTATGCATTTAGCGCTTTTTAGAGTTTGCCATATATGGCTTTCTATGCAATTAGGTGAAAGTTGGTAAAACAGTTTCTTTTCTCATTTTAGCATGGAAATACATTACATTTCTCACCAAAAGTGAATGAGCGGAAAGAACAATTGTTTTGGCAGAGTTGACTTTGCTTTTTCCATGTTGGAAAATGCCCAATGTTGTCCACCCGAACAGAACTCAAGGGGATTTCCTGGTGTTTTCTTTTGCTGGTAGAAGGAGTACCGTCCCTGCTTGTAGCCGGGGCTGAAGTTGGAGTCATCGCAGGACGACCGCGCTTCTTTATTTTCCCTGCCTTGACCAGCTGCTCAGCTATTAAAAGCTTGAAGTCGAAGAGTCCCATGTATTGATCTGACTTTCGACGCCATCGACTCTGCCTTAGGAGAGTCGATGTCGATATACTTTTTATCTTTCTTATTGAATCGGTTTTTCGATGAAATAGGATTGCTTCCCACGTAAGTAGAAAGAATGTTGACTACCTTATTGTCAAACCAAGGAAAAAGCCAAGCTGAACTCCATCGATATTAGTAACTTTTTTCGACAATTCTTCCACGTCCTTGCTTTTTCAATTCTTTTTTAAGAATTAGGTACTCGATTAATCCTTACCGTACCCAAAGCCAATATGTAATTTTTCATAAGGTAGACTTGAAGTTTGGGACTAGTGAACCAATTGTCGAAAAATAGTTTGTAGTTTTTTCCTTTTGGTATGGTTGGCGATAATCTTGATACAACATTTCCGCTTACTCCCAAATTAGGGGCCCCTTCCGGATATGTATCACTTTGGGCTCCAGCAAATATATCAAAGTCGTAGCCAAAGCCTGATACTCATGGTGCCATGTATGAATTCTTGACCAAGAGTCGTATTCCAGTATAGTCTTGAAGATGGTAATTGCACTAACGACATGTACATATGTACATATATGGCCATGCCGATAAATTGCTCTACTTCATTTCGAGCAATATTAGCGGGTCTATTTATATCAACTTGGAGTGCATATAGATTTGACTGATCAACCAAGAAATTCATCAGGTCGTTGTTTAAAAAAAAATTTAAAAAGTCTGCCGGTGTCTTCACCGCACAACACCGCATTCCTCCCATACATATACATATGATTTAATTTATTTTGAATTCATGACCTCCATTTCCAACCTATTTTAATCCCTACTGGAAAATCTTGATTAGACAACCTATACTTACAATAATTATTTGTTCGCAGAGAGAAAGAGAGAGAGGATACGAGTATTGATACTATTAATGTGATCGAATACGGGTGCTCCCGAACAGAATCAGAGGCTTCTGACTACCTTAAATCATCTTATGTATTTATAAACAGCCTCCGCTTCGAAGGATCTTTCGCCACTGGACTAAAACTGTAAGTCAAACCATAAAAGAAAAATTATTAATTGATTCGGGTTATATAAAAAAAATTATTGAAAGTGAGAAGCCATATGTACAGTTTGTCAATGAATTCTTTGCAAAGACAATACAAATCGAAGTCGCAGCTATGTACATATGTATGTATGTAACGGCACTTTTTTTTCCAAGAAAAACCAATATGTGCGGCATTGCTATGTATTTCCCCCTATTATTTCTTTTTGATTTGGAAACTGAGCAGTCAACATCTTGCGTAAATTAGCTTAATTTAGAATGCCTGGAAAACGGATTGATGAAAATTTGATTCAGCTAGTTTACTTTCATCACAGTAAAGGAAAATCAGCAAAGGAACTCTCGGAAATGTTTTCTATAAAATTAAGAGCCAGGAATACAGAAATGTTAAGAAATACGGGAAATATCGAAGAGGAAAACTCTGAAAGCTGGCTTAATTTAGACTTCAGTTCTAAAGAAAAGGAAAATAAGACTAAAGATGATGAGCCTGTCGATGAGATGATAAGCAATATATGTACATACATATGTAGATGTCACCGAAATGGATGAGTTGACGGAGGATGCGATGGAATACATTAGTGTTGTAAAAAAACATCGATGCATATTTACCGATGTTTTCCGATGCTTTTATAGATGCCGATGTTAAGCAATGCATCGATGTTTTTTGGCGATGTTTATCGAAGTGTTTCGATGGTTTTGTACATGCCGATGTTTTGCAAAATATATATATATATATGTATATAAAATATATTTACATATATAAAATAGCGATGCTATTTTTGCCGGTAATGGGATCTTCGGTTCCCTCTGAACGGGTGTTTTCAGCGGCTGCAAATATATTAAGTCATAAACGAAACAGACTTACTCCTGAGCGACTAAGTCGCATTTCATTTTTACAAAGCATTGACAAAAATACTTTTTTAAAATTATTTGTATCCTTGAAATGTAAAAGACTGCTATGAAAGCATAAGTTTTTTTGTCATGTTACATACTTATTAAGTTGTTGAAAGTCTGTTGAAATTTAAAAGACTGCTCTGAAAAGCATACGTTTTTTGTTTTTTTGTTCTGTTAAATACTAAAAATCGGTTTGCTATAATAACGCTATCATATCACTTGTAAATAAACTTAACAGAAAAAATTGATTTTTAATTAATTGGGGGATATTTTAAAACATCGAAAAAACATCGATGCATCGATGTTTCGACCCGATGTATCAACAAACATCGATGGTTGATTTTAAAAACATCGGTGATCATCGACATCGATGTTTTCACTCAAATTTACATCACTAGAATACATACATATATCGCTGGCTATGTCATTAGAAAATTGAGAATCAGTGACAAATTATTAAAAATAAAACTTTAAAAACAATTTCGTCTAATTAATATTATGAGTTAATTTAAACCAGAGGTAGGCGCCCATAGCCCGTGCGGGCACTTTTGCTCGGCAATTGCTCGTGTGGCCGTCTGTGTGCATGCCGATGTGAGCACGAAGTACAAGTTGAGAGCGTAAAAAAACAGCTAGTAGGGATGGGTATCGGAGGTTGAAGTATCGATACTTTGGTATCACGATACTTTAATGAGTCAACATCGATTCCACGATTCTTGAAGCCTTCAAGTATCGATACTTGCAAGTATCGGTGTCTGGTATCGGTCAAAAAACGAGGCACTTTAGAAGGCTTTTTACATAAATTATTATTTTATTTCTTTTTAAAGTATTTTGATTCAAAGCTGCTCCTTATTGCTTTGACGTAACCAACATCAAAAAAACTGAAATAAAAAATTAAAGAAACCACAACTCGTCATTTAAAGATGCTAAAAACAGTCGTTGTTGAAGGTGAGTAGACGACAAACGGTTTCCCTCATTAGACATAATTAATCCGGCACGAGAAAAGAGCCTTTCAGAAGGTACTGATGTTGCAGGCATGGATAAGAAGATATCCGCCAATTTGCTGAGACCAGGGAATTGAATTTTCAGCTGCTTCCAAGACTCGAGTGGATTCGTGTTCCTGTTCTCCAAAGTTCTGCTAAAAAAAGCTCTCATTTCCATCCGTGCGTGGCTTGGCAAATCATCAAGATTTGTGCTTTGATTTTCGGTAATCATTACATCATGAGTTACCCAAAAATTTTCTGTGGAGTTAATTGATGGATCATCGGCAGGTTTTTTGTTTTCATTTAAAATGTTTTCTCGCTCCACTTAGTTTAAACATTTTGTATTTTTCAAAACTCAAAAAAGAGGTTTCGTCAAACAACACAATATATAAGGAAATGTATAAACTTAGACGCCTTCAAGGTTTAACTCAGATCACTCAGATGATCTATATCGATCTTGGGTATGTTCATCTCTGTCATATCACGCCGAAAGTAGAAAGAGATAACAATACATCAAAACTCGACCCAGGTATCGGCAGTATTGCGTGTAGTATCGTCTGCACAAGTATCGATACATACAGTATCGGCGAGATGGAAGTATCGCGTCAAAAAATCGATACTTGGTACACCAAGTATCGATACCTGAAAGTATCCGATTCTGATACCCATCCCTAACAGCTAGTGTCGCACAGACTTTTGACGAAAGCAGTACTATGTCGCTTTGTTACGCAGCTACACGCAGAAAAATTAATGCTTCACTTTCTTACATGGCAACTTTAAAAATATTTTACCATTATTTATATTTTGTTCCTATAGGTTAAAAAATATATGCGGACACGCATAATCTAATATAAATGTAATATATACATGTGTGCATATATATACATATATAGTATGGAAAATGTGTGTAATAGTTGATACAAAATATGCATTAATTTTTATGACATTTAGGTGAAAGGAATCCAAGGCCCATAACTGTTCTTTGTTTTAATTTTTTATTCGCTTCTTCACATACGATTTGCGCAGTGTAAAGCAGCTTACGCACACAAGCAAGCGCACGCATACATTGACAGTTTGAGCTGGCTCTCTTTGTGCCTACCCCTGCCTTATGTTATTTCATCATGCTCATATCCCCCGGGGGACGAACACGTTCGGCACCTCGTATGCGTGTAAGCCGAATGGCTGCCGAAGTCATTACACAAAAAAATCAAGAGCATGAGGGTGCATTTAGTTTCCCTTAGAATTTTGAAGCAAGAGAGAGAACACACATAAAAAAATTGATCGCTCCTTTGCTTTCTCTATGTTTTTCTTGCATTAGATTATCGGCTGCGCTTGTTTTCTTAATTTGAGACAGAATTTGATGAATTCTTATCAGCTTTTGGTCATGGGTTAACTTATATTTACTGAGAGCGTTGCAGTGCCCCTTGATATACATATGCTTCTTCTAATAATACAACTAAAGACGTTTCCTTTCGCTCTGAAGTCTGTCTTCGTGAACTCCGATTGTCGGAAACTCGGTTTCCGAAAAGAAAGACGGCTGACTCTGTCACCTTTAATTTTATTTTATTGGAAACTTGGTCTACCGGAATTCTGTTCCCGCTGACGCTGAAGTCTGTCTCGGTTTCCAAAAAGAAAGACGGTCATGAGTTCTCTTATATTTACTGGGAGCGCTGCACCAGCGTGAGTATCCCGAGTAATTTGTGAATATTGTATTTGTGACTACAATACTCATAAGTATACGGCCGAATTCTGTTTCCGCTGACTCTGAAGTCTGTGACCTTTAATTTTATTTTATTGGAAACTCGGTCTACCGGAAAAACGACGCTAGGAACTGAGTGTCTACCTGGTGTTGGTCACCAGTTGAAGGTTCATTGATAGATCTCTCATCTGTTTATATTCAAATGGTTTTTCATCCTTTATTGCCAATAATCAACTATTTATTCTTAACTACAAATTCCCACTACAACCCACACAACTATCCAAAAACTTCGTGAGGTAACACTAATCACGCATTAGCTTTTGGTCATGGGTTGACTTATATATACTGAGAGCGCTGCAGAGCCGCTTGATATATGCTTCTTATAATTATATTATCCTCTTATTCACAATTCTTAAAGAATTCCCACAAATCCTTTTTATTTGCTGGCTTCAATATCACCCACATAATTCGTATTGGATTCAAATCGGGACTCTGCGGTGGCCAATCCAAAACTGTGATACACTTGTTAAGCCAAGCTGTTTGGAGTCATAGTCATGCTAGAAAACCCATGCAAGCGGTAAATTGTCGGCGTATTCATTAACCAAATGATCCCCGACTTTGTTTCTAACCATTTTCAATCATATTACCCTCAATTTTCACTAGGGAAGCTAGTCCAGATGAGGTAAAGGAAGCCCAAGCCATAACGGAAGAGCCTCCGGGTTTTACCGTATTCTTGGTGTACCTAGCTTCCAATTGTTTCTTTGGGGCTTCGTTCCCAAACACATTGAAGTTTGATTAGTCACTCCAGACGTCGTCTTCTCAGACGAGGAGACACACTTACTCCACTCTATTTAAGCTCTGATTAAAAAATGAACTTAAAAACGAATCTACTCATGCTAACAATGCGTCTATCATCCATTGCGCATGCTTCCTTAGATTCCTGCGAGAAAAGTTCAGCAATTGAATTGATTTGAAGAACACTTTTGTTATAGAAATAACCCCATATTCATTTCATTTCTGCAAGATTTGAACTTTATTTAAATATATTTGTTCAATTTGAAAATAAACAAAACACAACTACGACGAATAAACGAGGGATTTACGTCATTTACCGAAGTAATAGATTATAATAAATTACTGTTTTTAATAAATTTTCGATTTTTTGACTTTAAGCAATTTTTTGGGAAACAGAAAAATACCAAAACGCGTGTCTTTTATACACTCGTTAAATACCATAGTTTTATATTGAAACATGATTAGTATTTAATATATAAACAAGAAAATGATTACTTTTAATTTGTTGAGTTAAACTCGATTACATCTTCTGAATTGACAGTTGAAGTATCAATGGTAAAATTTTAAATATTATATAAATTTATGAAGGTATATACATATTTCGATCAGTGGCAGCCCATCTGCGTGTATAATTTTTGTATATATTGGAAAAACATAGTGGTTTTTCCTAAAGAGTCTTCACCGACTTGGAAAATACCGACTTATAAGTTGAGCCGCTATATCTTTGTCAGTTTAATTCCAATTTACTTCCCCTTAAAATATAATATAAATCGGTTAGATATTGGCGAAGAATACCGTCACAAAAGACACAGAGTAACCAAAATTTAAAGTTGAAAATTTTAAAAAAGAATAAAACCATTAACGAACAGTCAGAATATTTTCTAATCTGGATTATGACTCTGGAAACTTACTTATTGAACCGTCCGAAATGGTTTTCGGCCCCAATGTACATATGATATTGATATTTTAAGTATTTACTTCCAGATTAATTAATTCCTGTTGTGCTTCTTTAAATATACATATACAAATACATAAGTATATCTTTTACATATTTCATGTGGATATTTTTGCCCATCATAGGTTGATATATGCGAAAATAGAAATTATGAGAATAATGAGTTAGAAGGAAAGCTTACACTAACAAGAAAGAGTTTTTTTCTAAAGAATATTTAGGAAGAAAAATGAGTAAACACTTTTGTAAACGGCTATTTAAAATAATTCGTTTATTTGCAAGAGTGTACAAATTTTATATGTTGTTTTATTTTTAAACAGCTCAAATTGAGCAAGTCAATAATATCGTTATCTGTCGCCAGATGGCTCTTGACTGCAAAGAGGGCGCCAATTTGCCAGTATTTCGGTACAACAAATACTGGGTAATCGCAAAATACATGGAATTTAGAGATGTACGAGGCAATGCCTTATCGAAATTTACTGCCCATCTCTAGTCCCCACTTTAAATCCCATTATTCCTATACCCTCCGTTAGTTGGGTGATAGGGTATATATGGTTTTACTGTAAGTGTTATAAAAAAGAAAAGAATTGTATTTATATTACCGAAGTTGGAAAAATTATCAACAATTAGCAAAAGACTTTTCATGGTACATATAGAAATTTTGTGTATAGAATGTTATTTTGAGTAAATGCCCCCTACTCAATGTACAGGGTGTGAATGGAGTCGACTATTGATGACGGGTAATAGAACCGTTGTTATTTTCATTATTTTGGCGTGCGAAGTCTGTAGAAAAACAAAACGCTTCGCTTTCGGTTTAAAATAAACGCCCCTTCTCCTCCCGCCGTGCAACAAAGGAGCACAGGAATATCAACAGGTCCACCAGCAGCAGCACCAACAACCGCAATGAAGAGCAACGTGAATCAAGGGGGTTATGTTCCTCCTCCTGCGTTTGGTTCGGGCGCTGGTTACTATCCACCGAATGCACCGCCCGCCGAAGGGTCTGGCTATCCACCAGGAGCTCCTTATCCACCAGGAGCTCCTTATCCACCAGCAGGTCCCCTGCCACATCATCAGCAGTCGCCAGCGAATTATGTGAGTTTAAATCTTTGCTCAGCCAAAGGGGCGTATACACATTAGTAATATGACGTCATTTTATATCTAGTCCCAGACTCGGGGTTTTATTATGAAGTCCTTATCAATTGAAAAATATTTATTTTCTTTCATAAATGTGCAAATAGTGCATAAAATATTGATTATTCTTTAGAATTCTCTAAGACGTTGCTGCTTAGTCAGCGGATTTCAGATTGTAATATGAGAAACTGTAGGAAGAAAACTAAAAACATGGTCCACTTAAAGCATTAAGACGTACAAGTCAGATTGTGATTCCAAGTAAACTTATCAAAGTCTTCTAATCCTAATGCTATTTTTGTGGTTCCGCTTGACTTCTTCATAGAGTATTATATATAATGTTATAAATGAATTCTGTGGTCAATATTATTAACAAATACAAAGCAATCTAATAATACAATAAGAGCATATAAACTTCGAGTTAGGGGACTTTTTTTTTATCAAACCGTCATGCTACTACATTATAAAGCAGAACGCCCCTTAATTTAAAAGCAAAACGTCGTCTCAGTCAGAACATTAGGTTTCTAAAGGCCAACGTCGAGTCATTTCAATTTCATTTAATTTTAAAATCTATTAAAGGGTTTTGTGCCAGGAGGATCGACGTCTGGAGGATACGCACCAGTACCACAAATGCCGCCCTATGGAGAAGCTCCGCCCTATGGTGCAGGACAGCCACCGTATGTGGGTGGTGGACCTCCGCAGCCACAGCCACAACCATTTGCTGGATATCCACCAGGTGGACCAGCAGGAGTTCACCAGCAATTTGGTGGATATACACCCGGTCCACCTGGCGCTCCTCCATATGGTGGCTTCCAACCTCCATCTGGTCCTCAACCGCCAATCATTTCACAACCAGGAGTACCCCAGCCTCAGCAGCCAGGAATGGGAGCAGGCGGCGGTGAGTTATCAGCATAATGAAATTGTTGTATTTTACTCTCTGTCATTCTATCTTTGTCTTTTTGAGGTCTGGCCATTTGCGTCAATGCACTTTGCGTGCATGCGATCATGCGATAATAATGATCGGAGACTTCTTCGATTAAACCACCAGATAGGGTCATATATGTATATAGAAATTGAAAAAAAAGAAAACACCATTAACCCTTTAATCTACTTTGTGGTATCTTATCTGTTTTGTAACGAAAACACACCGAAAGATAACCAAAGACTTTCCCCAATAACCTTAAGAGCTTTCAGTAAGTCTACTTATTTGTAGGAGATTTTGCACAGTGACATTGTTTACTACATATATTGTCAAATGATTTATAGTGTTGTATTTCATTCTTCTGGCATTTTTTAAAAAAAGTCGTTGAAATAGCAATGAATTCGCTTATGTAGACAAAATATTCATTTCGACATAATCCGTTTATTTCGACGCTCAAGGGACCGACGATTTTCGTCGTTATATCCGGAATCAGCAAAAATAATGTTGTTTTTTTTTTTTTATGATCGCAATGTTCATAAAACTTAATGAATTTACACTTGGTGAAGATTCTTACGACGTCGGCATGGTACTTCGGCTCTCTTTTTATGCCCTTGCAAAAAGGATATAAAAATTTTGGTCAGAAGTGTGCAAGGCATAGACGGAAGCATCTCCGACTATATAAAGTATGTATATTCTTGATCAGCACGACGAGACGAGTTCAAATAGCCATGTCCGTCCGTCCGTCTGGATCAATGCAAACTCCTCCTAGACCGTAGGAGCTACAGAGCTGAAGTTTTGCATGTAGGCTTGTATATACTGCAGGGGTTGTATATCTCGGATTCAGCCAGATCGGACACCTACATATATCATATATCTCCCATACAAACGTCAAAGTCACGAACAGTGTCTTTTCTCAATAACTTCGTTTTTTCTCATGTTAAGATTTTGGATTTTAGATAAAACTTATTTTGCGTTGATGACTAAAGCTAAGGAAAGAGTAAAAGTTGCAAGGGTATACAAACTTTGACGCGATCGAAGTTAGCCCCAGCCCTCTGGTTTTTCAGAAGTATTGCTGCGTTGCTAAGGCAACAAGTAAAAATAGGGAGTAGTGAGAGCGGAAAAACCTCTGTACAGCGCCTAGGGACAAAAGATCACTGACAGATACATATACCCATTTTAATAACGCCGTTTGATGCCTAATTTTGTTCAATTTTTGATCATTTGGATAAATGTTTTTCTAGACGCGTCGTTTTAACCGGTTATAATCGGAGACGTTCTAATCGGAGGCCCTTTCATATAAGCTTGTATGGGGACCAACCTAGTCATCCAACTTTAGTCGCTTTAACCGGACGGACGTTATTAGTGGAGTCGTGGTAACCGGATTCTACTGCATTTTGGAGTACTTCTTTCTAAATGAAACGAAAGACAAAAAGTAACTAAACTCCGAAACTTGTTTAAATGCATATAACAGGCCAAGAGGAGGAGAAGTATTACAATTTAGTATATTATATAATTTTCCTGTCCTGAATTGAAATTAGTTGTAAAAAGCTTTATTTGTAGAGACTTTGAGGAATCATTGGTGTCCCCTACTGATTGAAGCGTCTTGTCAGTGTCAGTTGAAAGGTTTTTTAAATTAAACCAAAAAGAAAATTAGAGCATATTTGCATAATCCACAGAACAGACACCTGTTCGATTAGGCGAGGGAATATAATTTCTTAAGTCAATGCCTTGCATTTGTGAGTAACTGTAAAATGAGATTATAGTTCATTATAATCCGATTCAATATCACCTTAATGCATTGAAGGCTTTGGGTTGGTCATCCCTCTCTGTCTGTCTCGCTCATTTTCCTTCATGGGTGGGTTATTATCGTTCTCTTTCTCTGTCAGATTGTATTTCCTATTGGGGATGAATGCACTGCAATTGAGATAATGCAAATCGACGAACCTAAAGATAGATTGTTAGACTGTTAGAAATTGAATCCAAATATTTGCAATTTAAAGACTATGTAGAATTTTGTTCTCTTTGTTAGTCAGATTACGAGCCTTATTAACTTCTTGTCAAAGTGATTGTTGTTGTTGTTTACATACTAATCGAGCTAGCACCATGTGCAGAGAAGAGTTCTTTCTTCAACCGAAAACAAAGTAGACAAACCCGTACATCTTCTGTCTTATCGGGAAGCGGCGCGTTTGCCTTAATTGAACCAATAAAATAATACAAAGCGCCATTTAAAACGCTCGACTATGTTGATTACGTTGATTTTTTCCCCAACACAAGCAACCTCGAAGCGATGTCAACTTGTGTGCCACAACCGAGCTAGACGCTTCAGTTCATCTCGGTGCAGCATCGCAAGTGGTCGCAAATTCAGTGTCAGTTTTTGATTTTGAGTGCATCATCATCATCATCATCATGCCAACCGCAAAGCAACATCACATAGTTGTCCCACCAGCAACAATATCAAATTTCGCGTCCACACTGGACTTGTGTGCTGCCGACAACAACAACAGCGGCAGCACTGAACCAAAAAATGTCACTGTCGGTCATGCTGGTGGCAACGAGAATGGGTCAACTGGCGTGACAACAGGGTCAAAAGTGCTGCGATTTATATGGCATTCATTGTACAGCAAGTATAATAATTTCTGTACAAGATCAGGCAATCTCAAGCAATTGATATGCCGCGAGGCAAATAAGCCATTACCCAAGAAATTTAGGCATACCATGCGTTTGAATAAATCTGCCAAGCGAAAGGGTTACGAGTTCTATATAAGTGACGAGGATAAAAGGTGAGAAAGCAACAGATATATCACAGTTGGCAGCAATCTTAGATAATTACGAGAATTATGTAAATTTATCTTGGTGCCATTGTGATGAAATTATAGATAGGCCCACATAGATATACAAACATACGTCAAGAGAGATTGGCCATAAAGTTAATCTTTTTTTTTTTTTGCAAAGCGATTAGATACAAAAATCAGAGAAGAGGAGAAAAAAAAAAAAAACAGCGACACAATGTGTCGTAAATGGAACAATGGGCACCCACAGTAGACCCTAGGTCGAGGCTAGGCCAATCTCCAATGCCTTCAATTAGCCTCTTTTATAATGTGGCAGGGGTGGGCAGAAGAAGCGAAGGCGGAGGAGAATGACATTGACCAATTGACACACTGCAAACTAACTGAAGATGGCATTGTGGGTGTCGATGTGGGTGGTTTTTGATTTAATATAGTCTGTTTTTTTTGTAAGATAAAGTAAATAATACATTTTTATAAAATGTTATGCTTCTAGGCGATTGGATGACTATACCTACAGGAATTCCGAATTGTCCGCGCGGATTGGAATACCTTACGACTATCGACCAACTTTTAGTTAAACAAAAAGTCGAACTACTTGAGGCTTTCACCGGCTTTGAGACCAACAATAAATTCTCCATTAAGAATGCTCTTGGCCAGAAGGTCTACTATGCGGTGGAGGACAACGATTGCTGCACCCGTAACTGTTGTGGTCCCTCGCGTCCGTTCGATATGAAGATTTTCGACAATTTTCAACAGGAGGTTATCCATTTGTATCGACCATTGGCCTGTTCGTCCTGTTGTTTCCCATGTTGTTTGCAATCACTGGAAGTCTCAGCCCCGCCAGGCAATGTCATTGGTCGCATTGAACAAGAATGGTCCATATGTTCGCCATCGTTTCGTATTCTCAATCATATTGGCGACACAGTGCTGCGCATTGAAGGACCTTTCTGCACATTCTCTCTTTGCGGTGATGTAGAATTCAATGTAAGTATTTGTAAATTAAGGAGAAATGACTTATTTAAAATTGCTTTTGTTTTTTAGGTGGTCTCTCTAACTGGCGAAAAAGTGGGAAAGATTTCCAAGCAATGGTCAGGATTTGCAAGGGAAATTTTCACAGATGCTGATTTCTTTGGCATTAATTTCCCGCAAGATCTGGACGTTCGCATGAAAGCAGTTCTGCTTGGCGCCACTTTCCTGATTGTAAGTAAAAGCAAAGAGATCTAATCGATCTAGCTACAATTCAAGGCCACCAAGACCTCAATCAGCTAAGCCTGTTCAGTCTTTATATTTTAAATAATTTCCCTCTCTCACTTTTTCAGGATGCCATGTTCTTTGAGAAATCTGGTAACCGTGAATCCGATGGACCCGGTATGCTATAGGATAGAAGTGGTGGCTGCTGTGAACTTTGTCTGCTTTGTTGTGATGCTTGTGGCGAATGTGATTGCCTTTGCAATTGATCCTGCCATTGATGGAACCGACAAGGCGAGAAAGGGTCCAAGGAATAAATAAAAATAAATGACTTTTTGTTCGAATCTCTGTTGAAAATCCTTGTATTGATGTCAAGAAATCATGTTAATATTAGAATCAAGGTGGAATATCTCTATATAAATAACATTCAAACTGTCGCGTACTAGTCCCAAAATGGCCAAAAAGCTTCCAAATCTTTATCTCTATAGAACAATCCAAAATGTTATAAATTCGTTATTTTTTTTTGATTTTGTTTTGGTTACTATATTTTTATTCCTACAGCAGTCTTCTGTATACAATTAATAATAATAACTACTCAGGCTATACGAAATGCTCGCAATTAATGAAGAAAGAGCTTCCCATGACTTATACTGCTCATTTGTCATTTATTTTCTAATAACTGTATTATTATTTATGTTAGCATTTTCGTCAATTTGACGGTTTGCCTTCGTTTCTTTACTTTCTTCTGTTTTTTGATGAATTTACAACGACAAATAACTGGAAAAAATCTAAATGAAACAAACACATACACAAAAAAGCGTGAAACTATGTACTTCGAAAACTATGTATATTTGAGTGTCTTACTAATTCAAAAGAAACTATAGTATATATATTCTTTTATTTATATATATATACATATGTTTATTTGTTTCTACAAAAAAGGAAACAAACAAAAAAATGAATTATTATAAAGTATATATGTATGTACCTATGTATATTTATATATGTATCTACCATAAACAAATATTGATCTATTCACATTTATATTTAGTATTTGTTTATCAATGCAAAATAAAACGCAATTATGCTATTATTCACAAATAAGTGTGCCTAATAAAAACTATTGATTTATAATGAATATATTTAAATGCAACTGATATATACTGCCATCTCGCTCATTTTGGTTTTCTATAAACAATTCGTATACACATTTATTACTTTTTGAACGTTTTTTTTAACAACAAATATCTATGTACATGTTGAATATTTTGAAGAGTAAATATTACATTTATGAGAATGATATATAGTATACTTGTGTTTCAAAATTACAGAGATTCGCTTTCAATTGATTATCTACATAGCGTCTTTAATTACTATTATCAATTCTGTTGGCATAAGAACTCAATTGTCTGTTGCATACAAGTTAATAACTTTAGTATTCTCTTTTACCTTTTCAGGGTATAGCCAAAACAATTTGTTTTGCCTTTGATTGTTGTATCGAAACCGGCTTATCGTCTGGGCAGCAATAATTACGCATGTTCTTGTAGAACAAGTTTGCCGATACTTAAAAATAAACACCCATACATACATACATAGATATGGACATTCGCGTGCATTCGATGAGACGAGTAGCAAAACAAAGTTGAGTGGACTTCAGTTGTGGCTAAGATGCAGTGGCAGATACAGCTTCTACTTGTTGTTCTTCTAAACGGCTTGCTATTGCATGCCAAGGATCTGCAGGAATGTGAACTAGTAAGAGATGGTTATCATGTGTGCCGCGAAATCGAGAGTTTCGATCAATTGAATCAGTATGTGAAAAATGGATGGCAAAGCGTCAAGATAGTCAATGAGCATACTGGCATTGAGATTACTAATAAACCTATGCCAAATTTAGCCAAACTGATTAAACTAGATCTATCGGAATCTGGTGGCTTGACCTTGGGCAAACAAGGCTTTGGGCAATTCGAGTTGCTGCAGGAATTGAATATAACCCATTGCCAATTGGAGGAACTGAAAGGGCAACATTTTAGTAATATGCGTAATCTCTTGAGCATAGATGTCAGCTACAATGATGTGCAATTAATCGGTGAACAACTAATGAGTCAGTTGCCCAATTTGATATATGTCAATTTCTCCAACAATCTGATAGCTGATATCGAACCAAATGCCTTTAAGAGCCTGAAGAAATTGATATTCTTGGACTTGACCACCAATGAGCAGGAGAATGTAACCATTGGAGAGAATGCTAATCTACGTTATCTATCTATCAGCAATAATAATGTGCGAGATGTAAGTAAGAAACATTTATTTAGACACATCTATTTACTTGGAAAATGTTTTTTTTTTCTATAGTTCCATTGGTGCCGTTTGCGTGGCCTGCCTAAACTAGAGGAATTGCATTTACATAGCAATTGGCTGGAGGTATTGGATATGGGCATATTTTATCATCTACCCAAGTTGAGGGTTTTGAATGTATCCAACAACAATATTTATGACATTAAGCCAAACCTTTTCATGGGTCCAAGCGAGGTAGCAATACCACCTTTGGAACTGCTTGATTATAGCTCAAACAATGTTAAACTATTGGACGATAATGTCTTTCATAGACTGAACAATCTGAGAACCCTTAATCTTTGGTTCAATCAGATTAATAAGATCTCAGCCAAAGCCTTTCAAGGTCTAACCAAACTGGAATCGCTTCATCTGCAAGGCAATAAGATTGCGGCTCTACCCGATCAGGTTTTTGCCAATTTAACATCTCTGGAGATACTTGATTTGAGCAGAAATAGCCTAAGACAACTGAATCCTGAGACATTTGGTAGCTGTCTTTTAAGAAAATTGTGGATACTAGATTTGAGTAATAACAATCTTGAGCAATTGCATCCATTGACCCTCTCGTCATTGCCCTTTCTGCGGGAATTGCGTTTGAGACGCAACAAGTTGACGACATTGGACATTCGCATGTTTGCCCCACTGCGACGTCTGCATTTGCTTACATTGAGTGAAAATCGGCTAGAGGAAATCGATATCGATATATTGGATAGCTTTGATCGTTTGACTGCTCTGGAGATAAATAACAATAAGTTGACCTTCCTGCCAGTATTGAAATCATCGAATTATTTAGCTCAATTGCAGGAAATCAGCATTGAGGGCAATCCATGGCAATGTTTGTGTCTGGATGAGATTACCGCCTGGCTGGACACACGACAAGTGAGATATGCACGGCCATCGAGTGCCTATTATAGTGGACGCAAACCTCTCTGTGTGGTCACGCCCATGGAGCAGTGCATCAGGGATTTGAACTCGGTGCGCGCGCAGGGAATTGTCGAGAGCTATGAGCAGATTTGAAACGCATTTGAGACTGAAGGATGGAGGAGTAATGGTAATAAATCAATATCACTAAATGCTAGAGAAGTTTTGCTCTGTGGGTTTTGGGTTGCCATTGCTATTGCCATTGCCATTGCCTTTACCTCTTACCTCTGCTTCCATGTCCATGTTTTTCCGTCCGGAGAATAGCCTTCGTAAATCGTAGACTATTGAATGACCATGAGGGTAAAACTTTTGCCAGCCCAAAGTATTTGGCCAACTGTCGTAAAACAATAAAAGCGGAAAGCGGCCACAGAGCAGGGAACAGTGAACGGAACAGAACAGACCGGAGAATGGAAGAGACCAGATTTTCAAATACTTAACACCACTTAAGTGAACGCTTGGACAATGACAATGACAATGATGGACGGAAACGGCAGGGGACGGAATGGAATGGGAACTAAAAGAAGAAGGAGAAAAGATGCCTGGTCGCTTGGGAAATGAATGGATCATGTTGGTTGTTAAGCGTAATTTAGCGTAAGAATTTTTATTAAAATTTTCAATTTGTTTGCAGATAAAGTTTTGCTGTGGCCCAGATTGAATGAGTGAGTGATTGATTGTACCAGCGAGCGAGTAAGTGAGTGAGTTAGCTAGCAAATGAATTGCAGGACAGCCAAACAAATGGCAGGAATGTGAATTAAAAACAAGAAGCAAACAAAAACAAAAACGTGTAAATGAGTTGGGGAAGAAATGAAAGAATGCTTAGAATGAAAGAACACATCAAAGTTGAAAACTAAAATTGTTCAATTCGCACATTCAACTGGTATGAATTGATTTAAATTGAAATTTATTCAAAAATAAATCATTCCTTTAAGGCATCTGATGGATCGGGGGAGGGGGAGAACAAGGGAGTGTTAAGCTGTTGACTCATTTTGGCTTTTGGCTTGAAAGGGTTAAAGGAGTGATAATAATAATAAACATTACCATAAACCAATTTCATGACTTAGAATATTGGTTAGAAGCCTGTTTGAATGTTTTTCCTTCCATCTGCAGTAAGAGATTAAATCAGATTATACACGTATGACTAACTAAATGGTTATACATATGTACATATATAGGAAAATAACATCATGTCTATGAAACTGAAGATTCTCACACATACTGAGTCATGTTGTTTCACACACACAAGCACACACGTATTCCTTAAGATGTGTGTGATACGCACAAAACATTCATTTGCTTTCGCTTAGGCAAACTTTTGTGGGATGTATGTATGTCAATGAATGCAAACGCCCACTCCAAACCAACTCCATGACCAGACCCAACCAAAACCCCATTTCGCATTTGTATTCACTATTAAATAAGTAGTTCAACTTTATCATATTCATACCAGTAAGGGAGAGAACAGAACAGAGCAGAGTAGAGCAGGTATTTCAGGCATTCACACGCGCAGGTGACAAAAGCCAATGCAAACACACAAAGAGAAAGAGAGACACAGAGAACCAGGTCGGTATATACAACTACATATGACAATTACAGGAATAACACGTCGTTCAGTCAGGCTGGCAGGCAGGCAGGTAAATGGAGGGCAAAGTGTCTGCAATACAAACATGGACAATAAAAGTTTTACTCGACTAGGCCAACAAGAGAGAAAGAAAGAGAATAGGGGCAGCCGACCTTTAAGAACTTTCGAATCATCTATGGGTTTTGTTTTTTTTTTCTTCTTTGGTTGGAACCTCACACAGTTTCAGCTAATTTAATTACATTTTTGGGTTCACAATTTTCGTCCACGTTGGGTAACTCATTTCTGGTCGAAGGTGGAAATAACCTTTTGCACAGCCGACTGTCCTTGGTCAGTCCTGCCTTGCCCTGTCTTGCCCTCCACATGAAACATGGCATCAATTTTCTTATGAATTTTGTTGTCGACCAGAGAGGACAACAAAGTCCTTTCAATTAATTTCGTAACAAACTTTTGTTTGCACAATTTGATAACTGAATTCTCCCCTCTCTTTCTCACTCTGTCTGTCTCTATTTCTTTCAATGTGTGTGTGTGGCAAATTGGCACTTGTTGCTCTCTCCTGCAGGACTCTCAAATACTGAACCCTTATCAAAATGAAATGACGCTCAACAGTGTCAAAGACATCGAAGCCATCATCAATTTTTAAGGCCCTTCCCCCGCCTTCCCCATAGCCCTAGCGCATTCGTCCTTTTTCTCTCACCTGGCGTATACGTAATATCTACACAGATAGAGCTATTTTTAAAATTTAAATATCCAATACCCCAATCCGATTCATCCTCGGCCATAAATGGGCTAGGCCGAACTGAATTGGCTACTGGATTCTTGGTTTTTTTTTTTTATTAGTTTTTTTCTATCTTTTTTGGTTAATTATGCTTATGGGCTAATTGCATTTCTGTGGCTTAAATTGCCACACAATTTGTTAACAAAATATTTGCCAAACATTTTTGCGCAATTAGTTTGGTCATTGTGCATTTTAATTGTATATACAATGTATGTATGTATATAATATGTACATAAGTATGCAGATAGTATTACACAAATATATATTCATTATTTCTAACATGGCTTGTTCGGCATTCGAGAGAAGGAGTCTGCGGAAGCGAATGCGGACACGGATGCGGATGCGGTTGAGACTGCACTTGTGAATTACAAAATGTTTTGCGGTATTCTGCATTTTTAATTATCTGCATTTTACTCTGCATAATGCAAATTACATACACATTGTCAAGTGCAGTCAGTCAGTCAGTCAGTCAGCTTGTTAGTTGGTCCGTCAGTTTTATAAGCTTCTTATGATTCTGCTATTTACTCCTTCTACTTATTCGAATTGCATCGAATCTAGCGATGCAATTTGCTCGGCTTTCTTGTGGTCCTTGGTTTGCATTTCGCCCGCACGAAATTTGTGCATTATTGTGTAGAAGCCACAGCGTAGCAAAGTCTTGGATGATTGATACATTCCTTGATCTGTGCAGCCCTTGGACACAAATTGTTCGAGCTGATTGCAATGGTTTAGCAATAAATCTGTTGAGGTTCGTAACATCTGTTTGGTATTACTCAAAAGTTGTATTATTTCTTGCTGATCTATGCGATAGCAATTTTCGGGTACTCTCACTTTAAGGTCGTGGTCAAAGTCAGCGGACAATCGGCGATAATATGCACCAAATTCGGATGAAGTGCAGCAACTTATTTTCAGATCATTGTAACGTTCAATACAAAGACCAGCCGTATTCTGCAATGTTGTTTTCCATTTGTTTATGGCATCAATTTTTTCAGCTAATCTATTTTTAGTTTCCCGTTGATTCTCCAGCTGAGACTCCAATTCACTCCATTTATCCCATTGGCACTTTAGTAGTTCGCGTATATCGGTTACCTGGCTAGTTAGCTTGGCATTTTGTTGCTGCAATTGCTTGATTTCCAAATGCTTGGATAAATTTTCTTCGGGCACAATATTTGATTCGTCTGGCTTCTGAACTGTATTACGGACTAGAGATTGTCTTAAGAGCAATGCCCGCTGCTTCATTTGCTCTAATTTGTTTGAGATTTCATCAAGATCTGAACTTGACGATTCCTCTTCGACCACATCTTCCTCTGTTGTGGGGGTTACAACCTTTTCGAGTATACCAGGTGCACGACACGACATGATGTGTGAGATAGTGAGATAATAATGTGCTTGTGAAATGTGATGTGATACCTTTTTGCTGCCCACTAAGTCAGTGCCTGCTTGTCGTGTTAGTGTTTAATGAAAATGCTTTGCCAAAACGCCACAAAGTATGCAACAGCAGCAGCAAAAATGTGGCTGGCTGGCTAGCACGAAAACTGCTCCTTCTTCGTCTTCTTCTACTTCTTCTTCTTGTTCATTGTGCAATGTGCATGTCGAGGCAGGACAAAATGCCTTTGCTAATGATTTTTAATAGCCAAATTGCATGCTTGAGGTCGCAGCTGCCAAAGTCTGGCATCCTCAATCTGAGATGCCCATTAAAAGCATATTTGTGGCTTGATACACGTGCACATACACACACACTCTCCGACACATACACACATGGACACAGTGCTATGTGAATTTGCGGTCAATAAATTATGCAAGCAAAAGAGAGTTGACTGGGAACTGGGTACGAGTTCCTGGGAATGAGTTGGAAGTCCGTAGCAAAAGCCTTAAAAACAAATTAGTGGCGCTTACTCAACAAGATTGAGTGGCCGTTGTGTCGTTGTCATCGTCGGTTTGGGGAGTGGTAGAACGGGAGTTTGGGTGTTGGTTCGATGTCATGACCAGTGGCAAGAACGTGGCAAAAAAAATTGCCAAAGGGGAATCATTGATAGAGATAACATACGAATGAAGTAGTACAAATAGAATCTAAATCAAAACCATATCGAATGCAACAATTTTAGTGGCATACATGCCGTATACGTCATGTGTTAATCTCATTCAATTGGTTAAAAGTAGAACCCTTGTAAAATGACGCCTCTGTGCATTGATTACGCATACCGCGTTTATGCAGACAGCAGAAAATACGATGGGCAAAAGGAGAATGAAAGAAAAAAATAAACCTGAACTTAATTAATGAAAGAGCTTCCGGCCCCTGATCCACAGCTACACAGCTTTTGCTCGTACTCTCCAACACTGAAGGCGACTGCGACTGCGACTCCTTCCTTCCTGTTTCGGTCGTTTGCTCTATTTATAGGCCATAGATATTAACTGATGAATATTTATGTGAATACAAATACGAATACAAGCGAATTTCGTACCATGTTGATGCTGATGCTGCTGACGTTGCAAATCAACAGTTGAGGGTAATTCTCTTAATAAAAACGTGTAATAATTTGTTGCCTGGCACAAACATGTGTATGTGTATGGGTCTAGGCCCATAGCAGTATGGCAATTCATGAGATGGCCAAGAGGCAAGTGTATTGTGTCTATGGCAACGAGATGTGGCATGTGTTGCAAATGAAATTATGTAAATGTGGCACCACCAGCAGCAGCAACAGCAGTAGAGCCGCCTGCCTGCCTTTTATATCTGTGCATCTCCAACTATCTGTGTGTGTGTGTGCAAGTCCCACAAATACAATGCAAATGCGGTTTCTGGTTGCCGTTTGCCTACAAAAAAACATGGCTTAATGTTGATTAGATGCATTAAACATGCAAAAAGCCCCAAAAACCAAAACCTAGCAACAACACGTTGCCGACCCCCCCCTACACACACACACACACACCACAAAAAACTGCCAAAAACTGTTGGCTGTGAAAACAATAAACGACAACATAAAATAGACATGAACCAAATGCAAAATTTACATGTGTGCAAAATGTGTGAAATTAGCGCAACGTTTTAACTTTTCTGCGGTGGCGGCAATTGAATAAATTTAATTGCTAATAAAGCCTATGCCAATGATTGTTTCATCTAGGGAAAATGGCAACCGGAAAATGGCCAATATATGTATATGTATGTATATGTGGCACGGGAAATTGCTATTTCTATTGCCAATGCTGTAAAGATCAATTCTTATCGATGTTGTTGCTGCTGCTACTGCATTGGTAATGGAAAAAAAGAAGAAAACTCTTTTTAAGTAGCCGCAAGCTGTTTACGACTTTGGCCAGTGAAACTTTAATAGTAAATAACAACAATAGTAACAAGTGCCGACCGACAGACCAACCGACAGACCGACCAACCGACGACAGTGGCAATGTTGATGCCGCAGCTGCCATTGCTTACAGCAAAGTTGTTGCAAAAAGTTGAGCAAATACTTGGCTTTGACGACCGTCCCAACATCCCAACATCCCACCATCTCTCTTCATCCTACGAAACACTCCCGCCATTCCTACTCCTGACTAAGTCTTTGGCTCTTGACGTTGATTTTGTCGCCATGGTTTGCCAATCAAATGACTGTCTTAATTTATACTCTTTCTCAATATATATTTATGTACATATATATATTTGTCAATGGTTGTTGTTCCAATTGGGCAAAGACTTTTGAAATAAAGTTTCCTATTCCATTTAATCAATCCTCTCATCCTACTTCACTCTACTTTTAAATCTGCCAATTTTAATTCAATCATTCAATAAACATTGTCACAAAAGTTGCACTTACACAATTGTGTGGAATTTGCCAAATGCCAATAGACAAAGTAAGAACAAAATTAATAGTAAAACAAGAATAGACTTACGAATTTTAAATTTAAATCAAGTATTTTATAGATGCAATGGTTTTTTAAAATTAATCAAAAGATTACATTCATCTGTTGGCATGCAATAAACATAAATAAACACACATATAACCCTCTTTTGATATCTATGTATGTTTTTAGATGTTTTTTTAAGTTTTTTTTTTTTCTTTTTTTGATAAATTAAAAATAGCAAACTAATCTATATTTTCGGTAGGATTTCATTTAATTTCTAAAGGTTATTCTTGCTAAAATAAAAAGTTATTCTTGTCTTAATGTCGAATTAAGTATTGGTAAGAAACTTTTCTTAAAGAATATGAATAGATTTTCATGCAGAAGAGTGTTTAATTTTCGGTGAATGTGAAGAAAACTCCTTTAGATCTCCTGGGGGCGTTTTTTTTTTTTTTTTTTTAAAGTCACAAAGGCTCTGGCCTTTGCAACAAGAACAATGAGTGGGTGGGGAGAGGAGGGGACTAGGCAAAATCATTATCGATTTCCTTATTGGCTACATCATTTTTCCCAAAACCTTATCTGGAGAAAAGGGTGCGCTATGAGTGCCACTTGGGGCACTTTGACAAAAAAGTTTCTTTTGTAAATACATATTATTTATGAACACCCCTCCCCGCCCCTAAGTGTGCACCATTTTTTGGGTGGAGTAGGAATGCCTTTAGGCTGGGCATAACCATCCTGCATTTCTTACCCCCAACTTCCTTTCTTAAGCCTAAATATATTGTTTATATGCTGCTGCTGTTGCTGTTCCTTTATTTGTTTTGGTCGACTTCGTTATTTTTAAATTTATGTAACAGCTGTTGCTTCTGCTGATATGACCAACAACCATCAACAGAAGAACAACAGCAACAACAACAACAACAACAACAGCATATTGTAAATGTCAAATGCACTTGGAACAGAACCAGTCATAGCCTTCAGAACTCATAATGTGTTAAGTTTTTGCTCTCCTTTTTGACTCACAGCTTCACATCTTCTACAGCTTCTGCCTCTCATCTTCGCCATCGTCTCCGTAGTCGTTTGGTAGCTTTTGCTGGCAGTTTTAGAGTGGCTCGTGCTCGAGTTGTTGGCAAACAGTCTGTTAGGGCAACTTCGCCACTTGAAATGCCAGAAAGTTGGGCCCCAAAAGAGGCCAGCAAACTAATTATTTAGTTTCATTTTGGGGGCGCAAAAACGGAAGAACGCCAAATGCCAGCTTCAGCAAAATATCAATAAAAACTCCAATCGAGATCTATTTCAATTAACTTGTTAAAAAACTTTTTAATTAACGGCATTGCAGAGCAAAGAAACCATACAAACGCACACACATACACACACAGACAGAAATAACACACAGAAGTAGAAAAATGAGCAGACAGGAGGGCCAATAGAGACCTCTACATTTCCACTTTCTTTTGGCCAGTTAGTTAGTTTTTGCCGGCTCTTGAGCTCATGAATTTATTGCTGCGTCTAATTGGGCAACAACGGCCAGAAAAGAAAGAGAGCAAAAAAAATTAAACCATAGAAACCAAAATGTACATATTGCCTGTGATATGTAAATGTTTATAAATCAAGTTGCGCCTCTTGTCTGTGACAAGTGGACGACGACTGTTTGGACACTTCAAATAAATAAATAAACAAGCGGCGGGGTTAACATGTTTATGTTGACCCCGATTGCTGCTCCCTGTCTCTCTCTTTCTGTGTCTCAATGTGTATGTGTGTGTGTGTGTGTGTGTGGTTAGTTCCACTATTTCTCGGCATTTGCCACAATACATATTGGTATAGCATACATTTGTGCGCCGACCCTCATCAGCAGCATGCTGCTCTAAACCTGGCGTCCACCGTCCACCGCTCGTCCTTGTGACACCTGGTGATTTAAAAGCCGCACCACAAAAACCAAAGCCCATGGACTTGTTGGTGATTTATATAACCTAAGCTGATTTACTGCAAGGAAACCTATTAGCCGAGTGAGCTGACCCCAAGTGAAAGGGAAATCAAATTGAGAAAGGGAAAGGGCGAACAAACTGACATTTTCTCAAGTGGTCTTTCGACAATTATATTGTATGTCTAGACTAGGGTCCAGAAACAACTAAAAAAGAAACTGTCAAAACTTGGCTCGTTCCTTCTTTATGTTCTAGTGTGCAGTCCCAAAGTACCGAGGAGTTCAACTCCAGTGTCCAGCAATGGGCAGTCAATGCCTTTCGAGTCTATTATAGAAATGACAAACGCAGCCAGTTTTTCTTTTTCGAATCGAACTCTGGCGATGATTTTTTTTAGTCGCTTGATAAATTACGCCCAGCTCTAGGCTATTAATAAGATAAATGAGCGGCAATAAGTGACAACGACGACGATACGACAGCAACGGCGACAACGACAACGACGAAGACGACGACAATGGCAATGTGCTGGTTCCTTTGCTACGCTTCCTTCCGATGTACAATGCGGCGTATGCGTAATTACCATTTCATATGCATTAAGAGCTTCAATCACATGGCACGGCTTGCCGCACCGCTCCATGGCGAGCATAAAGCGTTTAAGCAAGCATTTTCAAGGTTCTGGCTATGGCTATGCCTGGGAGTTTGGGACCCTCTTCCTCTCTTTTTCTTTCTCTCCTGCCCCTATCTTTGGGTCTCTCTTTCTCTCTGTTACTCTTACTGGCAAATGCCAACGAAATGTCATTAAGCGCATTTGAAAAATCATCAACAATATAAACGCGAAAGCTTCGACAATGTCGCCTGCCTCAAAATGGATTTTATTGTAACCAGAGAGTGGAGAGTGGATAGGGAGATGGCAGCTTGATGAGAATATGAAGGCCAAAGAGCGGGGACGGTGTAAAAAATGTAGCAACAAATTGAAATACGATCAATAATAATTATGATTGCGATACAGTGAATACACAGAATAATTGCGTTTCCATGCAATTGGTCAATTCCGTAAGGAGCAGCTGCGCGAATCTACTCAACTCTATATATATATGTACATATATAAATATATATATAAGTATATAGGACTGCTTACAATGGCACCGATTATCGAAATGTACTGAAAATTGAAGCTACCAATATAATTGCACTTGAATCGTGGTGAATGGGAATTGTTTGTTCCCCTTTCCTCACCTATTTCTCTCTAGCTCCACGAGTCTACCTATTTACAAGATGTATAAAAATATCAATTGATTCAAGTCAATCCCTAGATAAATTGTCACCTAAAGTGATTGTTAAGTTTTCAAATTGTCTAGAAGTTTGTCACTTCTTCTTCCAGCGAATAGTTAGAAATGTCATAGATTCTTAGATTAAAAATACTTCTAATTCGTTTTAATTAATTACGTCTTCAAAAAATTGTATCTTTTCCATGACCAAAACAATATTTCTCATGAAAGAAAAAAATATAAAAGTCATTTACAGTTTTCTAAGCATTAAAAACTTGCTAAATAAATCATTGAAAGCTACATACATTGCGTTTTTTGAATGCGTTTGCGGAATGAACAATCGTTTTCACAAAGTTCACTACTTTTCTTGTCATCAGCTCTAACAAACCTCAAATCTTGATATTTTATTCTTTTACTGGCTATTGGAGTACTTTCTCTGCTTTTAGCTGGGAATAAAATGTGCAAAAGTCATAGTTTTTTTGTCAATCCTAATGTATTTAATGCAGACATTACGATCAAAGTTGAAGTTTCTTAGGTAAGATGACTACAAAAACATTATTCCTCCACAAAACTAATGTATTTTTATGATGCCTCCTTGTGAGGCACTTGAACACACAAAACTAAAAAAATATCGAAATATTGATAAGCATACAATATCTTGAGATGGCAATTTAAACAAGGAAAATGACTGATCACAATCGACTTTGCTTCATACTCCGCCTTAGCTAAAACACAATCTATTAACAATGCCTAATGTAATCTACCTACAGAGGCTAAAATGGTTTACTGATAAAAGTTATACAATATTTTTTTTTGTATTAAATATTTGTATGGTAGGTTTAAATTCATTTTCTGATACCTTCAGTAGGAACTTAACCTAGCTTTAAATTAAAGGGAAGGAACATTAGATCACAGGTGATATTTACGTTGAAAATTTTATACATTTATTGTATTTACATTTTTAAGATGATTGATGACTATTAACCATTGGGCTATACAATCTAATTTCTTATTATTTGTCGAGCTATAGTTATGAAAATTCGGGAATAAATTTGTATTTTGAGTGCACATCCTGACAATAAAAAAGTCTTAAGCTTTTTATTTGTTGCTTAAACGTCGAATAATAATTTCGTTCAAGAATGTTAGCAAACTACGTGAACAAGTCATTCGATTTTTTTCATTCAATTTTATGTAAAATAAATATTTCCAAACACCAGAAAAAATTTACTTTGTATAAAGTCTTGAGCAATTCTACGAAATCGATCGTTCTTATGAAAATTATAGACGAGACCAATATCAAAGCAGTCATTGTGAAGAAAATCTAATTCGCTGAAATAGTATTTGGAAATCCTTAGTTAAATATTTTTCTATCAATTAATTCCCAATTTTTTATTTTTTTGTCAATATTTTCAAAGCGTGAAAGTGGAATTATGTTGCCATTGTCCAGTTCAGTTGGCTCGTTTAAAAAACATTAGCTCAAGCTCAAATCACAGTCATAAAGTAGGAAAAGTTTATGCCCACCCCAGAGTAGAGTTCGCCTCTCTCTCTCTTCTCTCTCTGTCCCTATATGTATATATATATATCACTTTGCTATGCTTTTACTGTGGCCTTGGTTGTCTCAAGTAAATGGCATCCTTTTGCTGACCACAAAATGTCTCCCAGTCCATTGTCCAGTTCGTCACAATGAAAATCCAATTTAATTTTACTGATTCTGCACTTTGGACAAATCGGAGTGGCCTGACCAAAATCTCATCGTTAAAGATGCGGCCGAATAAAACCACAAGCCCAACCGCAGCCAGACGACTACTGCACTTAGAATTTGAGCGGGTGCCATCCACCCACTCCCCACCCGCTACCGTCCAATTCGAATGAATTTCACAAATGCCAAACCCATATCGCATTTCTCATATACATATAGATAAACTGATATATCTGTATACATACAAACATATATGCATGTGTATGTTGGGTAGACTCAGATCAGTGGCAGGCACATCTAATTATTGTTTACCGTGCTTAAACGCCAGAAAAATTCAATTGAAATCAGAAGGAAAATGAGAAAGAAAGAATGAAGGAAAGACACACAAACACACACACACATAAACGCGCGAGGAGAGTGAGAGAGAATAAAATGCGACGAAAATCGAATTTGCGTCCGGAAGTTGAGTTTCCTCTTTTTTTTTTATTTTTGGCCAGGCAACGGGGCAGGCAATCGGACCCAAATGTCAGGTTAGGGCAATGGCTATCGGACGACAGACAATGGGACAAACAGCATAAGCGAGGTTGGGAAGGAGGGAAGGGGATATATAAGGGACAAGGGACGACAACAAATCCTCAAAGATTTCAGCTTAGCTAGCCCAAGGCAATAAGGAGCAAAAGAAGCGTAAGGAAAACGACACAGGCAAAGGTAGCAAAAATGGAACAGAGCAGACAACTGAGACCTCAATATACTTACATATATGTGTGTGTGTGAGAGAGAGACGGGGGAGATGGGTGGGTAGCTAAGAAAAGGCCAACTCGAGGTCTGCCAAGGTTAGGCCATGTCTTGGCCTGGTTCAGCCACGTCAAACCAATGTGTATTTGACATTTGATTTCTCTGTTTCACTCTCTGTTTCCAATCTTCCTACCTTCCGCTCTCATTCCCTGCCTGCTTTTCATGCATTGTGATTTCATTACACCCCCGCACCATTCCCCTTCCCCCGCATCCACAAACTTCTCCTTCTCACTTTGCTTTGAAATGTGAAATGCATTTGACCAAGGCAAAGTCATCCAATTATAAGAAAACACTGAAATGAACAGGCCAACAAGCTGTCAGCCGACATGATGATACATTTGCATTTGCAAATGCAAATTAAATTCCACTAAAGAAAAATGAAGCTAGAATGAATGAAATGAATGAATGAGAGAGAGAGAGAGAGAAAGCGAGTGGGAAAGAATAAAGAAACAAAAAACAAACATGCAAATGCTTATGGCCAACAGCTCGAAGTTGGCTTAATATTATATGCCTGCCGCAAGCCTCCTGCCTAACTTGCTTATCAACAACAACAACAACAAGAACAACAGGAGACAGAAGACAGGCCGCCCCCCAACCCGCTGCTCCTTTTTTAGGTGCTTCTGGCTCTGATTTGTGTGTCCACCTAAATTCAAGGCAAATATTTGCCTTATTAACATCGCGGGCAGCTGATGGAGTGGCCTGGCCATTGCCGCACGCAATTTTCAAACAGCAACAGCAGCAACATTTCCAAGAGCAACAATTTATGCTAATGCCTCGGCATTGGTGTTAATTCGAAATGACATTATTTAATGCCCAGCACACGCAAGACAAATCCACTTGGCAACTTTTGGAAAAGAAAGTGACTTTAATTAAACATGTGTTAAATACTTTTGCCTTGCATAATTGAATAAAGTTAGACAACAACAACAGCAACAACAACAACATCGTCATCATCGTCAAAACCAAGTGAACTTTCTGTTTGGAACCGAAAATTCACTCATTGCGCAATATGTGTGAAGAGCATGTGAAGTGGCTGAGTCACGTTTTATGAGTTTTACAGCATAGTGCAGAGTAAAAGCCATATCTATAGCTTAGCTATATATGTACATATAACTTTATCTATATCTATAACTATACACATTTATACATATATATATCTCTCTCTCTTTCTTTATATCTGCAATATAATGGCAACTGCAAGCCAAGTATAGCTCTAACTGCAATTTAATGCTTATATGGCAATTAAAAGCCCATCAAAATCAAGCATATCAAACAAAATTACAATGGCAAGATGAACATGAACACACATACACACACGCACACACATATATATAAGTACACCTGAGCACGGAAAAGTGTTTGCCTCTAAACTACATACAATATGAGATTACACGGCAGCAACCGGCAAAAGCAAAGCAAAAGGAAAATCAAAAATTTTCATGTAATTTTACACGGCCGAAATTTGCATATTTATTAAATTTTCTGATTGAATTTGATAAACTTGAATAAGGGCAACCAACAGATAGAGCAAGAGTGAATCACACACACACACAGAGAGAGAGAGAGAGAGAGAGAGAGAGAGAAAAGGGCACATAATGTAGGGACACCAAGTGGGCGTAAATGTAGGCATGCCCATGGTTATGGTGATTGTATTCCATACCTTGTTGTCATCGTTGTTGGCTTTTAAAGTTCGCCACTTGCGGTTTCATTTCATGGCAAACAAATTAGCAAATTGCATAAACAAACAAACAAATATACATAAACATACATACATACAAACATATGCATTGATTTAGTTAGCCTGGATGACTAAATTGGATGTTAAAGCGAATCTGTGTGAAATTAGTCATGCTAAATGCCAAAATGAATGAAATTCCGTACAAGTTTCACATTTCAGCGGAAGTCAATTCATCCGTCTCCCTCTCTCTCTCTCTTCATCTCTATTTATCTGTCGTCATCGCATAATAAAAATTTCAAATATTTTTTCTGCAGAATTTGCGACTTCTCACAAAAACGACAACAAATAAGAAAAAAAAATCACAAAAAGGGGGAAATACCCCAATAAAATTTCGAAAAAGAAACTCCAATGGAGTTTCTAATGAAAATGGAAAGACAAAGGGATACTTGATTTGGCAAAGATTTTATGGAACCGCAATAAAAGATACAAAACTACAATCAATTTTATTATAATACACTGCAAAGAAATTCCCATTATATACGATATCTAGGCTATACTTCTGATATATCCCCGACACCCGACATTAATATCAAAAGCTTCTCTTTAAAAGGAATCTTATCATTTATTGTTTTTCTCCCCAATTCTTTTGGAAAAAGTGTGAACTGCAGCTAAATAGAAAACAAAGTAAAACAACAATAGTTAATATTGCTCACCTGGGACAAGTTAAAATAATAATAAGAAATATGTATATATTTTTGCGATTTAATTAACTGGCGAAACATAAATTAAGTATTCCATTTCATAAGCCTTATGCGCCCTTTTCAGTGGCTAATTAATTAAATGTCTTTATTTTCTCTTTTCATATAACTTTGTCCGAGAATATTTGGTATTAAATTTCTTAGATTAAGTTACTTTTTTTTACTGCCTTCGAATTCTGGTATTAAAAAAATTAATGAAAATAAATGCCCAAAGGGGCATTGAAATTTGTTCTCTTTGGACTAAGAACGATTCCTTGTTGAAAAAATCCTTTAAGCGCCTTAAAGTAAAACTATGACACCATTACGTACATAAAGGATCTAGAAAAGATTTTCGGTTAGGTTTCCATCAAAATCAAGATTTTCGACTCACCAATCTCAATGAAGGCGTTTTCTCATTGACAATTTATCGGATTTGCACGGCGACTTCAAAAATTCAATAGATAGGTTAAGAGACGGAAAAAAATTAAAAGTTTTTTGAATTATTGACAGTTTGCCACACCTCCCTGACTCCCCTTTCTACCGTTAATGATTAAGCACAACATTTTGTTATATTCGTTTCTGAAAAAGAAATGTGAAACTCAATTGACATGTAATTTTTCTGAAGTAAACAATGCTTAATTCTTCTACTTAATCTAAATTTGTTGGCTTGTAAATAAAAACTAGTGCTAACACTTAAAGCCAAAATCTCTTCCGTTGCTCTACATGTCACAGGCAAAACAGGCAAAAGGCACAACATTAATAACGTGTTAAAAGTGTTGAATTTTCTCTCAATGTAACTATGAATATATTTGCTTATGTAGTATAATTTCGATTATGAAATAAAATAAGTTAGTTTAGTTCATTTGAGACCAAAACTTATCTGCAACATTTTGTGACGAATCTTCTTCTGGCTGACTTGCTTTCTGTTTAGAGTAGTTTACAAAACTTTCCCTTCCTTTCGTCTGCTCTCTGCTCTTCCCTCTTTTACATTCACATTTATAACCAGCCGCCCTCCCTCTTTAGTGAGTTCAGTCAGTTTGGTGGTAACTGACGTAGATATGACATTGATGTTGCATTCCCCATAGCTCAGTTTGTTGCCCCTCACTTGGTTGATGCTGCTGTTGCTGTTAGTCAAGTCGACACTTCAATTTGACAGTTTTATGAGCTTAAACGGCATTTTGGTTAATGTAGCAGTCACGTGGCCACGCCCACACAGCATCTTCACATTCATTTTCAATGCCTTAAAGTGTCAATTACCAATACAATCAGACAGATCATGCTGGAGTGTGAGTGTGTAAGTGTGTGGTGTATGTGTGAGGCATAAATAAATTATAAATTGCTTAGAGGCAACAACAAGAGCAATTGGTCTATTTACTTTTTATTTGTTGTGGATGTTTGTCGTTGATTTTGTTCTTCCCTTTTGGTTGCCCCCAGCCCCTTTGGCTCTTGTTGCCTTTGGTGTTGGTGTTGCCACTGCTGCTCTTGCTGTTTGCCGATATCGGGGCAGTGAAAGAAAGAGAAAGTGCCTGAAGCCAGTTTTTTGGTATTTTTTTCTTTCTTTCTCGAATTGTTGTCGATATGTGTTGTATGTATTCATATATATATATATATATATATATATATATATATATATACATATGTTTGTGTGTGTGTGTCGTGTTGTGTTGTGTGTGATGAGGCTCGGTTTGTCTCAGGCGGCAAAAGAATGTCAATTTCTGGCCATAATGTGCCTCAGACTTTTGCTTTTCTTTGAAGCTGTAAAACAAGACTTGTACACATACACATACACATACACAGATACTGTGAATACGTTTTCAGCTTTCCCTTCCTGTGCGAGAGTCGCCACTTGGCTTGCTTCCCCTCCCCTCTTCCCTTCTCACCAATGTATTTATTCTGTTTTTTTTTTGTCATCGATAGGCTTTGTTTTGTTGAATTTTATTGGTTATTGGCTCCCATCGAACAAAGCTTGAAAGTAAAATTAGGCATAAACAGCTCATATGATTTGTATCTTTAAAATACCATTATCTGATGATGATGATGATGATAATGATGATCATCATTGACAGCTTTTTCTTTTCTTTTTTTTTTTTGGCAGAACCAAAAATTTATTATGCATATCATTGGAACGACATGGAACTTCTGTTGCTGCTGCTGCTGCTGTAACGGACTTTCGCTAATTGAAAGACAAACTCGACTTCGACTTTGAGTTCCAATTTGAGTTCTCTCTGCATATTCATTGCAATGTGACACAATTAAGACGAGCGGCAGGTAGACACAACCGAAGACGCGTTTCAGGTTTGCCCAGCCCAAAAGAAAATAATTCTAGAATTCATTTTACAACAACGACAAATGGCATACCCATTGCTTAGAGGTCGACAAAGGGAAAAGTTTCATAAAAGTTGAAACTAATTAAAAGAAAATCTTTTCAATTGGCAAATTATACAGAAAAGCCTGGAATTTTCCATTTTTTAAATTTTCTCTAAAGAAGTTTAAATATATATTTCGCTTGTTGCTTTTGTTTTTGAATTGTCCCATTTTGCTCCTTTTTCAAATATTTTCATATATTAAATTGGTAAAAAAAGATATTAAAGTTATTGCTTTGTCAATGAAATGTATATACTCTACTTTACTTGCAATTTTACAGGGTATAACAAAACTCTTAAGTCAACGACGCGCACTTCAAGTTACAAATTTAGAAAACTTTTTGAGGGCACTTTCATTTACCATTTTGTTGGCTTTGCTGTTGTTGTTCGGTTTGGTTTGGTTTTTCGTTTTTTTTTTGTTTTTTTGTTTTTTTTTTTTTTTGGTTTTGCCGGTATTGAAATTGCTTTGCTTGTCTTGGCTTTCGTTCGATGGATGCGTCGCTTATTGAATGCGAAATGAGCGTCAGCGTTCAACAAAGGCAAACACACACAGGAACTTGGAAGAGGCCACAGAGTCATAGAGTCTTAACGGTCAAGAGAGTTGCCATTGTGGCATGTACGTGAATGAATTCATAAAAAAAATATAACATAGTCAACAACAACAATAACAACAGAGACCAGAGCAACATCGGCAGCAACGGCAGCAACAGCAGCAGCAGCAATAGTATAGTAACAACAGCAATTTCAGATCAGGGCAGTATGAAAAATTGAATGTAATGTGCAAATGAAATTCAACAGCAGCAACAACAACAACAACAATAACAACTACGTCAAATTCAAATCGTAGCCAAAATCCGCATTGCCAACTGGCCGACAACAACATCAGCAGCAATTTTTTGTGTTTTTCTGTTTGGCATTTTTCGTGGCTTCTGGCATAAGTATTTTCATTTTAAACAAAATGAAATTGCCCGCACGCATTTGGCATATAATTAGACAATGACAGCAATAACAACAAAAATTACAACAACAATATTAACGGACAACTATAAGCTGCTTTTGAAAATCGATTAGTTGACAAACCGCAAGCAATTGCCAAGAGGGAAAAGGGAAGGAAAAGGCAAAGGTCTGGCCAGTTAGAGGAAGGTGGTGGAAGAGATGTGCGTGTGTGTGTGTGGGTAGAGGGAATACTCTCTCATTTTATTGACAGTTGGCGCGTGTGAAAAGCTACCAACGCCTCCTCGCGCCTCCTCTCAAGATTGTCTTCCGTCTACAACTTATCCTGGTTGAAAATGTATCTGCTCGCCTCGTTTATTCCAAGCACACAGAAACGCTTTCATGCATAATCTCACCTACAACTACAAGAGTAACAAACAACAACAATAACAACACACGTGTAACTGAGAAAAGTTGTTGTTTTTGGTGTTGATTTTTTTTCCTGCTTTTCCTTTCCTTTCACCCCAAATTCTGTGGGCGATATTGACTTGGCACGAAAAACGTTGATAATAAAATAATTTCTTACCTTTAATTGTCTGCATTAAATGTTGTGTGACAGAGGCAACGATGGCGACGATGATTATGAAAACGACGAGGAGGATGATAAGCAGGGGGTGTGGAAGGGCAAATCAATTTGAATTGTAATTAGATTCGTTTAATGAGCAACGAAGCAACAATAATGAGCATGAAGTGAGCAATGCAACTTACATATATGAGATTTACAAAATGATAATGATTTTGAGCAGTTAAACATGAAATTGAGGATGTTATTTGTATGTATGTAAGTTTGAAGTAAAAGTTAATCATTAACCTCAGTTTGCTTACTATATGACTCTTAAGTTGACATTAGCCCTTTCGGTTTCAGGCTTATTGTGATTGCAATCAGTTAGAAATATGTATCATTAGCTAAGGGCTTAATTCCAAAGAGAGGGGGAGACAGGGCAAGTGGATCAGGAGGATTAGAGCACTTTGGAAAATAACACTTTACTCTACTTACGAGGTGTAAAGGAAATTAAGACCACTTTTTGGCATGATAAGTCTTGTAAATTTTATGAAAAAGATTATCATGTGCAAGTAAGTGTCCCTTAGGTTTAATAAGGAGCAAGCAAGCAAATGGTAACGTCTGTAAAGAGTCCGTGCTGACTTTCTCACCAGAAGACTACTAACACAGACCATTCATATGTTTGACTATTCTGGCTTTGTGTTCTTTAAATGTGTCTTAAATTTATTTGTCGACTGCGTTTTGTGCCTTAATTGGCGCCAAATTTGATACATCTATTGAATTTTAGAGCCCATGCCACAAAAAAGCATATCTAAAAAAAATTATTTACTGAAGATTTTATTTGCTTCATGTGAGAAAATATTTACATAAACTGAGTCAATTACGCAATTTGGCTAAATCTTGCTAGTAAACAAACTGCGATTTCATCAGTAAATAAAACATTTATATAAAGAATGTTCCGACAAATAAAAAAAGATTTGTTTTATAATATTTTGTTTTGTGATTTATACAATGAAAATCGAAATCAATTAATATTTTTGATTAATAAAATAACAAATAACAAATATAATTGTTATCTATAGTGATAATGATAATAGAAATAATAGAATTGTAATTTTCACATGTTTTTCATTTTAATCATAAATATTAATTAGTAGTTTACTAAATGATACTTTAAAAACTATAAAAATATATTTGTTTTTTCGGGTTGCATCAACAACATTTGTTTTTATTGTTATATCCCACTTAGTCTTCAATTTTTTCCAAAATCGGGTTAGACTAGTTAAACTTTTTGAGGAATTTTCAACGAGGTCATCAAAGTTTTCTTAAGGCAAATCTTTTTCCTAATTCTCTTCCACATCTATTGATTGATTTTACTTAGGTTAATAATTAATTGCTTCAATTAATCTTAGAGTGGCATAAGTTGGCATTAAATTGTTATAAACAAATGCCAGACAATTGAATGAACTTGTTGGCAATGCAAATCTTTTGCTTTTGCCAGCCAATTGTGAAAGTGTATATAAATTGCGAAATTATTAGATGACACCGCAAACTAATGAAGAGACAAGGTTCAAATGGGAGAGAAAAGAAGAAATTATCAAAGCAAAGCCTATGAAATAGTGCATCAATTAGACCGATGCTAGATATCAAACTGGTTACAACAAAAAGTATCTAAAATAATAAAAGGAAAATTCGTTGGAATGTTTGCACTATTCATTTATTAATTAAAGTTTTAATACAATTAGTCGTAGTTGAATCTTTTTCATTGAATTGTTCAGATTTTTCTATACAATATTAATTCGATAAAGTAGGAATCTCAATTAGATGAGAGTAAGAAATGTCATCATTGCGCAGAAGATTTTCGTTGAAAAATGAAACCAAAGCCACAAACATGGCAAATTAATATACCGGGAAAACTTTTGCCAAACGGCAAAAGAACTTATTTTCCTAGCCCTCTATCTCTCTCTCCCTTGCTCTTCCTTTCTCTCAGCATCTCTTTCTCTCGACCGCTCTCTGTCTCTGACTTTTAGTCAGTAAGTTAGAGTGAGAAAGTTGGAGCAAAAATTAATTAGTCAAATGGTGTGTAGCCTGCCCTTGATACGGCTTGTTGATTTGTTTATGAAATTATTTATAAAGACAACAATGAGGAGAGTGAAACAAAGTTTAAATATTTTAGTTTTTGCTCAGTTTTACTTAGTTTTGCCACCTGAGTTAGGCACCCATACCAAACTCTCCGTCTCTCTTCCTCTCTTTGCACTCCCTTGGCATTCCTGTTTGGCTTGGCAAATGTCAAAGTGTATTAAGCCATTAAAATGTTAAATTATATGGTTCTTGACCCTGGTGAAAACCCTTTGCCATCTCTCTCCCTCTCTTGCTCCCCTCATCAGTGTGCTTAGCTCTTGTGGTCTTTTGCTTGGACGCTTCAAAATAGTTTAAGTTTTGCTAAGCGAAAATTTTGTTGCCTTGAATGAAAGTTTTGTAGTTGTTATTGTTGTTGTTGCCAATTGCTCTTATTGTTGTTGTTGTTGTTACTGACTTACATTGAGTGAAGAGCACTACATTGTTTTTGTTTTTTCTGTTGTTTTTTTTTCGGCACATTACATAAAATTTCGTAACATTCTGCGGTATTGCAAAAGTATCTAAGCGTCTGCTGAGTTAGTTTCTGTTCGGTCAGTCAGTCTCTTTGGTCTCTGGTCACTGGTCTGCGCTTTTCGCCTCCTTTTATATTTTTCTTTATTTTTTTCTTTTTTTTTGCTTTGGCATTGGGTTGAAGTTTTATTTTGAAGTTGAGAAAACTCCACTGACCTGTTAACTGAAATGCGTTTACCGAGACTTGCTTACAACTGGCCGCCAATAACAACAGCAGCAGCAACAGCAACAACAACAAGTTGCGAAGAAAGTTATAGACAGGCACAGCAAGACAACGATGATGGCTTGCTCTTGGCTACAGTAAAAACAACTTTTGCCCAACTGCTATAGCAAGCAGAAGATACAGATATTGAAACGAGTAGAACACGTTTTACTGTTGGAATCGCTGCCCAAAGCTCTCAGAGAGATGTCCACGTTGCAGTCGGCTCAGTTGGCGTCAATGATTTTCATACACACTTGGATTGTGTATGTGTGTGTGTGTGGGAAAGCGTTGACTTTGACTCAGTCCACTGACTGACAATTTTCCTTGTCCCGGACATTGAAAATGAAATGCAAGTCAAGTTAATTACATTACCAACTTGTCATTGATGAATTTTTGCTATATCTTTCTTTTTTTTAGTTTCTTCTGTATGATGTCTTTTCATATAATATGTATATATACATATATCTTCTGTTGTTGTTATTTTGTATGGTTTTTTTTTTTTACTATTTGCGATTTCACTTTGATGTGTGTGTGTGGTTGTTTTTGCCTGCTCAAAACCCAGAAATTAGCACTAGAGAGGAACGCGCGAAAAAATGAAATTAAATAAAGAAAGAAAAGAAGCAAACAAAATGCTCATCAATAAAAGTCGCACATAATTTTCTATATGCATAATATATAAGTATACATACATATATATATATATATATATATATATATACTATCATTGTAAAAAAATGCCGATCATTGTCATAGTCCCATTTATGGCTCGGAATGGGGTTAGGGTGCGACTGCTATATAGGAAGCAAATTATTAATATTGAGCACATAAACCAACTGTTGTTCATATAATCGCATATCATTTCTAACGGACTTCTACATAAGTCACATACGACTCAGTAATACTTTTTGATCAAGGGTAATCAATATTTTATTTAGATTTTTTATGCTATTATATACTATAACAAAAATTATGAAAGAAGATATACCCTTTCTGTCTTTGGCCAAGCGAAATGTGTATAGCAAAATAGGTCATATGATAATTCGTCGTCATTTGCCATAAATGCAACCATTAATATTATTCGATCTGCCAATTGAACTGGAGTCAAATCCGAGCATGTCTATTTGTCTTAAAGATTAATTACATCTAACACCCCCTAGATAACCCATTCACTCGAGCTATATGACATGCAATAGATACTTGGCAAGCCCCTTCTAATGGTACATTTTACTTTTAGATAAACTCTTATCGAAATGGGTACTTCCTTTGAAAGTCTCATCCCTCGACAGCCAAACAGACATTTCTATATCGATTTATCTTCTTATGAGGATCAAGAATATACATACATATATACTTAATGGGGTGGCAAACAACTTCTTCTCTGATTGTGACCATTTTAATAATACCCTCTGCAAGGGTATGAAAGAAATCTTACAAACATTTTAACAGCTTTAACTATCGAAGTCTTTAATCTAATTTTTTTTACTCAAAAACAAATGTCTAAGTTGAATAGTTATGAATGGAAGGGTTCGTAGTGAATTCTATATACAGAAATAGAGTTAAGTGCATCGAGAGATAAGATTTTTGTTTGTAGTAATATGAAATTAACGTTTCATTAAACTACTAGTGTCGAAATTCTATAGAAAAATTTGGCCTTAGTTTAGTTTAGTTAAAAATTAAATAATCAGAAAGTTATTTGTATTTGAGAAATTTTTGCATTTTGTGTATGGTTCTGAAATTTCTAGGTAAATGAATTTTTTTCGAGTGTATTTCATTAGTTAATTTGATGATTGTTGGTAAATAATTTAACAATGTTGGCCTAACTAATTTGATGAGAATAGTGTGAGTGGAACTTTGGCAGCGTTGTTCTGTATTTCGAAATAGCTATCTGCCCAATCGGACTAGGCAGGTTTCCACAAGATTATCATAGTTGGCTGTCAGCGGCATCGACGCCGTTTGACGCCGCGCCGTTAACTGTAATAGTTTAGCCGTTTATTGTGCCAAATACTTTCCCATAGGAACCGCCCAATGAGCATGCTCGAAAATTAATTGAAAATCAAGTTGAGAGAGCCTCTCTTCGATAGTTTGGTCGTCGAAGAAAGCAATGTAAATGAAATGCTGTTGGGGCGGACTGGTCTCGACTGGCCTCGCCTCACTTCGCCTGGCCTGGGATGGCCTGGGTTGGCCTGGTCATGATCGTGATCGTAGTTTGTCGTCGTCGCCGTGAATGTGAGTGAGTTTGTAAGCTTTGGACGGGGGGATCTCTATGGGGCTAACACGTACGTACAACTCTGTTGGTAACTGAAGACAAACAGCTACGATCAGTTGCAGACGGTCAGTCGTGCGAGACAGTTGTGTGCGCGGCGGTATAAAAATATTCCACAAGAAACCAAAGCTCGACCACTAAAAATCACCATTAAGCAAACAATAACCAAATCGACCAACTAACCGACCAACAAACCAAACAAATTCAACTGAACAACCAACCAGAATTCCATAAAACGAAAACTCTCGATTCGTATCCAGAAGCACAGTAAAACAGGTAAAAAGTACAACAACAACGAAAAAAAAAGAAACACAAACATGATGATGATGATTACAATGATGATGATGACAGCAAACAACAACTATAACAACAACAACAACAACAACGAACGAACGAACGAAAAAAAGAAAGTCTCTGCCTGCCCCAAAGAATCGTATTTGGGGGGCCTAAAAACCACACAAGAAAAGCTTAAGCAACGACAGTCTTTCACGGCAGCTCGAAGAGTGAGCAACGGTTAAATTAATCTACATATATACATACATAATATATATATAATAATATATATATATAGAGTTGATAGTTAATATCGGTTAATACTATTATTGTGTGTGACGGTGAGCGACTGTTTCCATAGAATACCAAAAAAGTTAAACAATCGTTCAATTGTTTAAAGATTAGAAGAATTCTTGGATAAAATAAAGCCTTTAAGCGAAGGCCAAGGCAAAGGATTATCAGACGCTCTGACTTATCACTCTCTCTCTCTCTCTGTCTCTGTCTCTGTCTCTATCTCTATCCTTATGATTTTCTCACTCAGTGTGTGTCTGTGTGTGTTTCATTTTCATATCCAAGTGTGGGTGTGTGTATGCTGTTCTTTTTTTTGTTGTTTTTTTTGTTTTTTGTTTTTGTATTATTTTGTGTGAATTTAAAATTGTCGATGGCGCCATGCAAAGTTCTATCAGGATTAAAAACTCAAACTAGAAGGAGCCTTGACCAGTGTCTTTTGAGCAAGAACTTTTAATTGATTTTCAGAGGCAGTCAGCAGCAACCACAATAACAACAACAATAACAATAAGAATGAAACAAAAGAAAAAAAAAAAAACACAAAAGCCTTGAACACGGACTCCGACTTCGACTTGGACTCGGACTCAGACTTGGACTTGGAAACGTAGTTGCACAAGTGCGAGTTGTAGTCGGACTTGGATTCCATTTTTTGGTCATAAATTGTAGCTACTGCAATTTAGAGGCAGTAAAACACCGCCTCACCCCGCCCTCCGACCCCTCTAAGAACTCCTATCAACCTGCTAACGGTTTCTTCTTTTCTATTTTTTTTATGTGCTCTATTTTCACATGTGTATATGTGTATGTGTGTGTGTTGTTTTGGGCTGATGCTGTTGCGGTCAGCAAACTAAACTCAAACTCAAACCCAAACCCAAAATGAAACGAAACCAAACCAAGTTGAGTAATCTCTCATGCCTCTCAGGTTTCTTCTTCCACTGGCAAACTGACCTACATATGAACGGACGGCGACTCGAAGCAGTTAATTTAAGTGTTTCCTGGCCAGCATCAGTTCTTCTTCCTACTTCTTCAATTTATAGTTTACGCTGTTTACACTGCCCTGCACTTTGCTGCCAAAACAAAACATGCTCAAGTGTTGCATGGTGGGGCAAATGGGTGGGATCTGTTGTGGCACTTGCAACCAGTAGTCCAGCAAGGACAAGCTATTAACAGTAGAAATATTCTACAACATCATTGTGGTGCTCTCGTTTTCGTTGTTGATGTTTTTGTTGTTGCCTGACGAAATTTGAGTGGCCATTTCTGTCCCCCCCGTCCCACCACTTGAGCCTCATATATGTATGTATGTATGTGTAGTAACTGCCCATCTCTTTAATTCATTTTGTACACACACTTGAACAGCTTTCGTGCCTTCTGTGTCTTTTTCTCTTTCTTCATGACACGAAATGAAAAAGTTTATGCAACTTGCCTCGGTCGCAGATTCTCAAACTTAGCCCCCCACAAAAAAGAGAAAAGAAAAATGAAAAAAGCGTTGACTAGACCATGTCCATTACTCCTTTTGGCCCAGTGAGAAAGCTTGACAAAAAGAAATGTTCCAGCAGGTGGCACTGACGCGACGATAACAGCCCTAATTCGGTCGACGTGCACATGCAAAAAAAGACAAAAAAATAATATATGTATATAAACTAATGCCAAGGTGAGCGAGAGCAATAGAGAACAATAGGCAGTAGTACAGTGAAGACTCCTGTGTGATCCTTTAATGGAAAAAAAGTAACACAACAAACATTCAACAAAGTAACGATACTCATCAATTTCTAAATGCAAATGCAATGCAAAAAAAAAAGGGATTCCTTTTTTTTTATCTTCCTATAATCTTTTAATTTCAAACTTTACTGTATGCGACTTGAATGAGGTGACACAGTGGTGCAGTGGGTGGTGCGTTGGGCAAAACGAGCATGGGGCAATTTAAGCGTCACGTGTAAAGCTTACTTTTTCTTCTCTTGCTACTTTATGTTTTTTTTTGGCATTGTCTTGGAAAATTAACTGCAACAGCAGCAGCACCAGTAGTCGGCAACCTTACCACCCAACAGCAACAAGCTTTTTGAAACATATGAGCCAAGTAGTTAAAACAGAGAAAGGATAAAGAAAATTGGGCGCTTATAGGGCTGGTAGGTACAGTGGAGAGAGACAGACAGACAGATATGCAAATCCTGCCTGCGCGTGGCCTTTTGTGCGGCTTGCATATTTATTGATATGACGCTGATATGACAATGCAGAGATAGAAGAACGCACAAGCCACACTAGAGCCAGGAACACAAGGAGCACTAGGAACACTCGGAGCACTTGGAGCACCAGGGGCTCTAAAAGATGATGTTTCCCAGGGCAACCAAACGTATGACAGAGGCATATAGAAGAAAAGACATTGCCTTCAATAATCTACACACACGTGTGGGTGGTTGGGCGGGGGTGGACTTAAGTAATTTTTACTCTCTCTCTTTCTCTCTCTCCATTTCTCCCTCTCTCTGCGTGTGTGTGTCATGCAAGTGCACATGCAAACACTTAGTGTTCTCTTACCCCCTGACTGACTGGGTAACTTTGGCTTGTATCTTCAGACCATCGCTTCTTCTTACTTCATCTAAGCATCACGCACATGAATATTAATGTAAAATGCACACACGGTTAGCTGCGTTTTTCTATGAGGGCATTAAAATATAGTGAGAGCAACGTTCCATATGAGTTAGTGCCTACAATAGAGCAACAGGAATCGGTAGAAAGATGTTTGGTTGGGGTGGGGTGGATAGGTCGAGGGGGGGAGGAAGATTCAACAACTTGAAAGCTTCTCTGGTGCTTGTCAGAAGTTTTGCATTTGCTTCTGCCTTTTACCTTTTGCATTGTTTGTGTTGTTGTTGTGGCATGACGCGTGAAAAGTTTCAAGTTAGGTGAGAAAAAGTGGCAAATGAATTGAGAGGCACACAACAATAGACAGAAACATTGCCAGAAAGAGAGAGAGAGAGAAAGAGAGAGAGAGAGAGACAGAGAGAGAAAGACAGACAAAGAACGAGCGAGCATGATAGACAGACAGTAGTGCAAAATAAATGCAATTTTCACAAGTCTTCAATAAGCTGCAAAAAAGACATCGACGACGACTAAGCCGAACGCATATTAGGTGCCTCAGAGTTTGAGTCACTGGCAGGTTACCAGGGGAGAGGGGCAAGGTGATATGTCATCTCTTCATCTCCTGTTTTTAAGTGCCACACCCTGCTTCCGGCTCCTTTCTGCTCTCCTCTGCGGTGCCCTTCCCTGCCCCACTTAGGCAGGCATTCGCCTTGAGCATCAGTTTTTAATAAACGCGCTCAAGAGAGCAAGCTTCTGCACTGCTGTAAAAGTTTTAATTAAGTAGAGCTGGAGCCAAGCTCTCGTCGTTGTGGAAGAATCTACATGGCAACCGCAGCAGCATCAACATTCACTTCACACACAGACACAGACATTTGGACGCCATAAAATATAACGTCTTGGGGCCTGGCTTATCATATACTTGCTATCGGCCAAGCCCTAGAAAAACAAAAAAAAAAAAAAATCAAAGAAATAACAAAACGAGACGAGAATCCCGGCCAGCATTCCACGGAGCAATGAAGCAAATGGGGAATTGGAGCTGCAGTTGGCCAGTAGGTCACTGGGTTTTCACTTTATGCTTTACGGCCGCCGCAATCGTTGGCTTATCAGCTCTGAACTCGATTTTTTTTTTTGTTTTTGAAAAACGTTTTACTCATTTTTCAATAAGCAACCAGCAAGCCATACCTGCAGCAGCAGCAACAAATCGGTGTGGCAACGGCAACGGCAACATTAGCTAAAAACGAGTTTTCTCGACTCGTCGATGTTGACGTCAGCGTCGCTTTCACTTGGGGCGCCGCTAAGGCCGCAGTAGCCGCACTTGACACTGCGACAATAACAACAAACCACAGCAGCAGCAGCAGCAACAACCAACAAGCAACAGCAACAACGAACAGCAACGGCAATAGCAACAATTGCTGCGGTTGTTTGTTATAGCCGTTGGCTGTTGGTCATGCTGATTGTCATGCCTAAAGAGCCAACAGCTATTCATAGTTCAAACCACATGCAATCGAGTCGAATTGCTATATACCCTCGAATGATTTTCAAGTAAATATTTACCAATTAAAGGCAAAGTCAATTGAATTTGAACATTGAAGCATAGACTTGGAAAACGTTTAGATGATGGGGAAATTGTAGTTGCCAATTGCATTTTCGAGGGGTAGCCTAACTTGCCTTCTGTTGTTGTCATTACCTGGCAGTGGTTGGTGGCGGAGTCGGCTTCAGCTAGGGCGCCTGAAGCTGTCCAAAAGGCGTTGTTAGTTGCTCTGTGTGTGTGTGTGTGTCAAGTGCCAACAAATGGACATGTGGACTTGGTCTTGGACATAGGCATGGACACGAACATGTATATGGTCATGGCACCGGCGGCAACTTTGAGGAGCAACTCAAAAACATGTTTACACTCGCATTTACTCACTCACACTCATGCACAAGTCTTGAAGCACTTTGTCTGCTTTCTTTGCTTTTGTATTGACCAACTAGATGACTATAAGACTGAAGACAGAAGACTGTGTGTGTTTGTGTTCAATCAATATGTAATTTGCAAGCCATGAAAAAGAAAGTGTTGCACACACACAAACAAATCGAATTGAGGTCAACCGCAAAAGTAAAAGTTCTGTCAAATTGCAGATATTTTAAAAAATATATACATATACATATACATGTTTCTTTTTTCACTAACTGGTTTTCTTTTCTTCTTCATCTTCTTCATCTAATTGCAGAGAAGAAACAAAAATGAAATTCGTAATATTGCTGTGCGTATTGAGTGCGCTTTTGCTGCAGATTGAGGCTTCCCCTGTGCAAATGTTGGCGAGAAGCGAACGGGCTGTATCCCGCCAGCAGGCAGCCAGCAATGATGTGGCCCCAGCAGCGGCCCCAGCCGCCGATGATGATGACGACGATGACGATGAGGACGATGATGATGATGAGCCGGATCTAGGGGATTTGGTCGACGATGATGATGGTAGGTAGAAAAATAGCAAAAAAGTTATCTAAAAAAAGCACCAACAGCACCAAAAGCAATAAGCACCAAGCAAACCACTTAGCCAACCACAATTGAGCCACTTTAAGTCCACCAACCAACACCATTATCACCACCAATGTCACCTGAGAGCAACTATGAATTGAAAGCACTGGGCGCTGTAAATGCGATGCGATACAATATGAAACGACCAGATATTGATATTAACATGAATTTCTTTGTGTTTTCCCCCCTTTTTGTCCCCATCCCCCGTGTTTTTGGGTAACAAAGTTCTTTTGATTTCGGGCCTTTCAGATGATGATGAAGAGGAAGAGGAAGACGATGATGAGGAGGAAGATGATACACCGCAGGGTCAAGCAGCGCCAGGTGCCACAGCCAGCGATGATGATGACGATGAGGAGGACGATGACGATGATGATTATTTGGATAGATTGTTCGATGATATTTTGGGAGGTAAGAATAAAAAACGGGAATTCGAAGAAGAAGGCTTAAGCACTGAGTGAGATACAAAATTAACTTTATTCTGCTTTCTGTTTCTATTTTTGTGAAATTTCTTATATCCAGATGACGATGATGAGGACGATGATGATGATGCCGTTCCAGCTGCCAGTGCACAGCAGACAGTTGCCGCTGCCCCAGCACAAAACGCTGATGACATTGCTCCAGCTGTTTCCTCATCGGTAAGCTCTGGCGTTTCTGATGCCGTCGATTTGCCCAATGAGAGTGGTAATGCTGTCGAGCCAGAGGCATCGGGCAATGCAGTTGACCAATTGCTATCGTCACCGGCAGCAGCAGCATCCCCAGCACAGGCAGCAGCAGCAACATCGGCCAGCAACAGCAATAACAACGAAGGTGAACAAAATGTTTTTTACGATGAAGATGCACTTTTAGATGGTATTAGTGGTGGCACAACTAGTTTAAGTAGCACCAACAATGCAATTGACAATGAACAGCAAAAACTAAACATACAACAGCAACAGCTACAAAAACTACAACAGCAACAACAACAACAACAACATGATACACAGCCAAGCATAATCAATCAAGCATCATCACAACAACAACAACAACAACAACAACAACTACAACAACAGCTTACAAAAATCACAACGTCAACAGCCACTAAGAACACATTAACAACAACAAATAATATTAATAATAATAACAATAACAATTTAGTTGTCAGTCAAGCACCAGCAGCAGCAACTTTGGGTCAGCCGGTGGGAGCGCTGGGCGTGGCCCTGCCTCCGGCTAGTGCTGGTTCAGGTTTAGTTACTGCTGCAGTGGCCACTGATAACGCCGACAGCAATAATAATAATAATAATGACAACGACGACGAAGACGATGACGACTATGATGATGATGATGATGATGAAGATGATGATGATATTGATGATGGGGTCGATGAAATTGATGAAATTGCAGGTCTAACTGGTGATGACGATGAGGAGGCTGACGATGACGACGATGACGATGATGATGATATTATTGGAGACGATGTCATCGAGGCCAGACGTGAAGCACGTGAGTCCAAGTCAACAACAGCAACAAAAACAGCCAAAGCCAAAAAATCAACAAGTGCTGCCAAGAAGACCAAAAAAGAGCTCAAGCATTAAGCAAAACTAGAAACAAGAAACAAACTAAACAACAAAACAACAACAACACTTTAAAGACAGGGACCCAACAACTACAAATGACAACAACAACAGCAACTGACAATTGAATGAAGCAAAAAGGCAAATGCTCAACCTAAGCAAACAACTCAAATTTATTTTGGGTAGGCAACAACGGACAATGCAACAAAGCAATAATTTCACACACACACAAACAACAAAAAAATCTTCTTCATTGCCTGCACCGACAACTGTTCCAGCCCCCCGACCCCTCTTCCTCCTCACACAAGAAAAAAAGAAAACAAGTCGAAAAGTGAGAGCAACTAATTTCTAATTTATTTATTTATTTATTTTTTTGAGATAAAAACAACACGTTTTAGTATAAACAAAAAAAAGAAAAAACAATATTTAAGTAAATATTTTTACATATCTATCGAAATGAGAGATGATTGAGAGTTTGGTGCTAGTCAAACTATCTGCAAAATGACAAAACAAAAGAAAAACAAAAAAACGTTAAATTTCTGCACGCATGCCGAGCACAAATCACAAAACCCTTCTGCCTGACCCCACCCCATCCCCACCCCCTCTCACCGAACGCACACAAACACACACAATACTCACGCAGAATGTTTAAGTTTTACTGCAAATTTTTTTTCGAGTTGAATGAAGCACGGACGAATACACACGCACAGAAATTTCCCCTCCCACGCATCACCAATTGACAATTACAACGGCAACTGCAACAAATACTTGTTTTTTTTTTTTAACCGCAACAACAACAACAATAACTGCAGCAACAACAAAAAAAATTAATGCCGAAGCACAAATTGGTTGATTTCAATCAGAGAGAAATATATAAAGGATGTGGAAGAAGTGGCAGATGAGAGAGTTGAAGGCGCCTTGCAGTATGCAACTGAAAAATTTCAAATGAAATACCGTATTACTGTAGCGGCACACTTCAGCACACGGCACACACACACACACACACACACACACACACACACACACACATATATACACACTCACAAACCTACAAATAGCTAAATTAATTTAAACAACAAACAAATGAGAAAAATGTTCACTTAGTGTAATTTATTTATTTTATTTTTAATTCCTTGACGTTTTTTTCATGTTGTTCTTATCTTATTTATTTCCTTCATTTACTTTGTAATTAATTATCAGAAATAATTATCACTTATATATATATACTCACATATATATATGTATGTGTGTGCATATAATACATATTTTTTTGTAGCGCATTCCAAAGCTCTATCTATCTCACTTTACCTATGTACTTCCATCTCTGTTGCTCATCCACTCACTTACACACACACAAAAACAACCACACACACAAACTCACTTGCTCTCTTTCTCTCTATCTCTCTTTCTCTTGCTTTCATACATTTTGGCTTACAATTTTGCAAAATTGTAAATTTTTATTTTGGTTTTAATTTACACGACTTTTTTCTTTTTTTGGTTTCAATTCTTCTTCTTCGTCTAAGTTTATATTTTCCGTTTAAAAAAAATTCAAAAATTAATTCTTACCGAAAAACGTAAATAACGCTTTCAAAAATTTCCGACGAAGAAGTGCAAATTCGTACAAATTGTAGCAAAAAGTTGATCGCTTGAAAGAAAGGCAGAAAGAAAAAGCATTTAACTTCCAAACTTCCTTAAGAAAACAGAAAAAAAACAACAACAATAAGAACCACAATTTTAACAACAAAAGCAAAAAGTGTGGCATTTTCCACCCCCACAATTTTTTTTTTTCGCAAAAGAATCGTTTTTTTTTTTTGCGTTTTAGGTCATTTACTTGGTAATATATTATTTATTTATTTATTTATTTATTATTTATTGTAAAAAAAAACCACAGCAGCAACAAAGAGAATCCACACAGAAAGCACAAACAAAACAAAATCTATGAAAGTAAAAAACAAAAAAACCAAACAAAAAAAAAAAAAAAAAAACAAATTAATTACAGAAAATTTTGCTTAAATAAATTTTTTTAATGATAATTTGTGTACAACTTTTGAAAAATTCAATTAAAAATAACAAATGAATTTTTGTGTTTTATTTAAACGAATGAACAAAAAATATCCATAGCATACTTTCAAGCGTCACTTATGGTACATATACGGTAAAATGGCATCTCTACCTCCCTCTCTCTCTCTCTCTCTATACGTCAGTCTCTATCTCTAACTGTGATTATCTTTCTGTCAATCTCACTCGCTACTCATCATTAGCAGCAACGCTCTCTGCCTCTCTCTGTCTATCAGTCCTTATACTCCATCTCTGTCTCTTTTTTATTCTCTGTTTCATTCTCTGTTGGTGTTTAAGGTTTCATGTTAGCTATCTTTTCTAGTCATATCATCAGCATCATCTAACTTCTTTGCTTGGCTGTTGGGAACTGTAACATTTGCCGTAATTAGCTGGCCATTGGTTCCTCTTACTGCACACTTGTTGTGCACTCAGGTCCATACACACATACAAGCACACACACACACAAATACACCCACACACCCACATGCATTAATTTATATATTCACCCACGCCCTTTTGGCATGCCAAAGAAAATTACAAAATGTCAATTAAATTTTTAAAAATATTCTCTCAATTAACTTGTTGAGTAGGGCAAAACTCGCACAACCTTCTCTCACCTTAGTTTCTCCTATTAATAGCCAAGTTAATATAACTCACTATATATGTTAGATCACATACATACATATACTAACAGGTATGAAGAGATTGATTGTCAGTTATATTCCTTAGATTCTTGAATCTTTTAACACTTACTCGATTTGCTAGCTTTAAATGATTTGCTTGTTGTGAGCCTCAAATAGATTTAAATATATTAATAGTAGATGTATTTATATACATAGGTACACTGTAGACATATATAATGCATGAATGGGGTTTCTATTTACATATTTAGCTAATCTACGCATGAGAAGGGAGCACGCACATATTCACATATATAATCACTTGGCCCATGTGTGTGTGTGAGAGTGTCTGTCTATGGTTAAAGCAAAAAGCAGCTTATGCCCATGCCCCATGCCCACTCTGGCCGTGTCCCATTCTCTCTCAGCCTCTTTCACACTCGCCCACTTGTATGTAATTAGAGGCACAGCTTGTGAAATCCTCGCAGCGGAAATTAACCGCATGCAAGCGAATCAAAAAAAAAAAAACGAACCACACAAAATCCAACTCACCCACCACCACCCCCCGATTCCACCAGCACCATTCCGTTTTTCCCTTTTTCCCTTGAATCAGCAGTTCTTTTCCTTGTTACCGCACACCCATCACATATCCCATCCAAGCACATTTGTCCCCCACCCTCTATCCGTTATCCTGCATTCCTGTGGAAAATGGCCCTGGTCCCCGAGCCTAAATGAACTGTCACACCATTGCCAAAGCTATGGAAGCGTATTAACATGAAATTCTCTATGTTGGCGCTGATGCTGCAGGTGATCTGAAAAACAACGTCATCGACATGTCAACGGATGCATTCCAAGCTCGCCACAATCACTTCATCGATGCCATATTCTCTCGCATAAATCGCATCGTGGCAGATAATTATGATCCATTTGTGGTGCGCCTAGCCGGACGTTCAGCGGCCGCAACATCAAGTGCCACCACGAGTGGTTCAGCTACCGGCAGCGGGTTAAAGACTATCAAGACCAAGGGAGGCAATCAGAAGACAACTAGCCATAAGAAACTGTAAGTGAAATCAAACAAGAACTGTAAGAAAAAATGATTCAATTCACCATCACTAGCTAGAGGTGGAAACAAATTGATGCAAATTTTCATCTGTCAATCTCTGTAACTTTTGCAGCAAAAACACACGCTCCGAGCCAAGAGCAGCCACTGGCAGAAGCAGCACCAGCAGCAAGGAGGGGGCTACAGTTAAATTGCAAGAGCAATTGACGCAATTACAGACAGAGCAGGGCATCAAAGCCATTGAGCATCACCAGGAAAAGGAACAGCAGCAGAAGCACGAGCAGGAGCAGGGTGAGACTGACGCCCCCAAAGCGGAAGTGCGCACCGTTTTCAGTAGCAACGAGCCAACTGCAGCCATCAAAGCCAACCAAAAGAAATCCAGTAACCAGGCTCAACAGCAGCAGCAGCAGCCACACAAACACAACACGAAAAAGGCGTCATTGAAAGCGGGCGGCAACTACAATCAGCCAGCGGCTGGCGGTGGCTCTTCGAAGGCTGGCAATGAAGTTGAGAAGCTGCAAAAGGCCGAGGGCAGTCTGTCTGGTCTGGCCTCATTGAAGCGCGTTGGCAATGTTAAGGTGATCAGCGATGCGGAAGGACGCAATTCGACCATTAAGGCCAAATTCACGCTTGGCCCATTGATTCTACGTGTCGAGAAGTCCTTCAAGCGCGGCAGTGTGCGCAGCGTAAAAAGTGCCACGGCCAGGACAAACGAGATGATCGGTCGCATCAAATTCAGCGTGCAAGATGATCGGGCCACCCTAATGTCCATCAAGGTGCAGCAGCCCAAGCAGGTAAAGTGATGGCAATAATTTTGATTTGTCCCCCTCCAACATCCAGAAAAAATACATCCATTTTATCGCTTTGTACAATTAACTGAAACTGCTCTTTGTCGTGGTTCTTGTGCTTCGTTTCGTTCTATGTCCTGACCACTACTGACAGGTGGAGGTGGAATCAAGGACAATCATGACCGTACACGCGAATTTGTCTGGCGTCGCACGCCCAAAATTGCCAAATTGGTCAATGAGAAACTGAAATTGGCTGCCGAGTCGCTATTTGCGCCGCAAGGCGTGGAGGTCGTAAGGCTTTAACGCCCGAGCCGCATCACCTCCCCTCAACAAGAACAAAACCAACCACAAGAAAGAAAGGATTAAAGATGAGAACGATGAAAAGTGAAATGAGAATGAACGATTGAAGTATGGCACGTTTCTCTGTGTAACTCAAATCCTGTATTTGTAAAGCCTAATTTATTTAATTTATTTATTTATTTTATTATTTATTGTAACTACTAATTTCATTTTTTTTTCTCGTAGCTTATTGCCTCTTATCCCTTAAACGATAATAAACGCATTTTCAGTGTCTAACTAAATGAAAAACTACATGTTAAAACGATGAGTTAAGTCTTATGAAAGTTTGACCAAGACGATGGTCACCTGGATGCAAAACTTTGTCATATATTTTATCTCACTGTAATGTAGGACGAGTAACAGTCAAGTTGGCTCTGCCAAGGCATTTGTTTCTGTCCCTTGCCGGTAAATAAAGGAGCAGCACATCTGCCACATGCTCTGCCACAATCCAGTTGCAGTTGCTTTCCTATCGACTGGGGCTGACAATCCCCAATACACGTATCTGTGTCAGGTCGCTTGCAGTTTTCATTAAGCTTGCAGCTAGGCGGGGCAGAAGACAAGGCGAACCCCTTCCCACTCTTCATACAAAGTAAATATGAGTGCGTTGTATATTGTGTTGCATCTAAGGCGGAAGGACATGCAATTTGTTGTTGTTTGCTTTTGTTGTTTTCCCAGCCCGTTCCACCAGTTTTCTTGCTACTTTTCGTACTTTCCTTCCTTTCATTTCATTTCTTCCCCCTTCTATCTTTGTACGTACCCTCTATTCCTTCTTCATCATGCATGCTGTTTGTTTTGTGTCTTGTGTCTGGCATTCGTTGTCGTTATTGTTGTTGCTGTGGCTGATGTTCTTTGTTGCACCTAAATTGACAACAATATCGTTTCATTTGCTCACTGAAGTGAACTCATCAGTACCGAGGTCCTTCCACCTCTCTCTATTCTTCCTCACTCACATATAAACACACACACACACACACACACACACACATATTGGCACTTCATTTTTTACCATCTGCTACCGCTGTTGGTCAGCTTGATTATATTGACTAAACTCTGGCAGGGACATTTTCCTTTCGCCAATCTCAGGTCTGTGGGTTGCTTTAACTGTAACTCAATTTTGTGCCACACCCCCCAAAAAAAAGGAAACTTTAGTTACATTGTGCAATATGAAATTGTTGCTCATATTTATGCATGTCCGTTGGAAAGAAGCTTTGCTTCCTAAAATTTCACCCAGCAGCAACAATTTAAGCAAATTCAATTGCCCAGGGAGAACTACGACGGCAATGCGAATGCACGAAAACGAGACTGAGAACTCATTTGCACTTTTCACTGTTGGCTGTGTTAGAGAGACTACTACAGGAAAAAATAAAAATAAATACAAATAACAAGAAAAAATATATATACATACATATAAAAATTTCTGCAACCCAAAAATTCTTGAGCTTAAAATTTGCATTTGTTATTACTTCGTTGGTTTGCAGTTGCAATTGTTGAATATGCAGAATAGACAACGACAACGACAACAGCAACAACAGCAAACAGCCAAAAACTTGGTTAGCACATTTAATTCCCAAGCCCAAGAACAAGTCCAAGCTAAAGCCAAAGCCCTAATTGCATTACAAAGTGGGCCAAAAGAAACAAGCCCTGTCTAAGGAAAGAAATAAACGAAAAGGATACAAAATGTAATAAATCATAAAAAAAAACAAAGTATCCAAAATGCATCCACTGTATTTTTTTCAATAGAATAACTAAAAGCCAAATGGCAATCGGGGAAGTTTTTTTTTTCAATTGGATTACAAATAACTTAGTTGGAGCACAATTAATTAAAATCTTTGGTCTTGATGGCAAACTCCAACCATTTTTTAACAACAGAATAATAGAAATTTCATTACATTACATAGATTAGCCCAGGATTCCAACCCGGATTCTCAGTTGTTCAAGATGCCACTTAGTTGTTTGGCCACTTAGACAACTCGACTACTAAGAATTATAATTTATGTTAATTTAAAAAAAAAAAAAAAAACATAGGGCCAGCGTTAACTCCGACTCTTGTCTTAACCAGTCAATCTCTTGAAAATATGTTTTTGAACGGTTGAGAAATCAATGAAGACATGCCTCATGGAAATCGGATAAAAAATTGAGCTGGTTATTCTAGCGCTAACACCTGATTGCTCGATTCAGCATCCAAGATATCCTTGGATGAGATGGATGATGATATTTCTGACGAGACATGGATCTTCTAACACGGCATTCAAACAATCTATCAATCAACGGTATTAAGATTTAGATAAAGTCACAAAGGATTGGCATATTTTGAATTTTTTAAAAATGTTTCATTCAAAATTATCGGTCACTTTCCGGTAAAAAATTAAGGTTTTGAGTACTTGTACCCTTTCAGAGGGTATTATAATACGGGTCAGATTTTTGTAACGCACAGAAAGATACGTTTCTTAGCCCATAAAGTATATATATATATTCCTGATCAGCATAAGAAGCATCGATATAGCCATGTCCGTCGTCTATCCGTCGGTTTGTATGCCTTTTACTCAGCCATCTTAAAAGTTATCGGGAATACATTTTTTTGGCTTTTTCTTAGCTGCGTGAGAATATGTCAAGTATGAAAATCGACCGGACCGGACGACTATATCATATAGTTATATAAGAATAATAGGTGAAGGAGTTAGAGTATCGCTATGAAATTTACTATTAGATAGTTTTGGATATAAAATATCAGATCCCAAAATAATTAGATCGGTTAAATACAAACACAAGTTACAGTCATATATTTATGATATTTATTTTTAAAAAACATTTTTCCTAAAAGTATGCCATGTAAATGGATTATTCAGTGAGGTTTGATTTTTGCCGAGAAAAAATATCACTTTATCCTCCATGTTTTAATCGCTTGGTACTTAATTATTTTCCCATGATTCAAATTTTGGCAACAAAAATTCGTGGCTCCCGAAATTTAATAAATTCACCTGCCCAAAAACTATGTGCGCATAATGAGCAAGTAAAATGGGACGATAAACTAAGGTGAAATGTTATCTAAATTATACCCGACTTTTTATACAATGTCTGCGCAGATATGTCTATATGTGTGCATAATAGAAAAGTCTTTCAGGGTGGCATTAGCGAATCCTCTTTGAGAGCGAGACAAAGGTCGTTTGCTCGGCATATAAATCAACTTGTTTAATTAGCCCACTAATCTTCTGTTGGATAGGCTTTACCTGGCTGTCAGAATAAGACAGTTTCTGATTGAAAGTGTCGCCGACGCGGCTTTCCACAAAAGCGACAACTAATTGCCACATAATCAGTAGCAACAACAACAACAATGCCGCAACAACAAGCGGCAACTATTGTTGGCAAAAAGAAAAAATATATACATATATTGCACCAACTTTGTGGGCGGCAACATTCAAGAGGCAGACAGACAGTGCTCTTAGTATGGGCTTTGCGGATTTAAAGCACTTGCTCTTTTTACCAACTCAATTTACGCTAATTACTGCTTTTCGCCTCAACAGCGATAACTGCTGCTGCTCCTACTGCTTTTACTACTACTACTACATACATTGTACAGTTTATACTGTGTCGACTGGTACTGGCACTTGGAACATTACCACATCAGACACCGCACATGGTTGCGGACGAAACTCGGAGCCAGCATCAGCAACGGCAACGGCAACGGCAATGTCAACGTCAGCGCCCATCGAGCATCTGCAGCAAATTTTCATATGCCGTGCGAATTTATATTGTCATTAGCTCTTTTTATGCAAACTTCGCACTTTCCACTCTAAAATTTCATTGAAATTCTCGCCTCAGTTGACCATGGTCCCGAAATCGCCGCAAAACCAAATTCGCCTTCGCTAAAGAGACTTGAAGAGAATAAAATGAAAATGTTAATGCTCATGCGCGCTCTTTTCCTACTCTTTGGCACTGACCTAAAGAATTTCTGCTAGCCAATTGATATTGTCTAAGGTAATTGTTAATTGAATTGTTATATTTTTTGCAAGTAAATTTGTTCCTTTTGTTCATTTTGTGCTTTTCTATAGGTAACGACTCGCGACTTTATCTGAACAAATTACTATTATTAATATTGATAAGAGTCACAAAATTGGTGTTGCATTAACGATTAAAACCTGAAGAGAATGAAGAAGGCTAACCAAGTGTCTTAGCCTTTCCTTCTATCCTCTAAGATTTTAGCGAATTAATTAATTCCGCTTTAGTCTTAGAACTTTAAAATATTGTTTGCAAGACTGTTGATAATTTTCAGAACTATCTCAGGACTGTCATCATATTCATGTTCTGATTCTGAAACGTCACTCGTTTAATAATATATACTACATATGGGCAAATTTAGCGTTGAGGATTCTATTTATTGTTATTACATTGAGTCTTTTTCTCTTTGTAATGAAACTTTTAACAAAGGCTCTGCTTTAGTTTACCTTTTAGATAATAATACGTTTTGTCTAAATATTTTTGATTCAAACGATATACGCATCCAAAATTTCGTTATGGAAGTTAATTTTGAATTCCCCTGTTTTCCTTCAATCTAATCAATTTTTAAGGGTGTCGACCCGTTTGGTGGCTGTTTTTTAAAGTTACAAGTTTCAATTATTTATCACATATTTATTCATTCTTAAATTATATTCATGGTCATGGTCATGGGTAAGCAAAGTATCACACTGGTCAACATGATTTCGGTGGATTCAGTGATCTTAAATTGAATAAAAGAAACATTTTAATCTGTCTGTATATGAACTAAGCTAGCAAATTTTAACAATATTAAAAGCAAAAATTTTAATAATGAAGTAAGTCGTCTTACCATGCACCGGTAAAAAATTATTGTAAATTTCAATGTCTCTTTAATTTTTTTACATGCCTTATAGCAATTGCTATCTCACTCACTCTTACCAAACACGGGCACTCAAGCGCCGCCCATAGCCAGCGGCCAACTCCGTTCTTATGGAGCGACTACTAAAACTTGCTTATACGAATATTTTGCGTGTTTCTAGTGCAATTTTAATCAAATTTGGTATGTCGGTATAAATTAATACGACAAATTAGTGTCCTCAGTTTGTGTACGATGGGCAAAAAAGCAAAAGTCAATTCTTTTTTTTTCTGAACTATGGAGGCGGAAGTGGGCGTGGCAAAATTTTGAATAATCATAATCTGCCCGCATACTAAGCAAATCCAAGTACCAAACTTCGTGACTTGGCTATATCGACTCAGCTTCTGTGCGTTACAAACATCTGACCAATTTTATAATACCCTCTGCAACTGTATAAAAATGTACAATTCATAGCTATAGAGTAATGAATAGAGTTCTGTGACAACGATTCGACAACGGTTCTTGGCAACCCATTGCAAGTGCAGATTTATATAATCACTATTCATAATTCTTCAATATTTTCCCTACACAGATTAGTATGAAAAGTATATGAATAAGACTGAAGACGGTTTCCGCATTTGGATGGTCGGAAATTCCGTTTCCGAGAAAATGCGGCATCGTTTAGCCGTACTCGGGGTTACAGAGCGAACATATTCGACTTTTAGTTTTAATTACGGTTACAACCGATAATAATTATTGCTAAAAATCTACTAACTCAACATTAGAAAACAATGCCGTCCTTTGCCTTTTCACAATCTGTTCATCCAAACGGTACATGAATTTGACCTTTAGACCCCGAGGAAAAATTAATCACGCGTAAGCTTTTGGTCACCTTTACTTACTGGGACCACGCCCATGTTACATAAGGTTGTTCTATTTATGTTGTATCTATAATACTTCAAAAATATTTTTGCTGAATCGCAGAGCATACAATTGCAGACGGTTCCGGCTTTCTCTGAAGTCTGTGACCATGAATTAACCCTACTATAAAAGGCGCACCAGTTTTTCTTCTTTTATATATCCCATGCAAAAATTGGACCAGTATTCCTGGCTTTTCCTTGTTTTAGATAATGCCATAGATTACTTCTTGGCTGAATTATTACAGTATACCAAATAGGTCAAGTAGCACTTTGTTCAGATTGTGATCATGATGTGGTTTTTTTGTTTGGTTCTCTTAGGTGCTTCTCTTAGGTAGTTTGAATTTGACTAAAAGGTTTTTGTTGTATCATATGCTGTACTTGTATGAAATGAGTCGCATGATTGTTCATGGAATGAAAGGCCACACACGATTTTGTTCTCAATTTGCCCTAAAGTTTAAACGAATTTAAAGTGAGGCCTTTCACATCGACGAAAATATTGAAATAAATAAACTTGTGCCCTGATAAATATAATGTGATCAACTTTTTTCCCCTTTAATGGGGCCTTGTCAACTTTTTTTCGCGGAAATTACTCAAAAATGCGATAACCAGTAACTTTAAACCCGATTTCCATGAGCGACCATCCACTATTTATTTTTTGAGATAAATTAAAGTTCAATTTTTAATGTCATCCGATTAGATAGCTTTTAACAAAAACTCTAAAAACTTTTAGTTTTTCTATTTCCGATCCGTTGTCAGTGCATACGTCCGCACGACGTGGAGTTTAATACTCATTTTCAATATTGTTTATAGTTTTTACAGCGGCAATTTTCAAAATGGGCTGTATCAAATAAGCTGCGAGCCACTGTAGACTTAGATTTGTATATGGATGTCAAAATTTGAGAATTACGGAGCCAGGCTCAAAAATCTACGCGTTACAGTAAAATCTATGCCTGAAGAGCATTTGAGGTCCGCTTTGCAAGAATTGCAATAAAAAAAAACATTTCCTTCTCTTGGTTGGAGTTAAGTTTGCTTCTTCGTCGGTGTCACTTGTTAAAATTTCCATTTCAAATTTCAATCACAAATTCTAACGTTAGCGCTGGCAATCTTCAATCAAAAATTTTAGTTTTTGCGGTATTTTGAAATATTTTTTTTAGTTTTCGTCTCTTCACACGTAGATCTCCTTTAAAATACGGCGATCTATCTGAAAAGAAAGAGGGTTGGCATCCCTGGGATGTAAAAACATAGGCCTACAGATATGCAAATGGGTATTTAAAGTCAAAATAAATATAAATATATAACTAAAATATTGACCTTTTTATACCCTTGCAGAGGGTATTATAAAATTGGTCAGATGTTTGTAACGCACAGAAGGAGACGTTTCCGACCCCATAAAGTATATATATTCTTGATCAGCATGAGAAGATGAATCGATATAGCCATTTCCGTCTGTCCGTCGGTCCGTATTCGTTTTACTCAGCCATCTTAAGAGCTATCGGTATGAAATTTTTTTGGGGGCTTGTTATTACCCAAGTGAGATAGTGTATGCAAATCTTTGGGATCAGACTACTTATCATAAACAAACATTTTTGAAAAAATTGGAGTATCCCCATGAAGTTAACCAATATGGATAGTATTTGATATAAAATCCCAGATCCCAAAATTTGAATCTGATCGGATAAATAGAACACAAGTTACAGTCAATACAAATCGGTTCAAGTGCTGCCGGCAGCGCTGCTTGCTGCCTACTACACACACAGACGCAGCGCTACACGAACTGTATGTGTATGCGTGCTGTGCTTTGCTTAGGGAATGATGAAAGTCGAAGAAAAACAATTTGAATGTTTTGTTTGTGTGTTGATGAAGTGAGTTGCAGGGAGTTCGGCGGTTTATTCGGAATTAAATTTCAATATTATCAGGAAGTCTGAGAGAGTCCAGAGAGTATCCTTGAGCATAATTACAGTATTTAATGACGAAGAAGGCAGTCAACGTGAGTTAAGCGCATCTTCTGATATTGAGGAAGATAGAAATTGTTGTTTAATTTGCGAAAATGGTTAGGAAAGTGGCAGAATATGGCGATAAATATTTACTTAAGCTACTAGGGCCCAAAACGCACTTAAACTAAAAAAATTGGGCTTTTTGAAACTTTTGTTCGCACTTTTTTCAACAAACGGAAATTTTGTTGAGTTTACAATATTTCTTGATTTTATAGATCAAATATAATTCAGATAGCAATAATCGGTTGTCAGATTAGCTGAATTGTCTTCGATTTTATAGTTCAGAGAAAAATAATTGGCTGCCATAGCAGTCAAACAACGCGCTAAAGAAAACTATAGACTGGCAACACCATAATCCATAAAAATTACGTTTTCCAACACTGAAATCTAGCTTTAGTCGATTTTTCCACTTCTCAACACTGAAATTTCGAGTAGCTTAATTAAATATTTACCTCATACTTTATCGGGTAATAAGTAGCTCAAATACCAAGTTTCATTCCAACAGCTCTTAAGATGGCTGAGTAAAACGCATAAGCACCGACGGACGGACGGACAGACTAATGAATAGAGTTATGCGATAACGATTCGATATTTCTATTGGACAAAGTACTTGGCAACCCTAGAACCGATAACAATAAATACCATCACAGTAAGCATTGACCACATCAACTAGTTGCTAAGGAATTGTGAAAGGCCTCATCAGTCGCATATTGACTCTCGAGATGAGAGCAATAGCAACTTAAAGTTTTTTTTTCCTTTTTGGCCTGAAACAAAATTTTCCAATGTTTCCGCTTTTTAAAACGCTTTAACCAATGGAAACTTTAATTGGCTTGGTAAACCGCAAAACTTATTTCTCATACATTTCCATTGCAAGTGCAGATTTATATTATCACTGTTATAATTCTTCAATATTTTCCCTACACAGATTAGTATAAAAAGTATGTATATGAATAAAACTGAAGACGGTTTCCGCATTTGGATAATCGGAAATTCCGTTTCCGAGAAAATGCTACTTTTTCCGCGGCATCGTTTAGCCCTACTCGGGGTTACAGAGCGAACATATTCGACTTTTAGTTTAAATTACGGTTATAACCGATAATAATTATTGCAAAAAATCTACTAACTCAACATTAGAAAACAATGCCGTCCTTTGCCTTTTCCCAATCTGTTCATCCAAACGGTACATAAATTTTTGATTTTTGCAGACGGTTCCGGCTTTCTCTGAAGTCTGTCACCATGAATTATCCCTACTATAAAAGGCGCACCAGTTTTTCTTCTTTTATATATACCAGTATTCCTGGCTTTTCTTTGTTGTAGATAATGCCATAGATTAATACTTGGCTGACGCATTACAGTAACCAAGTAGTAGGTTGTTCTATTTATGTTATATCTATAATACTTCTAATGTATTTTTGTCAAATCTGAGAGCATACAATTGCAGACGGTTCCGGCTTTCTCTGAAGTCTGTCACCATGAATTAACGTCCGTTATAGAAGTGGCACAAGGTTGCTAAATACATATGTATATATCTAAAATATTGACCTTTTTTGTTACAACATTTGCAAAAATTTTAAATTTTGGATTTTTCGGCAGCTTGAACACATTGCCCATGCCCGAACGAGGGCCTAGCTCTGCCGTGTCTGTAGGCTCTCGGCACTTCGAAGACACTTCGACTCGTGCTTGTCAAAAAAATATCAAATATCAATATCAGAATATCAATGGGTATGCTGACTTTTATATGTTAACAATTCTTTTCTTGCAACTCAATTCACTAATACGCAAACAAAACCTTCAAATTATTACGCTTTTTATTAAAATTTTTTTCTTCTTCTTCCCTCATTTCCTAAGTAAACCACGGCGTGCATATACACATACATACAGTTCATGTAAGGTTGCGTCTGTGTGTGTATGCATGTGCTCTGTTGATTTCATGATGACGTAGTAGCCAGCGAGCAGCGCTGCCGGCAGCTCTTGAACCGATTTACATATCTCGACTGTAACTTGTGTTCTATTTATAAGATCAGATTCAAATTTTGGGATCTAGTGTTTTATTTCAAATACTATCACTTGAGTAAATTTTATAGCCATACTTCAACTGCTTCACTTACTTTTGGCATTAAACCATATGATATAGTGGTCCGATCCTAAATATTTTCATCCTTGATCTCATCCAGGTAATAAAAAGAACAGAAAAAAATTTAGCACGATAGCTTTTAAGATGGTTGAGTAAAACGCGTAAGCACCGACGGACGGACGGACAGACGGACATGGCTATATCGACTCAGCTTTTCATGCTTATCAAGAATATATACATATGTATACTCTATGGGGTCGCATACGTAACCTTCTGTGCGTTACAAACATATCACCACTTTTATAATTCCCTCTGCAATGGGATGAAAAAACAGATCATTTTATAGGTCGTGCCATATGAATATTAATGAAACTCCAAAGATGTTCTTGAATCAATCTTACCTGGCCTCAACTGTTGACAATTTTGATGTCTAGCACTCAAGCATTTCAATTTGTTAGACCTTGAAAGAGTATTTAAGTCTAGCAAAGAGTACGATGGCCCGACGGAGAAAGGGGAGAGAGAGAGAGAGCCGACGGATCCAATGTGCTATGCGGCGAATTCAATTGGCACTCGGCAATGGCCCCCCAAGCCATTGCGAAGCAAAACGAACTGCGGACCCACCGCCAATACGAAGGCAATGGCAACGAACCCGAATAGTTCTCGTGCGGATTGCGAAGGCTCGTCGACGTCCTATTTGCTTCTGGCTAACTGACTCGCAACCGTCAACTGGCTGTGTGTTGGGCAGGCAAGTGCAAGGCCCAAAATCAGTTTCAGTTTCAACGCGACAACGACCGTGAACGGCAGGCGAGCGCGCAATGCCCCTGATCTGAGAGAACAAAAAATAAATAAAACAACCAAAATAAAAAAACACTAAGAAATCTCTAGCCAAAAAGCGCAGCATCGGAACAAAGTTGGTAGCAACAAAAAAGTTGATGAAAACGTAATGCCAAAAACGTGAGACGCGACACACACAGTAGACCGACCACTCTCTACCACCATCCTCATCTCCCTCTCAATTGAGTTTATGTTATAACCATTCACATGCCAAGTTAAAGTTGTGACACGAAAAGCTAAAGCTAAAGAAAGAAAGCAAAAAAAAAAAAAAACAAAACGGAAAAACGAAATTGGTCGTAAATTTTTTGAACGTGTGAAAACGCAGGAAAAGCCTCATTGCCCCATTGCCGGCAGTTGGGAATTGAATGACCTTTGTTCCTGCCGCTCCTGCTCCTGCGAGTTTCTTTTACTCTTGTTGTTGCTGTTGTTATTGTTGCTGTTTTTGCTGTTGTTGTTATCGCTGTTTGCTTATGCCAACACGCGAATATTTTATGACATCGTCTCTTCAAATTATATGCGACGATTCTTACCCAATATAACCAATTGTGTGTGTGTGTGTATTTTTTGTTCCTTTTTTTGTTGTTGTTTCTTGTGCTAAGTGCGTGTTTGCAACTTGTCAGCTGTGGCAGTGGCACAGCCAAAAAGGCGGCAGCAGGCGACAAAAAAATCAAAGAAAAAAACAGTGAAATAAAACAAAAAGAAAGAAATCACACTCAGAAACAAATTATAAAGAGTGTTAAACGCCTCCACACAATGGCCTCGCATCGTCTCGGCATCGTCAACTCGCCCTCTTATTAGCATGTAGCAAATTAAGTTGTTTTATATTTAGCCTCTGGCCAAAAATATAAATTAACAAATTAAAAAGAAAAAAAAAACCAAAAACAAACATGAACACACACAAAAAATAAAGGGAAACGACATATAGGAAAATAGAAAGAAATAAAACACACACATAAATAGTCTTTGATCTCCTCTGGTAAATGGAATACAACAACTCGGCGTCAAAACAATTTGTGCCACATATTTCGAATGGTAATATTTTGTAATTTAATATTTCAATAGCCTTTGGCGGGTGAGAGAGAGTCTGTTTATGCGTATATGTATGTATGTGTGTGAGTGTGTAAAAAATGTGACAAAAATTAATAGAAAACACATAAAAAATTAACACAAAACATAGAAATCTATGCCAAAGGGGGAGGTTCATACATAAGGGTGAGGGCATGATTGTAGATATATAACTATATAGTATGTAGTTCTTGATGATCACCAGCGGTTACGCCACACCATCAGCATATCGAAAATCACTAGAAGCGTTTCCATATAATACGTTTTCTTTCTAAATATGAGAGTTTACTTTGACTATATTTTCCTTTTTATGGCCTATTTCATATGTTTCTCGTCTATTTAATCAATTAGCGTAACTCTTATATTTAATTTTTGCATGTTTTTCTATGAAAATCAATTTTTTAGTGGCTGCCTGTCCCTCTGATTGGTTTAAAAGCTAATATCTGATGTAGGCAATTTTAAAATAAGAATCGGAGCGATGGCACCCGTCTCCCGTCTCCGTCTCGAGGGTTTTCTTTTTTGTTTTGTTTTGCATTTATGCAATTTTCTTTACCTCTTTAGATTACAAAAAGAAGGGCATAAGTAAAATAATTCTTAGTAAGGGAGATATTTAAGTACCATGCAAGATAATATGTTATTATCTGTTTTTATTCTTGTTTTACAAGTTATCCATTCATTAATTTAGTTAATCATTTTTTTAATTCTCTATATGCTCATATTGCTTTATTTATTTGTTGTAGTAAAATACATAGATAAATATAATAACTCTAATAAGCATTACTTATATAGTAATAATGTACTTACAATGTATAACCCTAATGTAATCGTTGCCCTTTTATGTCACCTCTGTGATTATCTGTAAGAGACAAAAATATACGGTTCAACTTTAACTGCGTATATAAACTAAAAAACCAACGAAACGATTTGATTTGGAATAATATTCCCTAGAAATATTTCAAATGGAAACTCATTGAATTGTAATTGAAATGGCAATGTATCCACTTTTTTTCGTTTACAAATTTTCATTTGGTTTATAAAATTCGACCAATGTTACAAGGCCTTTTCGCTAGTATTGTTACAGGTTTGGTCAAGATTTTGCAGAACCAAGGTTTTTTTTTTACAAAATGTTGCTTTTCAAATCAAGTTTTATAATTTTTTGTCCTGCTCGGGACTTCAAAAGTTCTACACAAAGCTTGTCAAGTGGGCCCCAAAATGTGCCAATAAACTTTGTCGATCATTATTCAATTTGTCTTATCTACATCATATAAATATTTCCGTTTACAATATCAAAACCATGTTTAACTCAAAACAATACCAAATCGAGAAAAATCCTGATGAGCCTTCCTGCAAAATAATTATTGCATCATCAGTATTGCATTGTTTGTCATCACCAGTTGACATATTTTCAGATTTCCTATACTATTATTTATCGTTGTGCCCTATTTATTTACCTATTGCTTTCTTTGCTTTCTATCACTTTATTGTGTACTTTCTTATTCCCCGTCGCCTTTATTTTTTTCCTATACCTAAAATTTTCATTTAATTTTTCTTTTTTTTGCCAATTATCTATCAAAAGTTTCTTTAATATTAAACTTTAACATTTAAGTATATTTACATATACCAATATAGGTATATTTAAAATTATTTTAAGATAAGTTATAAATAAGTTGATTAAAGATATGAATAGATGAAGCGAGTTGCCTAGGCATGTCTGTTTTCTAAGACCTTAATATGAATATATCACAATTTGGAAATAAAGTTAGAAAATTAATTGCTTCTATAGTTGGCTAAGTGAATGCCAGTCATATAATAAATCATCAAATTTAATCATTTTCAAAGTCTGGACAGATTTTAATATAGATTTTATAATAACAAAAATTAAATAATTGGTTTATTTTCAGAAAGGATTCTATAAAAGTCATTCTGACTTCGTTTAGTTATATTTTACTTATAAATTGCGTAAAAGGAGTCTGTGTTACTGAGAATAAACGTAATATCAAATATTTCTTTAGTTAGTTCGCTTGAATACTTTCATATGCATACATATGTATATGTTATTGCTCATACGACTCGTTGTTTCGCAATTTCATAAAACAGAAATAAAAGTCACCTAGTTTAACACAAATCGCCTAGGACAAAAATGCTTTTCCAGAGTAACCAGGCATTTCAAGTAAAGCACCTCGCACATCTTGATTGCTCAGAGGATTTTCTATTGTTAGGTATTTATCATAATGCGAGTGACATGTCGTATAAGTTATATTTGTTGACAAACTTTGCTGGTTGAGTTCCAGAACATTTATCAGTTTGCCCATTTGAGATGATACCAAAAATACGCTTAAGTCTAATGTTTGTACACGGGTCATACTCAGACAGACATGTGTATTAAGTTTTAAGTGTATTACAATTGTTGTTGATTTTTTGGCATCAACTTTTTCGAAAAATTCTTCATTTTTCTAGGTATGTAGGTAGGGGGTAAAACTTGATCATGGTTGTTTTTATTTTATTTTTATTTTTTGTTTTCATTTTCGAAAAAGCCAAACAACAAACGGGCAGAATGAAACGAATGAAAAGAGCGAACAAACGAAAGAAAGTGCCAAGTGCTTTTCGCTTTTGCTCTTTTATTTTTATCTCGCTCTTGGTTTTTGTTTAAGTTAAAATGAAGGCAAAAGTCAGAAGCAAGTTTTTGGCGCTAGAGAAAACTAAGAGAATTGAGTGGAATCCTTTTTAGTTGGAAGTGAATGTTTTTAGCAGATAAAGTGGCACTACAAAAGTTACATGCTTTTCATTTAGATAATGTTGAAAGCGCCTTGAGCGACTTCAAGCAAGGTTAAATTGCTTTTGTACAAGACACACGCACACAAACACACACACACACACACACACATTGTGAAACCCAATCGAATTCAAACCTAAAACCGAAAAACCAAAGGCAATGGTTCAATGCCTGTTGTATCAATAAAATATTCATGAACAATAAACTGTTTCCGCATAAGGGAAAAACAAAGAATAGTAATAGAAGCAGATCTCCACCCCCGCTCCCAACATATTCTTGACAAAGCGAATGAGATGAAGTAGAAAACGGAGGTGTAGGAGGACAGGGAACAGGGATGAAAAAGCAGGCGAAGGTGGGACCTAATCATAGATACTAAGCATAATGGCAGGCGTTTGCCTTTGCCAAAGGGGCAAAAGTAGAGCTTAAGCGTTGAGCAACAAACTGCAGACGTTTACAATTACACACATACATACACACATAAAGGAGGGTAAAAAATGTGTTAGGGGGTCTTACTTCAAGCCAAAGCAGCAATTACGAGGCAGCCCAGAAGCCACCACACAACAAAACATACAAAAAGACAGAGAGAAAGACAGAAAAAGATGGAGAAGGAAAGAGAGAGACACAGACAGAGACAGAGCACAAAGAAGTTGAGTGCGTTAACACTTTTGAGAGACTTGGCAGAGACGACGACGACCAGGACGATGTTGCTGACGTTGGCAGGAGTCCTGCTAAGCCCAACTACCTCTCGCATTTCCCCGTTCCCCAATCTGCTTCTCAATCTGGCCATCCATCTATCCAAGCATGCTCCAAGCAAGCACCAAGCCTCCCCTTCGGCTCTCTAATTCCATTAAGGAAGCAACAGTGACAAGTGAAGGACCCAGGAGGAAGACTTCTGTTCCTGATTGAAGCCAGCAAAACTCTGCCATTCTCGTTGTCACTCTCAGTCAATGTACCTTTGAGTTGAGTTGCCACCTTCTCCATGACTGCTGTTGTCCACTTCCTGTTTGTTAATTAGTTGCCATCTAAAGAAAATTTGCAATTAATTAAATTTTAATTAATTTTACACGCCATTATGAAAATAAACATGAACCAGAACCCCTCTGCACACACACAAACACACACATTTATTGAAATATCCCAATTGGCGTGTGAAAAATGACATTGCTTGAACAACTGTTTAACAAATTGTATTTCATGGCAAGTGAAAGTTTTGTACTGAGAAAGTTGTGAGAAAGTTTTGTTCGTTGGAATTTTTTTGATTGATTTGATGCCAAACGGCCATCAAGTGTGCTGTCCCCCCTGTCTTGTCTCTCCTGCATAAGTAAATGGAAATGTGTATGAAAATAAATAGTTTTAATATGACGGATAGACAGGCCAGTCAGCTAGAACTTTGGCTAAAAAAAACTCCCTAACTCGACTCGATATATGTATATTGTTGTGTCTTGAGGCGTGACCAGGACCTCGATCCCATAAAAAAGAAGCAACGCCCTTCTCTCAACAACCACACCAATCCAACCCATACTTCACTTAATTTCATATCATGCCCCAACCCTCCATCCATCTTTCTTATTTCCGTTGGCCATAGAGAGGGAGAAAGAGAGAGAGGTTCTATTTTTTAGGGAAAACGAGATTTATTTTTGGGCACAAACTCAACCACACTCACACACACACACGCGTGCCTTATGAATTATGCAGGGATACAGTTTATGTATGGCTTTCAGTTTTGGTTTCAAGTTTATGTATTAACAATTATTAATTATATGGGAAACAATCGACCCGAGGATAAAATTATGTACTTTCCATCGCTTTTTGATTTTTTAGTTGGTTTTGTTTTTGTAAGTTTTATTTTCATTCCCAATGGGCATTTCAGGGAAAAAAAGGCTCGTTTTATATTGTAGGCATAACTTTGAGTGTATATACATATATGCATAAATTTTAAGGAATCCTAAAAAAAGGGTCATAATTTATAGCCACAAAACACTTATTGATATATATATAATTAAAAATGACATACGAGAATACTCTATTTTGGTATTTACAATCTGAAAAGTTTTGCAAAAATTTAACATCACCGAGCTAAAATAATAACCGTCACTCTTTTTCAGTTTCAACTAACCTCTGCAATTTCTGCTAAAACCTTTCTTTTTCTTAGAAATTTGGGATTTCTTTTGATTTATACTTGATTGATATTGAGACAATCAGGTCTGTTCTTATGAATTGTCTTTAAATGCATTGTTTTCTAACTTGTTGTTCTCAATTCCAAGTGAAATGTCAATCGTTTTCGTTTCGGAAGCTCGTTTTAAAACTTTTTGTTTCGCCTTCTATCTCAGGTTACAGTAAAAATTACAAAACAAATTCATTCGTGAATCATTTTCTGGCAAATGAATTTAGTTAATTTATTAAAGCACTTGCAATGAACCGATTGAAACGTGCCTATTCACAATTATTTAATATCACTTTTATAGTTTTTATTCAATTTTGAATTCAGCATTAATTTAAATTGAAACTGCTGAAAATTAAATATCAACAGTTAATCTCTGTTTATTAGATGAAAATGTTGTAAAAACCCATCAGGCTGATAAAATTTAATCAATTAAAGTTGACAAAAAATTTTCAGCAGAGACAAGGACAGAGAAAGAGATACAGGGAGAATACCTTAAAAACTTTTACTGACACTCAAACCTGTGAGTGTATCTGTACATATGTACATATGTACATATGTACATATGTACATATGTACATATGTACATACATATATGCATATTTATGTATAAATTTTTGGTAGGTCACTGGGAATCAAATAACAAAAAATAACAAAAAATTAAAAACGCGTTGAAAAAGGCAGCAACAAACTGACAGAAATGAAAAACAAAAATATTATTCCGGTCGTAGGTTCATCCGAAATGACAACACCAAAATAAACCAAAAGAGAAACTTTTGCAAAAAAAGAAAAGAGTGGCAAACAACAGCAGCAACAACAAAATAAAATCAGCAACACTAACAACAACAGCAGCAACATCAATGGCAAATGGCAGCAACGAGGATGAACCCAAAAAGGTTAACAAACGAACGTTAAAGGATTAAATTGTCTGACGTTGGAATTAAGTGTTTTAAATGTCATTGCAAGAGTTTAATTCATGTTGAATGAGTAAAGAGTGCGACAGCATTAACGTAAGGAGAGAGAGAGAGAGAGAGAAAGAGAGAGAGAGAGAGAGAGAGACACACAGACAGACTGAGTGTCAGAGAGACAAGGGGAGAACAAAACAAATTGCAATCATTCTTGTTGCTGTTGTGTGCTAATAATATTATCCTTTACAGAGACTGCAACAACAAGCACAATAAGAACAACACCCAAAAAAGTGAAAGTGCAAGAACAACAGAAAAAAAAACGCAGCGAAAACCAATACCAATAAGTAGAATAACAACGGGAACAACAACAAAAGCCAAAAGCACACACACTCACACACAAGCAAGGGTCATCACAATGCTGACCCTTTGGACAGCGTTGCTCTGCTGCATGACGGGTAAGTAGTACATAGTTCTAGTTCCGCCCCCTGTCCCCGACCACCCTACTACAATCCATATCCAGTTAAAGCAGTTTTAAGCGATTATCAGTGGCATGCAGGCATCGAAGACCCCAACACTCACTCGCTCGCTCACTCACACACTCACTCACATGGCCAAACTCACAAACGACCCTGAAAGTTATTATTGTTATTGTTGCTGCTGGCGGGCAACGAGCTTGCTACTGCTGTCCCACGGAGAATGAATCCTTTTAAAAACATTTGTGGCCCGGGCGGCGAAAAATCCTGATTTATGCTTGCCTGCTGCGTTGTCCTTGCATTTTGTTCTGTATGCTGGCGACATGGCCAATGCCAACCGCAGCATGAGCAGAACAAGGCAAACAACAAATGCGGTTGCTCCACCCCCCACCCCACAGGCCAACCACTCACCCCTTCATTCCTCTCGACTAGTGTCGCCTAAGGGCATATCGCATAACAGCAACGCTATGCTTTTTCACTCTCCATTGAGAGTGGGGCCATGTCGTTGCACTTTAAATTTTTTAAGCGTTCTGAAACACACAAATACACACAAAATGTTCACTCTTCTCCTCTTCAAGCTTCTGCACTCCCATCCACCTTTCTTAACCCTGAACCTCTCCTCCCCTAGCTCTACACATAATTATGCATAATTGAAAAGTGTAATTATGCCTCAGTCTTGTTCTGATCTCGACTTTATGAGGCGCAACTGTAAGCTCAATCAAGCGAAGCAACAGAGCCAACAACAAACAACCAGCCAAACGAACCAACCAACCAACCACCCACTCACAATAGGTGGAGCAGAGGGCGTTGGGAGCCACCTCAAGCACAATGTTTATGGCTTGCAAGTCCTTTTAATTGCCGCAGCGGCGTGGAGGCAGGCAGAAGCACTAGACGACGGGAAGCTCCTTCAAGGCGCTCGAGAAGACGAAGCAAAGAAAATGCCGTCGTCCCCGATGAGTGAATGAACGACTGACTGAATGAATGGCAGCTATTGCTATAGTCAAAGTGTCCTTGGCTGCTTTTTTTGCACAATTTTTCATGTTTACAATGAGCACAAGTGAAAGTACAAATGAAAATCGGAACTTGAATTTTTTAAACCTAAAAATTCAATAAACTCATTAATTTAACTAAGGTTCACGCAAAAAAAAAAAGAAAATCAGATAATGAAGTACTTTAGCCTTGAACAAGAGACACAATTATACAAGTTAACTTTGTCTCAATTTGTTTATAAACTTATCTGACATTTAAAATTAAATTTACAATAGAAACAGAAGCTAAGGAGTGAGAAACAGGATGAAAAAGAGCAGCATAATTAAAGCTCTTAATACTCTTACAATTTATATAAAATGATTAAAAAAACTCCACATTATAACTTTTGAAATGAAATTTCGTTTTAAAACAGTTGAATTGATTTTTATTTATAAGGCAATGATGGAAATCTTCATTTGGTCAAGAGATTTTTAATAAACGCATAAAAAGAATTAATAGAGTTATCATTCTAAAGGCCTAAGCACTGGCCTAAGATAGATGTTTGTTTACATTTCATTTCTATATATATGCCCTGTGCTGTAGTTTGCCTCGTGTGATACAGAAGGTTTTTGCATGGTCATAAAAGTCGCTAACTCACTATGGAGTGTATTTTCTGGTAGAAAATTTACAACAAGTGAAGTTGAAGTTGCTACTATTTCGTGCCTACTTCTGAGTTGTGGCTTATCCTTGCGACTATTTACAGTTTCGGCAAGCTCATTTCAATAGGAAAATAAAATTTTCGATTTTGAGTGAAGATTTTGGTGGAGTCAATAGTTGGGTATTATGGTGTATTCAAAAGTGAACCCAAATAAACAATCAATAAACCAGCAGCTTCACACATAAACCCACCGCGAGTCCTTTAACCCCGCACACTACTCGCTCCGTCTAAGTGCTGTGTCCTACTACTTATTTTTAACTTTGAGTGTTTCTGTTCTTGTTTTTTTTTTTTGTTTTTCCCAACTCACTTTTGTCGCATATTGTCCTTTTTGCATTGTTTTGCCTTGTGCCCTTTTGTGTGTGCCCCTCTTGCTTGTGTGTGTGTGTGTGTGTGTGTGTGTGTGTGTGTTTGTGTGTCTTGGTGCCATGTGTTTTTATTGCATTAATTTTTATGGTCGCTTACTTTTGTTCATGTTGTATTCCTGTTTTGTTGTTTGGCTGCTTTTGTTTTACTTTGCGTATGCCCCAAAGTAATAAAGTGAATTGGTTTTCTCAAATAATTTCCATTTTAAATCCAGTCAGCAAATCCGGCACACAGTCAAGCGACATTTTGGGTTTCCTTTTCGCGTTGCCATTTTCCTTCTGGTTGCTGCTGGTCGGTGGGTCGTTTGAGGTGGTGGGTGGTCTTCTTGGCTGGGCCTCTTAGCAGAAAGTGGCTTCATTTTCTGGCATAAAATTGTTTATAAAGTTTGCCTGAGATTTGTTGCCTAAAGTGGCAAGTGGCATTTGCAATTGTTATTGTTCTTTTTTTTTTTTTTATTATTTTCTGCTGTTTTTGTGCTTATCCTTTTCCTCTTCTTTTTCTTCTTGTTCGGCTGCTGCTCTTTGCTCTTGTTGGCTCTTGCTATATCTCTTTTTGTGTGTGTGTGAGTGCGTGTGCTGCCTTTTCTGATTATCCTTCCGCCATTTGTATCGAATGCGGCTTGAGCTGTCACTTGTCAAAGAGGCCTCAAAAATTTAATTGAAATTTAGTGTAAACACAATGACAGCCAGTCGATTATCCTGCTTCTAACACACGCACTTATACAAACACACAATCGATATATACATATTTCCGCGAATAAATCCTTTGGCGCGCAAATCCTGTCAACTTTGGCTTGGCTTTCCAATTTGCCAGCCAGCAAACCAGCATATATAGATTCCGCCTTTTGTGTATGTCAGAAACTTGAAGAGCCATAGAGCCAACTCCGCCACCTCCCCCACTCTACACTCCCCGAAAAACACAGCAAACATTTCACACGTGTCACTGAGCAGTAGCTGGCAGCAGCAGTGAGTTGTTCCCTGTCAAGATGGTACAAGCATATAGCCTCAGCTCCAGTTACAGTTTCATACTCCCCCACCCCTCATATATTCTCTGCTCCCTGCTCTAGATTCGTCTATATACTACTTAACTGAACTGCGCGACTGTCAAGGCAACGAACAACAACAAAGTTGTATCAACATATTGCCCAAAAATCCTTGCTCTCTCACTCGCACCCAACCCGACCAAGAAAACACAAAAAAAAAAAACACTTCTAAGCAAATTCAAATTGTTTACCTATTTGCTTTGTGCATATGGAAATGAAATGGCAAACATGAAAACTGCCAACTGAAGAAAAGGAAAGAAAAATTACGTTGACATACCGAAAATACCGAAATGTAAATGTGCAAAGCAAAGCAAAGAAACGCAACTCACAAAATAAACAGATGCCATCAGCGATTTGCCTGCCGATTTGCACAGCCTCTTCCCTTCCGTCTCTTCGCCCTTTATTCAGTGAAGGTTTCGTATAGCTTTGTCTAGCAGTGTCCTTTCCCTTGCAATGATTGATGAAGCGTTCCAAGTTGCTGGTGGAGCAACAGTTAAATGCAATGATTTGTTGCCACGAGCCATTGCAAGTCAGCCACACGATATTCTATTCCTCTTTACTCTTCTTTCTTTCCTTCTCGTCTCATTTCGCGTTGCCTGTAATTGCTAACCACAAATTGCTTGAATCGTATCAATTAAAATTCTTTTTTTTATAATAAGCTGACAGTTCTTTTTCTAATTTTTTTTCTGATGTAATTTATCCATTCAGCAATTAGCTAATGAACTTGGTAACTTATGTACATTACTAACATACACACACACACACACACACACACACACACAGTGACCCATAAAATGTCAGTTTAGGGAAGGGGAAAAATTTAGTTAAACTATTTTATAGCATTCTTTGTTCGTAGAAGATATCCAAATATTTTAAGTTTCATGCTCAGAGGCATGCACAGAAATAGTATTCTTGGAAGTAGACTAAAATAATTTGTTATTTTTAGAAAATGTTTCCAAATAAATTTCTTTTCTATAGGCCATAGACAAAACAAAAGCTTATAACGCAAGTCATAAATTATTTTCATGAATTATTGTTTGACTTTGTTTTAATTTTGGATATTTAGTAAGAAAGATGTGCAAAGCAAATAAAAAAGTAACTAAGTAACTCCAAATAAAGTTATCGTGGTCAAAAGAAAGTGATGCGGGTAAGACTAAAATAAACGCCTAATGTCGTCAAAGTAAAGGACATCCCTGAGTCCTGAGTGTTAAGCAAAGGTATCAAAGATGTTTTGGACACGTCCACCTCTATTTATCTGTCATTTAACTTTAAAAGTTTATTACAATTGGTTAGCAATAAGGCATGGCTACTTGATGTCAAAGTTTGAATGATATAATCGTATGGAAAACACCTGAAGTTTGTGGAATAAATTGTTTTTTATTGCTTTATATTTGTAATAATATTAATTTATAATTTCTAGCCGCATTAATCAATTTTGTTAGGTCGTGGTACAGACCTGAAAATTGAATTTTATGACTGGAATAGTGCACTATATAGACGATTGTTTGTTAAAAAAGTTTTTTGAAACAAGTTTTCCATCAGTTTAAAAAACACTTTGATGCATTTTACTCTTTATTTAAGATTTAATCAGAGTAAAGTTTAGATGCCGCAGACAAATCATCCACTAATTGTAAATATTGGATATTCGGTTTTGGCGCTTGATTGAAAGTCAATCAAATACATTTTATCATACTGTTCTCTGCCCCCACCCTCCCTTTTGTGCCATATAAGGAATATATTGTTAAAGTCAACAGCATGAAAATAGGACTATATCATGTTACTTCTTCCTGTGCCACAAAGAGGCACAGTTGATATGTGAGAAACTCGTTGAACTATAAAAGATCGCTCGACACCTCGGAATCGGGGCAAAGGGCCTCCTGTGTAAAGGAATTGTAAAGTGGGCTAGAAACAAGAGTTTCCTCCTTTTGTTTTGTTGTTTTTATTGTTGGGGAATGTCAGTTCATTTGAATTGTTTTTCCCCCATTTGCCCTCTTTTGCTTTCTTCGCCTGGCTTTCTGCATGGTTAAGGACAAAGAGGAATGAGAAAGGGTTAGGGGGAGCGAGGGGATTGCCTATTTTGGCTGGCAACATTTTCAATTTCCCTGTTCATTTCTTTATTTTGCTTATCAAAAAAATAAAATAGGGAGGAGAGAGAAAAAAAGGGTGGCGAAAGGAAAAAACAGCGCATTGAAATAAATACAAAAAGAAGACATAACAGAGACCAAAAAAAAGGGCATGAACAAATTGTTTACGGATGTGTTTGTGTCCTCCTTCTAATCTTTGTTATTGGTGTTGTTGTTGTTTTTTTCCTTATTTTTTGTTGTTGTGTTGTAAAACGAAGAAGGAAGAAGATGTATATAAGGGAAAAGTAAAAAGGGAAGAAACCCCGAAACGAAAAAGGATGTAACAAAAATTCATAACAAAGTACATTTCATGGCAATGCGAGCAAGTCCAATGTAAAAGTGTGTGTTCGTGTATGTGGCTTGTGTATGTGTGTATTTGTGCAAAAAGGAAATTCACTTGACTTTTGGCTATGATTTTCTTTCTTTCTTTCTTTTATTTTTCCTCTGTTGTTTTTTGTTGTTGTTGTTGTTGTTTTCCATTGTTGTAGGTTCTAGCTTCTGTTGCCGTTGTGTATTGTTGTTGTTGTTGTTGTTGCCGTTTTTAGTTCTCGTAAGGTTGCCACCCGTTCACCCTGCTCTATCCAAGGGCATAAATAAGCTGGGGAGACTAGCTGCAGTTGTCGCCGCTTGGGTGACTTCACTGCAATTTTGTTTGGATGTTGGCCATAGACAAGTCCCTCTTTTTCTCTCTCTCTGTCTTCCACCAACCTTCTAGCTGGAGTGTGTGTGTACGTGTGTCACTTATTTATGGCTATTTGTCATAGAAGAAGCCAACATAGGCATTCTATATGAGTGGGAAAATGTTGACAAAGCCGTAAGTCGAGCAGCCGAAATCGAACTCAAACTCGAGCATAATCAGGCTTTCATGTGATTATGATTTAAGCCGAAATTCTTCGCTTACTTACACTAGACACACACACTCATAGAATTTTAGTCCATATTTTTTTCATTCTCAGTGTGTTTTTGCCTCTCTCTCTCTCTCTCTCTCTCTCTATTGGTTTCTCTGCTTTAGTCAGTTTTATTATTCCGCTAAATTGATTTTGAATTTAGTTCAATGTTTATGGTCAAATGGCTGCATTTTTGTGTCACCAATCGCCAATGGGAACAATATACACAGTTAGAGTAAGAAAATGGGGGGGCGGCGGTCGGGGAGGATGGTATGGGGATAGGACCACATAGACATGGCTCAGAGGCTTCGCATTATCTTGTCGAGGCCAAGCCAGGAGGCCAGTTCAGTCCTGTCCTGTCCTGTGTCCTAGCAAAAGGTGAGGCTACAATTTTTGCTTTTGTCTACCTTATAAATCATTTGTGCGGCGATGCGTAAGCAGCCTACCCATAGGAGCTTAACGCCGTACTTTCCCTTGCCCTCCCTTCTTTTGCCAAGCTTTTCTCACCCTCTATATGTATGGCGAACGGGGATTGGGGGATAAGCCTCTGGGCAATTCATAGAGATGCCAAAGGCCGAAAATAAATACTATAAGGTAGGTAGATTGGGGTCTAACTCACTCCCCTTTACCGAAAATGAGTAAACGAAACGAGGTAAAAATGAAAAGCGGCGCCCAGAAAGTAATCCCCAATCGATTTTCAAACCCATTCAATGAGTTTCCGGTCGCCATTTTGTGACTTCACTTGAAGGCGCAACCTTTTTTTTGCATATGTTTAGAACTTATGGGGAAGAGACGCAGACGCAATGAAGTAGGAGGCAAGAGGTATGGAAAGAGTCTAAGGCGAAAGCATCACCCTCAACGAAAGGTATATAAATTTTTTATTTATTTCATATCCATTAAGTTCAAAGCAAAATGTGTCGGGATGACAGGCAGCGTCTAATGTATTGGGCCCGGCCGGGGTCTGGGGACCGTTCCTAAAACACACACACACACATACTCAGACAAAGGCAAAGACTCGGATCTGGCCCCGGGTCCTATCAACGTGGCAATGTTTTGCCTTTGCCTTTGCTTTTGCTTTCGGTTTCTCATGGCTTGTGATTGCCCAGACTGCCAGCCAGAGTTGCCAGCGTTTGCCAGTGTTGAAATTTCAATTACTCAAGCAAATGATAAATGAACTTGTAGCCGCAAATTTTCTCGCTCCCATCTCCTAATTTGGCCAACAAACACCCACACACACACATACATCCATGCAACAAAAAACCAAAATCCATTATGAAGACACTTTGTTCTATGCCGCCCACAAAACTAAGTGTGTGGGCGTGGCCATATGTGCAAGCGGAAATGATGGCAACAACAACAAAAAAAAAAAAAAAAATGCGGGAAAAAAAAGGAAGCAACAACTAAACTAGAGAGAAACTTTTGCAAGTTTTCTGTTGACAGTATGTCTAAGAGAAGTAGAAGGGAGTGATAGGTAGACGCAAAGGGGACTAAAAAGCGGCCAAAATAGTCGTAAGTATGCAAAAGGCTTTGGGTCAAACCCACCAGATGGGTGGGGGAAGTATGGCAGGTCTTTTTACTCAAGCAAGTTGCTTTAAATGTTATTTGTTGGCGAAAAGTTGTCGTGACTTGGCAGCTTTTAGTGTCAGCAACAGCAGAAGCATGAGCAGTATAGCAGGAGAATGTGGATGGGGCGGGGGGAAGCAATAGGGGGGCCCGTGTGGCATGCGCTTAATTAACAGTTGAAATATGTGAAGAGCGGGCGATTTTCAAAAATTAAGTTAATTAAGTAAGCTCAACACTGGCATGTCAACTGGTTATATTTACAACATGCACACGCACACACACACACACACACACACACACAGCCACATAGTCCATTACACATACCCACTCATACACCGAAACATCCACCTTGCAACATGAGCAGTAGGTGAATTGAACTGATTTCCGCTTTGGTGCCTCTATAATATTATCAATAGGTTCTTTGATCTGTCCAGGCTATGTACATATATCTGCCTGTCAGTCACTCACTCAGTCAGTCAGTCAGCTGCCCAGTCAGTCAAACGATTTCTTTCGTCTCGTTTCGTTTCGTTTCATTTCGTTTCATCCATCTGTTCAGTCAGCCACTATAAACTTGCTTCGACATCAACTTAATTGCATTTCATTCATTGCTAAACAGTATCAGGATCGAGAGCAACTAAGTTGCTGGCTTAAGTGGCAAGGAGCAGAGAAGGGGGAGACAAGATGACGGTGCAATCGGCATCGGCATTGGTATTTGTGGCAAATGGTGTGAAGTTTTATTTCACTTCACTGCTGCCATTCGCTCGCCATGCGGGTGCTAAAGAAAAATGGCAAACGAAACAGAGAAAAAGAACTATACTGAAAAAAAGCGAAAAAACCAGCAGCAGCAGCAGAAGAAAAACAAAAAAAGTAAGGAACCAAAACCAAAATGCAATACCAAGTGGTTGTAGAAAGAGTGAGAAGGGGTAAAAGTGCTTGAGAGTCAGGCACGAAGTCCGGGAAACTGCCACTCAGCATAGCAGAATCATTCACACAATGGGTTCAATGAGAGAAAATGGAGCAGCAAGTCCACAATATAAATTGTTGCCTTGCCATAAGTCTTTGTTCACACACACAAATACACACACCCATACTTTCATTATGTTTAAAATAACGACATGAGCGTAAGTCCCCGAAAAAAAATATATATATACATATATACATAAGGACATCCGAATGGGAAATGCTTTTCTTAACAGATCTCTTTGACCAATAATTGGTTCACACTTGTTTTTCTTTTTCGAATCAATGTGGATTCTATATAAGAAGATTTATTGAAATATTTCAGTGTCCATGCTCTTGTTTATTTTATTTAACAAAAAAAGTTCATTTTATGTTTAAATTAACTTACAATTTACAGCAAATGTTAGTTGAATTCATAAGTCAGATTAGTATGCCAGCAGATTTTTGCTTATGATATTACTTTTCCAATGCAGTTGCTTGTTCTCGATATGTTTTGAGCCTGAAACAGTAAAATGATTAGGACTCTTCCTGCTTAAATTGCACCCACTGTAAGCTTGTCTAGCCTTTAAACCATTTGCCTCCATCCTACCAAATGCCATTGCCTTTTGGCATGCGGTGGCTTTGTTGGCTTCGGTGGAATGGAGACGTCACCGTCGCATCGCACCGAATGAAACGTAACGGAATAGCACTGAACAGAAACGGAAATGCTAGAGAGTGTAGAGACGTCTAGTATGGAGGCAGATGAGTAGGGACGGATGAATAAGGGGGGCAAAAAAAAGAAACAGTAAACTTTTTTAATTGAATTGTATGGTGCACAGCTTCAATTGCAGGCAGACGGGCAGGACGGGGCAGATGGAAAATGGCATAGAGTTTTTGCTCGATTTTTGGTTTTATCCTCTGCCTGTGATTCTGATTTCAACTTTGTTTTTTTCCCTTCTTGGCTGACTTGGCTTGCTGTTTGCTGATAGCTGTCAAGAGTGTGAGTAAAGTTTGAGAAAGAGAAAAGAAATTTGCTGCCAGTGTGTCTGTTTTTAGCGTTTTTGGTGTTTGGCACGTTTTTGGCGTTTTATCTTCTTCTAGCTTCCAAACACGGAACTTCAAACTCCGCTCTCTCTCTCTCTCTCTCCTTTTCCTTGCCACATCGTCATCCCATTTGGATGACTAAATGCGCGTGCTTAGATCCAAACATGTAATGTAAACACTTACGACCGCACAGCTGCTGCCGTTGGGTTGGTTTTGGTCTTGTTCTACTGCTGGTTCTGGCTTTGGTTTTGTTTCTGTTTCAGTTGGTTGCTTGGCTCTCCTTTATGGCTTTTATTAACACAAATATTAATTTTTGCGGCGCTGCATGTGGCAGCAGCAACATCGTACCAACCTTGTTTACACTGACGCCATCAGCAACACCATTGCCAACCAAGCCAACCCATTTGGGAAACGCAAAAAAACACAATCCTCCCTCCATTCCATCCATCTATCCATCCATCCTTCCATCTCGGCCCCAGTTGTTAATGTTTCTGTTGCTGTTGCTTGTATATCATTAAAGTTGCCAAGGCGTTTGTTCATCTCACACCCAGTACACGCAACGCTCACACACTTCAATTTGCATGAACAAAGCTTTTGAGTTTGTCCTCCAAAAAATTATTTACCCTACCTAAACTCCCGACCTCCCTATCTACCTAGCTTCTCTTACCTTTTGTCCAGGACTATGGCTTAATTTTGTTGTTGTTTTTTTGTTTTTTTTTTTTTTTGTTGTCTCTTCCTCTGGTTTTTGTGGTCGCCCTTTGAATAACTTAACAAAGAATATTTTGAAACTCATCATAAAACCGACAATGAAGGATGGGAATGCATTTTCGCTGGCCACTCAATGTTGTTGTTAGTCATCTCACTCAACGGACAAACGATCCAATGAACGAACACTGACTGGCACTGAAAATGGCAACTTGTTTGCACCTGACCCAATTCAACGCTGATTTCACTGAACAAGTGTATGGAGCAGGTGAAGGTGAAAGAGAAGTGGGCCCTGAGACTATCATGGCACAACACTCGATTGAACAAACAAAGTAAGAGAAGTTAGTGCCCATAAAGGTTTGGCGCTGATATCCATTACGAAGATTTCAAATTATTCAGTATATAGAACTATTGTAGATTCTTTTATGGTATAGATTGATTGACTTTGATTATTTTAAAGTATATGCATATAATAATATAAATTTCAATTTATTTGATCAATTTAAACTAAAAGATTGACAAACACAAGAATTTAATAAGGAAAATACTAAAGTTAACTTGAAATGCAGGCTGAAAGTTGATTGCATTTATTTTTTTCTTTCTTTCTGTGTTCTGTGGATTTCACTGCCGTCCAGCTCTTGGTCGAGCTGTATACTGTGAGTTCCGTTGGGGTATTTGGAGGGTAAATAGCAGAAACAGGTACAGCAATTCTCATTTGAACGTAGCTTGTGTGGAGAATGAAGAGCGAGAGAGAGAGAGAGAGAGAGAGAGATGGAGAAAGTATCGAGTACTGAAAATTCTTTGGCTTGCCATTGAAGGATTGACAAATATTTTCTTAATTAGTTCGCTACACATGGGTAACAACAAAAACCGAAACTCGAAAGATCCTGGCCAACCTCACTCCTTTGGCTGGGGGCAGTTTTCAGGGTTCTGGTCAAGTTGTCAAGTGTGAAAAATTGCAGCTCAAATTGCAGTACAAAATGGCTTCAAGTGCTCGTTAAAAGTCACGCAGCACGCAGGGGGTTAAGAAGCAAGAAAAACAAAAAAAAAACGTTTTAAATTTATGCGTATGAAAACAGAAATTATATTAATTACAACTGCAGAACACGAAATTGCAACAAAAGTCAACAACGGCAACGGCGAAAGCAAAAAACAAGCGCTTTGAGGACGGTTCGTCACTTGACTTTTCGACCCCTTGTTGAGAGTTTTCTCTTCCATCCATTTATTTTCATTGTGGCATGCAAACCAAAAACAAAAAGTGCATAAAATTTGCATATCAAAAGTGCGTCTCGGGTTGCCACTGTGTGGCACACACACAAATAGAGCTCATGGTCTCCCACCACTTGCCATCACATCTCATCAGAATTGTTGCAAGAGCGTTTTGGGGCTTAGCTCAGAGCTCAGAGCTCATTCCATAAGCGTTAAAAATTTCGCAATCAACATAACAATTAAGCGACAACGAAGCGAACGAAAGGGTCCCCGAAAAAATTTTCCCCAACTTGTAATATGACTTTGTTTACATAGAGGAGCAATCTCTTTGTATGAATTTTTGTTCTTTTATAGTTCATTTAAATTTAAAGCTCACACAGCTAATTATGTGGCGTGTTTTTGCTTTTCAGCGGGGTGTTTAATGTCGACAAAAGAAATGATCATAATTTTTGCCACACATGCCACCGTTGTGTAAGATTGACGGGTAGGGGAATTGGGGCAGAGAGCAGAGGGAAGTAATGTGCCATTGTTGGGTAACTGTAACTAAGGGACCCTAACATTGTCTGGGCGTCTGGTTGCCTTCCGTCTAAATAAGATAAGCAACAAAAGCGAATGTCAAAGCGTATTTAATGAGACACCGCACCCGTCCTCCCGTGGCACCTCCTTGCTTTTTTCCCCCTACCCCTCCCCATCCACCACCTTTGTGGTTGTGATATTCTGCGAAAATCAGAAAATCAGTTGGCAAGAAATCACAATTCGAGTGACAGAGAGTAAAGATTCAGTTTTTATATTCGTTGGTAGGAGAAACCGCCGCGGCAACATCGACATCGACAACGACATGATGTTGGCAATGTTTGTTGTCTGTTTGCCGAGGGGTGAGAGAAATGTGAAGAAATTGGGGGATTTGTGCTCTTTTTGTTGTTTCGTTTTTATGGCGGGGCGAGGAGAGAAATTGTTGTGGGACTGTCGGATTGACGACAAACAAGGCGAGAGCAAGCAGCTTGAAGCATATGCCGCGATGCGTGTCAGCGGCTGTCTGTTTCTGGTGTTGCATATCGAGCATGCCACATGACGGAAGAAGGAGCAAGGAAGCAGAGAGTGGGAGGACTTGCTCCATGCTAAGTTGACAGCGAGGGTGAATTCTCTTAAGCAATGAGAGACAATGAGCGGCATGTGGTAACAAAGTGCGGCACAGAGGGAACAAAAGTAAAACCAAAGTGTCGTGTCTTGTCTAGCTTGAGAACTTCTTTGCCTGTGGTCTGTTTCACTCCCTCTCTCTCTGTCTCTCTTTCTCTCTCACTCTCTACCTGTGTGTGTTGTCTAGGTAGATAATGTCATCAATATGCCTGACAACATTTGACAAAATTGTGACCTTGAACTGTTGAGCGTTGATTGGCTTGGCTAAATACATACATAATATAAAAGCTAAGCCCTCAAGTGAAGAATACACATTATTTGCAAAAAAATGAAGAAGGAAAAGATTGGAATGGAATGTTTTGAGGTTTCAAGTTTGTAGCTGTGTGAAACGTTTCTAATTGAAAATTCTACAAAAATGTCTAAGAACCTCTTATTAAAACAAATTCCACACATTTATACTAAATTTTATATGTACATGCTTTCATTACTTTGCAATAAACACAATCAAAGCAGCTGTCATCAATTAACTGGCCGTTCATGTGCAGATTTTCATTTAATTTAATTTATTTATTTGCATTTGAAAATCTTGAAGATTTCAATTCAAATGTAAACATTAAAAAAGCCCAAAATTCGTTCATATGTACAAATATATTGATTAAACTTAAATTTTACCTATAAATAAGTGGAAGACATTTGTGGAAGTTGACATTTCCTAAAAAATTCAAGTAGGGTGGCTAACAGTTAAGTTGGCTTCTTCTCTTTTCCGGTTAGCCATGATTGTGAGTAAGCCTTTTCAAGTGGTCCTCTCGTTCAACTGCTTGATTCATTGCAGCAGCAACCGCAAGAGTTTTTCATTAGTGCGAGTGCCGCACAGCTGCAGGCGCACTGACACACACACACACATACACAAAACACGTTCCATGCATTGCAGAACGTGCCAAAACGCATTGCATAAGCACAGGCGGACAACAAAAATAAATAAGGTACAAAAGAATGAAGAAAAGAGAGTGAAAGAGAGTTGAGAATATTTTTGCTGCGGTTTACCCTACGTTGTGTCGTCGTCGTCGGCAAACAAATCTCAGTTCCAACACACACACACACACACACACATGCTGTGTGTAAAGCAGTGGGAGAGGGAGAGTCAAGTCTCACACATAAATGACATTGAAATTGCATTGAGTTTAGCAATCAACTCACGACTCAGCATAGCCCAGTCCAAGCTGGAGTTCCTTCTGGTAGAGTTCCTTCGATATCCTTCTTCTCCCCTCATATATCCCCTGGTACATTTCTACTTGGCATTGCGCATACGACGCGTAGCACTTGTCGTGCTCATCGACTGCCATTTGGCAGCTGGGCGTGTGTTAATAATGCGTGACATAAACTGAAGCTGGGGCACTATGCTTTCCCTTTCTCTTCCTCTCTCGTGTCCTCTGGTTCTATCTGTGGATCTCCTCGTGGGTCGAAGAGTCCATTCAATGTGACAAACGAATTGAGTTGAGCACTTTAAGTGACAGTTGCAAAACTTTTGACTGACTTTGACTGCTACTACAGTGCAAATGACATTGTCATTGTTTTATTGACATACCAACACAGTAACACAATTTAACACCCATGCACACACACAGAGAGAGAGGGAGAAAGAGAGAGAGAGAGGGAAATACACGAACATATAGATAAATGCAAACTCACTGACACACATGGCACACATTTATGTCTTTTATATTTAAATTTTTCTTTTTGCTTAAAATATGCAAATAAATGTTTCAGAACATCTCACACTTCCTTTGCGTTCTTACGCCCCTTTTTACACTCTTAAGTGAGTGCAAATGTGTGAGAATTTTAATTTCCTGCTGCGGTAGCAACATATACACATACACAGATACACACTCAGATACATACATACATATGTGCATATTATATACATATGTGTGAGGCGCCATACTAAGCACCGCCAATCAAAAGAAAACCAAAGTCGAAGGACGAACAACTTTTTATTTTCCTTTTTTATTTTTGGCCTGGCCCTTTGAGGAAATTGAATAAAATTGAAATTGATTTTAGTCAAGTTCGAAACTTGGCCAAGTCAGAGAGAGAGCGAGGGAGAAAAGGAGTGGTAGGGAGAAGCACCATCCATATAGCCTTTGTTTAGTTTTTAATATTTAAATAGGAAAGACATATATATATGCTCATATATATATATTTTTAATTGACATTTTGAAGAGTGAACTGGAAATCGTGGACCTCTGCGATGCTCCTCCACCTTCTATTGCTGCTGCTGCATGTCGCCATCTTAATCCTGGGCAAAATAATTACAAACTGCAATTATTAGCCTCGAAGTTGCAGCGTAGAAAATGCGCTGCCAAAGCAAATCCAATTAAGTGAAAAGCAAGTGTAAGCGGAGGCTTTGCCTGAGCATCTTATCCTCATTCCATGGAGCAGCACTTCAGTGCCTCCTCTATCTCCACCAGCCACCTGCCACCTGCCGCCTGCCACCTTCCCTTTATTTCTACTCCCTACCCCGGCAAGTAGTTAATGAGCGTTAAATGGAGAAAGTTTTGGTTAGGACCAAAGCAAAATTGTAGTGGAAAAGAAAACTGGGTAGTTAAGTATGGGGAAAAATTGTACAAGGCAAGCAGCTCGCATCAGGTGAAACGGCAGCAGCATCTGCTCCATCTTAACTTGGTTTTATTTAACTTTGGCTACCATTTTATTTGTTCTTTTTTCCACGTCGCCCCCGCTCCTACTCACTTGCCCTTTAAGCATGAAATGAAATTGGCAAGAAGAGCAATAATAATATAAATAATAATGGGTAAATGTGTCTAAAGTAGGAAAATGTCTTTTTATCCCCTCTACTTCCTCTCATACCACAAAAGTACAGGCTTAGAAGGAAAGAGAGTTTTTGATCTGCGCTTGGGTTTGGCTTACTTTCCTCTGCAAAATAGGCAAGTGAATGAGTTATGTGACGTGGGGCGGGGAAATGCAGAAGAGAGAGAATTCAACAATTTCGTCCATTAAAATATTTGCTTTGCTTCTACTGTGACTGCCCTCGTTATATATGTATTTTTTTTTGTGCCATGTAATAATGAAAGTGAAAAACTGTTGCCTGGCAAAACGAACATTTGCAGCCACCGAGAAAAACTATTTCAATTGAGGTAGAAAATGAACGACAAGGACACGCCAGCATTTTCTTCATGTTTTTCTCTTTCCTTTCTCTCTCTCCCTCTCTGTCTCTGGCCGTTCTCTATCTCCTTTCTATCTCTGTCTTTTGTGTCTTTCCATTGCAATTGCAAGCAGCCGCCAGAGATTCTTGTTCCTTTTCCATCTCTTTCTTGTTTTTGTTCACTTTCTCTTGTTTTGTGTGTGTGTGTGTGTGTGTGTTTGCAGTTTAAATTGCTCTATGAAAGGAATTTTTCACATTTAAGCATTTCTCTTTTTCAGTTTTGTTTTTGGTTTTTATTCGTGCCGCTTTGTGTTTGCTAGTAGAATGTGTCAAGTGTGGCAAGTCGAGGTTGCCCAAACCCGAGAACTATTGTAAAAGAAAAGAGTAGGAAGGTCCCAAGTTGTGTACCTTTTTGCCATCGATAGCCTTCCATAAGCAAGTGTCATCCTCATCAGGCTCAACAACTGTGTTGCCAGTTGCCGTTTGATGTGTTTGCATTTGGATTATATGAAGATCCATTGTCGAAGCAACAGCTGTGAAAGTCGTTCGATTAAAAGCCATTTGTCATAGCAATAAAAAGCAAAGCCAAAGCAAACTATAAAAGACCGACTCGAATGCATGTAAAGCCACAGTCAAAGGAAATACGAAAAAAGAAAAAAATCGACCAAAGACATGGTAGAGTCTAGTCTGTTTTGGGCCATATACTTCATTTATACGTTACTTGGCCCTATTGAAGCTCTAGATAGTGGGAAGATCTATTGTCTCTCTGAATTGTGTCCCAGATTCAAGAGGCACATTGCCTGCAGGCACAAAGGAGTAGGTAATATTGAATATGATAAAGCCAAATAGTGACATTCTATTATTTAACCTAGCAAATGGCTAAACGTTGCCCCAATGACACCCAATTAATTGATATGTCCCACTATCGCAATCTCATAGTGAATGAGCACAATGAATTGCGTACTCTATTGGCTTCGGGTCAGATGAAACAGCTGCCTGATCCCGATCGTCTGGCCACCATGCAGTGGCACGGAGAACTCGAAAAACTGGCTACTCTTAATGTGAAGCAATGTTCACTCAATTATGATCAATGTCATAATACTCTAGAGTTTCGCAATTCTGGACAAAATTTAATCATGCTTAATATTAGCACACTGGACGATTCTCCTTCGTTTCATCCAACAAATGAAACTCTAATCAAGTATTCAATTCATTCTTGGTGGAATCAATGGAAGACTGTTACCTGGCAACAAGTTGAGAAATTTCCCAAGGACAAACATTTGACCAAGTGGGTAATTTGGTTATTTTTGATAATTTATTCCATTTACTTTTCCTCCCCACCCATTTAGTTCTTTACGCAATTTCGCTGTTATGGCCAGGGATAATGGCACTTATTTAGGTTGCGGTGCCACACGTTGGCTCAAGCAGAATGTTCATCATTTCTTGTTCGCCTGCAATTACGCCAGCAACTTTATAGTCGACAAACCTATCTATAAGCTGAAGACTACCAATTGCCAGATTGGTTATGATAAGAAATATCCAGAACTTTGCAACGCTGGCGAACAATATGCCAAAAGTTAAGTCCATGAAAGATCAACGCCAACTTTAGAGAACCACATGAAGCAGATCTGTCATAAGACAATATTTACCATATACACATATATCATTTTCTATAATAAAGAGCTAACCCTAAAAATAATCTTCAACTGGGGGCTGATGGAGAGGAATGAGTGACTGCCTCACAGTCTATTTAACATGTTGATTTGTGCCACAATGCGCGACGGTCATATATCATCACTTGAAAGCCGCGTTATGCCAGCCACCTGCATGACAGACATAGGTATAAGCATAAGCATAAGCATAAGCATCCTCCCCCATCTTGGTCATCATTATCATCATAATAATAATCAGCTGCTAAAATATGATACGTGTTGTTTATTTGGCTCCAACAACGACGACGACGACGACGACGACGACGACGACGACGACGACGACAACGACAACGACAAGTTGGCATCTAATTTTAACGTCAATATACAAAATGTAAAAACGTGTCTTCATCATCAGCTAGCTAGTCGTAATACCAAGTAGATAGACGGACGCACACACACACACACACACATAAACACACATTTTTCTAAGTGCCTATTAATAATGCCGTGAAAAGTCCGTTCATGCTACTACGTCCGTTCTATGAGTTTGTTTTGTCGTATCGTTGCCTCGTACTTTGAGATGAATTTTTTTGTTCCTCCGCCTCCTCTGCTGTATTTTTAGTGTCCATCGTTAGCATCTCACCTACTTGCCTTTGCCTGACTGACTGCCTGCTTTTAATATGCCGTTATGTCGTCAAATCTTGGGCTCATTAAAGACAAAAACCAAAATAAACATTAGCGACACCAACCCCAGGAAAGAGAGAGGAGAAAGATGAAACATAGAGGGCTTTACCTTAATTTTTTTTGCCACATTTTCCTCATTTGAAAATGCTTTTTATTAATCGTCGTCTTAATTGCTAGTCACATCAATTATGACTAAATGAAATTCATTTAGTTAGTAAAGATAAGTAAGTCTTTTGAATGTGATTGAAACGAATAGGAATATCTTCTACAACTAAAAATCTAATAATAATCAATTTATATATTTGAAATAAAGACCAAGCCTAGAATCTCAGGCAAGATTTAAAAATAACGACAAACGATTTAAGCAATTTTTGTTATGTTTTGATATTATCTCATTATTGGTTAAGAATTTTTCAAGAATTTTTGCACAAAAAGTAAAAGTAAGCTGGAGCTCTCTGTAAATATTTATGTGTTTATGAAAAGTCATAAATCTTTGCGACGGAAAATTATTTAGTTTATGATATTATAAATGCAACATTATAAAATATCATTAAATGAAATTAATTTCTGCAAAACCCTTCTTTTTTTTTTTTTGTTTGTTTTATTTTGTCTTTGTTGTTTCTGTTATTATGTGGCTAATTATGTTGTGAAATTCTGTTGTTTATTTAGTGAATAGAAAATGGTCTGTTGCCAATCTACCTCATTAAAAGCATGTAAAACCATTGCCAGCATATTTTGTGAGGCTCATAAAAACTACATATAACATTTTATGGGAACAACGAGCCTCATATGTATTTTGGTATAAACACATATACATATATGAATTATGAGCTATGGGCCGAATAACGGTAAGAGAGGGAGAGGGAGAGTGTGGCTGTTTGTTGGATGTGTTAAATATTTTTACCCAGTAAAAATTCTATAAGCCCAAATGAAATTTTGAAATTAAATGTCATTTAACAAATTTTAATACACTATAAATCATTTGGGCTATTTGTTTAGCAAATGGTTTAGACAGGTGCGAATGATACTTGTTATGGCAAAATCTGTTATTTTGTTAGGTTTCCCTTTCCATTTGAATTCTGTCTATGAATTTAGTTTAAGGTTATTACTTAAGGATTTTGCAATATTTTTACAAATTAAGAGATGGAAATTTACTCCCTAAAATTGCTCAAGAAGTCGATAAAAAATGATTTAAGTGCAATTTTTAGGAATTTTTGGATTGCCTTGTGACAAAAAAATGGTCCATAAACTACGTTAACAAATGAATCAATTTAAAAGTCACAAAACATGGCAAAATTATATATTTTGATATGTGACAATTCACACAAAAATCCTTTGACCAGTAATTTCTTACATTGTTGAATTAATGGCAAGTCTTTTTTATGTTCGCATCTGAGAACATTTTTAATTTTCTAGCTTAATTATATTTGTTGCTCCTAACTCAGAGCCTAACAACAAGTTTGAGATATTTCTTCTTAGAAACAGTCTAGTGCTTAAACTTAATCCTGTGGATGTGTGTAAACGGCCCTAATCAGTTGTTAGTGGGTTGGTCTGTCGTTTCTTTTAAGACGAGTTCGTGTATTCATTATCTGGTAACATTAAAGAACTCTGCATGTATATTTATTTTGCGCGAAATTCATAGGATCTTCATTAAGTGAGTAAGATTATCAATAAAACACTATAAAGGGTACAAAATCTTCGTTTAGATTGGGTCAGAAGTACGCATTCTGAATTTGAATTAACTCTACATGATGCCTCTGTTTAGACTTTGTTTTCACTGAATGCCTTACGCAATTTATTGTTGGCATAATGCGATCGTTTTGATGCTGCCAAACTGTCTGTCAGTCAGTCAGTCAGTCAGTCAATCAGTGAGTCACTGGGGCGCATATAAAATACAAAATTAATGTTAAAATTATGAGCGAAACAAATTGGCATTGGCTTTTTGTCTTTTGTATTTGTTTATATGTACATATGTGCTTTTGGGCAAATTTAAACAAGTTAATATAATATTAGTTGGAAATGAGCATAAATTATGGAAGCGTGCCGGGAACAATAAAAGCAAGAGCATAAGCATGCATGATTTAGTGTTGGCCATTTTCATGTTTAATGAGCACTCAAATGTGTCAACAGGCTAAATGAAAATATATATTTAATTATAATTCATAGAATGGCACAAAACACACATACACGCACTCGCACACACACCCACACACAGATAAAAGTGGCCATAACGAAAATGAAAAGTGAGCCATCATAAGTTTTTCTGCTCTCTCTCTCTCGTTCTGAGACGAAAAATTGTTTGAAGTTGTTCGCTGTGGCATGCAAAGTGGCTTTGCCCATCGAAACGTCCAAGGCTAAGGCTATGGTCTTGGTCTTGGTCCTAGTCTTGGTCTCGAACACGGACTTCGACTTGGACACATGGGCATCTGCTCAAGAAATGAAAAGGAAAAAAGGAACCAAAACAGAAGAAAGCTAAACAGAACAGAAAGGCAATCAAAAGTTTCTGCCAAAGAAAGCAACAAAAACTTTTGATTTATGCAATTTGCGCTTAAAATACAAATCCATTTGATGACATTTTGTTGTTGTTTTGGCATGGTGAACAAATTTGCAAACAAGTCCAATAAAAGAGAAAGGACGAAAGAGGCTTTGATTTATTTATCATTCGGCACAAAAAGGAGCAGAGGAGTGTTTTTTGTAGTGTAGAATTGTTGCGGGAATAGGTAGGGGATAGAATACGGAATTCCCCGAATGCTGCCGCCACATTAAAGCGGCCGCAAATGTTTTCAGGGAACTGGGACCCAAAACAAATGTCATACATGAAGCCATAATAAATGGCCCGCCAAGCGAAAAGTTAGGCCCAAGCATTTCGCTTGTGGGGTAGGTGTATGTATATAGGGTTAAGGATTGCCTTTATTCTCCCTTCTTTCTTATCCTCTCTTTTAGCCATTGTCAAGTTTTTGGCAATGCAAATGACCGACAAATTTGCCAAACATTTGGAGAATATAACTAAGTAGTTTTTTTTCTCATATACATGACCACAATAACGTAATAATAGTTACAGGCCTGGATTATGAACAGAAAGGGTAACTAGACAAAGTATTATAAATTTCTGCAATAACATTTTGAAAATTAAACGAAAATTCTTGAAAATAATTAAATATGCACAAATAAAAGGGGCTAACCCCTTTTCGGCTTTGCTTTTCGTCGTTTGTCTTTGTGATGGAAAAAGTAAAGTAAGGGAAAGGGTAAATATTAAAAGAGTCTAGCTTAAGTCTACCTCTTTGCCTTAGATATCTATGCTATTTATTAAAAGCAATAGTTTTGGGGGCAAGATAGTCCGCCCCTGTTGAAGAACACTCATATAACATGTAACTGGCATTCGAGGCACACAAATTTCAAAGAATTTATGCGTGTTTGCTTATGGCTAGGAAAATAAAATAGAAGTAGAAGAACAGCAAAAGAAGATCCCATTGGCATTGCCGGCTCATTTATTTTATAGTCCCGTCGCTTTAAGTTATTTTTCTTCATTATTTTTTATAGTACTCGGGCCAAAGAGCAGGCTCAGTCTCAGTTAGATGCTGAGTCCAGAACTTGGAAATCGGTGGCTAGAGGGATAGGAGAGGTATACGCATGGTGATGGTAAGGAGACCCAGAAGAAATGCCGACGGCATTTGGCAATCAGCGCAAATGTTTCGTTTGTTTGCCCATATAATTTATACATGCACAAAATGTCAAATAGTCGTCATTGGACCTTGCCTATGATGGTGGTTGCTGTTGTTATTGTTGTTGTAGTGATGTTTGTTGTTGTCGCCTAATCTGGCCATCACACATACGGCATGTGGTACGGTCCGCAGTTCATTTCTGTGGCTTAACGCTACAGTTCATTAGCGACCCGAAAACTTGGTTTATTAATCCTCAACGGAGATGGCAGTAGAAAGACAAAAGGCAAAGCTAAACCAAAAACCAAAATGAAAGAAAGGGAAAGGTAGTTATCATTAGGTCGCCACTGTTTAGTTTTTCCTTTTTTTCTTTCCTTTTCCGCCCGGCATAAACAGCAAATTAAGTTTTACTGTTTCATTTATTTTTGGCATTTCATCCGAGTATATGTGGGTGTGCGTGTGTGTGTGTTTACTTTTATGGCCCGGGTTTTGGTAAGCCGTCGACTTGTTGTTTTTGTGTAATTTTAGTTTGTGTCCTATTGGCATTTGATTGTTTGTAATGAGCTGCTAGTGGGAAGTGCTCAAGGGCAAGTGCAGTTTGCTTCCAGTGTATGAATAAAACATTGATATAATCAGATTGATAACATTATACAGCAAGGGTCATAAGGGTCATAGCACTTGTAAGTGCTTGAATCCCAGCCAAAAAGACACAATCCCATTTATTCTAATAGGCATTATTTGCCACTTGTCAGCGTCTTTATCCAACCGAAAATAGAGAATATAAAGAGATTATCACAATATTGTAATATAATGACCCACATGAATGGATATTCCAAGATATTCCCGTATTAAGAATATGGAAAATTAATTGTGTTCATTAAAAAGTACCCTAAACGGAAAAGCTGTGAAAATGTAGTCCGGCTTAATTAATTTATCTACTCAGTTGATTAAATCCTTTCTCACTATTTTCACTTTTTTTGATTTCATTGAATTGATTTTCTTTCGAGTCGCATTTTGTGAGATAAAATCACTAAAGTTTACAATTACAAATTGCACATGATTTTTGTAGCATACTTTTTTGGGCTTAACCATTTTGTATCTTAAGCATTTACATAGCATACTTTTTTGGACTTTTGATAAGTGTATATATATATTCATATTACATGAATAAGTTTTTTGCATAGTTTTAAGAAAGGCCCTTAAAAGTAGTATTAGCTTTTAGTTTCGCTTAGATGCCAATTGCTTTATCTATGTTATCCAACTGTAGCCAAACCAATTGGCTGAATCTTTCGTCAAGTCCTACATCTTGCCATCAATTGAATGCTAACCAAAACTTATCCCATTATATGTATAACACATGTTGAATACATTGACATCGCAATAAATCCATCCAGCTTCAGTGTTCTGACAACATTTTTAACCCGATGACGACTACGTACATGGAAGTTGTCATCATTGTCTTGTTGCAATAGTTAGGTATCAGCTATCATTTATGTCTGTATGACAATCAATTCATTTTCATCACATTTCCATGTAAAATCCATTTTCACTGCATTCGACGACTTGCTGTTTGTGTTGTTCCTGTTCTTGTAGCACTTGCCGAGCCAATTGTGCGGCAAACATAATTCAATTAACGCCTGGTCAATGGATTCATAACAAACACAAACACATACAGCGAGAGTGTATGTCTGATTGAGTGGATTGAGTGGTGGGTGGTGTTGATGGGCGGTGATGGGAAGTGGCGCCATGCAAATGGCCGTAAAGTGGCCGTTTTACAATTTTGCAATTTACCCCGCAACCCAACATCAAACAGAAACAAATCTCTCCAACAACTTTGCTTTTCGTTTGATGTGTGAATTGCGCAAATATTTCACTCCCTCTCTCTCTCTCTCTCTCTCTCTGTTCCTCTGTGAAAAAAAAAAAATATATAAAAATTCTTTCTTGTTCGTTGTCGTTTTCCACAAAAAATTTATTATATACATACATATATGTAGCAGTTTTCGGATACTTTTATGGACACTTTCAAATTGAAAACAACAAACAAAGAACATTTTTTTATATAAAAATAATACGATTAGCGGCAATGGCCTTGGGTTTTTCCCAGAATCGTCATGCAACTCCTGTCCCCTTCTCCTACAAATTGATTGTTTGTGTGTGCTTGTTTTTTTTCTGCCACCATTAAAATTTATTAGCCGCTTATGCAACGCGATTGAAGTTTAATTGAAAGCAAAATCATTTAAAAAATAATTGACAGTTGATGGTTTTGGTCTACTTTTTGATATATAACTGTATTTGTATTATTTTTAACTTTGTTTTTGGTGATTATGATGATGACGACGATGATGATGATACTGATGATGGCTGTGGCATGTCAAGCAAATATTTAACTTTAATTTATGACTATTTAATAGCCATCTCATACTCTAGCAACCCAAACACTAGTTTGCCATCGAGTCAAGTCTCATGCCACCTGATGACTGTTGTGGCTCTTCGTTTTCATGCACGAATAATTGCAAAATCTAATTAGCATTTCTGCTGCTGTTGCCGTTGCTGTTGCTTTTGCCACGCCCACTAGATGGCATGGCTGAAATAATAATTGCTTAAATAAACACGACGACAAATGTACATTAATAAACACCAGAAACGATGAAAAATAAAGAAAAAAAAACGAAACAGAACAAATTGAAACTGAAAGAGAAATATAAATGTGTGGCAACTGTAAAGTCCCTTTACCATTCCCTCTCCTCTCCTTCTCCTTCTCCTGGGTGTGTGTGGCACATGCAATGAAGCGCACACGAAGTGCGAGCTCAGCCAACTTAACAAGAAGGCGTATACAGTTGGGGATGTGGGCGAGCCTCAACAGTTGCTTCTGTTTCCGTTAGGTGAAAGCCAAAGCCAAAGCATATTTGCATGTTCTACTGCTGGTCATCGACTTTAGACAATGCGTGTACTCCTCTCCTTCTGCAGTCGGTTAACAATGCCAATTATGCATTTTTAATCGGACGACAATGTTCCTGGAAAATGTTTATCCTATTGATTTTTTTACGCCCCTGTTACCCATCTACCAACCATAACCATCCCAACCATAATACCCCATTTGACATACTTGATATGTGAATATGTATCTCTGATTCGACCCCGAAGCCATGCAACTGCATTATCATGTATTCGTATCTATTTTAATAAGCAAAATCAAATTGTAAAGAAATGATTCGGTTTTCGGTATAAATGGGGTTTAGTCGATTCGATTCTCTGATTCGATGTCGTCGTCGTCAACATTTGCATATAAATGCAAGTTGGATTAAAATCAAACACACCGAACACAACATGCCACAAACTTACATACGTTCTAACAATTTGCTTAACCATATTTTACTGCTCAAGACAGCGAGCCATTGTTGTAACCTGAAATAGAGGGGGATGATGGAGGGGTTTTGGAAGAAGGAAAGTCAGATGAGATGGCAGCTTACACAACTTCAATTACAATTTGATTTGCAAATGACACAGGAAACATGGCAAAGATATTGAAGTTGAAAAGTTGAAGAGGCAAACCAAGGGAGTTGAGAGTTTCTGCTATCAAGAAGAAGAGGAAGGAGTTAGAATAAAGAGGAGAAAGAGGGAGGAGATTGACATGAATTGAAAGGCACACATAAGAAAATGTGAGAAAAAGAAAACGTTAAAAGTTTCAAGAGGTTTTTTGGTACCTCTTATGAAAGGTTTTACCCTCATTTAATGCCTGGGCCAGAAAAATTCAATAAGAGAGACCATTCAAGTATATTTAAGTCCAGTCGTTAGTGTTTTTCTTTCTTTTTTGGTTTTTTAAACCCATTTTTATGCCCAGTTGGCAATAAAATGTTATAAAAAGGCGGCGGGCACATAAATAAAAAATTCGTTGGCAAAAATTGGGTTAAAAATTAACTACACCAAATTTAAATCAACTGCACAACAACAACAGAAAGGGAAACGAAAGGGATCTGCTCCAGATTCAACTTCTGCTCCTGCTACTGGCTGTCAGCGAATCCTGCGGCCTTCGGGAGTCATAAAAAATCGACTCGCTGGCCAGCTCGATGGGGCTGACTGGCTGGCGGCTGCCTGCCTGCCTGCCTGCCTGCTAGCCGTAAATAAAGCCCCACAAACATTAATAACTCCCATTGGGTGTGTTAACAAGCAATGACCAAACAGGGTTGAGCCGTACCGGGCCTGGCTCAGATCCATAGTCATGGGCATGGGCATGGATTTTGGATACGTTTTTGTTATTGTTGTTTTCCTTGTTCTCGATGTGCATAAATTGCAGTAGAAATGGTTGCTTACCGCTTACCTGGGCCGTGCTGTTCTGTGCTGTGCTGTCTATGAAAAACGATGTGCAACAAAAGCAACAACAAGGAAGCTCAGTGAAAACAAGCGAAAAAAAATTATAATAAAAATTGCGCATACGCCTGGTGGAGCCCTACGGGCTAATGGAACTGAAAGGCGTAAGAGGAAAGGGAGGTTGCAGGGGTAAATGTAATGCATGTAAAACAATCATTTTGACAGACACTGGCCGAAGTAAGCAGTCAGGTAGGAAGGCAGACAGTCAGCCAGCCAGTCATCCAGCCAGTCAGACAGACAGCTTTTTGCAGTGTTTATGTTGCCATCTCTTCTTGACGTCGCTCATTCTCGCTTTATTCACCTGGCTGCCTTTTGATTATTATGCACTTTGATACTTATCTTTAATTGAGGCAAGAATTTTGCATGATGCAAAGAAAAAAAAACAGCTGCTTAAACTTTTCATCTATTTTTTGGTCCACAAGCAGCAACCGTTAAACAATTATTAATTCCATCAGAAGCTTGCTCATAATTATTTATAAGTTTGCCCACAACTTTTATACAAATTAGCCAGAAATGAGAGAGACAAAAAAAAAGAGAACACAACAAAACTTTTACTTTAAACTCTTGCGTAATGGAAACCGTTTTAATGATGGTAACACTTTCGTGACTTCTGCCCACCATTGTAGTCTCAAAAGTTTATTTATTTCTCTTCTCTAAACATTAACGTTGAGGTTGCTAAGCAACAAATCAATTCTCGTTCTTAAAATGATTGGCTTTTGATTGTAAATATGTAAATTTTTGTTTTTTTTTTTCGCTTTTAAATGCTTTAAATAGTTTGCATTTACAAAAGATATCGAAGATATTTGGGAAGTGAAAAGTTTTTTCAAAGTGCTTCATTTGCATAGTTATTCGATGCTTTGTAATTGAAGTGAGAATAAATCTTCACTTTTTGATTGCCGTCAAAATGGCTCTCCTTAATCACAATTCGGGAAAGATGCATTGATCGTTTTATTGCATGACCCTTTTTGTTCATTATATTTAAATATTATTTACTGTAATATTCGTGTAAAGAGTATTTTATTGTTGGTAGCATTAATTTTTCCCCTCTCTATGGCCAAATTGTTTACACTCACTTGGGTTCAGCGTTTACTTTTGCTTTTGTGGTTGATGTGCGTTTGCTTTTTAAATATTTAAGACCATTAAACATACAACCGCACATACCCACATACACACACGCACATACACCGAAATATACACACTCCGAACTTACTCACACATGGACACCACTAAGCGTTTTATAGCCTTTGCCATTGTTGCCAGTAAAAGAGTAAGAGAGAGAAAGAGAAAAGCGGACACTAAGTGCTCAGCCACATACGAATGTATGCACATACATATAAATATATATAAGTATTTATGTACATATAGTCAGTCAGTTCTGTGGCCGATTCCCAAACCCTTTGTTATATCTTCGTTCCCATAATCACAATTGTCTGCCATTCTGAATGTGTGTATGAGCGAGTGTTTGTGTGTGTACCTAGCCCAAGTCCAGGGCCAATTGTTTTGTCGTTAAGGAGCGTCTGCTGCGGATGCCAAAGCTAATTTTGCGTAAAATGAGCCAGCAGCAAACCGAAGCCGAAGCTCAAGCTTGCACTCAAATGATTCATTATAGTCGCCCCAAAGGACACACAAAGCCAATGAGAGAAACTTGCATTGCATGGCCACATATGCAAATGAACAATGAGCACATGGTGAGAGGAAACGCAAAACCCTCTGTCCCATCGATAAGGACGTTCGGATGTGGTCTGGTACTTGCAAATAGTGGGTGTATTGTGAAGGGCGGCAAGGGGGTATGAGTTAGCACCAAGCGAATCAATCATAAATTGTCAACAGCCAACCACTCATCTCTGCCTTCGATCGTTGGGCTCATTGGGTTCGTTGGCCGTGTCGTATGCGTAATATTTTCCATCATGCCCCTGGGCACATGTGATACAGCAAAATTCTTAATTGATTTATAGCCAGAATTAATTTACATTACCTACGTACGATATATTGATGAATATTTATAGTGTTCCCACTCAACCCCCACTCTTGACATGTATGTGTTTGTGAGTGTGTGTTTTGTTGTTTCTTCTGTCAAATTAATTACCTTGACCTTGATGGCGTTGTTTTGATTGCTTTACCTTGGCTACGATAAAATAAAGTGAAATATATTTGCCTACTTTTCTGCGTTTTTGTTTTTTTAAATTGCTTCTATGAATAACTAAATGAGTTTTATTTTTTTGCTTGCTAACGAGTCCATTGATGGTTGCCACACACCAACAAGCACCCACACACACACACACACACATAAAGAGACAATCAGTACATTGCTCAGTGGCTGTTATTTGCCAACATAGAGAAAGAAGAGTGTCAGTGAGTGAGTGAGTAAGTGAGAGAGAGTGAATGAAAATCCCTTCTCCTTTCGTTTTATGTTTTTTTTTCTTTTTCCTTGTTCCACCTGGCTGGTATTTGCAGTTTTATATAAAAGCAATACGCATATGCCTGAGCATGCCAATGCCGACGCTGCTATTTGCATTCACTTCGCTGCAGTGTTTGTTCATCCACTCGACTCTTTTCCATTCCTTTTCACCGTCTACCCTCTCGGTATATGTCTCTCTCTCACTATTTGTCTGCCATGGTGTCCCACTCTGGCTCTTTCAGTGGCTCGCCAGCACATTTTAATCCTGTCAAAGGCGCTTGTAGTGCTTCAGGCCCAGAACTCTTAAAGTTTTATGGAATTTACTAGCAGCCAGTCACATATACAGAGTGAGAAGATGGAGAATTGCTTGGATTCTGAGCCCACTCACAAGTCTGTCTTACTATTTGGTTTTGCCTCCAGCTCGTTTGGCTAAACGACACTTGGCTGCTTGAATAAACAAGCTGTGAAGATAGGCAAAAAAAAAAAGGATTGTAAATTTGATTGGCATCTTGGACCGACCAAAACCCAGCAGATAGATGGAAAATAGCTCAACTTCCATTTTCACTTAAACTTCATCTATCATACAGCTTCTTCTATTCTAGTTTCGTCTCTCGCTCTCGTCTTTTTCACTAAACTTATTGAGCTAACTGAAAGGTTTGAATAATGCAATTTGCTATGCCACATACACACTCATACACACAGCATGGAGTCTAGAATTTATATTTATTCATAATTTAATAAAAATCCAAAGTAGAACTCTATTTGAAAGTTAGTTTCTGTGTAGAAAAGAAAACTTTGTTAGCCATTTAGCATTTGTTATTTGTTGTTATCCTTGTTCCTTGTTGGCCATTATTTAGAGCTTTCGCTCTAAAAAATCAGCCACTCCTTAACTCTCACAGCCCCCTTGATTCATTTGAAAATGTGGCCCAACTTTATGAGCCTCGCAATTTGGCAGCAACGGCACAGAGACTCCCATTCACTTACTTAGTTTCTAGATGTAGCCTTTATTTTTTGTAGGCGGAAATGAAATTTGCAGTTATACAGTTTTTACAATTTTGTTTGTTTGTTGTTTTGTTTTCTAGCTTAAACATTATTAGACTTGAAATCCCCCAAACTCTCTGCCAGTTTTTAAAATGGCACTTTCAGGACGCACACACACACACGCATTCACCCACACTGTGAGAGAGAAAGAGAAAGGGCGTTTGGTTGGCATCTATAAAAGCTTTGCTTTATTCCCATTTTACAAAATGCCATGAGGAAGTCATAGAAAGTCGTCGTCGCGTCGAGTAATTAGAAAATTAGCCCCTACCAACGGTCCATAAATGAAATGCACAACAACTGCAACAACAACAAAAACAGCACCAGCAGAAGCAGCCACTTCACATGGGCCCACCCAAACCCACAGGCTTGCTGAACCAGCCAGGCATATGCTAGGCTGCCACTTAAGCCACCCCAAAACATCTTTCCAACTTTAACCCCGCACATACATATAAATATGTTTGGGTATATGTATATATGGGGCACAATGAGTTTGTCATTTGCAACATTTTTAGTTGCACGGCAAAAATAAAACTAAACGAAAAACTAACAAAAAAGAGTCCGTTTGCCATTTGTTATATAAACGTACCACTTGCTGCTTGCCACCTGGCCATACACACTCATATACCCACACACACACTCATCTAACGCCATATGTGTCACTGGCTTGTGTCATCGTTTTAATTAAACTACCTAAAACATGTTAAGGTGCAGTTTGTTGGCATTTTCATTTTTCTTCCTGCATGTATGTGTGTCAGTAGTTTCTTTATAGTTGTTTTTTTTTTTTTTTCGTTGGGGTTGGGTAGAAAAGGAAGCCAGTGTTACAACGATGATGATGTCCTTGGGTTCTTTGGGGTTTTCCCTTCTTATGGCCACACATTAATAGGCAATTTATAAAACAAGTTCTTCAAGCACAATGGAGAAGGACAAGGAAATTTCTGTGTTTATATATTTTTCATTTAGGTATGTAATTCTAATCCCATTCTTGTTCCTTTTTTTGTGCTATTTGCAGGCCTAACATTGTGCTACCAGCGGCAATCTGTGAATAACAACAATCACAATAATGCGGAGGCAAAGCCCACACACTTGCCACCATCGTCGCATTATCCGCATGGCCACAAATGGAATGAGCCATATTTTGATCTAACAATGCCAAGGAATATAACATCGCTTGTAGGCAAATCCGCATACTTGGGCTGTCGCGTCAAGCATCTGGGCAACAAGACGGTGAGTATGAGACCAGTTAGCCGGAAGGAGAAGCAGAAACGCACAAGAAGCTAAGTCTAGGCAAATAAACGAGCAAATCTAGAATCCAATCTAGGTGTCTAGCCTTATCTGCTTCTCTCTCTTCCTCTGTATCTCCCTTTCATAGAGTCTGAGATAGCTCTGGCTTTTCATTTTGGTTGCTGTCATTATTTTTATCATTTCCATTTCCTGGGGGCGTCTATTTTAATAATGTTTATTTTTATTTGCATTTAATAAACACACAGACAAACATATATGGGAATCAGTGCAGCCAAAAATTTGTTCAGAAAATAGCTGTTTCTAAGTAAGAGAAAATTTGAAATTCCAAATAACCAAAAATACAGTTTTTAGAGAAATATTGAATTACTTTTAACTATTCAAAAAATTAAAGAACTGGAAATTCAGCCTTCTTTTTGGCAATATTTAATTAAGGTAGATTTGGCAGCATGTACAGCTCAAAGTAATAAAGAGGCAAAGTGATTAATTTGAAGTCTTTATTCACAAAAGATGAATATGATAGCTAGGTATGAATATAATCTTATTTAAAATTAATAAATAATTTTAATTTATATAATGGAATATATTTATAATGATTTAAGACTGAACTTAGAGTTTTTTAATTTCATTAATAGTTTAAAAACTGGACAGATTAAAAGTATTTCAGTAAGTTTGCATGAAATATACTGGAAGGCTCTTTATCGTTATCGATATTACTTGAATTTAAAGTGCTATTGATGGATTCCAGATGACAAATCTGTTTATCTTCTTATACCAAGGGTGGGCACGAAAATTTAACTTGGGAGCCAGAGCATCAGCAGCAGAGGCTGGGCAGAGAAAAAGGTCATTTTTTGGTCTCGACGCACACAAAAATTTGTATATCGTCGTCGAACTTGTAGACAGAGGGACGGCCAAATCCCGAATTTTGCGGGGAAATGGAAAAAGGGTCGCGATCGCGAGCTCGCAGCTTATGGACAGAGGGAGTGAGGGACGGGTAAGAAAATAAGGGTTGTTTTTGTCCAGTTCTTGAGATCGCGACCTTTTTCCCCCTCTCCGCAAAATTCGGGACTTGTCCGTCCCTCTGTCCACAAGTTCGACGAGTTTTTGTGTGCGTCGAGACCAAAAAATGACCTTTTTCTCTGCCCAGCCTCTGCCGGTAAAGAGCCACGGGAGCCAAAAGAGCCACTACGTGCCCATCCTTGTCTTATACCCTTGCAGAGGGTATTATAAAATTGGTCAAATGTTTGTAACGCACAGAAGCAGACGTTTCCGACCACATAGAATATATATATTCTTGATCCGCATGAGAAGCTGATCGGGATGACATTTTGGGGGCTTTTTATTACCCGGGTGAGATAAAGTATGGAAATCTTTGGAATCGGACTATATACCAATATGATAGATTTGGATATAAAACCTCAGATCCCAAAATTTGAATCTGATCGGATAAATAGAACACAAGTTACAGTCGATATAAATCGGTTCAAGCGCTGCCGGCAGCGCTGCTTGCTGCCTACTACGTCATCATGAAATCAACAGAGCACATGTATACACACACAGACGCAACCTTACATGAACTGTATGTATGTGTGTATGCACGCCATGGTTTACTTAGAAAATGAGGGAAGACGAAAAAAAATTTTAATAAAAAGCCTAATAATTTTAAGGTTTTGTTTGCGTATTAGTGAACTGAGTTGCAAGAAAAGAATTGTTAACATATAAAAATCAGCATACCCGTTGATATTCTGATATTGATATTTGATATTTTTTTGACAAGCACGAGTCGAAGTGCCGTTGCCGAACCTACACGAGAGTTTACAGAGACGGTAGAGCTAGGCCCTCGTTCGGGCATGGGCAATGTGTTCAAGCTGCCGAAAAATACAAAATTTTAAATTTATGCAATTGTTGTAACAAAAAAGGTCAATATTTTAGATATATACATATTTAGCAACCTTGTGCCACTTCTATAACGGACGTTAATTCATGGTGACAGACTTCAGAGAAAGCCGGAACCGTCTGCAATTGTATGCTCTCAGATTTAACAAAAATACATTAGAAGTATTATAGATATAACATAAATAGAACAACCTACTACTTGGTTACTGTAATGCGTCAGCCAAGTATTAATCTATGGCATTATCTACAACAAAGAAAAGCCAGGAATACTGGTATATATAAAAGAAGAAAAACTGGTGCGCCTTTTATAGTAGGGATAATTCATGGTGACAGACTTTGGAGAAAGCCGGAACCGTCTGCAAAAATCAAAAATTTATGTACCGTTTGGATGAACAGATTGGGAAAAGGCAAAGGACGGCATTGTTTTCTAATGTTGAGTTAGTAGATTTTTTTGCAATAAATGTCATCGGTTATAACCGTAATTTAAACTAAAAAGTCGAATATGTTCGCTCTGTAACCCCGAGTAGGGCTAAACGATGCCGCGGAAAAAGTAGCATTTTCTCGGAAACGGAATTTCCGACCATCCAAATGCGGAAACCGTCTTCAGTTTTATTCATATTAGACGTCTGCGTGAATGCATTCAAAACAAAGCCACATTGAGTACATTCGAATTGAGTAGAATATGAGTGAGTGAAAAAGACAGAATGAGACGAATGTGTATAGTACTGTTTCGCTAGGGGAACATGTTGTGTTTCGTCTCGAAAAAACAGAGTATAACGAAAGGAGAGCAAAATGAAATGAAAACTTCGAGAACATTCAAACTACTCAAGTAGTTCGCAGAATACTTTGTGTATTCACTTTCAGTTTTACTAACAAAATGTGTAGTTGTGACCGTCTATAAATTATTTCTCAAATATAAATTATATGTAATAAATATATAAATTAAATAATTCACAACAAAAAATACATTTCTATATTTTCTTTATTTTTTCCTCCGTTTTTTAACAGATAATACACACAGCAGAAAACAGCTGTCAATATTCGAATGTATTCAATATACAACATTTCATTACTTCTGCTGCTCACTCACTCACTTCGTTTCTTTTCGGGTATATTTTTCAGCAGCCGAGTGAAACACGACTTCAGTCACTCACTCATTCTCATTTCGTTTTGTACAAGTATTCACTCAATTCAATTTTGACTTTGTACATTTGAATGTCGTTTTTTTGCCATTCATGCAGACGTCTAATTCATATACATACTTTTCATACTAATCTGTGTAGGGAAAATATTGAAGAATTATAACAGTGATAATATAAATCTGCACTTGCAATGGAAATGTATGAGAAATAAGTTTTGCGGTTTACCAAGCCAATTAAAGTTTCCATTGGTTAAAGCGTTTTAAAAAGCGGAAACATTGGAAAATTTTGTTTCAGGCCAAAAAGGAAAAAAAAAACTTTGAGTTGCTATTGCTCTCATCTCGAGAGTCAATATGCGACTGATGAGGCCTTTCACAATTCCTTAGCAACCCAACTAGTTGATGTGGTCAATGCTTACTGTGATGGTATTTATTGTTATCGGTTCTAGGGTTGCCAAGTACTTTGTCCGATAGAAATATCGAATCGTTATCGCATAACTCTATTCATTACTCTTTAACTATGAATTGTACATTTTTATACTCTTGCAGAGGCTATTATACAATTGGTCAGATGTTTGTAGCGCACAGAAGGAGACCACTTAAAGTATAAATATTCTTGATATAGCCATGTCTGTTTTACTCTTAAGAGCTATCGGGCTGAATTTTTATCCCCTTGCAAAAAGGGTATATTAATTTTAATCAGAAGTGTGGAACGCATAGAAAGAAGCATCTCCGACCATATAAAGTATATATGTTCTTGATCAGCACGACGAGACAACTTCAAATAGCCATGTCCGTCCGGCCGTCCGCCTGGATCAACGCAAACTCCTCCTAGACTGTTGGAGCTACAGATAAAATTGAAATTATGCATGTAGGCTTGTATATACTGCAGGAGTTGTATATCTCGGATTCAGCAGAATCGGACCACTATATCATATATCTCCCGTATAAACGGCAAAGTCATGAACAGTGACAATAACTTAATTATTTTCTAAGATATCGTCGAAATTTAATATTGGTGAGTCTATTACACCTATAAACCACTGTGCCGAATTCGATCAAGATCGGGTGACTATATAGCTGCCATAGGTACGATCGGTGGAAAACAGTGATTTCACGCGGTCAAAGTTAGCCCGGCACTCTAGTTTCTTTTTGTTTGGTTATTTGAAACAGTTGGACTATCTCTAAACATCAGATCCCAAAATCACAATCTAATCGGATAAATAGAACACGAGTTACAGTCAACATAAACCGGCTCTGCTCGAGCGCTGCCTGCTGCCTACTACGTCATTGGTCGAAGTGAACAGAGCAGCAAGTCACACACTGACGCAAAGCTACATAAGCTCAGGGAATGAGGGAAGACGAAAAAATTGTAGTAAAAAGAGTAAGAAACTGAATGTATTGTTTGTGTATTAATGAATTGAGTTGCAGAAAAACAATTTTGAAATATTATTGCCAAGGACTGCAGAGGTATTTCATCTTTAAAACTGGCAAAAAGGTGTCAATCATATTTTTAAATTCCAAAATTTTGGCTACTTGCAATTCTAAAATCTTTTCCGCTGCTAAAAAAAAAGCTAGAATTAGGAAAATGCCAAATTGTCAGGCCTAATGGGCAATATGTTGTTGCCTCCACCCCTCGAGATACACAAACATACACACAATATTTATATATACATACATATATAGTTATATATATTTAGTTAGATTATTAAGACAGACATTGGGAACGATGTGGCACACATGGCTGCTTATTAAATTTGCTGGCAGTTTATTATGTAATACGTGATGCAGAAACAATAACTAAAACCAAAAGGTCACAAGTGCTGAGATATAGCAAGACAAAATGGCTAAAAGAGTGAGTGGAGGCATAGTCCAACACATGTTGCCCATGTTTCGCATTCTGTTGCCCCTGCTGCTGCTGTTCCTACTGACCGCCATCTCTTAGTCCCAGACTTTTCTTGTTATTACCATAGTTTTTATTACGTCACTTGAATTTCTTTTTTGGCTTTATCCCACTCCGTTAGCATTTCCAATTAACATCTCGTTTTACCCCAAGCTCCAAACAAAAGTCTATCTCTCTCACACTCACTCACTCAGTCACTTGAAGTTACTTTTTTTGCCCAAATTATGGCCGAAAGCGGGTCCTTAACAAAAGCAAGAGTATTGCATTTCAGCAATCAAATTAAATTGGTTGCCATAACGAAGAGTCCTTTGCACTGCAATATGCCGCAGTGGATGGAAAATACAGCCCGAAAGAACGATGGCAGTCCGACTGTCAGCCGTCATTAAACGTAAATTCATTGTCATTTGTTGCTGCTCCTCGTCGTCGACTGTTCGAGAGTTTTTATCTCGTGTTTTTTCTGTAGTGTTTTCAAAAGCTCGTACAGATCTCGCATTACATATCAGAACTAGCCAAGGATGCAGACACAATGCGGAAATATTTTGCACGCATTTGCCCATTTTTGGTGAGAAACTTTGCAGGTGCTGCCTAACCATACTAAACAGCCAGTCAGTCAGCCAACCATCTACCCCGTTGTGGAAATGGAAGTTGATTACGTTAAGCGATTTAGTATTGAGAGTGTGAAGGCTTCCCGCCCCTCCCCCACATCGCTGTACCGGGGTTATGGATATAAAAAAGGGAGTTTGGGGGTCATAGATTTCCACATAACCAAATCTGCTTCCGCAATCAGTAAACTACACACACATAGACACAGAGAGAGAGAGAGGGAGAGAAAAAAGGAGACGGAAATGGTGTTCTCTAGTTAACTGGCGGCTCAGTTTTTGGCCAACGGTAAATTTATGTTGCCAGTGCGGCAAAAGCTCGGGTTGCAAAAAGTTTGATTCCTCTTCTTTTTTGTCGATTTTTTCTGTGTTATTTTCCTTTTTGGGTTTTCTTTTTTTTTTTTTTTTTTTGTTGTTGTTGCTGCTGTTATTGCAGAATTAGACAGACGGCAAACTGAAACTGCACACAGATGGATGCCTGGCACAGTTGGTTGCCTCTGACGCCGAGTCTCCATGTCTGTCTGGTTATATGTATGTCGGTTTGTCTGTCTATGGGTCTGACTGTGTGTGTGTGTGTATATTGGTTAGACAGTTAGCCGCATAAACAAGACGCCCAAAAAAAAGAAAGAAAAAAACTTGCCAAAAGGCGACAGACGTTTGCGGGGCATGAGACGAGCTAGCTAAAACTGTATAAAATGTAGTGGGCAATGTCGAGTGAATGTCGAGCTGTGGCAGGTCAGTGGTAGGAGACCCAGAGACGGAGACGGACACAAAGACGGAGCCCCGTTTGAAGAGCCAAACGAAAAAGGAAGTATCATTTTCCGGGTCTGTCATGCGTTGCGCACACTAATTTCAAGTTATTTAAAATTTAGATTGTGAGTTGCATAAATTTTTATACATCGGGGACCCAAAAAAAAAACAAGCAAAACTGGACTCAAGAGTTTTTTCCTCTCTCTCTCTCTTTGTTCCTCTTTTTTTTTGTTATTTACTCTTTTATTATCATTCATTAGTTAAATTCTGTTTAATATAGCAATCAAAATGCAAATATGCGGTTTCAACTTTGACTAAAGCATTAATTAATGAATATCTATGTTTATATATTTTAGGTGGCCTGGATACGACATCGTGATCTACATATATTGACTGTGGGCACTTATACATATACAACGGATCAACGATTTCAGACCTCATATCATCGAGATATCGATGAGTGGACATTGCAAATCAAATGGGCCCAACAACGTGATGCCGGAGTCTATGAATGTCAAATATCGACACAGCCCGTGCGCAGTTATTCGGTTAACTTGAATATTGTGGGTGAGTATGCCAGACAGACAGACAGTCAGGGAGAGAGAGAAAGAGAGAGCAGCAGCTTGGGGGAATTGTGCCAGTGTGTGTATTGTATATATGTATTGTAATACAAGTACGGATATATAAGTAATATGTCCTTGACGAGCTATCCCTCATCCATCCATCTATCCGTCCATCTATCCATCCATCCATTCATCCATCCATCAGAATGGTGTGTGTGCTGTGTGTGTGTGCGCTGGGCTGTGGGGACCTCCGTTGCATATTTCAGTAACCACAGCGTAATATTTCGCCTACGGAGAAAGATTCTTTATTATTTTTATTTTTTTTTCATTCTTCCTTCTCTCTCTTACACACACACTCTGTCTCTCTCTCTCTTTTGCATTATTTGCATATTCATGCAATTTGCAAAAGTGTAAATTATGCATACTTCACAATCTTGCAACAATAATATCAGCAACAACAACAACAACAACAACAACAAAAACAACAATAACGGGCAACATAGGGAACAAAGGCAACAGCTGACAGGATAAAATAACAGGATATAGACCGCTAGCATTGTTTTTTTTTATTTTCCTACTGTAGTAGAATGTGGTAAACGAAGTGGGAGAACCGAGTTGGCGCTTAGCCTTCTGGCCGCAACAAATAACAGATATCGACATATATATATTTTTCAAAATTGATATAGACAAACCGCATTTTCTATAGGTGATAGCGAATTCAACCGACAACAATAAACTATTTGCAATCAATTTCATTTTTAATGCCACCAAAAAAACAACACTCTACGCAATTCGCAATGGCAATGAATCAAATCCAATATTTTTGTTTGAATCAAAAAATTTTTCCAACGATGGGCTTTAAAATGCATACATACATATATACATAGATGATGTAGATATACCTATGTGTGTGTGTCTGCAGGTTGTAACAAGAGGCTTATATTTAGTTTTCTCATAAAAATATAAATAAAAACAAAGCAAGGAGAGCAAAAAAAAAAAAACAATCCTCTGCTTGTTCGAAAAACCATGATATAAAATCTGTGATATAGAGAAACAGTTTTGAAACATAAACCCTTTAAACACGAATTGGAGGGAACTTTGCCCCATAAGATATGCAATAATCCGTTTGAGAATTCGCTATTTGAACCATATAAATATCTTGGAATGATCTATGGCTAATAAAGATTCCTCGGAGCAAAAATATCGAAAAATGGAGTTGAAAAATGAAAAGGAATAAATACTTTTCCAGCCTCTTGCAAACATTAAGGGGCAAAGTTTCTCCATTTCATGTCCCTAGATTTATTTGAATTATTTGAAATAAACACCAACACTTAGTCATCATTGAAACTGTGTACTCGGTCTGCTAAACAAGACATAGACATATTAATTGCTAGATGGGTTTCCATTTCCAGTGAATTAAATAATTGGATATGCCTGGTTCTATTCCCATGGGAGACTCTCTGCCATTTTAAGCCAAGTCAGACCCGGCCAGGCCACAAACCAATGGCCATACATACATACGTACACACATACAAACATGACCATAAAGCTTTTGGTGTATTTTTTGTTTTGACAATTATTTTTAATATACGAAAGGTTACTTTTAATTATCATTGGTTTGTAATTTAGTAATTAGTTTGCTTTATTTTTAGAAACGCACCTCGAATTGATTCCATTTACAATTCTAATTTTCCTTTACTTTGTTGAACTTTTTTTGTTTTCTCATTTTTTTTTTTTTTTTTTTCTATTTCTATTTCTATTTTTGTTTTCATTGGACAACGACGCCTACAATCAACCCATTCCAACATTTAAGATCTTATCGATGCGGAGACAAGCAGCACAATGCAGCAATATTATAATGACGACGCCTTCTATATAGCCGCCGATAGGGTCTATCAATCCAGCGATGATGAATTTGCGGGCATGTTTGGTCCGATACAAACGGTTGCCGGTTTGTCCAAAATAAATATTTACCTTTGAAATACTGCCACAATAACTAACTAACTATTGCATACTTTTACACTAGAAAAATTTAACCACAACTTGCATTAGTTACTGTCAAAAGCTTTAACTTTTGACAGGCACTCTCTACGCTAGATGGGGGAAAAAAGGAATAAAGATGGAGATGCTTGAGCTAACTGCCGACTGTCAGGTTGGCGGTAGGAAAATTGGAGACTGAGACGGACGAATGTACGACCGGACGGACACGGAGATCCAAGTGCTGCCATGCATGCATATTATTTTTTAATATTTTATAACATTTCTCGTGCCAGTTCTTGCACTTGCCACACAGACAGCGGTCGCTATGAGATGTGGATGTGGAGATGAGTGAGGAAGGGAGGGAGGTAGCTAGAGAGGGAGCTATGTAGTTACGTAGGGAGTCAAGTGCTTGCGCCTTGGGCTTCCACTTTTCTGGCTCATGACGAGCAAATTGCTTTCAAACAAGCTTTTACCGACTAACTTTGCCAGCTTCTTACTGGTTACTACATACACACTACATGCACCTAAATGTTTTTCTGCCCTCGCCCACTTTCAGTCTACCTGCTGCCTGGCCATTTTATTTTTGGTCTCTCCCTTCTCTTATTCAACTAAGGGCGAAATTCAACACCAAACAAATGTTTTAGTTGCTCAAGTGGCTGCTGCGGCATTTAATTACACTTGTTATTTATATAAATATAGTTTTTTTTTTTTGCACTAGTTATTTGACGGTTTCGTCTTACATAAATTGCCATAGCTTTCGCTTTTCCATTAGAACAATGGGTAACATTGAATGTGCCACGCCTATATAGCTCTTTATCCCATTCGGGACCAGAATTGTAATAGCAAATTAAGACAAAACGACTACTACGCAAGTCATAATCCTGGCCAGCTGCACAACCAAGATACGCGGCATAATCATTGATTATATTACGTATATCGGTTGGAGCGGCATTGGGATCATTTGGCTGAATATCATAGACATGATGTAACCATTGCTCCGTCATTTGTGTCATCTGCTGGACATTGGAGGTCTCCTTGTATGGACGTGTCTGCCAGTCCAGGGCATAGTTCAAAACCGGATGGTCAAAGTCCGTAGTGGCCACGCAGAGATTCGTTAAATCTTTCAAGCATCGTTTCACATGGTATTCGGCCAATAGAGCCAAATATGAATCCCATACAAGTTCTGGCATATGTTGAGCAGGCGCTAGACCCTGAATTGCACCACTGGCCACATCCTGACGGTATTTATTCTGTATTCGTATTAAATACTCATGAAAATATTGCATATTCACCATGCGGTGATGCAATAGGCAGCTCTGATGAAATGTCTGAAGGGCAATAATAACAACAATTAGGTATAAGAGGCCTTTGTGCAAATGTAAGGGGGCGGCAGATATAAGCATGATCTCTCACCAAACTGTTATGGCAACCGAGATGACGCACACCGTGGCACGATTTAATGCGACAGAAATCAATGGCCAAGCAACAGCTGCCGGCCATGATGATGAGAATAATATAAACAGTGATTAGGTGCACTAAATGCATTTTCACAGCGAACTGAAAGCTGTTTGTCAAACTCAGGTGCTATTTATAGGGCAAAATCAAACTGCTAACTGCGAACAGGTGTAATTGAGTGACGTGGTATGCGGGAAATAAGTATAATTCGGCGTATTGAGCGATATTCCCCCAATCGATTTGAAAATTCTCGAATTTCAGCAGCTCGCTCAAAATGACGCCGAGCTAAACAGTAATTTTAAACCTTTTTGCACTTAATTCCCATTTCTCTATTCTCTTTTCTAGTGCCCACAGCCACAATTCTAGGCGGACCTGATCTCTATGTGGACAAAGGCAGTACCATAAATCTTACATGCATCATCAAATTTAGTCCAGAGCCACCTACCCATATCTTTTGGTATCATCAGGATAAGGTAAATGTATACGATTCACAGTTCACAGTTCCCGATCAATTTTCATACAGAGAGTGAGATAGCGAGGAGGGGGGGTTAGCGAATGAAATTTCAAGTACACAAAATGAAAAGAAAACCCAATTTAATGTTTTCCTCTTTGGAAGCCAAATTATCCTGCAATAATTGAGTTTTTTCGGTATTTCTCTTCTCCCCCTCCATTCTCTCAGCAGTTAAAAGCACAAAAAAAATATATATAAAGAGGGGGATGGGACCAATGCAGGATAATCGCAGAGTCTGAGCCATCGTCACCGCCCAGGCAATTGCCGCTGGATAAACGTTTTTAACTTTTATGAGCTCTGGGCTGCTGCTGGCAGCGTGTCTCATGTTCTCGAGTTTCATTTTTGATACCATGTACCCATAGTGAAAAATGGTATATTAATGTCTCCATAAAGTATACACATACATATATTCTTGATCCATCTGTCAGTCCGTCAGTATGCCTTATTGCCGAAGACTTATAGCTCAAAGACTATCACCAATTGATGTGTAGAATGATTTTATCCACGTCCCCTTCTAACGATTGTCTCCTGCAATGTTTAAGCTAATACCTTTAAATTTGCTTATGTTAATAATATTTAAAAACATATCAAATATTATCGGAATGAAGCTAAAAATAGAGTGAGCGATATAGCGAGAGTGGGTAAATCAATACATGGTTTGGTCCTATAAATGTAGTTGGTGCATGGTATAGCAAAGTCCGGAAGACGTTATACTTACTTCATTTTTTTTCTCTCATCTCATATTGGTTTGGTCTTTTTTTCCTCTTGGTTGTTTACGCGGCGTATACGCAACGTATTTAATTTTGGCTTTTATGATTATGAGAAAACATGCTTTTGCATTTAGTTCCCCGACTCCAATGCGCCCACTTCCAGAAAACTGGCCCAACATTTTTGTGTGCTCTTTTATGAAGAACTTTTCACGAAAAATACACCAGCAACAACAAAAAGAACAACAATTATAAGCTTAAGAAGAAGAAGAAGAAGCGAATATTTTAATATGCCACTTTAACATTTATGCCCATCCATTCTCTGATTCGCAGGTACTTAGCGAAGAGACTTCGGGTGGACGTTTGAAATTTAAGACCATTAAATCGGAGGAAACCAAATCCATTTTACTTATTTACGATGCGGATTTATTGCATTCAGGCAAATATTCATGCTATCCATCGAACACAGAGATAGCCAGCATACGCGTTCATGTACTACAGGGTGAGTTCTGTGTCCTGTTTGAGTTTAAGTTGGTAAAGTATTCTCTCTTTATGAAGTGAAGAGAGGGTGGAGAGGGTGACTTAAGGTAGCTCTGACTGACTGACTGGTTTTGGTCTTGGTTTTGCGTTTGCTTTTCCGACATTTTTGTGGCCGTGTCAAGTGGCTTTAAGTGACCATGATGATGATGATGACGTTCATGTTGAATGCCATTTAATTGGCTGCATTTTTATTTATCAGTGTATATTTCAATGGCATCAAATTTACCTTACGTCTGACAGCAAACTGAAATATTATTCGGGTTTTTTCCCCCATTTTAAATTTTTGTTCTTATTTGCTACTGTTTCTGGACCGGAGGCAAATACAATTTGTAACTCATTTATGCTGCGTTTCTCCCATAGGCGAACGACCCGAGGCTATGCAAACGAATGCTGCTCCGGCTGCTGTCGCTTTGGCCTGTTGGTCCTGTCACATGGGCCAGGCAACGCAGGCAGTCAAAGTAATTAGCACAATGGTTGCGGCATTTGTATTGTTGGAGGCCTGCTCAACACTGCTGCTCCAGGGTGGCCAACCAGGAACAGAAACTGCTGGAGGTGGTGGAGGAGACGGCGGCGGTAGAGATGGAGGTGGTATCCAAATAACAGGTCATAGTAGAAGCCAGACCACTAAAGGGGCTTGTACTGCTGACCAGAATGAGCAAGCGCAAGAGGAGATAACATTGTTGCCCGACTGCCATGTCAATACAAGTGGGAAGAATACACGGTGATAAATTAATGTTGCACAGTTGGAAGCGCGACAAAAAACGCCACCGCCAATGCGCAGCAGCCAAAGCATCTAAGTGAGTGGAAAATGAAGGCAAACTGCAGCAGCATCGCCAGCAACAGCAACAACAACAACAACGGCAAAAAGAGAGAGAGCGTTTTTGGCATGTAATACCTTGAAAAACTAGCTAATTATGCTAATGATAAGTTGTTGCTGTCTACCATTGCTGCAACTTTTCCTGGTCCCTGGTCCTGTTTCTGCTCTTGTTGTTCCTGCTGCTGTTGTTGCTGCTTTTGCTGTCATTTTTAGTATACTCTCTAAGTTGTAGGTAAGTGCGTGTGTAATTAAGTGGGTTGGGACTAGTTAGTTGAGCAGCATTTCTATTTTTTTTTTTTTTTTTTTTTGGGTGGGGGGCAATCAAAATGAGGAAAAAATACATAGGAAAATTCCCTGATCAAGAGAAAGAAAAAAACGGAAAAAGTATAATCTATAGATACTTATGTATATAATACAAAAAACTACCATAAATTATCTGCCAGCACAAAACGACATTCTAGTTAATCTCTAATCTGGCATATTGAAGTAAATGTATTGAGAAATTCTCCAAAATGAAAGCATTAGATTTAAGATCATTTATAGAAAGATACAAACTGGTAAGGAGGGAAGGAGGGAGTTCACCAAAGGTAGCTACCTCCATCTAATCATAAACGTGAAAGCAAAAATAAACCCATCCATCTTCCATAGCAATGAGTGCGTAATCTGATTTTAAATCAAATATATATTTAACTTATTAATGCTTTAATGGGGTGAACCAAATAGACACAAAGCAACTAACATGATATTTTACTGATGATCGAAACTCTAAGCTGAAATCCAACAGATTTTGGTATTGAAAAGTTTTTAAAATTTTTCCACTACATTTGTTAGTTGCTCTGATTTCTCTTTAATTTCAATGTTTTTTCTTTCCCTTGCTTGCCTATAAAAGATAAAGATAAAATCTTTGTCATTTTAGATGATTATATAATTTCAATATAATATTAAATTTCTCGGCAAAGAAGCTAACATTCATTCATCTTAATTGAAATTTTTCTACAGTACCTTTGTATAGTTAATTGTTTTTTTTTTTTTTTTTAAGTGGAAGATTAATCGATAATAAATCGAAATAGATATCAATAACTCTTTAAACTGAAAATACTTAGAGCACCATTCAAATATTTGATAAAGATTATCATTAAGACTTTTGCAATTCAGGTCGAAGTCTGTCGGAATAGCACTTCATTACTATGGCAAGAGGAATGGGAATCATTCAAGTTAGATTGTATGGTTTGCTTATCCTTGCCAAAACTTCTAATCCGAAAGAGAGCTAGTTGAATAGCAATCTTGTTTTGTTTTCTACAAAAAATTCTGCAAATGTATCACAAATTCTAGACGAATATTGATTGATTTTCTGTTATGAATGTCAAATCAATCGAAATAATTGTATAATTGTTGCAAGGGTATACATATAAAGAAAATTGCGGCTTTGTCGTAGTTAATGTAAATAATTTCAATTGTTCTTTTAGTGCTTAAGCGAATTGTAAATAATACAAAATGTCTAATCTAATCTAATGAGTGGTAATTTTGAATTTATAAGTAGATCAATATGTAGATACATACCACAGTCTACATACAATACCATAGAGACCCGATCGATAGAGAATAACTTGAGTAACATTTTCTATATATACATACATATATATTCAACTTTCGTGAAATGTTCCTATGCATAAATGGGCATACAAAAAAAGAAGACAGAACATTTTTTTTTTTTTTTTTTGTTTCGTTTTGCTTTTTAAGCAACTCCTTCTGGAAAATACTCAAGTCATGTTATGCTTGGAAGTTTCAATTCCAATTTTAGTATTTTCAACAAAAAGAGTTCATTGATCCCACGATGGCTTCAATAATGACATTTTGCCTGAAACTTGTACATTTCGAGCATGTCCGGTTGCATTTACTTAGACCCAGACGATTCTCGGTTTAGTCCAAGTGAAGGCAAACTAAAAGCAAAACTAAACCTAAACTGAAAGTCACTTTTGCGCTGTCAAGAAAAAGTACATATTTGCATTTGCCATTTACCATTTGCCGAGAAAGAAAGAAGGCAACTATCGCATATGGAAACGAAAGGCTAGACGAGCACACTCAGTGGGAGTGTGGGTTCAATTTCCTCTTACCGCTCACTTTGTCTCACATTCTGCCTGACAAAATGTATGGCCAATTGTCCATTTTAATGGCTGGTTGGTTGAGCTATTAAAAGTTATGGCATTTAACTGATCAAAATTGTAAATAAACTTGCATATAGAAGGTATGAATAAATTAAAAGTGTATTTAACTATTTATGTGGTACACATACACACACAACAAACGATACAGACACATACACATACAAAATATATTGTATTTATGCATATTAATAATGAAAATTAAAACTGTACGCAAGCAAAATTCGTCGCGACATTTAAATGAATGTTTAATGGCTAAATAAACCATAAATACATGCAAAAGACAACAGCAACAACCACAACAACAAAACGTAGAGATATATACATATACACATACATATGTGCGTATGTCTGTATGGATACATATATCTATATATACATATATTATATAAGTAAGTGCATGCTTTTTTTTTTTAACTGCCATAAATAGAGCAAAAAATTATACGAAATATAATACGAAAATAAAAGGTAAACGCAAAATAAATGCAGTTAAGCAGAAAATTATGTGTTTAATATTGTTGTATGTATAAAATATCCATATAAAAATAATAATAATAATAATAAAACCTAATAATATTATTATTAACTAAGTGTATGCATTTTCCAAACAAAATGTATCTGTGAGTAACTTTTTTTTGTTTTCGGTCGGCAATTTGTTGTGTGTTTTTTTTTTTGCGCAAAAACAAAATGGATATAAAATCACAGCAAAAACATTATATATACATACATATATATAATATATGGAGAAAACTGTTTAAATGTTTAAGTGAGTAGTAAACGCGCTAGCCGAGCAGCGTTAATAAGTTAATATTAGTCTTAACTATATATATATACAATATATATGTATATGGAGAATGTCAAAACAAAAAAAAAAAAACAAAGATTTAAATAAAGTTTTTAGTTATACAATAAATAAAATGAAAAACCGAGATAAGTGAACAATGATAAATACATGAACACACTTACACACACACACACACACAACATACATATATAGAGCAAAGAACAGCAACAAAGTTGTCGAATGAGAAGAAGGATAGCAATGGGATTGGGTAGGGAGAGGCAAAGGAGAATGGAGACCCCTCGCTGAGTGAGCGCTGAAAAGATTTATGCAAATATTTTCCATTGGTATTCATGCATTTACCCTGAGCATTTTAATGGGCTCACACGCACACATACTCACACACCCGCACACACATACACACACACACACACACACACACACTAAGACACCAACAAATGTTGGAGAGGACCAGACCAACTGGGGATTGCAAGTTTTTCGGTTCCTGCGTAGCCGGGGGATTTTCATTTTCAGCCTAATAAAGCGGCAATGCAAAAGGCAAAGAAAACTGTAAGCTGGGCTTGGCCCTCTCACAAAGGAAAAAAGAGCAGAAAAAAAAAATAAAGAAAAGGAAGAATGAAAAATAAAGAAGAAATAAAGTGGCTGCCTTTGCTGCTGCTGTTCTAGGCCATGTGGCTCTGGCATCCTGTCTCCATTTGCCGGTGGTAAGACATCAAAAACCGTTAACATAAAAGTTTATTATATGACAAGTAAGTATATATATTCTTTGTGCTGCATTGTACACACACACATAGCGTGTTTGTGTGTGTGCAAATAATGGTAATATCATGCCAAAAAAGTTTAATAGCGCACAACGCGTCGCCATTGCTCGGCCCGTCAAGGCGAATCGACTGGAAAACGTAAGGAGCGTTACAACACGACAAAGTCGCATAAGACATATGAAGCGTAAAGTTTCTTGTCCCAGCTAAACGGGAATTGTATACGGAGCATAAAGATGAAGGGGGAATGCCAACAAAATTCCAATGCAAATGTCGTATACTCTATCTGGGGAGAGGTGCCAGCATTTTCTCTAATCGAAAGCGGGCTATCAAATTGTATTGATTACCAGCGTCTAGATGTATATTATTATCAAAAGTCATTTCATAGTAGATGCAATAGAGGCAAAAACTTTAGTTTGTTTTCATCCACTTGTACAAAAGTAAGTTCATTCTACATATTTTTTGAAACATGAATATCTCTAAGGAATCCAAATGTCAACAGTTTTGAGGCCTTTACGAAAAAATGGTACATAGTCCATTTGTCGTCCAAACGCCAATCACTTTTCATATTAGGCACTTGAAATTAAATAAATTGGCTTGGGATCAAACTTAAGAAACTGTTTTGACTTTAATTAATTTACACGGAAATATCTTACTACATTTTTTTATTTTTTTTAATCTTGTAAAAACTAACGCAAAGATTTTGCAATAATTGATGAACTCTCATCAAAGCGTTTTTGTCTAAATCTAATGAAAATTGGCACAATTTCTACACACCATGTGAGCCTGTGTGTGTGTGTGTGTATATGTATACAATACCTATAGGTAACATGTGCCACAGTTTTCGTTTTAGCAATTGGCTTGAGTTGGCAGACGTTACTTTTAATTGCGCATAGCTCAGGTCACATCTGCCAGAGAGACTTGGCATTTTCGAATTTATCTATGTATGTGGAAATGTTGTCCCTAGATGAAAGCCGGAATGCCAGGATCAGTAGCAGACATACATATATATATATATATATGTGTAGGACCAGCTGGGTGTCTGACTCGTTGGATGGCTGGCTGCCTGATAGTCTGTCTTGGCAATCGACAAAAGGCAAAATAAATTATCATCATTGTGACATTTTCATTTGTCAAAGTAATTTTCTTTGTGTCGCATTTTTTCCGCGCCTAAAAGCACCCACTACACCGCATAATACACACAGCACAGCGCACACTTTGAGCACCTTTTTTTGTTCTTTTTTTTTTCTCTCTTTTTTTCAAAAACCATGGAGAAAAAAATGGCAATTTGGCTTGGAATTTGCGCAAACATTTGGGCAGTCGGGTAGACAGAAGAGTGACACGTCTACTTCTGGGGCTGGCCCTGGTGTTGGTGCTGGTTTTTATGCCTGGTAATGTCCTGGGCATATTCAGGACATTGCTCTTATTATTGCCGCATGTATTTTTAATGCACAACAACAACAACCAATATAACAAGAAAGGCGAAAGAAAGATGTAACGAAAGAGGCAACAGAACGGTGAAAAATAAACAAAATATGATTTGATTTCATCTCATCGGTCTTTTTTTCGACATTCATTCAGTTATTTGCACTTGTCTTGCTCACGAGTTGCAATTTATTGGAGTTGTCTGCCAAGGCCGAGCAAATGTCTCTCATGATGCCCGTTTTTAAGCTGCGCGCATATTGAACATAAATCAGCCAGCGACTTATATGCAAAACAGGCAAACACATACCCAGTCAGTCAGTCTGTCGGTCCGTCAGTCTGTCAGCCAATATGCATGTTCAATTTACAAACAAACAAACATACATACATATGTATATAGTCAGTCCGTCAGGTTTGTCCTCGTTTGCGTTTGTGTGTTTTGTGTACTTGCGTCGCCGAAAATCCACTTCATAATTTATTGACATGGCACTGCAAGGACCAAGGACTTTCGAACGAAGTCCTTCGACTGCCAGATGGAATATTGTACATTATTTTCCCAGAGTCTGGGCTCTTTACTTATGTCATTCTCTTTATATGCTAAGTGTGTGTGTGTAGCAAAGCAGATGCCAATGATTCGAAGACTTCAATTTCAGCAGTTGGGAAAAGGAAAAAAATAAACTGAAAGTTCATTTTCGTTAGTAAACCCTTTACCTAGTAACATTTCATTCAACTAAGCTTTCTTTGAAATACATTTATGTGCAAAGGAAAACAAATTAAACATTTGAAAAATAGTTCGGGATTATTAATTTAAAGTGTCTTAAATGTCATTTCTAAATGTCTAACCCTTTTTTTATACCCTTGCAAAAAGGGTATATTTAATTTGGTCAGAAATGTGCAACGCTCAGAAGAAAGCATCTCCGACCATATAAAGTATATATTTTTGATCAGCACGACGAGACGAGTTCAAATAGCCTTGTTCGACCGTCAGCTCAAACTTCTCCAAAAGAGCTACAGAGCTGAAATTTCGCGTGAAGACTTGTATATAGTGCACAGGTTGTCGGATTCAGCCGGACCGGACCACTTTATTAGCTCCCGTACAAACGGCAAAGTAACGAACAGTGACTTTCTCAATAACTTCATTAATTTTATAGCTATTGTCATAAATGTTGGTATTTGTCAGTTTTGTGTTCTTATTAATAATTATGCCAAATATGATCACGATCGGGTGACTATATCATATAGCTCCCATACAAACGTCAAAGTCACGAACAGTGACTTTTCTCAATAACTTTATTATTATCGTTATTTCCAGAGCTATTGCCGTGAAATTTATTATTGATGAGTTTATTACACCTACAAACGACTGTGCCAAATCTGATTAAGATCGGATTAGATCATTAACTTCGTTATTTCCTACGTTAATATTGTAGGCCGTTCGTTCGCCTAATACGTTTTTCCACTCTGAAGGCTCTAGGTAAAAAAAGAGTTACCAAAATAAATGGAAGGGTATACAAACTTTTATTCGGTCGAAGTTAGCCCCGGCCCCTGGTTTTTAACTTTCTTCCTTCTTTCTTTTGTCCTTCGCATAAACAAAATGTTTTTGTAAGGCAGCGTTCATATCCTTGTCAGTGGATATACATACATTTAGAAGGACAAAAGGAGGAAAATATTAGTACATATTTTTGAGAAAAAAACTAATCAGAGTCGTTCCTAATGCATTACTTATATAATGTATTGGTTATTTCATTTGCATTGAAAAATAATATTGCTAATGAAATTTTTTTATTGGCATTAAAAAAAGGAATTCTAATGAAATTGATTTTTATTGGCATTGAAAAAAATAATTGTAATGAAAATCAATTTTATTATTGGAAAACAAATTTTTTTACGAAAATTTTTTCATTGGCATTGAAAATGAAAATTTTAGTTTGGCATTAAAAAGACCAATGAAATTGTGTTTTCATTTCCATTAGAATTAAGAAAATTTCAAATCCAATCCAATCAGTCCTTGGCAATAATTTTTTACATTTTGAAATTTGTTTCCCTGCAACTCAATTCATCAACACACAAACAAAACATCATTTCTCTTTTTACTCCAATTTTTCTTCGTTTTCCATCCCTAAGCAAAGCACAACACGCATACACATACAGTTCGTGTAGCGCTGCGTCTGTGTGTGTGTATGCATGTGCTCTGTGTATTTCACGATGACGTAGTAGGCAGCAAGCAGCGCTGCCGGTAGCTCTTGAACCGTTTTATGTATATCGATAAAGTTCTTGGCAACCCTAGAACCGATAACAATAAATACCATCACAGTAAGCATTGACCACATCAACTAGTTGGGTTGCTAAGGAATTGTGAAAGGCCTCATCAGTCGCATATTCGCTCTGGAGATGAGAGCAATAGAAACTCAAAGATTTTTTCCTTTTTGGCCTGGAACAAAATTTCGCAATGTTTCCGCTTTTTAAAACGCTTTAACCAATGAAAACTTTAATTGGCTTGGTAAACCGCAAAACTTATTTCTCATACATTTCCATTGCAAGTGCAGATTTATATTATCACTGTTATAATTCTTCAATATTTTCCCTACACAGATTAGTATAAAAAGTATGTATATGAATAAAACTGAAGACGGTTTCCGCATTTGGATAATCGGAAATTCCGTTTCCGAGAAAATGCTACTTTTTCCGCGGCATCGTTTAGCCCTACTCGGGGTTACAGAGCGAACATATTCGACTTTTAGTTTAAATTACGGTTATAACCGATAATAATTATTGCAAAAAATCTACTAACTCAACATTAGAAAACAATGCCGTCCTTTGCCTTTTCCCAATCTGTTCATCCAAACGGTACATAAATTTTTGATTTTTGCAGACGGTTCCGGCTTTCTCTGAAGTCTGTCACCATGAATTAACGTCCGTTATAGAAGTGGCACAAGGTTGCTAAATACATATGTATATATCTAAAATATTGACCTTTTTTGTTACATCATTTGCAAAAATTTTAAATTTTGGATTTTTCGGCAGCTTGAACACATTGCCCATGCCCGAACGAGGGCCTAGCTCTGCCGTGTCTGTAGGCTCTCGGCACTTCGAAGACACTTTGACTCGTGCTTGTCAAAAATATCAAATATCAATATCAGAATATCAACGGGTATGCTGACTTTTATATGTTAACAATTCTTTTCTTGCAACTCAATTCACTAATACGCAAACAAAACCTTCAAATTATTACGCTTTTTATTAAAATTTTTTTCTTCTTCCCTCATTTCCTAAGTAAACCACGGCGTGCATATACACATACATACAGTTCATGTAAGGTTGCGTCTGTGTGTGTATGCATGTGCTCTGTTGATTTCATGATGACGTAGTAGCCAGCGAGCAGCGCTGCCGGCAGCGCTTGAACCGATTTATATCGACTGTAACTTGTGTTCTATTTATCCGATCAGATTCAAATTTTGGGATCTGAGGTTTTATATCCAAATCTATCATATTGGTATATAGTCCGATTCCAAAGATTTCCATACTTTATCTCACCCGGGTAATAAAAACCCCCCAAAATTTTATCCTCATCAGCTTCTTATGCTGATGAAGAATATATATACTTCATGTGGTCGGAAACGTCTGCTTCTGTGCGTTACAAACATCTGATCAATTTTTTAATACCCTCTGCAAGGGTATAATAAAATTTAAAATTATTTGTTGTTGTTGTTGCTGTCGTTGTTCTTGTTTTTTTTCCTGCTTTCTTGCAGTGGGCAATTTTCTTGTTATTTCATTTTCTGTGTTCCTTCTTTATTGGACTTCTTCTGTCTTTGTCTTTGTCATCGGCATGCCAAACAAAATGGCCTAGCCAGCAGCACCTTCTTCTCCATCGCCCAACTTCACTACTATTTAAAAAAGGTTTTAATATACTGTAGTAGCAAGTTTATTCTTTATTTATTTTATTTTATATCTCAGGCTTATTTTTTATTTTATTTGTTTAACAGCTTTTACTTTAACGTCTGTCGCCTTTGATCGTAGCCTCGGTCATTCTTCTCATTGTTCAGTGTTAATAAACGTGCATACATGCCACAACAGTATTGGCAATTCCAGCATGTTCATTATAGTTTAAACTAGTTATCCCACTACAATACTTACATACAAGTTGTCTCAGTTGATTATCATTTATTTGTATTTCACTATCAAATGCTTTAACCACATCATTAAATGAAAGTTTTTTCATAACTGACAACATGGCAGCAATCAGAGGGTCAGTATGCGGTTTTCCAGAGTTACTTACAATTGACAATCTTCTGTTGATTTGGGTTTTGCTTGCAAAGTTCCTTCCTTTAGATCTTTTATTTCATTTTTTAAATCCAACACTTTACTTCCTAAAGATCTTATTTCGTTTTGAGTTTCAATGAAAAGGCTTTCTACATTGTCGGTCTGGGGGGTCTTAGAATAAATATCAAATAAATTATTTTATGAATATATGTATACTTACATACATGTTGTTAAATAATTTTCTTAATCAATTGATAACAATCGGATTAGCGCTGCGTAATTTGACAGTAAAGCAAAAGTGAAAATAATATTTACATTTTCTGCATGATTAATTGTTAATAATTTTACGTTTTGGTATTGTACCTTAAATAAGCCATATTTTAGGCATATGATCTATTTATTCGAGTCTTCCAGAAATGAAAACAATCATTATACCCTTGCAGAGGGTATTATAAAATTGGTCAGATGTTTGTAACGCACAGAAGGAGACGTTTCCGACCCCATAAAGTATATATATTCTTGATCAGCATGAGAAGCTGAGTCGATATAGCCATGTCCGTCTGTCTGTGCGTACGCGTTTTACTCAGCCATCTTAAGAGCTATTGGGATGAAATTTTTTTGTGGGCTTTTTATTACCCGGGCTAGATAAAGTATGAAATTTGTTAGGATCGGGCCACTATATCATATAGTTCTAGAACAAACATTTTTGCAAAAATTGGAGTATCCCCATGAAATTTACCAATATGATAGTATTTGACATAAATTGACAGATTTGACAAAATTTGAATCTGATCGGATAAATAGAAGAGAAGTTACAGTCAACACAAATCGGTTCAAATGATGACCTAGTAGACAGCAAGCAGCGCTGCCGGCAGCAAACAGCGCTGCTTGCTGCTCAAACAGAGCACATGCATACACACACACAGATGCAGCGCTACAAGAACTGTATGTGTATGCGTGTTGTGCTTTGCTTAGGGAATGATGCAAGAAGAAAGAAAATTTATTATAAAAAGAGAAATAATTTGAATGTTTATACCATACACCCATAGGGTGAAATGGTATATTAAAGCCGCCAAAATGTATGTAACAGGCAGAAGGAAGCTTTTCCCACCCCATAAAGTATATATATTCTTGATCAGTATCAACAGCCGAGTCGATCTAGCCATGTCCGTCTGTTCGTCTGTCCGTCCGTCCGTCTGTCCGTCTGTCCGTATGAACACCTAGATCTCGGAGACTATAAAAGCTAGAGCCACCAAATTTGGAATGTAGGCTCGTGTAGTATGTAGAGTGATCAAGTGATCAAGACCCCGCAATTCAAAAAAGACGTTTATCTCAAAAACTATTACAGCTAGAGACACCAAATTTGGTATGTATATTTGCATAGTAAATGCGCACATTTTGTATATATAAAGTTTTTGCCACGCCCCTTTCCGCCCCCGAAATTTGAAAAACTCGATTATCTCCCGTAATTTGGCACACTTAAATTTGATAGTAATACCGAGCAAAATACCAAATTTGATCAAAATCGGACAAAAAATAGCTGAGTTATGCATATAAACGTTTTTGCATAAGGTCGGAGATGGCCGTTGGCGAGTGGGGGGCGCTAGGGTGCTTATATGCATAAGTGCGCGAGATACTGAGATATGCTTGTAAAAAGCATGTGAACAGAATTCTGAAAAATAGGCAAATGCATTTGTTATTACAAATTTGAAATATTTGTTTTACTGGTGTATGGTATACCCAAGTCGGCGAGACGTCTTACTTACTTCATTTGTTTGTGAATTGATGAATTCAGTTGCAGGGAAAGAAATTTCAAAATGTAAAAAAAATATTGCGAAAGACTGCAAGGGTATATAAACTTCGGCATTGCCGAAGTTAGCTTCTTTGATATTTTTTTAATGAAAACGGTGATTTTTATACCATACACCCATAGGGTGAAATGGTATATAAAAGTCGCCAAAATGTATTTAACAGGCAGAAGGAAGCTTCTCCGACCATAAAGTATATATATTCTTGATCAGTATCAACAGCCGAGTCGATATAGACATGTCCGTCCGTCTGTCCGTATGAACACGTAGATCTCAAAGGCTATAAAAGCTAGAGTCACCAAATTTGGTACGTAGACTAGTGTTTTACCCTACGGTGGTCAAGTTTATTTAAAATTTTTGCCACGCCTCCCTCCGCCCACAAAATTTAAACAAATTTGATTTTCTTAAAGATTATAATAGCTAGAGACACCAAATTTGGCATGTATATTTGCTAGACAAATGCGCATTTTTTGTATATGCAAGGATTCTGCCACGCCGCTTTCCGCCCCCCGTAATTTGGAAAATCTCGATTATCTCACTTAATTTTCTACCTTGTGCAATCAATTATCAATCAATCATTTAGCACACTTGAATTTGATACTAATACCCAGCAAAACACCAAATTTGATCAAAATCGGACTAAAAATAGCCAAGTTATGCATATAAACGTTTTTGCATTAGGCCGGAGTTGGCCGTTGGCTGGTGGGGGCGCTAGGGTGCTCGTAAGCTTGAGTGAGCGAGATACTCAGATATTCTTGTAAAAAGCATGTGATCAGAATTTATAAATTTGAAATATTTGTTTTACTGGTGTATGGCATACCTAAGTCGGCGAGACGACTTACTTACTTCATTGTTAAAACAATCTTCCACATGCAGTATACAAACATAAATAGATATACACATATTTAAATGTATATGTATCTGTTTTTTAAAAAAAATTTCTGTTGTCAGATACTTTATCAGTTTATAAGTATCATGTTAAAATGGTATTTAAGCATAACATTGGGTTAAAAAGTGTTCTCAAATTTGTGTATTTGTATCGACTACTATCCTAGAAACAATCAATAATCATAATTTGTTTCCCCGTTCCAGTTTAAATTTGATTATTATTAAATTAACACAGTAAATAGGTATTACATCCATAATGATTGACAAAAGTCATTTGGTGGCTGAATGAATGCAAAAGCCAATATCAAATGTAAACTTTAATATTTGTAGTTTATTCATTTTTTAGAAACTATGCTTAAATGGGTAATTCTTAATACTGGAAGTATAAATATATTTTAATTGAATAAAGAAACACTTTATTAAGCAAACACTGACTAATTTATTGACTTAGCATATGCATGTATGTATTTGACATGTTCTTCTAATTATCCTAAGCAATCAATTCTCATCTCTTTTCTGTTTCTCTTCTTTTTCATAAATAAAAATTTCGTGCTTTCCTTCCTTTTTGTTTTTGAAGCCGAATGATTTGGTATATTGTTAACACATGTAATGAAATTACAGCGGTTATTCGTGCATAGACAAATCTAAGCCAGGCTACCACCGAACCAACCAACCACCCCTATTTAACCCACCCAACCACCATATGTTGTATATCCATTCACTGGTTGTCAATTATTACGGCGCCACTTTTTCGGCAATTTCTCATCGTGCCCTTAAAAATAGCATATTAATTATTTTTCACGGCCCGTCGTGTCGACATTGCGTAGCAAAAAATACAACAAATTCATTAAACAAGAAAAAAAAAAAAAAAAAAAGATGAGCCGAAAATAAAACGAAAACAAAAAATTGCGCTGTTGTGGTTCGGTCGCATAATTAAATTTTGGCGTTGCGGAAATGTTTACAGCATTTGCGTGGCAAAAGGAGTGAGATCATGTGGAATGGTTTGGCTAAACGAATGTACATATGAGCATCCATATGTACATATGTATGCACGTAGGTCTGTAAGTATGTATGCCTAAGGGCAGTCGTTTTGATTAGGAAATCGGTTTAACTGGGTCCGTGTCCGGGATTCTGGTCCGTATGTGCTTGCTTATTTGTCTGTTTGCTGTTTTGTTTCTGGTTTTGTTTGTTGGGATTTTTGTTTTCATTTTCATTTGGTCCAAATGTGGTCATGTGAATACAGGGCCGGATTATAAGGATAACTCTTTATTTTGATCGCCTTAAAATTGAAGTAATCTATAATACAACAGTGGATTAGAAATTGGCTACAAAGTTTCTAAAGGAAGAATAAATTGGTGGGACGAAATTGGTCGTTTTCCTTATTTTGGAAGCCTGTTGAAACCTTAATTCTTCAGATCTATTAATTTAACGTTTCCTAATTAATCAATAAAAAAATGAATTTAAAAAATTAAATAAAATTCGATCCATGTTATTTTTTTTGGCGCAATCGCAGAGTTTAACCAAAAAGCACTTAAGGCATATAGGTAAACTAATTAGAAAAAGTGTTTCATAAGCTCCCTTCTTAATTTTTTTGTTATCTCAAGCACCACAACTGCGGCCACCTAATCCACATTAAGCATTCAGGCAAAAGAGACCGGAAAAGAGTATTTTAATTATTGATGATTCTGTTGTCATTAATCCTAATGCGCTCCTATTTCGCATATGAGCATATAATCCTTTTAGCCGAGAATTGCTTTTTGAATATGTTGCAACAATGTTGTTTGTTGCTGTTATTTCTGTTGTTGTTGCTGTCTTCATAAATGGCCCGAACAAGCTACGTAAATTTTACTGCTTACTTTTTGTACACTTTGTGTTGTCATTTTTGCGGTCAGACCAACAATCTCCTGCCCATGCCACTCATATGTACATATATATAAAGTTCGCATCAAGTGGCACCACCCACACCACACCAACCCACTCACGCTTCATCTCTTGTTGGCCCTAATGCAATTTGTCATTTTCAATTTTTGGTTCTGGCTTTTGTCTCAAATGGAATTTTTGGCATTTCATTCTCATAAATTAGTCTTGTCTTGTTTTGTTTGTTTTATTTGTTTATTGTTATTGTTGCTATTGCATTTAAATTTTTGAGAAAATATTACTTTTTGAATTTTATTTATATGCAAATTGTTTATTATGCGTCCAAGTATATGTACATATATGTATCTATATGCATAGTGGTTGCACTTTTCTGTTTAATCCTTTTTGTGCCTGGCAAATTGCTTCGTTTACTTGACTCTCACTTTTTCTTTGGTCTGCATAAAATGCAATTACTTTCAATATGTTTTTCTACCTCTTCCCCTCTCTTTTTCTCCCAGGCCAGCTGTATGTGCATGTGTGTATTTGTGACACATTTAATGCCATTTAAGTTGGATCCATGGAGCCATGCCTTTGCTCTCTGCTACGCCTCTGGCCAGCATGACAGAGGGACAGACAGAGAGAAAGAGGCCCAGTTGCAGGGCACTTTACTTAAACACATTTTTATGGACATTTACTGGAGATGCGAAGCATGTGGCAAGTATTTTTTCTGCTTCTCCTCTGTCTCATTCACTCTCTCTCTCTCTCTCTCTCTTTCACTGGAGCTCCGTTTTCTCTGTTCTTTTCTCAGTCTTATCGCTTTGCTCCTATTATACCCTTTCAAAAGGGATATATCAACTTTGCTCAGAAGTGCGCAACGCAGAGAAGGAATCATCCTTGAGCATATTAGGTATATATATTTTTGGTCAGTATGATAAGACGAGCCCATATAGACGGTATGTTCATATGGACGGTATTTTTCAGATTTCGAACCGATTTCAAAAAGTTATATAATAGTTTAAGATTAGACAAAAAATTAGTTCTCGAGTATAAGCATTAACAATTGTTTCCCCTTTTCGAGCTCTTGAATTTTTACAGGTCACTGTGACTAAATTAAGCCCAACTGGTGGTAGGAATATTCCAGAATGGAGCTCCTTTTGGAATACCTTTCTAAAAAGGGAATACAAACTTCAACTCGGCCTGGAAGTTAGTCACAGACTCTGTGTTTTTTTCGTTATTATTTTGTTAAGCGCTTTTTATAGCATACTTTTCTGCGTTGCGCCATTGAAATTGTGACTTTTCGCACATCCTTGGGAATGCATAATTTGTTGTATGCTGAAATATTCTCATTGCTTCTACTTTTTTTCTCGCATGGTTTTTTATTTTGCATGATTTACTCTGATTTCATTCGCCAGCCCCCCCATTCTCTTACTACTACTTCTTTGCTTGACACTCATCTTTACCCACACATACACAGACACACACGCAAATATCTATATGTAGATCTATGTACTGACTGCTTTTGTAGTTTTATCACACACTTGACCCATAAATCAAACATGTGTAAATGTTTTCACTTTATATGCACACTCATACATATCAAATATTTTCGCCGCCTTCTATGCATGCCAGAGTATTAGAGCAGCAGCAGCAGCAAGGTCCGCACAGTTCGTCTTCTTCTTTTTGTGGTCGTCGGTTCTTGGTCCTTGCCTACTCTCCTTGCTCGTGCGTGTAAATGAAGTAGAAAAGCGTGTAAAATATGTCACAAATAGCTGGATGCTTGTAATACCCATTTCCAAACCATCATTTTTCCTTTCTCTACTTCGTTTTTTACCCTCCTCTTCATTGTTTTTTTTTTTTTTTTTTGTGTGGGGGATGGGGGCTGGCTGTCTGCCAATCCCCTTTGATGAGCGGATGACATTTTGGCGGCTTGTCATTCCATTTTTGTGTGATTTTTTTATTGGCTTAGAGTCCATGCCACAAAAGGATTGCATGTAAAAAGATTCGAGTGTGTAAGCGTTAGCGAATGTATGTGTGATGTATTCTCTCACCAAAATAAAATTTACAACACAATCAAAATATTTAAATTCCTCTCCATTTGTTCCTGATTTGTTCTCATTTAATCTCTGTTTATATTGAATTCAACATGTGCCAATAGCCTGACGAATTCATGACACAATTATGCATGAAAATGTGAATTGCATAACTTGATTCTCATAATACCCATCATTAGCATTTTGCTTGCAGCGTTAATTTCATATTTCATTTTATGAAGCAAAAGCGCAAATTTGTTGCTTGCCACAACTTTGGTGTTGTGGTTAAATGCATAAATTCAATTTATTGCTCAACTAAATGAAATTAGCAAGACCCTTTCCCCTGTCGCCAATTCAATACGATCTCTCTCTTCCATATGTGGGATATTTTGCTGCAATTGTTTTCCGCATTTACATTTAAATAGATATGTATTAACGTATACGATCTTTGTCTCATCGATTGTAAATTTTCAGCAAATTCATTATTAGTCACTTTATTATCAAATTAAGCCAAAACAAATATTTCAGGAGCATATCCTTTAGGCATTCAAAATATTTAATCTAACTGATGTCTGCTTAATTTTATCTGTGTCTGTAAGTCTCTGTTTAAGCTAATCCTTGCAATCTAAAAAAATATCAAACAAAACGAGCAATACTTTGGACACAAACATAACGATTACATTTTCTTATTTAGCTACTTTATGAAAACTTATGCTTGGAATTTTTTATGCTTTATTCCTTCGGGTCTTTTTCGCACAAAATCATCAAACTAATTATAACAATCTTATTTAAAAAATGTTAAGTTTTATAATTTAAACTTACTCATACCTTTTATATAGTTTTTTATAACCTTTTATGAACGTTCGCATGTATATAAATACAGGAAATTATTCCTGTGCATATAATACCTACAATGCCTATTGAATCGTCCTTGTGGTAGGTAAATATTTTACATACATATGTATAAACGTAGGAAGGAAGGATTTCGACAAGGATCACAATCTCAAGTTTTTCAGTTGCTGAAGTAAAATTTTTATTTGAGTTAACAAGTAAGATCTGTATATGAGGAATGGGGAGGATATCAAAAATAAATGCCTAGATTTTTGGAGTAGATCTTAAAAAATTTAAAATTTTCGTTTTATGCGAAATATTTAGAGTACATATACACAAAACTTCGAGGTTTTAGGTTTTACTTAATTGAAATATTGTCTATACTTTTAAAGAGCTTAATTTAATTTTTGTATACAGCTAAAAACTTAAGTCTATCTGGTAGATCTAATACAATTGATTTTAAATACAATTACCAGATAAAGTCTAACTGGAAGATCTATTATATAAACCCTTTAGATTTTCTGGTTGTTAAGTTATTATCAAGTATATTTGGATGGTTCAACAGTCTATTGAAATATCTCCATCTTTTATGAAAAGTATATTAAGGTGCTTATGAATTTTAACATTTCGTTTAGTTCAAGGTTAAGATTAACAATTTAAACATAAATATGTAGTTCTTTTTTATACCCTTGCAAAAGGTTATATTCATTTTGGTCAGAATTGTGCAACCCATAGAAGGAAGCATCTCCGACCATTTAAAGTATATATGTACATATATCCTTGATCAGCACGCCGAGTTCATATAGCCATGTCCGTCCGTCCGTCTGGACCAACGGGAACTCCGCCTAGACCGTGGCAGCTACAGAGTTGAAATTTTGCATTTGGCTTGTATATAAGGTACGTTTGATTACGATTACATTTCCCCATCAAACCATTACAAAGTTGTAGAGTATACAGAGACACAATGGTCATCCGTAAGCATCACATGAAAATAAGTGGAATTTGGATGGTTCTAAGGTTCTGAGCCATACATTTTTTCCAAGCGCCATTTCGGTGGAGAAAATGTAATCGTTTGAGGAGCTTTTTCCTCGGCTGGATGGTAGAAGCTACTGTTGGTATTTTCACGAATGAAGAGTGCGGATTACAACCAGGTGTTGGAAAACAGTCTCATCCCATTTTTGAATGGAAATGAGGGTACTGAGACTGGAATTTCCAATAAGATAATGCTGCAATCAATATTAGCAGGGAGACGAAGTCAAGGTTTCGTTCCAAGGAAATCCCAGTTATGAACTGGTCAGCAGGATTCCCAGACCTCAATCTGATTGAGAATCTCTGGAGCATCTTAGTACATAAGGTTTACAAGGAAAATTGGCAGTTTAACACAGTACAAGAACTGAAAGATGCTACAGAGGGGGCTTCGATGAAGGTTGAGCCAGATGTAATGAAAATTTAGTTTTAAGGATGCGTACTAGGATATTTAATGTCATTTTTAAAAGGGGAAGCAAATTTTAATTGTTCATAAAAAAAAATTTTGAACTGTTAACATTTATAGTAAATAAACGCATTGATTGAAAGTGGCGTTATAATTATGAAACAAGGTCGAAATTAAATTTTGCGGTAATAGAAAAGTACCGTTATTCCTATTAATCCCAAAGTTCGTATATGTTGTATTTCGGTAGAACATTGTAACATCGAGAACTGTCCCGTTAGACCAATAATTGAAATATATGGGGGGCGTTATAATTGTGAAACGTACTTTACTGCAGAGTTTGTATATCTCGGACTCGGCCGGATCAAATCACTTTATCACTTCGTCACTTCTCTCCAAAATTAACATACCCTTTTTGCAAGGATATCTACTATATTTCTTTATTTAATTTGGCTTTCGCTTACAGACTGCTTAACAATGAAAATAATGCCAGCATAACAAAAAATTTTATCAGCGGATTCCTGAAAGTGTAAAAATCAAGACAATTAATAAAGTAAACAACACATTTGTTAAAATTTATCTTCGATTCCCCAATAAAAGAAAATAGAAGAATTTAGTTTCATTTAAGGCATAGGGTCGTTTGCACTTGTGTATAAAGTAAATAAAAACTATACCAAAAGTTGCTTCAAGTTTCATCAACAGACTTTTTGAGGAAGTGGTACGATTAAACTGTGCCACTCACGACACGTTCTCGGGGGGTTGGGGGAAAAAAAAACCTGCAACAGCACATTTATGTCATATTCATTATAAGGCAACAGACGTTGTCAGGGGCGGCCACTAAAAGTTATATGCACACGATGATGACGACGATGATGACGACGATTATGACGATGATGATGCTGATGATGACGAAGATGACCTTCTTGTAGATGCAAGCAACCGACTGCAATCGAGAATGCATGCCACAGCAAGAGTCCGAGAGTAACTGAAAGTAACAGATAGACAGACAGCGGAGACTGAGATGAAAAATGAATGGCGGATGAGAGTTTTTGGGGGTTACAACTTTTTCCATTTTCCACTTGAAAGCCTTTTAAAATGTAATTTTTGCCTAATTAGCAACAAACAACGAGTCAACGAGACAACGAAACAACTCGACTGCCAAAGCCTCTTCCTGCAGTGGCATAAGCCGTAGCTCCTGTCTCTTGTCGCCTTGTCTCCTGGCTCTTTTTGTTGGTCTGGGTCACGGTTGCTCATCCAAATCTAATTTGCGCCTTAGCAGCTGCTCTCGGTAGGAGCTATGACCTTGAAACTGAATGCCTTAAGTGGCGGTTTAACTGGAAGGCATTAACGTAGACATAGCGTTGAGGGATTAAGCGGCAACGCCAACAAAAAAGGGGCATGCAGAGTGATAGATTGAAAAGGCTGAACTGGCATCGGCGACGAGCCGTCTTCATTGTTTTTTTTTTTTTTTTTGGGTAGTCGGTTTGAAATGAGAATTTCACATTCGCACGTAAGCAAAAGACATTACCCAGGACACTGCTAAGCCACGTCCGGCTTGCTGTAGCATAACCCAACCATACGAAAAAGCCAGTGCCTTGTACCCGCCGCATCCCCTGCTTTCCCTATCAATCCTGCTGCTGCTCTTGCTGTTGCCTTTTTCTAGTCCCATTATCGTGCTGCGTATAATAAAAGTAAACATTTCTTTCCGCGTGACTAAATACCTTTCACTTGCTGTCGCAGCCACGCCTCCATGCTCTTGCCACTTGACTGGTCCCCTTGCCCGTTACGCCCGCCCCACCGACCCCTTCTTATTAATCGCGTGTCGAGGGTCATGCGTTGGCAATATGAAATAGAAAATTTAGTCGCTTTTTTTTACTATTATTATTATTTTGTTCTTGTTGTTGCTGGTGTGCTTGTTGTTATTATTGTACAAGCTTTTATTTGTATTCGTTTGTTGTTGTTGGTGGTGGTGGAACTGTTGTTTCTGTTTCTGTGTTTCTGCTTTCTGTTGCTTGTGAGCTAATTAAAAATTATAATTAATTGCATTTGTTGTGCGCACAAGTCACTCGTATGTGTGTGTGTGTGTCTGTGTGTGTGAGTCTTGAGGGTGTGCCCAGCATATCTTGGGAAATTCATCTAAGTTCTCTGGCTGTTTGTCCTAGCAGACACATTAAGCTTATTAAATTCGTAGAGCCAGGGCAAACAAAAATGAATGAAAACGAGAATAAGACCGAGAACGAAACCGACAACAAGGACAAGAAACAGAACAGGCACAAATACTCTCTCACACACATACACATACACACACATTTATACTAAGAGGGGGGAAAACGCACACATACATGCATTAAGTTATTAAATGCAAAGAAGAACAAAATGTTATTTAACTTTGTAAGCCAAGATGTTAAGCGGCGATTAGTTGATGTTCCCCGTTATGCTAACTGCTTATTAAAAAACATAATTAAAAATATGACCAGGTTGGCAGGGTTGGTTGTCTGCTACCTATATACTTATGTGTATCTGACTGACTGCCATAAGATGAGATGCTGTTGTTGTTCTTAATGTTGATGAGATGATGTCCTAGATGGGATGGTGTCCCTTTCCCGCATTCTCAGTGGCGCAATCATAAATTTCATACGCACAATTTGTGGCAAGTTTTGGTTGTAGCATAACTCATTTTACCTGCCACACATAATTGTATACACATACATATACACCCATAGACTCACATACATACATATATGTATATGTAAAGGGTGTAATTAATCGGATAAAGAACGATAAATGAATTAATGAGAAATTGAGTAAGCCATTTGTGCACAACCATAGCGAATTAGGCATACACTTTCGTAACTTTGACTCTTTACACATGGCGTATGAGTAATATATTAAGTTAGGCGAATGCAATATCTCTTTAGAAACAGAATTTAATTTTCTTTTCATTTATAATTAAAATTCGTTATAGGTCTAATAGACAAATCTTAACGTTTTAGTTAAAGAATATTTGATTTATTGGCTTAGCATTTTCGCACCTTCATTTACAAACGAAGCAGTCAATTATTGACTTACGTCCCACTAGTCGAGTGATAATATTAAATTCCGATTAAAACTCAAAAATACTTAAAAATTAATTAGTATTCAGATCTCATAGGCAATATCATTGATTCTACTTTATTAATGTTTATGCCATTTGTTTCTATTTATTTGCCTTCGGCCACATGTCGTATGAGTAATATTAATTTAGATTCGCCATCATTGATTCGACATTTGATTACATTTAAATCATTTTTTCTCCCCCAATTGTTGACCATTAATCCTTGAAATTGCAAAGTACTCGTCGTTATGCTCTAAAAATCTTTCCTGTCAGCATTTAAATAATAAAACGCAGAAAAACCAAAACAAAAAACAAAAGAAATAAAATGTCAACGCATTTGATTTATGCCGAGCCAGTTTGCTGATCAATGGCAAATAATAAATTAAATTACTTTAATTATACACATTCACTTGGACAAGCTGGACAGCTGCATTGCTATTATGAGTGGATGGCCCATTAATGAGTGTCCACTTTCCGCTGCAATGAGCAATTGAGGAAAGCTATAGTTACACACACACACACACACACACACACACATTTAATTGTGTGTATATGTATTTATAAAATATGAGTAACAATTTACAATTGCTTTGCAAATTGAACAACAGATGCCAGTGACAGTTTTTGTTCTCCATTCCCCCTGTATCCATTTGTCTGCGATTTCTCATTGCCTTTCAAATATTGACTGAAATATTTCATTCACCTTTACTCAATGCAAGCAAGCGAGGGCCGACCTAAAACCTCATAGGCCTAGAGAAAACGACAAGTTTTCTGGCAAGTGAAACACTGACTTTCCTTACTTTCAAACAATATTTTTATTTTGCTAGTCAAAATAGGAAGCTAAGTCTTGTGGTCCATATGAAATACAAGAAAAGAAACTGGTTCTAGAGTTATAATTAATAAAGGAATATATATTTATGAATGTATTATCATTACATAATATTTATGGGAAAGCATCTTTTCGTTGTGCAAAAAAGAAGAAACCTGCTTACAATGATAATTTCCTTTCTCTCTATCTTTGTATATCTCTCGCTTTTTGTGTTAATTATTTCCGTTAAAGAAAATAAGTTTTATATATGATTTAATGCGTGGAAAATGCTTTCTGTTTCATATTATGACATTTAAATGAATAATGTGAATACATTTGTTAAATGCATAAATTGTATTTTAATTGAAATTTATAGATCAAGGGCATACGACATTAAAGTTATTGAAAGAAATTGCCATTCATCATCAAAGAGCTTGATGAGCTGCGGCTCATGAGCACGAAAAAAGAAACTTAATTTGTTCACTTTTGATTACATTTCACAGCGAATTTATTTTAAATGACATAACATGTCGTCTCTCTCTCTCTCTTTCAATTTTAAGGATATGCAAAGTTATCAATTACAACGAACAAACGAAAATGCTACAAATTAGATGTTAATTCTATGAAAATCAATGAAAAATTCAGCTTTGTTTATTTCTCATAACTTTATGCGCAATTCAAAATTGATTGATTGATTTGCCATATATATATTCATATTTGACTCATGGAGTATATTAGGCACTTGTTATATCCCTGTGTGAGTGTTCTTTAAGTGTGTAACCTAACTACATATACCCATATATTGAAGCACCCTGGGATTTTCTTATTCTTTCTATTCGTTTTTATTTTCCTCTTCCCAATGAGAAAAGAAAGAAATGATGATGATGGGAAGTTTTCCTGAGTTGGCCTATTTGGCAACTAATTGACGTTGATCGACAGTTGCCATTTTTATGTTTGCCTGGAAATTATTTATGGCCACGCCTTTGCCCTGCCTGCCACAACTCAGCCTTGGTCTACTCTGGCTGCTTGAAGGTTCTGCTGCTTGCCTAACCAGCTGCTACTCCAGTTACCATTGGCCCGTCTTGCCAATCATTTATTCATTCATTAATTTGTGTTTGTTTTATGTTAATTTATTTATTGCTCATATTTGGTAGGCAGGAGCTAAGCTAATTACGTATGCCGGCTCCCCCATTCTGCTTCATTCAACTCGTGCTCTGCTTTTCATGTGCGCATAAATAGCAGTTAAAGAAGAAAATAAAATAACTTGGCCGATATTCAGTTATTCGTTTTGTGACATTTTACAAGTTACTTTTTGATTGGCGCACGTAATAAATGTAATAATATTTACACTTAATTTGCTTTAATTGTGACACAAAAAATGTGTGTGAGATAGAGAGAGAGAGAGAGAGAGAGAGAGAGAGAGAGAGAGAGAGAGAGAGAGAGAGAGAGAGAGAGAGAGAGAATGGGAAAGAGCAAGGTAAAGTCTCAAAAATCCTGAATTCGCATTTGAGTGAGCCTTATGAAATTTAATGCCTGCCAAACTTATCACTTCGACCTGTCGTCCTTACGTCTCTTTCTCTCTCTCTCTCTCTCTCTCTTTCTGTGTGTTGTGTTTTAATTAAAACACGTAGCAGCAAAGGTGGAATGATCGAAGGAGATGTTGTAAGGTAAGGGAGTGAGTGAGTGGTGGAGAGAGGGAAAGGGACAAAGAAAGGGCATATACATATGCAGCAATTAAAGCCAAATAATGGCAACCAGCAACGCATACAAAATGGAAATGAATGGCGGCCAAAAGGCTAACAAGGCGACAACGATGACGATGACGACGACGATGAGGATACGTACAACGCTTGGCCATTGGCAACGACATTCCGTATACGCCCGGTTGTGCCGTGTTCCATTATTTTCTACTTTTGCATTGTTGCTACGCTCGGGTTTTTCTTCTTTTGTTGTTTTTTTTTCTTTTTGTAGAGAAATTCTTTCTTTTAGCGTTTCTTCATCTTTTCCATTTCTTTTTTTCCCATTTTCTTTACTTTTTTATTTCTTTCGCGTTCTCTTTTCTTTTGACTGAAAACACGTGCTAAGGTTGCGCGACAAAAATGTTGCACCAGATGATGATAATGATGGCAAACATATACCTTCCTACATATGGTACATTCAAGAAAACTTTGGAACCAGACGAAGTGAAATACAAGTGAAGCCAAAATGCCGCTTAATTGTATCTCATTTGCAGTCTCATCTTTCTTAGCCTTGGTTAATTATGTTAATTTATGCAAACAATCAGTGCGCAATAGGCAGACAAGTGACAACAGCAACAAAAGCGAAAGCAAAACCAAAAGCAACAACAGAGCCAACACCAGCAATGAGAATGACACTTAGAACAAGCAGAGGGCGTGCCTCGGGCAAATGTGCTCAGATAACACACACACACACACAAAAACCCCAGGGAGAAAGATAGAGATAGAAACAGACACATGGAAAACAATTGACTTGCCCCAACAAAAAGATACAAGATACATACAATTCAGGCCATTGTTTTACAACTGACAACAAAAGCATCAAATTTAACTTCTTTCTGTGTGTGTGTGTGTGTGTTAAGTGACTTGTTTTACAATGCCAATGATAACACACACACACACACACTAATAGCTAAACTCATGCATAGAGAAACAAACATCATGATAAGACAGCAACCAAACTGATGCTGCTGCTACAGTTGCCGCTATCTGCGGCTTGTCTGACATTTTGTAATTGAAATTTTGTTGCAATCTTTTTTGTGTGTGTGTGTGTGTTTCATGCAATTTCATGACACCATTCCAAATAGATATGTATAATACCTTTCTATATATGTTTGTTCATATACATATATATATATTTGTGTATGTATTTTGCGCATTACGCATACGCCATGTTGAGCACTTAAAGAAATTAAACTATTACATGGCAAATGCGTGTCGGCTGAGCACACAAAAAAAAAAACAGAGCAGAAGAGAACCAAAATGTGCAAAAATGCCAAAAGCATAATTTCAAAAATTAAAATATATAAAGAGTATGCTGAGGCATGACATTGCCTTCATTAAGCGACGAGTCCTACACTAGGCAGCATAATTTGAAAACGAAGTTGCCACCGTATACCTTAATATTAGAATTCTCAAAGTTCTAACCACTTTGAGGTTAGGCCTCATTAGGACCTAAATAGTTTCTCCCTTGTACCACAAATATTAATAGAAACTGCAAAGTTTCTTACCACAGAAATCGTTCCCTTAGACTCAAGGATATGGCCCTGCTTATACTTACTATGTTAACTGGTGTAAGTAACAGACATTTTGTTACCTTGCTGCTGCCCAGATTTTCAAACAAACATACACATATACATATATACATATATAAATGTAATATGTATGTACAACAACTTGTTGCCGCTGTCTGTCAATTTTCAAAGCATGTGAATGTGTGGCTGTGAGCAAAATTTCCACTCAAGGTCAACTCATGCCGCATATTAAAGTGCAAATTTGTTTTATTTGCTGCCGCAAGTTGCATGAAAAATTGATGAAACCGGCCGGCAAAAACTGGCTACACCCAAAAAAAAAGGAAAAAAGAAAATTTCATTGAACCTAATCAGTTTTCAGGCCAAACAAGTTGAGGCCAAACCGAAAGCAAGAGAAGGCAAGACAAGGCACGTGGCCTAATGTTTCCAATGGTCTGAGGCCACTAATCCCATAAATAATGCAAAGATTTGGGCATTGGGCTGAACTGGCCAGTGGTCAGAGACAGAAAATGTGAGAGAGAAAGTCATGGACAGAGGATGGTGGCACGATGAGGCTCAAAGATGTGGCCAATCATTTCAAGGACATAAATTCACGCAAATGTTTCAATCAATTTTGCGCTGCTCGGCACAATACAAATTCAATTTGACCCACAAATTGCTGGCACAGCCCAAAGGACCCATCCCCAATACCAGCAGCATCGGTTCCCACCTCCCTCAAGCGCCTTCTCATTCCGCATGTTTGTTATTGAGCCATCTTTATGCGATTACACAAACAACACAGCAGAGCATAGTAAAGGGAAAGAGAGAGAGAGAGAGTGAGTGAGGGAGGGTGAGAGAGACCAGAGACAGGACGGGACGGGACAACTCAGGACAGGACAATATATACACAAAGGACAAGCCAAGCGTCGCACTAAAAAGGGACAGCGCAACGGAAATGTCTAACGATTGAATGAAACGGAAGGCAACAAGGCGAACCGAGAGGGGCAACGAGGGAAGGAGAAGAGGGGGCCAAGAGGATGTCGGTAATAAATGACATGAAAGACAACGAGGCAAATTCCTTTGAGTCGACCATCTATACTCCCATCGACTGACACAACCAAAGCTATAGCTAGGGCGCTTTACAACTGGAACCGGTTGCATTGACTCCTGGTTGTAGTCCTGTCCTGTCACGGCCATAACCGCTTACCTAATGCAAATTGGGTTGAGGACTCATTTGACTTCCATGTGCTTGCAGCAGTTGCTCATTAAAAACTGAACAAATTGAGTTTTCTCTGCTAAACACATCCCCAAACCACCCAAAAAAAAAAAACAAAAAAAAAAAAAAAAACGAAAAACAAAAAATACAAGAACGAAAAATGAGGAAAAATAACAGTTTACAGTTTGGCAGTAAGCTTAGGTGCAGGAGGGGAATGCCTGTAAACTGAGAGGAATGGAATGGGTTGGGCTGAGCAAGGGGTGGCAGTAGGAATGCCACTTGCAAATGCCTGCCAAGGATTTATAATGTTGTCCTCTTGCCGGGGGGCGCTCGAGTTGCCGTTAAGTGCACGCGTTAACCTCATTTCTTTTTCCCCCTGCATAATATTTTCCTTCGGTTTTTCCTCCTTTTCATACCCTTCTGTCTCTGTATGTGTTTTTTAGGGTGTAGCAATAAAAGAAATCCAGTGGCAGCGAATCTTATCCTAGGTCTAACTTCCTTGCAAAAAAAGCTGCTCAACATTGTCAACACGTAGCCAAGATGCACTTTTTACAAATTTGACAAATTTAAATAGCATAAATAAATAATCTTCATATTGCAATTTTTTAAATCTTTCCCGACTATAACAAAATGTAAACTTACCAACTCATTTTTATATAAAATGAAATATTTCATTAAAACCAGTGACCGTAATTGTTATAAAGTTAATTTTTTAATTGAATAATATTTATATCATTTGACTTACAAAATTAAATCAAATATAATTATTTATTTCGATTAATTAAAACAAAATCACAACTGACAATAAAAAAGTAATATTAATGATGATTCTTTTGAAACTACATATAATTCATATCTTTGAGAAATAAAATAAAAATAAAGAATAATTATTGATTATGATTAATAAAATAGAAATAAAATAAAATATATATAAACAATATATACTTATTATTTGTAATTTTTCAAATAGGTAAAGCCCTTAATAGTTTAAACATATAAATTGATCTTGTCTAGATGCAAAGCCTTATTATATATTTGCGTGTAAACTATAAAAATTAAAGTCAAATGCCAAAAAAATCCAAAGGTAATAACTTATTTTCATTAATTATTTTTAGGTTTAGAATGAAATGCTAAACAATGAATAAAATTAGTTTGCAGATTATTAAAATGACTTCTAATCGAAATGAAAGTTAGAATTGTATTCAGTTCTTTTAAACCAATGACGACAAATATTAAGGGAAAGATTATCAGACAAAAGAATGTAAAAGAAAAAGGTAGTTTTCTCAGAGTTTATTCTCCACTGAAAAGGAAGTGTATCTGAATTTCGCTGAGTTCTTTGTTATTCTCACACAGTTGGGCTGCACAAATGAAACTTGCATTGAGAAAAACACACGTGCCATGTAGAGAACGAAGAAAATTTATTGAATCAACGCGCGTGGCATAAACAATGGCCAACTCAGTCAGGGATAAAAGGCGTGGCACTGGCTAAATATAGGACACAATCGTCATCCATGTTGCCTTAGTAGTCATCGTCGTCGTCCTCGTCGTCGTCGTGGTTCTCGTCACCCATTTCCTTATTGCTCTGAGTGCATTGTCTGTGTATCTATGAATATGGGGGACATGGCGGAGCATACAGTTACGATGAACTGCAGCAGAAGCCATTTCGAAAACTTGCCGCATCGTTGCAAGAACGAATAGAAAGTACAACATTAGCCGCCGCGTGGCAATTCGAGGCATTTTTTCACCCATTGTCTTTAACTTTGTCTCTCTGTCTGGACCCATTGTTTATGTGTGTCAGGAGAATGAAACAATGGCATGAGAATAAGTAGAATGGTTACCAGAAAAGGAGACTATTTAGTCCACGTGCATATGTATACTATCTGGCAATTTTGGTCCAATTGGGCCTGTGACTGGGCTCTTTTATGTGAGCTGCATTCATTGTGAGCCCCATTGTTGTTATTGTTATGTGTATATACCTTATATTGCACAGAGAAAGGTGTGAACGACATGGTCAATACGGTTTTTGGTTTAATATGCTCTACTAGTCCCATTGACTAAATGACAACTATTTTCCTGATTTCATTTCCACTAAAATGACAATTTTAATATTGCAATTCGCTTTCGTTTCCTTTTACATTTTATTCCTTTTTTTCGCGTTTTTGTTTTGTTTTATTCTATGACAAAAGGACAATGGCTGATGGCTATATAACTCGATTTTAATACACTTTTTTTTGCAAGTGAAAGCAAAATGGGCAATAACTAAATAGAAGCAAAAGTAAGGCAGAACTAGTTAAAATTACAAAACGGCAAAAGCAAAAGGCAGACAAAAACCAGAGGGCCGGGGCTAACTTCAACCTTGCTGAAGTTTGTATACTCTTGCAAGTTTTTCGGTTGCTCTTTCCTTACCTACAAACGTCTAAGCAAAACTGAAAATCAAGCCAGAGCAGTGGGGCCATTTATTCGAATTTGATTAACATTGCCAGTCTTATTAATTATTATTTGCAATAGCTTTAAGGGTGTAGTTTACACTGATCCAGACTTCGATGCTCTTTTCTATATATTGCACTTTTCTGACCAAAATGAATATACATATTTTGAAATTGGAAAAATAGAGCACACAAAGAATATGATTCTAAAAATGGGTTGCTTGAATAGTTTACGTTGTGTAGACAGATTTAATTCTTGATCGGAATGGCTGAGCAATGATTTTTGGCAATAAATTTAGATTCTCTTTTCTTCATTTATCTGAGCCTAAGGTTTGCTTTATAAACTCAATCTATTTATCAATAAAATCCGTCAACAATTTGAATCAAGTAAAGAAAGATTAGATGTTATGTTTATTTTTGAGAAAACATCGATTCACTTAAATTAAGCCATGCAATTCACACAGCTTCCTTTGTCTTTATTTAATATGTACCTACTTATTATTATCATGTCAATATGTTATAATTTTTGCTTTAGAATCTCCTCTCTTCATTTCTGTATTATTTCATACTTCGGCTCATTTTCACTTTGGCGCTTGTTTCAAGTTAATGACATTGCTCTTGTATTGGCTACTCTTACCATTATAGCTGCCAGCTGCTCATAAATTTTCAACCGCCACTCAATTCCCTGCCCTTTCGTCTCCACTTCTCCTCTAGTCGTGCTTTCAGTTGGTCGGTGGGTTTTGTGTGCTCCTTTGGCTAACATTATGAATTGATTGCTATTGCTTGCCTCCAGGTTACCGTGCTCTTGGCCACACAATATCAATAACTATCTAACGCTCCACTATCACACCTCAATAAAGCCACACACAGGAAAAGAGAGGGGAAAGGGAAGGAGAAATATCTATATATACGCATTAAACCACAGGCAGCAATTTTTCATTTTCATTTCTCAAATTCATCGGGCAGCTCGTTTGCTTTCTCCATCTCCACCTTTCCTATCTCTCTCCTTCTCTCTCACTATATTAAGTTTTATCCGGTGCTGTTTTGAAAGTTTTTTGTTTTTTGTGTGTAAATTTTATACAAACTGCGTGTGTGTGTGTGAGAGAGAGTGGATATATGTATTCTTTTTTGCATCATCAAAACTTACTAAATTAAAATGGTCAGCGGGGCGTTTTTGTTTCACTAGCATTTATTTTCAATTTGTATGGCATGCTTTTAGGCGCGCACATTCAACTAACATCCTCCTCCTTCTGTCTCACTACTGCCCTCTTCATCTGTCTATGCTTTAGTTTTTGTTTGGCCACAATTTTTCGACTGAACTAAACTTGGTTTTTCTGTTTTTTGGTATTTCAGTTAGTGCTGGGGTCTGGTCTGGCTTAACAGTGCGCTCTCCCTTTTTTATTAAATGCCTGTGAACAGTGAATATCGTTCGTTTGTGTTTCGAATATTGATTAAATTGAAACAAAATGGCCATTGGATTGTACAGAGCATAATGCATTAGGCGCTGATTGCACACACAAATAAAGGGCTCAAACAACAATCGTTGAACTATTACTCCCCACACGCACACATACAGAAAAACAAAACCAAAAACGAGAGTAAACACAAAGTACAAGGAAGTAGCAGGAAGTCTACAGGGAGCAAGGGAGAGAAAAAGGCCAAAAGAAGAGAAAGAAAGGTTAATGGCAATTTATTATTAAAACACGTGTCGACCATTTGCTTATCATTAGGGCAAAAGCAATTTGTTTGTTAATTGAATCAACGAAGAATTCGGCTACTGTTTAAAATTAAACGCCCAACACACAAAAAACACAGGGAACACAACAACAGCAACAAAAAAAGAGTGAAACATTAGCTTAATCATCTGTTAAACCATAAGCCCTTAGGTAGCAGCAGCATGCCAGAAATTGCGAAGGGTAGGGACTGGTACTGAAGACAGAATGAGAAGCACTCAGCTCAGTTTCACGCGCTTGTCGTTAACGGAGCAGCAGTTTCATTTTCCATTTTCCATCCTTCAGCAAAGCCAGACAGAGAAAGAGAGAGCGAGTAAGAACCAAGGAAGTTGTTTGTTAAACTCAGACAGGGACTGCTCTCTTTTGCGTCTCGAGCGCTCCATTAAAAATGCATTTATCATTTGGCATTTGAAAAGCTTCCTTCCTGTTGGCAACCGACTGACACCTAAGACCAACAAAAACCCTTCATTCCAGTATTTCAAATCCAAAAGCCCGTCCCCATCTTTATTTCCATTTTCACACCGCTAAAGCATTTGAGGCAAGCTGTTTGTTTATTTTTTATTTGTTGCATATGCACAAATTTAGTTTCGTTAAAGATAAAAACTGAACAGAAAGACCTAAGCGGAATCATTGGTAGGACATTTATAGGCAACATTTATAATTTCTTATGGAGAACTAACCAAGGTCGATACCTAGTCCCACACGTTCGACCTCCAACCTCAAAAAAAAAAAAAAAACACGAAACACACAAAATTTAATAAGTATATTAGTTGTGCACTTAAGTTGAACTCAACTTGGGCATGTTTAAGCGCTAAACTGTTACTTCCTCATGGCCCCAAACCAAATGGAGGCTAGCTATGTTGGTAGGTTAGTTGGGATTCTTGCAGATAGAGTGCTGCTGCTGGCAATCGATGCAGTTTTAACTAGCAGCCGAGACAAAGGCGTTCCCAAAGTGTTCATAAAAAACACGAGTAAAGCCTGGATCCTGGTCTAAAGTGAAAGCCATGGCAGGCAACTAGGTCGTCCCGAACACACTTCACACACACACACACACACAAAGACTTTACTTGTATTTGAAATTGCGGCCAACGCCAGGTAAAAGTTGCCACCGCATGTGGAGAGTTTTTTCAGAAGGAGAGCCTCCTTCAACTCCTGTGTTCTTGTTCTTCTCGATGGCTTTCATGTTTAGCCGCAATGCAGCGCCTGCATAAATTTCATTAGATTTTTGCTTTTGGCTCGCTTTCACTCATCATTCATTGAGGTTTGCCGCCGTTGCTGCTGCCGTTGCCGTTGCCATTGCCACCTTTTGTTTTCATGTCAAATCAATGGGCTTTCAATGCCACAGGCCACCGATTTACCGACCCACCAACCGACCTGCCGACCGACCATAAAGCGGGCAAAAGTGAACATCAGAAACACATACTCGTAAATGGCTTCCTAATGAAGTCATAAAGTGCCCTAAGGCGCGCGCATACACATACATACATTCAGGCACAGGCATAGGATGCCCCGCCATTAAACGCACCTTGAGCCATAGCCAATGCGCTGAGAAGTATGCTAATAAACGTAAACCGTGTGCCATTATGGCCAAGTTGAAGTCATAAAAAAAGGGAGAATCCAAGCGAGTGCCCATGATACATGACAGCCAATATACTTATATAGTATGACTAAGGAAATGCCCTAAATACAATTTAGATGCATAGATAAGCTAAAGCAATGATATCATAAGATAAAGTCAGATCATTTCAATTCGAAATGCTAATGTTAATGCGAAAAAAGAACAAGAAATGAATTTCAAATTAAAGACGCAGCCAAAAACTGAATGCTGAAACTGAATATGTAGGTATATACCGAGAACATGTCGAATACTTTCTTACAGGGTAGTTAAGGTTGATGGCAATGTGGCATTTTGGCTTGGCATAGATACTTAGCCCATAGAGAGCCGTATGCACAGGACCGGTGTTAGAAATCTCCATTCCTTTATGAATTTCAGATTTGCCTCAATTTAAATATGTTTAATATGACAGACTTACCTTACTTTACTCTTCGCTGGCGAGCTAAGTCATTGAATATTGAATGCAACTTTAGTAGTAAGACAGCAGATGAACGACCAACAAGACTTGTATATATTCATTAAAAACTTCAAATAGCATAAACTTAATCCCTTATCATTTATTTAACCACTAAGTTACTCAGTTTCCTTAAAAGGTTTAGTTTGATTTTAAAAGGCGATAATCTGGCTTGGAATCTGCAATTAGCTCGATTTTAGTATAAGAAAACTGGCTAAATTGCTTTTATATGAAATATGTGATTACTATAAAGAATAATTTGATCATCAAAACTTTTTCTTTAGCAATATCTCAGAGGCTTTTTATGTGATGTTTAAATTGTATTGCTACGACAGAGTCAACGGATGAAGCGACCAGACGATATGTTCGCCGTGATGCAGAGCTGATGTTCCATACTAGCCTCAATGAGCAAATCAGCTTAATGACGAAGGCGACCAATGAGGTGTCAGCAACTACACCACCAAGTTCTCGGAACTTCAAGCTAATTCCAAAAAGGTGGATAACGTTAGGCACAAATAAATTAAAACAACTTAAGCGTCGCGGAAGCAGTTCCACTCTTTTACTTTCTAACTATAAAATACAGTTCAATAAATTATAATAGTTGGTTCTGAAACCATTTCTCAAAGAAGTTTCACCATTAAAACGATGTTAAGAAAAGCTAAATACACGTAGATTCTTTTTTGTTACGAGACCCGACATTTCTGTAGATTCGTGTGAAATAAACTTGAAAGTGATAAGCCCGGCCATGTATTCTCTCTGTTGGTGGGTCAACGACAAAATGCAAAGGCAACCGCGACCTCACACACACACACACACACAGCACACTAACAAACATGCACACACATATTTAACATACATAGAAACCAGAAGGTTTACGTGCTAACAATGATAATGACTTTGGCAGGCAAAAAGGATGGCATAGCTAGAGATTTGTTGACAGACTCTCTCGCTCTCTGTTTCTGTTTCATACTCTATCTTACTCCCTCTCTAGGATACCTTCTATATGTTTCTTTTAGTTAGTGATTCGTTCCCATTTCCACTCCCAGTCGCTTTAACATTGAATAGAAAGTGCATCTAAAACGCTTGCACGCCAGAGCGCCATTATCAAAAGCTTTCCTACAAGACTCGTAAATCTTCACTTGCATCACGAGTGCAAAGCTATAATAGATATTTATGTATGTATGTAAGAGGGGTATGGGGCTAAATAAATTGAGAGAGAGAGAGGAAGAGAGAGATAGAGGGGTGAGCATTCGTAGATGACCATAAATTTTGATAAATTGTTGCAAAAATACTCTACAAACACACACACACACAGCTTTAACTTGAAGTGCTTAATACCGAAAGCGAACCGGTAAACCAAAGCTAAAACAAATTGTGGCAAACACACACATATACATAAACAGAATAAAAGAAAAAAAGGTGGGTGGTAGAATAGAGTAGAAACGAACTCGGGAAAACTACATGAACAATTTGGCATGCAATGTTAGAGAAAAAGAAAATGTTCCAACAAAAACAAGAACAACATGCCGCAAACTAACGACAGAGTCTGCTGTTTTTATTTAGCCTGCTTGTTGCATTTTTTTCTCCATTTTGTTTTTTTTTTTACATTTTTCGGCTACAGGAAACCTTAAAAACGAGCAACGCTTCAAATTTATGGGCTGCGGAAGTGGCGACTTTTAGTTTTTTGCCAGGTGTCAGACATGCGAATGCAGAACGAGAAAGCCAACATAGAGAGAAAGATAGAGAGTGAGAGTGGCAGTGATAGAGTAAGAGTGGGGAAAGAGAATTTTTGAATCTAGTCCGTTTAAATATAATCCAAACTGTTTTTTGGTTTTGGTTTTAAAAGTCACTTAAACTCGCAGTCTCTCACTATCTGGCACTCTCTCTCACTCTGTGTATCTCTGAAAACCAGTTGCCATTTTTCGCTTTTCGCCGGGCTTTGCCTTTCATCTCGCAATCTCATGCATTTCAATCAAATGAAGTCGCATAAAATAATGAAATGGAAATTCTAACGAGAAAGCCATAGATAGAAGAGAAAAAGAGAGTGCTAATCGGATTGGCTTATTAGGTGGCTTTATTAGACAGCAATGACGATGCAATGAACACCGACGATTCCAACAGGTTACAGTGGTGAAAGAGGCGGGGGGTAACAATATTGCAAAGTGCAAGAGTCAACTCGCTAATGAACAGCAGCACGGTGTCAATTAAATAAGCAATGTAGGGTAGATTGTGGTGTTACGAGAATCAGTGCACTTATTAGCTAATATATTAATTAATTTTCCACAAGACGAAGCAGCAGCTCAAATAACCATTCAATAACTTGCCTCAATTAGTGAATCAGTGTCACAAAATTTTATAAACCCCAGCAAATTCTTTAACTTCGCTGTAATGTAACAGTTACACTCTTTAATCTCTGACAAACAGTAGAGTTAATTCCATGGCATGCCAATGTGGGATCGATAACATTGTGTATTCAGATCTAGCACACTATAAGCCCCAGAAAAGCGTATTGAGAATAAAAAATTTTGAAACGATTTAACTATGATTTCGATTTTTTTTTTTATTCTAACTTGATGATAACACTGTGTGGCTCACTTTTTCGCGGATTTTAAAGGCATTAATTTAAAGTTCTGGTTAGAGAAAATATCACCCCAACAAACTTCCTTTTGTTCCTTAAACCAAAAGCTAACATGAGTTATGAGGATACAGATCGATACTCCTAATGCTGGGGTATCCGAAAAGGTGTTCTGCGGATATATGGCATGGAAAACTGATTTTTTTTCAGTTTTCAGCTGCTGCCGCACGGAAAAGGAATATGAATCCAAGGATTCCTTTCATCAAGGAAATATTGTCTGTAACAAGTGCATCCATATAGTCCTGTGAGGGGCATTTTAATTCTTGAATTGAACGGTCAAGCAAATTTTTTATATTTATCAAATGACGAAACGACGAGTATCTGACTATTGGGCATTGAAATTCAACGGGCATTACAAATTTTAAATTAAACGGATGATGCTCAAGATGCAACAGAAATGTCTATTGCACTTTTTATATCTCAGCTCTTTGCAAGACTGTCAGGATATCATTTGGTCAAAGGACGAAAAACATCAACAAATTTCAATTTTCTGTATTACATCGGTGCATCTTGCACACTTCACGATATCCGAACCAACACTTCTATCAAAGAAAGCCAAAATTGAAAATTCAAGCATTCATCTTCAACATGTAACTAAACACTGGCAAAGATATTGATACCGCAGTGGATCTATTTAAAATGCGGCAGTTCCAAATACTAATAGCCATACCGCAAGCCCAAAATTTGCTACTTCGTGCGATCTTAATGTAGAATTCAGAGGTTTGATGAAAAGATTGCTACGTCGTCGCAGGCAGCATGGCTAAAAACTTGTACGGCGCCACTTTGACCTTGGACTAGTTCCTTGAAACTTGAAACTTTGGACTATACACTAGATTCTGGGTATTCTTATAGATGGCCACGAGATCTTTAAGATCGGAAAAAAATACACCAATCTTGGCCGACCATTTGGAATATCGTTTTAAGCCTTTCCAGTTGCATTTAAGAAAACTCTTTGCATTAGCAAAATAAAACTTTTTTAGCCTATTGCATACTTTCGCAAAATTTCTTCCATTTCAGAGTCCCAGATCCGCAAATGTCTTTTAAATACTTACTATATGTTTCAAATATATTTAGAAGTGACTTTGGCAAACGAATGAATACCAAGCGTATCAGTTTGTCTTTTCGTAATATTTCTGCTTACTCCTCTAAGCTTTAAAGTCTTGTAACCAACATAAATGCAGCCCCATGTGGCAAGAGGGAGTGAGTATGAAAACAGGTGTTTTGTTGGGTTTCTTTTCGCCCCCAGCGACGGATTCACTGTGTGCGGTCAATTGTAGTTAGTTTTCTCTCATGGCACCTGTGATTGTGTGCAGCAGCAGCTTTGCAATTGCTCGCCCCATTGGGGCTTCATCTTGGTGGCAATACATTTTCAATAGAATTCCTAAATGTTGCTTCATTCACTTACTTATACACTTCAATTGTTGGTGACATTAAAGACCATTAAAAAAATCATGAAGCTTAGGGTTTTAGTTGCAATTAAATAAAATGATATATCCATTAACGAGATTCAGACACGCCCAGCTTATTAAGGCTTGTCGTGACGAAAATTGTAATATACATTAGTTGCAATATATCGTTCAACAATATGTTTCTCTAAAACTAGGCACGTTCGTTTTTCATATCATTAAAAAAGTGTGCTGCCACACATGTCCGCAGGATATTTCTTTTTGTCGATGTGCGTCCTGCTCATATCCTCATGCCTTTGTCCAGGTAATTGCTCTAGCATATACACCTACAAATATAACACATTGAGAATTCGCCCTACTCTCAGAACCCCCTGGCCAGGGTGAACCACCATCAACACTCTGGCATAGCACGCCCCACCCACAACAACAAACCAGCCCCGCGGGTTTTTTGGGTTCCGAAACAGGAAATTGGCAGAAATTCCATTTTGATGGCGAACCATTTGAATTTTGCATGCGTAATGATTGCATTTTCCAACAACAACGGCATCGCAGGACGCCTCTTTTATTATGCGGAATATTTATTGTGAGAGCTTTGAATGGGTCATAAGACCAGGCCCATGCCCATGTCCATATCCATCGTTCATTGAATTGGCATAAAAATATTCAGAGCATTAATTCTATAGTTTAGGCAAACACTTCCTTTTCAGAGCAGAGCGATTTGTATTTGGCATTTACACCGGTTAGACAGCCGAATGTGCGGAAGCTATAGATCGGCTGGCCGCACACAGTATCCTTGGCATAGTTGCAGGTCACTTTGAAATAGGTCACATCCTTGATCACATAGCGGACAGCCGCACAACCCACATGAGAATTACTCTCAAGTGCCATGACCGCAAAGTGTCGGTAGTATCTGTAGGAGGTAAAAGAAGGGGGATTGTATGTATAACAGTCAGCTTGATTCCATTTCACCCATTCCGACTCACTGTTGCTTCTTCTTGTCGCATGGATAGAGCTCAACATCCGTTTCGGTCATGTTGTTATGCTCACTCCACCAATTGCGCACACCAATGCTAAGGAGCTCCGGATACAGCCTCTCGAGCAGCCTTTCCTGCACCAGTCGCGTCATGTTGAACACAATGATATTCTGGCCAGAGTGGGTATAGTTGTGCGTGTTGCGGCAATCGTCGTGCTTCGCCTGACACATGCGCACGTTATAGCTGGCCACAGTGGCCAGTTCTTCGCTCCAGTGCATCACAACCATGCGTGCGGCTCGCGGTAATGAAACGTTTTTGCCACTTGCCAAGCTATGTCGCCACTCATTGTGATATTGAAGTATCTTATCCACATGTCCGGTGAGATTGACAAATTGTGGCTCATACAAACAACTTCCATGATAGTTCTATCAAAACCAAAAAAAAAAAAAAAAAAACAAAAATCGTTGATCTAATTAACCAATCCTTAAATGAGAGACATTGCATACACACAGTAAAAGACTTTTCACAAGCCACATGTCGTTTGCCTCGTGGGCACAATGAGGGCACGCAATAGGGATTATTTTCACCTGGCCTCAATAATACATTTTCCGTCAACCACTTATTTGTAGCCAAAAATCCAATAGGCACAACCTGCTGAGAAGTTGCCAAAACTACGCTGAGCACTAAGACACTAGCAAAATAGAGTAAAACCTTCATCTTATTGACTAGTTAATGAACTGACTTCCAAATACTGCAAGCACTTTCGATTTATAGGGAAACTCTAAAACGGAGCAGATATCATAAAGCAACGACTTTTTTATACCTTGTAGATTGGTTAATTGATTAATATTAGCAAGAAGTGTCTATTATAAAGAGGGTTTATTTGTGAAATCAGACATCTAACTTGAATATACCCATTATTTCGACGGATTACAGGGCAATACATGTTAAAAACTTTGTTGCAGTGATTGATTGATAGAAAGAGCAGCTGACAGTTGGTTTTGTTATTTGCTCATTGGTAGAGAGATTAACTTTAAATACTTATATATTTAGTTAGTTCAATTGGCTTTCGTCGAAATTTAATTGAATTCCTAAGGTAAGCCACTAGGCTTCGAGTATTTGTAATTGTTGAGGAAATATTTTACTGATTGATTTGATTCAATTTGTGTTGATGATGATTCAATTGGCCAAGCAATTAAGAGGCTTAACAGACAATATTATTAAACAATCTTTGAATTGCTCTTGACGCATATGAATGTGTCTATTCATATATGTATGTATGTATGTATGAACGTAAGTATGTTTTGTGGGGTAATTACTTAGATAGCCAACACAGATGTTAGCCCTGCCAAATTGCAATCTCTGATTATTATTGGCATGACATCAGCTTTTGCCGGCTTTTGCATACAACTTGTCACGCAACTCACATACACACATACACACATTATAAAAAAAACTGTACAAATAGAGAAGTAAAGAAATGCTGTCATCATCATTGTAAATGTCGCGTTTTACGCTTGAGTGCCTTAGCCAGGACTCATCATGTTCGGTCCTTAGCCTTGAATCTCAATTTCAGTCTCGTTCGCGGACTGTCGCATACGTATTAGGGCAACATTAACTGGCACTTTATAAAGGCAAAAGACCAGCCAGGACAATCCGCTTTTGCTCTCCCACACAAACACACACAGAGAGACAGAGAGAGATGGATGGACTTATAACTCAATATGGCGCACAATTGATTAAAGGCAAGTCTTTCAGCTAAGACTGGTTTCCTGAGCCTGGTTAATTGTCTCGTACTGCCAACTGATGCTCTCAGAGATGCTTAGCTGGCTTTGATTTGGGTAATTGGCTTTAGATGAGCCAACTTAATTAGTCCCAGTTACGTGAGACACTCTACACCTTTCTCCATCTCCGGCCTTCCGTCTTCTCCATTCACTCTCTGCGAATGTGGTCATCTTAAATTCTCTCAATGGAGTTATATATTTCTGTTTTTTTAGTAAATATGATGTACTCGCCGCTGTTTATTCGGCTCTAAGATAAATGGGAAAATTATGCATAATTATTCATATAGGGGAAAATATAGAGGCGCGCGTGCAGATGTCAAGTGGGTAACTCTGGACGTCTGTCTTGTTTAGTAGGTTGTAAATTTTAATGCAAAAATCTTACAGAAAAAAATGAAAAACCAAACCAGAAGCAAAAGGCACAACACATTTTTCTTTAATTTTTTTTTTTTTTTTTGTGTGTGATTTATTGCTTGGGGCGCTAAAGCAACATGGGCCAGGGCCAGCCTCTGGACATTGGGTTCTGCCCCTCCGGAAGAGAGCTACTACTGACTGCAGAGGAGCCACGCGTGCACCTGTTGCCTGTTCAGGGCCCTGCCCTCCCCTCACATAGTTCACTACCGGCCATCCATTCCGGCCACAAAGTCAGTTTGTTTTTCTCAAAATTTATGGCCTAAGACATGGACCGACCTCCTTCTAAAATAGAATTCTTTCGTTTTGGTTTTTATTCCATTTTCGTTTTTTTTTTTTTTTTTTCTTTTTTGCCCGTTTCTTGGGTATAATTTATATATTTAATATTGAGACAACTTGCTTTTCATTTCGTTTTGTATATAATGTGATTCAATGTGCAAGTGGAGTGCTCTATTGTTATGGGCGTTCAATTATGTAAACGTTTTGCATTTAAAATGTCATTATCTGGGCAAAGGATGTACCCCAGCTGGACCAATTGGTCACCACAAGAAGGCAAAGCAAAACAAATCCTAACCGACCCTACCAACGATCTATGACCCACTTAGTTATGCATTGTTGCACGTATTGTATCCTTTTGATATCAGGAGTAATGCATCTGCGCATTTCCTTGAAATTGCTGCTGTCAGAATTTTGCAATTGAATAATCATACTGAATGGAGTAATGGAAGGCACACATACACACAAACACACACCCAATTGTGTGGTGGCTGGTATAATTTATTGCTTAGCCAGAACTCTTGGCCATAACTCAAATCTCCTTGACTCAAATATTTGCTAATGAAATTGAGGCAAACACTCTCTTTAAGGGTCCCTTGTCAAAGGCTTGTCCAATCAATATGCGCATAAAGTTCAATATTTTACGCAATTCACCGAATCGTGTTACAATAAGCCTTAATTTTATGCAAATCTTGTCAACCCAAGCCAAGAAAGTAAACCAAACCAAACCAAAAGAAAAGGAAACCTCTCCACCTCCATTGACCTACAAGTCATCAGCTTATTTCGCGCAATCCTCCCGCCCAAGACTTGTTCATTTTCTTCTCTGTCGTTTCTTGGTCTTATTTTTCGCTTTTCGGCAGCAAAAGTTTTTAAGCGCCAATGTGGAAAAGTTGTCCGTGTCTTGCATGGCAAAAAAACAGGGAAATGTGTCAACGGTGTAGCAAACTCAATTCAATGTGACTTGCCCAGTTTTCAGATCCAGTTTCAGTTTCAGTTCCCACTGCCAGAGCCAGAGCCACTGCTAGAGTCAGTTCTAGGGGTAAAGTCGTAAACATAAAAAATTTCGACGCATTGCGCGTAGTCCCTTATCGCCCCTTAACAACTTTAAGCCACTTTCTCAGTGGCTCGACTGCAATGCAATTTAAGTTAATTAAGTAGTTAAATTTTTGATCTAACACACAAATCACACACACACACACACACACAGATAGAAACAACAAAACTCGAAGGCAAACAGCAGCGGCAACGTGTTGAAGGTCATAAAATCTTTTGTGGGACACAACTTTTTTAATTTCCATCGCATCGCAATCATAAAATGTGAGGAAAATGGATAGCAAAAATGATAATTAAATGTATTTAAGTTGATGCTGAATATAAAATAGGGCAATGCCAAGAGATTTACAGTCTGTATGCATAAATTTTCCAAGATTTATTGACCATTACGGTATTGTAATGATAATATGATTAGTTAGGAGCGATAAGAATATGATATTCTAGTTTATAGTTATAAGAAATCTCAATTCTTATTAAGAATAACAGCCAACGTGCAATATTTGCACACATCTTATAAGAGTTGAAGATAAATAATTGAGTAGATTTCAAAATATTTAAGTTCTTAGCAGTCAATTGAAAATTATACCCAAATTCAGACGAAAAAAAATATACAAATCTCGATCCACCGCATTTTTCTACTGTTTAAATTGCAAAAGACTTTTCTGCTTACACATATCACAGGCCGACAAGATCTTTGGCGACGTCTATTAGATGGTGTTCCTAACTATTTCGGTAACGTCGATTTTGAATGTGAAGTGGGTTCTTTTAAAAGAAATGAACCTTGTAGCTAACAAAACGCATTAATAAACGCATTATTAATAAACGCTTAACGCAAGATCCAAAAATTCTTTTATAATTAAATAAAATAATTCTATGACTCCATATTGCATACTTTTGGGTGCAAATTTTACACATTTTTAGAATCCTACACAAAGTGTTGGATATTATGTATTAAGGCAAAGAAGTAGATCTTTAATATTTTGTAAGTTGCCTTTAAAATATTTCATTAAGATAAATAATAGTTTAACAGCTTAAAATAATAAAGTCTAATTATAATATTATGTTTGTAACGTCCAATAAAATGTTGCATATACAGTTACTTTCAGATATCAAACACATTTTTGGAAAACTTAACGTGATGGGTTAAAACAAAGTCAATGGTCGTAATCAGGGGGACGTTATACTTGAATGTCCCGTAAGTAATTTCAAAAAAGGTGTAAAATCTAAATACAACAATACTTAAGTCTATGTGAGAATTTTAGCTCTCAGTTTATTCAGACAAATTCATATTGTAAAAAAGCTAAAGTTAAAGCATCCTGGTATCCTTTTTTTCTATGTGTGTGAATGTGTTTGTGTATTTGTCTCTTTGCTTTAACCAACATCCAAATCATAAAACTCGCCCTTTTGCCTCTAGTGTATAATTATGCAAACATTTTATTATGTGATTTTTTGTTTCTATTATTATTTTTTTACATAGTTTTTTAATATTATTTTTTTACGCTCTTGCATATAATTTAAAAAATTTATTTTTTTTGTTAAACGCCGCGAAATATGCAAAAATTGTTTGCATGTTACTATGTGTATGTGTGTATTTTTTCCTTTTTTTGTTTGTCGCAGCTTGTGTACGTGCACTCGCTTTGGTGTGTGTGTGTTTGCTTGGTGGTGTGTCCATTGTGTTCACACATAAATTTTAGGCAAACACTTTCACAGATTCGCATATGCAGCTCTGCATGTATGTATGTGTGTGTGCGTATGGATGTAGCTGCTGGTTTTATTTAGGTGAAGGCCATGTGCAGCCAAAAGCGGCAACAAAACAGAGCAGGAAAAAAACACTCACACATACACCAGCACAACAACAACAACAACGAGCAAATGCACACACATAGCGCAAATCTCAGAATTAAATGCAATTTAGTGCAGCAAAGTGGCAACACACACACACACGCAGTGTGGCAACAATCTAACAGAATCAACAATAGCATAAGGTTACATGCTTGCCGCAACAACAAATAGGCAAGCCAAGCAACAGCAGCAACATCAAGCAAAAATTTCAAAAACAAACAAAAAAAAAAATTCCAAAAGAGAAACTTTTCCACTTTTCGGTATCGAACTCAAGTGTAGTTTTGGTTATATGCTTCTTTTTGTTGTTGTTGTTGCCTGCCATCAAAATTATGCAATTCATTTTTAGCATAACATGTCAATTTGTATTGGATCTACGGTACCTAATGCCAAAGCAATGCCAACAAATGTGAATAGCTTCAGTTTTGGGTTACAGCAAAATTTCAAGCATCAAACCCCCAATATCCACTCGAACCTCTCTTTTCCCTTCCCCACCCAAAAATCCATGCTCACTATGGAGAGGAGTAAACAAAATGCCCCAGCTTAGACGCAGCTTACGAATGCCATTAGGCCCAGGAGTAGCAGCAGTCGCCGTAGACATGGTCTCAATTCCACATCCGAAGAGGGGTCAATCTAAGAGAGAGGAACAACAAAGTTTTACGAATTTTTAAGTCCGATTTTATGCCTAGATCTATCACTGCATGAGCTTGTGTCTATACCTATTTTGGGTATTTGGTCAGTTTTGTATTTTGTCTGTTTTTCATTTGTATGGTTCGGATGCAGATAATAAACCAAGGGGAGAGAAAAAGGTCGATATTTCTAGTTATATCTCTTCTCTCGGTTTATTAACTCCATATTTCTAGTTACTCAAAATTGTTTTATTTATTTATATAAAATTATTTGTTAGACCTCCATTTGAGGTGACCGATCTTCAAAAACTTTCCTTTCAGCTCGTCTCTGGATGTTTTCTTTAAGTCTGGGATGGATCTTACCTTCACAACTGTGTCTACGCCTATGGCAGAAGTAGCAACTAAAATCGAAAGGCATAACATAAAAAAAGCAAAAATAAAAAAAATGTGAAGAAATCAAAGAAAAAAAAGGGGCAACCCAATGCCAAATGCCAGAATACCGATGCCAAGGCTTAGGCGATAAGACCTAAACAATTGATGTTGGCAAATGTGTTGCAAGCTTAAGATTTTCTATAACAATGTTGATTTTCGTTTTTTTCCATTTTTTTTTTTTTTTTGTTATTCGTTTTTCATTTTTCTCTAAAGACATGAATTCGATTTTGTTTCACATTTGTATGTTAAGTAAAAGGACAAAGGCAATATGTCAAATCGAAGTTTAGTGTGAGAGAATTTTCAACACACATACATATGTATATTTACATGACCCTAAGTAAAACTCTTGTAGAGTAAACAAATTGGAGTTAAAAGGAAAATGAAGTTTGATTATGTATTCGATAATATTATATTTGCTGGTGCCCTAACTCTCTATTGCTCTGTCTCTCTCTATCTCTCTCTCTCTCTCTCTCTTTGAGACTTTTTAGTATTCATGTATTTGCTTAGTGTGTAATCCTTTGGCATACATCACACAGTTCTAGGAAAATGGAATGGAAAATCTTAGCTAGGCTATCAACTTGCTTACTCACAATCAAAGCAATAAAGAACAACAAATTGAAAATGCAAATCTTTGCCAAAGCACCAAAGTGCAAAGCAAACAACAACAACAACAGCAACAGGAATAAGAAGAACAACGAACCACGAAGACGACCCCAGCCAGAGAAGGAGAATGAGACTGAGATGGAGAGGGTGACAGAGACAGAGACGAAGAAGAAAGTTGAAAAAGGGTAGAAATGGTGAGAGCAACTGTCGGAAAACTGTATAAATTGTAGCATACTTACGGGCTGTAATAATTGCAAAGCAGTTGTAAGCGCCTAGGCAAAAACTTTCCCCTTTTAAAACATCCTAGCATGAGTTTTTGTTGTTACTCTTCAGTATATATCCTCTACTTAATTTACCTTTCTGACGAGGATAATGATAATGATGTAGATGCTGCTGTCGGCGATGCTGATGATGATAGAGCAATGTAAATTTATTCGTCTTTCTTGAAGCTAATTGGCTAAATAAGATGACTTAACAACGCGTGGATTGTGAATACTTGAAGAATTACGCATACTTATAATATGGCCAAGGACAACCAGCCAACCACCAGCAGTAACAGTAGCAGTAAAATAATTGCAAATTTATTGCGTCATGTGGCCTGTTTTCCCACTTTCTTAGACTTACTTGCTTAAGACCCTCAAACTTTCTTTGCCAGCCACTCCTCTTTCTCGTTTTTCTCTTTATGCTTTTTTTCTTTTTCTCTTTCGCCAGCTTAACGTTTTCACTTTGACTTTGTCTTTACAATGTCCAAGCATTTGTGCCGGAACAATTTTTATTGCTTTTGTTAGCTTGCTTTGCTTTGCTTTCAACTTGAATGCCGCTTAATCTTTGGCGTTTACCAAAAAATTGTGCCCCAAGGAACGTTAGAAAATGAATTGCATTATGATTGCCATTTAAAATACGCGCACAAAGCCAGAACCAGAATTACACCCACAAAGTTAGGTATATACCCTGTAAGTAATGGCTTAAAGGGTATGCTAAAACTGTTGAAAAGGAGTCACAAAGACTATACTTTATTTCAAAAGGAAAATAAACTTGTATTATACGGATCATTTTAAGCTATGTACATATATACTTTATGTCAGTTGGTGCCAATAGTCTTCAACTAGAATTCCCATATGAACCCTTTAAGGCTTGTAGTCATAGGGCGTAGAATTGGGATGCAGTTTTAGTCACAATGAAATTAAACTAAGCTAAATTTTAAGTTACCTTATCTACTTATTAAAGGGTATTACAAAAAGACTAAGCTCGAATATTTGTAGGCTCTCATTTTGTGTTTTCCAGTGAAAATATAAACATTTTTACCTGCAACATAAGCAGACCCAAACCAAAATGAAACTGTTGGGTGTTCTTGAATCTGATTTCAATTAATGCAACAAAAAGAATTAAAAAAATAATCTTTGTGGTTTTTTGAAGTTAAAATAACTAATGTTGTAATAGTTGACGCAAACCTTATTAGCAACTGAATTTGATCAATCAGTGGGGGTCTCAGAAATCAAGCAATTTTATGGTGTAACAGAAATATGTTTTGAGAGTATTAAAATTTGTCGACCTTTCCTCAGATACTTGTATGTCATACGCATTATGAATAAAATAAAACATTGTCAAACTAAACTTTGATTATACAAATTTTGAAGTTAAATTTAAAAATTTGTATTCTTATATTTGTTTTAATGTCTTCTAATCCGCTAAAGCGTTTCTATTAAAAAAAAGGAACCAATAGGACACTTCTGTATTGATATTGGCCCGCCATACGATTTTAATTACTTTTACTTTTACTTTTTAATAACAATCGAAAGAATTTTCATTGAGAAAGCAATGTAAAAGCTTAGATAAAATGTTCAAAGAATATAATCTAAAATTGTTCTCAACACGGCCAAATCCATTTCAAAAATCCCCTAACACGGCCGGTAGTATAGCGTAAGTACCCATTGATTTAAAATTTCATTAAATTTTTATACCCTTGCAGAGGGTATTATAAAATTGGTCAGATGTTTGCAGACGTTTGCTACCCCATAAAGTATAACCCGGGTGCGATAAAGTACATATGTAAAATTTTTAGGATCGGATCGCTCTATCATATTTGTAATTGTAGAAGAAAAATAGTTGAAGAAATTGGAGCATCCCTATGAAATTTGCTTATATGATAGTTTTTTATATAAAACATCAGATCCCGAAATTTTAATTAGATCGGATTCGGATTTCGGTTCTACTCAAACAATTTTTAGAATTTAAAATTCTATTGAAATTTAGCAAGAATCGATTTCGAAATCCAGAATGTTTTTAGAGGGAAAATTAAGATTTTGGCCCACACCCTGTATTTAATGCAATCTCTTTTGTGTTGTTTTTTCATCACATACATACAAGAGCAGTGTATCGGATGTGGTCGATGAGGGGAGAGGGGTAAAGAGAGTAGCATGTGGGCCGGCCTCACATTGTTGACTGTTATTAGCTGCCATTGTTGTTGAGTTGCTGTTGTCGTTTGTTGCTAAAGTTGCTGTTGCTGCAATTCTTGCTTGGTTGTTTTTGTCGTTGCTGTAACTATGTTGCTATGTTATCGTTAGCCGGGCCGTGTTGTTTATAATGTAGCCAGGCTGGTTACAGGCCTGTCCCGCCATGCTATTAGTTATTTTATAGCCTCACGATGCTATCAGCTTGGCCACGTGAACCAAGTGTTCTGATTTTGTTCCCCTAGGCTCTTGGTGCTGGTTACTGTTGGTACATTTAGTGATGGGTTGCTACCACGTCGAGTAAATTCAATGCATAATTTTGCACTCAATTATAATGGAGACGCCTCTGCTGCGTGGATAATGAAGTGCTCTCATATTCGTAACTCTGGCGTCTCAAGTGCCATTCTGCTTGCATTAAATGAAGAAATTGCGGCACCAACACACACACACGCAACGTCACTGAAGACTTGCACAAATTATCATTAATTACGTGTAATCAATCCATCAATCTATAGCAGCTAAAATTTCTGCCTTTCTCTCTATTAAGCATATATCTCGCACTCTCTATCTATCTTTCTGTATTAGTATGGGTATCTTTGGTGTAAGACTTTGGGTCAAGTGTGGGTGGATGGGGCTTTAGGGATTTGGGTTAAGTTAAGTTCGTTGGATTCGGTGGAGGGATATTAAAAAACATTTCAAGCGTTTTATTGCGCCACCCAGCAATGAACTCAACTTTTTCAGAGAGATGATGTTGAAGTTGGTGGAACTTCAAAGCAGCAGGCAGCCGGCACCCGACAACTTTGCCACAGCTCGTAACTCCTGCAACCTGCACACGCGGATGATTGAAACTTTTTCGATTTCATACTCATAATTTTTCGCAACGAATCGCTCGCCGCTGCAAGATAGAGATACAATGAGAACCGAGAACTGAAGGTGGTAAATGTAACGGACATAACTTTGTGCGAAATTAGCATAATTATTGTGCCATAAAGTGGAAATTTGCCAATGGCAAAAACTACTGTAAAATGCAGCTACAATATATGCAAATGAAAGTCAGGACAATGCAAAACGCTACAGACAGGATAACGAAGAAGTACGTGTAACTACACACAGACACTCACACATCTAAAAGAGGGAGAGAAAACGAAAAAGGGGATATGTATATATATACATATATATTTGTATACATTTTTCACATTTCATTCATCGTCATCATCATCTTCATTAGGTGGCCATCAACAAGATTTGCAATTCTGTGTGTCTGTGTGTGCTTTCAACACTGACTTTAGTCCATTGCTCAATGTTGTTAGGGGGCTCGCAAAAGCCCTCAAAGTAATTTTATTACCCTTGCAGCAAGCTAAAAACTTTAGCTGACATATTATACTTGCAACCACAAAAGCCACAAAAACTGCTAAGCAGGCGGCAAGACTTTTGAATTGCTTCTAACCCAAAACCCTGCCACATAAGTCTCTTTGTCTCTCTTTCTCTCTCACTTTATCCGACTCTGTCAGTCTCTCACCCATTCTTTTAGTTTACTTCAGTTCACTTCACTTCAATGCTACTTGAATGTTTCGTTACAACAACAATATGAGCACGAGGATGAGAACAAAAAACTATGCTGGCCAACATTTCTTTTAACCCAAATTGTCAGTCTTGTTGCGGCATCAGGCCGATCTCTTCTAAGTACATAAGCCTGGCCAACAGCAGCTGTGTTCTTTGTGTATGTATGTATGTATATCCGTGTGTCTGTGTGTGATTGTGCCCATAGATTTTAGCGCATCTGCCCACCCTTTTTATGGGCATTAGAGAACATGGACATGAAGTGTAGTAGTCGTAGTCTCGTACTCGTAGTCTCAGTCGCAATCGCACTTGCAGTCGTAGTAATAGTACATACAAGTGTCTGCGGCCAGCCAGGACACTTTTATTGCTCAGCATGCGACCAAAAAATAGTTTGCGGTGGATTTTGTGTGAGATTTTCTCCCAGATACGGGAATATTTTATGGAGCACCACAAAATACACACACAGACACCAACTCTCAAACATATCCAACTCCAATTCCAGGCTCCAGGCTCCAGGCCTTAGCTCGTTTTGCGTACAACCCCAAACAACTTAGCAGTGACAGAAAGGACATACCCACCGACCCACCGACCGACGGACCATGTGCTGAATTGTTAAGCATGTGGAATGTGAAATGACGCCGATACGAAGAAGATTGTGCCGCCACTCACATAAATGTCACTCACAGCTTGACCTTCAGCTTGTCCACTCGGTGACAGAGTGGGCGTGGGTGGCATAGTAGCTAAGTAAATCCATCAGCAAAACATAAGAAAGACTTTCACAATATATGTATGATAGATAAGCGCTAGGAAATGACATTATTTTTTATTGCACGGCACCAGACATTTAATCTAATCTGATCTGTGTAGTGCCCCTCAATTAAGCTTTCCATATCAAGGTCAAATTTCATGATTTATTTGGACTTATTTTCATTTAGTTTTCTTTTAAAGGGTTCTAGCACAAAGAGAAAAAAATATGTGTAAAAGAGCAAACAATCGCAATCAGCTTTGAGTGTGTTATCAATAAATATTTACCTAACCAAATCAGTGTTGCGAAATTCACTACTATGGAAAAGCTTTCCAATGTGGGTAAGGATTATACTAAATAAACATCGACACTACCATAACCTATGGCAAAATGTATACCAAAAGGCAAACTTTTTACTTTAACCATTTTAAGTTTGAAGTGTTGACAAATGTTTAAGTCGACAATTAAGCTTAATTTTTAGTGCTGTCTAACTGCATTTAGTTGCCATAATAAATTAATTTACCGCTTTTATTCATCGCGAATAGATGCATAATATTAGAAGCAAAGGTTTCGTCGTTAATGTTTCACTTGATTTCTATTTTGTGTTTCTTGAATTTTTTATCAATTGTTAGTTTAGTTTCTAAATCGATTGACAGTTTGGAGAATTAATTGGTAATCAGGAGGATTGTGAAATGCAAGGCAGAAAATGTAGACCATGTCATACGTGAAAACTTTATTTTCTGTAGTGTCTCTTAATGTAGACAACATTATGTGTATACATACATATATGCATGTCTGTATATGTAGGTAGGTGGGTATACTCTGTATCAACAGAACCGAAATCCGAGAACAAGGACACAACCAAATGCAATCCTTAGAGTCTCTGGCGCGTGTTTTAAGCTAAACGACTTGGATTTAAAAATAAATTGAGGTCAACTAAGAGACACAACTGTACATTGTTGTGTGTAGTTATTGTTGTTGCAGTTTCTGCATTTTCATGTTGTTGTGCTTTTAGTGTTTTGTTGTTGCTTTCATTTGGTTTTTTTTATTTTTTGCTTTTTTTCTGCCTGAAATCGTAAAACGAAATTTGGCGCACATAATGGTAATTGCGTGTTTTTTCTACTCTAATTACGAGTTATATGCTTTTCACACACTAACACAATGACTATGGCGCACATCCTCACTCACACACACACACACACACACACACACACGTGAATAGAAGGAATATGCCGAGTGAGTGAGCCACAAGAAATGCCAACCTAAATTTCCGGGCCTCGACTTCGTCGTCGCAGTTGCAGCCGTTGCATAAAAATGAAAATTAAAAAGAATGAAGTAAGTAAGTCGTCTCGCCGACTTGGGTATACCATACACCAGTAAAACAAATATTTCAAATTTGTAATAACTAATGCATTTGCCTATTTTAAGAAATTCTGTTCACATGCTTTTTACAAGCATATTTCAGTATCTCGCGCACTTATGCATATAAGCACCCTAGCGCCCCCACCCGCCAACGGCCATCTCTGGCCTTATGCAAAAACGTTTATATGCATAACTCAGCTATTTTTTGTCCGATTTTGATCAAATTTGGTATTTTGCTGGGTATTAGTATCAAATTTAAGTGTGCCAAATTTGATTGCACAAGGTAAAAAATTACGCGAGATATTCGAGTTTTTCAAATTTCGGGGGCGGAAAGGGGCGTGGCAAAATCTTTATACATGCAACATGAGCGCATTTACTAAGCAAATATACATACCAAATATGGTGTATCTAGCTACAATAGTTTTTGAGATAAACGTTTTTTTTGAATTGCGGGGGCGGAAAGGGGCGTGGCAAAAATTTGAAATAAACTTGATCACTCTACATACTACATGAGCCTACATACCAAATTTGGTGGCTCTATCTCTTATAGTCTCCGAGATCTACGCGTTCATACGGACGGACGGACGGACAGACGGACAGACGGACAGACGGACAGACGGACGGACAGACGGACATGGCTAGATCGACTCGGCTGTTGATGCTGATCAAGAATATATATACTTTATGGGGTCGGAAAAGCTTCCTTCTGCCTGTTACATACATTTTGGCGACTTTAATATACCATTTCACCCTATGGGTGTATGGTATAAAAATGCATATAAAGTGTTGCATTTGCACCAAGACCAGAATCTCGCCTCCTTCTTCCTTTTTTCACACTCTTTTCTCTTTCACCTCCTCGTAACTATTTTCTTTATTCTCGTTCTCACTCACTCTTTTTGGTGCTAATTAAAAACAGCACATAGTGCCATTAAAGCCAAAAGTTCACTATGCTTGGGTCTTTTTTCCGGGTCAGGATAAGAGATAGAAAGAGATACGTAGATAGAAACAGGACAGTTGGGAAGAGTTTTCTCGGGGGTGGGTGGGGTGTAAAATGCTGCGTATGCGCCATTTGTACAAAGATTATCTCATTATGTTTGCGGTTTTAGTTGCAGGCGAGTTGCCATTTTTTGGCCATAGGCGTACAACATGGCGTATAATTAATTACGTAATGAGCGCCTGCCAGACGCACTCGAGAGTAGTTGTGTTGTTGTTGCTGCTTCTGCTGCGCTTTATGTTTGTTTGTCCTTTTTTTATGGCATAAAATCTGTCTCTCTCTGTCTCTCTACTAGCAGCACTTCAACGCCTGTGATTTCATTGTTCTTCTTGGGTCGTGCTGCTCCTTTGTCTGCCTTTTGTGTACTCTTGGCTATCTTAAGCACCTTGTTTCTGGCATCATTGTCAGCACAAGAACAAGAGGACACCAACAGCAGCAGCAACAACAAGAATTATCATGAGCCAGCAATTCTATGGTAGTTTTTTTTATTTTCCTTTCTTCTTATTTGTTGTTACAATTTGCTGGTCTTATCACACCGCCATTAAAAATTGTTTGCTTTGCTTTGTGCCCAAACAAACAGAAATTGAGACATACGCACAATTTGCACATTATAAAAAATATACAATCATACATATATATTATCTACATATGCATATATACATACATACATATGTACATATGAACGCCAACACACAGTTTCATGCATTTGTATCTGGTTTATTTTGTTGTTATACCCTTGCAAAGAGAGTATATTAATTTTGGTCAGAAGTGTGCAACGCATAGAAGAAAGCATCTTCGACTATATAAGGTATGTATTTTCTTGATCAGCACGACGAGATCAAATACCCATGTCCGTCCGTCCGTCTGGATAGACGCGAAATCGTCCAAGACCTTTGGAGCTACAGGCTTGAAATTTTGCATTTATATACTGCACACTTTGTATATCTCGGATTCAGCCGGATCGGACCACTATATCATATAGCTCCCATACAAACGGCAAAGAAACAAACTGTGACTTTTCTTAATACTCATACTTCGTTCTTGATTGATTGCTGACTGTGTCAAATTTGATCAAGATCGGGCGACTATATCATATAGTGCCCATAAAAAACGATTGGTCGAAAACAGTGACTTTCGTCAATAACTTCTTTATTGGCCATGGTAAGATTGAAGGCCGTTCTTTCGCAGACATTAGCCTTTAAAAAAAAATATTTGACACTTTTAAGGTTATAAGTAAGGAAAGAGTTACCAAAAAAGTTGCAAGGGTATACAAACTTCGACGCGGTCGAAGTTAGCCCCGGCCCTCTGAATTTTTTTACATTTGTTTAAGCTATTTGCAGTGGCAAAATGATTACAAATGTTTTGCTCAATGGTTTTTTATTTTCTTATTCACGATTGATGCATATGAATAATGTGTGGGTGTAAAGTACACATATAGCACATTTTTATGAATTATATTAGGGTGGATCGACAGCCACTGAAATTGTTTGAGAAAACAAAATATTCAACGGAAAAATTATTAGCTTAAACGTCTGAAAATACTGTTAAGCTGTTTGACAGTCAATGAAATTAACGCGGATAATAATGTGAGGTAAATTGTAAATTCAAATCAAAAACACTTTTGATAATTAAATCATGTCAGAAATTTAAGGGAGATAATCAAAATAAGCATATGTAATGGAAAGTCATCATAATTTGGCCAACTATTGCATAGGCTAGAAGGAAAAAATTGGGAACTATTAAAGAACAGTAGAAAATCTCACAAATGGACCATTCTCAGGTGATAACTTAGTTCCATGCTACCTTCTGGCCACTTTTTTTCGGAAACAGAATTTCGAACGATCTCAATATATGGTGACTGTCTTTGGCATTGGGCATATTATTTTAACTTTAATATTTTATACAATTATTATACAAGTATTTATTTTTATAAATAAGGAAAATATGGAAACAGCATTCCAAGCTGGCTTTCATTGATTTTCAATAATTAAACATCTGTTGAATGAGATTTCTTTAAACAGATATTGTGGTGGGGGAAAATATTATTTCGGGTAAGACAGAAAAAGAAATTGAGCTACTACCACTCTCATCTGAAGAGCTAACAAGCAACTGGAGCTGCCTTACAAAGCACATTGACTATGAGGTATGTACCATGGCTTACTTAGACGTCAATCACATTGACTTATCTATAAATTAACAAGTGTTGGACAATTTGCGTGTGTGATAAGGAGGTAGAAAACCAGACCAGTGTTGATAATTAAATTTTGGGAACTTTGACTTGTCATCCCGGCTGCTGCAATAACTTTTTTCATGGGTACAAACACGCCACAAGAAAGCTACTAAAACACATTGACCCCTATAAATTGAATGATTATTAAACCAGAGGGCCGGGGTTACCTTCGACGCGGTCCCTTGCAACTGTTTTGGTAACTCTCTTCTTACCTATAGCCATCAAAGTGTAAAAACGTTTTATCCAAAAAGTCTAATGTCTGCGAAAGAACGGCCTACAATCTTAGCATAGCAAATAAGGAAGTTATTTATCAAAGTCACTGTTGTCCACCGATCATTCCTATGGGAGCTTTATGATATAGTCACCCGATCTTTATGAAATTGGGCACATTCATTAACAGATATATTAAAATCTAACGAAGTTATTGACAAAACTCACTGTTTTCGACCGATTTTTCCCATGGTCGTTGCACACTTTTGACCAAAATTAATAGACCCTTTTTGCAAGAGTATAAAAATGGAATCAAGCTGTACTTACAACTGCTTATCACAACAATTTAAGGTCATTCTTTTAAGTTGAACAACTTTTTGCTGAACTTTTTATCTTGAAGCCGAATTTTATAAGCCTATTTGTTGTATTTTATATCGATCTAATCGATCGCTAACATTTTACGATTGTTATATTTTGATAAATCAGGGATAATTATCGATAATTAAACAACCTAATCCGAATGACTATTCAGTGCTTAGTAATCAATGTGTACATCCATATGTACGCATTTGAGTTTTACAGGGACCAACTAAATATCACAAGTGCGAAATGTGAGTCATCAATTTTTAATTAATATTGAAACACCCTAATAATTTCACACTTGAAAACACAATCCGAATGTTATCAGCTGCCATATGATTTATACATACATATATTGCCAACTATATATATATGTGGGGATGGTATGGTAACGCTGTAAGGCCAGACCTACTCCCGAAGCAGCTGATCGACGAGGTGGCAAGGAGAGAGAGCAGACGAGGTGGCAAGGGAGAGTGAAAAACGAGGAGTCTAGAGAAAACGACGAACGACGAACGACGTGTGTGTAAATGAGTAAATACATAATTTTGTCAAAACCCATTGTTCCGTTTATAATTACCTAATTTAATAAATAATATACTTAATATAACAACTATTCTAATTCCTGTGGGTACAAATCCCACAAATATGGGGGCTCAACCTAACTTAATCGAAGAAAAATATAACGGCTCAACCTAACTTAATCGAAGAAAAATATAACGGTTCAACCTAACTAAAAAAATATGAAGTCTCAAAAAAAATGATGTGATAAAATAGTAAAGAAGTACTAAAACGACGACTAAGATGGACAAATTGATGTAAAAGTGATTGTATTTAAATAAATTAAGGTCTAAAAGAGTAAATACCAAAGTTTTTTAACGGGTTTAACGCGGTTCCAAGAATTTGTCAAACGTTTAACATTTCGACAAATTGTGAAATAAAATACACACACATATAAGAGTGACGCTACCAATACAGACATAGAAAAGTGAACATGGCAAAGCTCGCAGATTTCGGTGCTATAAAAGAAAAACTACGTACGGAAAAGAGACAGAACATTACACTGCTTCACAAATATGTATTCGAAAGGGATGGAGACAGAAATAACAGAAAACGGTTACGCGAATTTGAAGGTTACGACTACGAAAGAACAGATGAAGAGTATGCAATTAAAATGTCATATATTGCCGATGAACTTTCTGATAATGACTTAGCTGTAATATGTAATATGCTACATTTACACCACAATGAGAGTGACCTGTCAAACTTTATATTTTGTAATTTGAAAAAGGGAAATTTACTGCCTGATGCTGATTTTAATGCCGCGAATGACGAAGTCTCTGACGAAAGCGAAAACGAAGAAGATGATAATAATGGCGTTGACGATAATGATGCACAAGAAGAAAGAAACAAAAACAACCCTTCAGTAGCCAGTGATCCAGTTCAAAACGTTCCGATTCAAAGTGTTCCAAGATTTGCTTTAAATTTTCATGATATCGAAGATTCGGTTAGATCGTTTAATGGTGAAGATACCCTTTCCATAGAAGTATGGATTAATGAATTCGAAGATCTTGCAAAGCTAATGTATTGGAATGATTTACAAATGTTTATATTCGCAAAACGGTCATTAAAAGGATTAGCAAAGCTTTTGTTGCGAGCGAACGAGGTATTTATAACTGGTTGAAATTAAAAAAGGCGCTACTCAATGAATTTAAATCGACGACAAACAGTGCCCAATTGCATAAAATGATGGCTGATCGGAAAATTAAAAAGAACGAGAATTTACAAGAATATTTTTTGCTGATGAAAGAGTTATCCACACGAGGAAATGTCGAAGAGTCAGCATTGATCCAGTATGTTATTGATGGTATTGACGACAGTGGTACGAACAAATCAATGTTGTATGGAGCTAAAAACATAAAAGACTTTAAAGACAAACTGAAATGCTACGAAATAATGCGGGAGAAATCTAAGAGTGAGAATAAGAATGTACTAAGTTTTAATAAACAAATCCAGAAAAGTCATCGCAGTTCTCAGCCAAAGCAAGTTCGTAGTGTAAATAAAGAAATCAAATGTTTCAATTGTGGTCTTAAAGGTCATACAGCCGCTGACTGTGACGATAAAAACAAAGGTAAAAAGTGTTTTGAATGCAACATGTTTGGCCATATTGGCAAAGATTGTCCCAAGAAATCGGAAAAACGCGAAGTGAGTAATACACGAAAAATGAACACATCAACCTCACGTATGTATAAAGAGATAACAATCGACGGTTTAAAGATGAATGCTTTTATTGACACTGGTAGTAAATACAATCTTATGTCCGAAAAGATTTATAAAAGAATAAAACAGTCAAAGCTATGTGAGTGCAACAAATTTTTAATTGGGTTCGGTAATGGCGACGCGGTCAAAGCCATGGGTTCAATCGAAAAACTATTCGTAATTGACGGTCAAGAATTCAAATCGGTATTTCTAGTAATTGATGCACAATTTCTTGATGAAGACTTGCTGTTAGGCGAAGAATTTTTTAAAATTGCGGAAGTAAAAATAAATTCTGACGGGATAAGTGTAAGAAAGAGTGACAGTATCGAGCTTGAAGCAGAAATTTCGGTGTTGATGAAAATAAATGCATCAAATGTTGACGAGATTGATTTAAATATTGAAGCTAATGCAAGCAATTCCGCAAAGAATGAAGTACGCGACCTGATAAAGAACTATAAACCCGTAAACGCAAAGTCGACAAACGTAAAAATGCGAATCGTAGTTAACGATGATACCCCAATCTACTCGCGTCCGCGAAGAATCGGTTATAACGAGCGTTCCGTAGTAGACCAACAAGTCGATGAATGGTTAAAAGAAGGTATAGTCGAGCACTCTGAGTCAGAGTACAGTAGCCCCGTAGTCCTGGTAAAAAAACGAGATGGTTCTCCAAGACTATGTATCGATTATAGAAGGATCAACAAGGTAATATTACGAGACCATTTTCCTTTACCCTTAATCGAAGACCAACTGGATAGATTGGTAAGTGCAAAGATATTCAGCACTATTGACTTAAAAAATGGATTCTTCCATGTTGATGTCGAGGAGGAAAGTCGAAAATATACATCTTTTGTAACGCACAACGGGCAATACCAGTTTCTGAAGGTACCATTTGGACTAGCGAATTCTCCTAGTGTTTTTCAAAGGCACATCAATGCTATATTTCGAGAGCTGACTCGCAAAAATATCGCAATTCCATATGTAGATGACATCATTATTCCAGCTAAAGATGAAGACGAGGCGATATCAAATCTCAAAGAAGTCCTGAAACAGTGTGAAAATTACGGCCTGATGATCAACCTAAAAAAATGCAGTTTTTTAAAGAAAAGAGTTGAGTTTTTAGGGCACGAAATCGAAGACCAAAAGATATGTATTTCGGAAGAGAAAACCAAAGCTGTAACTAAATTTCCCCAGCCCACAAACCAGAAGCAACTTCAAAGTTTCCTAGGATTGGTTGGATACTTCAGAAAATTTATCAAAAATTTTGGATTAATAGCTAAGCCACTAACGAATCTACTTAAACAAAATGCTAAATTCCACTTTAATGATCTTGAAATCGAATCATTCAACAGGTTAAAAATATTGATCACAGAGAGGCCCGTATTAAAAATCTTTAATTTTAACCATGAGACGGAGCTCCACACCGATGCTTCGATTGACGGGTTTGGAGCTGTACTTTTACAAGTCTCACCTGAAGATGGACAACTACACCCAGTATATTATATGAGCAGGATCACAACGGACGCACAAAGAAAGTTTTCAAGCTACGAACTGGAGATACTAGCCGTTATTGAAGCTCTCAACAAATTCCGAGTCTACTTACTTGGCATCCGCTTCAAACTCGTAAGCGACTGCAATGCTTTCACCAAAACCATGGAAAAACGAGACGTTGGCACACGAGTGGCCCGATGGATTCTAATGCTACAAGAATTTGACTTCGAGGTGGAGCATCGAGAAGGAACACGTATTCGGCATGCTGACGCCTTAAGCCGAAATCCAGTAATGTTAATCACCGATGGAAGCGCAATCAGCAAACTAAAGTATCTTCAAGGACAAGACGACGAGATAAAAGCAATTATCGATATTCTATCTGAAAAAGCATCACACAATGATTACTTTATGAAAGCCGGTCTCTTATGTAAGCTGGTGAACGACGTTGAACTAATAGTTGTACCTTTATCATTCCAGCGTGATCTTATCAAAGAAGCGCATGAGAGAGGACACTTTTCTATCAGGAAGACGAAAGACATAATTGCGAAAGAATATTATATACCGAAACTTGAGGCAAAAGTAGAACGACATATTAGATGCTGTATTCCGTGTATTATCTCAAACCGCAAACAAGGGAAAAAGGAGGGACTGTTAAATCCATTGCCTAAGGAAGAAGAACCACTGCAAACATTCCACATTGATTTTTGGGTCCGCTTGAATCTACTGACAAGAGATACAAACACATCCTAGCTGTTATAGATGCATTCACCAAATACTGCTGGTTATATACGACTAAGACGACATCCGCCCAAGAAGTTATATCGAGATTGCAAGCACAAAGTCTCACATTTGGAAACCCAGTCCAGATTATTACAGATAGAGGATCTGCTTTCACATCAGAAGACTTTAAGGAGTATTGCCGTTCAGAGAACATCCTTCATCACGCTGTTACTACCGGACTGCCTAGAGCAAATGGGCAAGTAGAGAGACTTAATGCTATTATTATATCTGTTTTATCCAAGCTTTCTGTTGATGACCCGAGCAAATGGTACAAGTTTGTCGGAAGAGTTCAGCAAACAATAAATTCAACTCATTCTAGAAGCACAAATACTACACCGTTCGAGTTATTAGTTGGAGTTAAAATGCGTACAAAGTTTGATATCCAATTGAAGCAAATGATTGATGAGGAAATGATAGCAATGTTTAGCGAAAAAAGAGATGACCTAAGGAAACATGCGAAGCAGCAAATCATAAATCTACAAGAGGAAAACAAAAACACTTATAATCTACGACGAAAACATGCATCAATTTATAAAGAAGGCGATCTTGTTGCAATTAAACGTACTCAACTCGGAGGTGGACTGAAGTTAAAGCCAAAGTATTTAGGTCCTTTTCGAGTAACTAAAGTCAAATCAAAGGATACTTATGATGTCACTAAAGATGCACACTTTGTAGATGGCCCAAAAAATACGACTACTTGCGCCGAATATATGAAGAAATGGATCCCTTATGTAGACGACGATGAAGATGTTGCTGATAACTAAGAAAACTTACGAAAGGATTAGGGAACAATGCTGTTAACGATGATAAATACAATGATAAAGATGATGATAACGACGTTAATGATGATGACTACTCCGAAGATGATGATAATGATGATTATAACGATGATAATGAAAATGACGATTACGACGATGATGACGACGATGCTGAAAACAAATGATGACCACCATGAAGACGATGCGGAAAACCACGAATTGAATGATGACACCTCTAACTACGATACAGACGACTCCTAAACTAGAGTGATGAAGACGACGAAAATGAAGATGACTCCAAAGCCGATGATGACGACTTTGAAGACGACGAAAATGAAGATGACTCCAAAGCCGATGATGACGACTTTGAAGAAGACGACGACGCATTTGGGGCAAATGCATTTAAGGATGGCCGATCTGTGGGGATGGTATGGTAACGCTGTAAGGCCAGACCTACTCCCGAAGCAGCTGATCGACGAGGTGGCAAGGAGAGAGAGCAGACGAGGTGGCAAGGGAGAGTGAAAAACGAGGAGTCTAGAGAAAACGACGAACGACGAACGACGTGTGTGTAAATGAGTAAATACATAATTTTGTCAAAACCCATTGTTCCGTTTATAATTACCTAATTTAATAAATAATATACTTAATATAACAACTATTCTAATTCCTGTGGGTACAAATCCCACATATATATATATATACATATATGTATCCTTGTGTGTGTGCGTATTGATTGTGAAATTAAATCGTGTGTGTGTCAATATTTATTCACGCCACACCAAAAATGCGTAAATAAATGAAATGCATAACATTTTTTCAATGCAAATGAATTAATTTCAGAAAGTTGAATTTCCCATTTTCGCATTCAATATGCAAGAGTATTTGCTTTTTCCCCGCATTTTACCAGCACTCCCCCCACTACAGTAGTTCCTCCATCTCTATCTCTCTGTGCGTTAAACATTTTTTTTTGTTTTTGAGAAATCATTGTAAAATTCGAAAAATTTGCTTATTATATGCAGTGATTTAGCATTGGCGTTCCACACACACACACAGACACGCACACACACACAAATATTACATTGCAGTGCATTGTATTTTAGCCGGGTTAAGGACATGCTCAATAGGATGCAATGGGATTGGATTTGAATTCGATTGGGTTTATGGCATGCGAAATGTATAAAATGCAACACACGATAATTAATATTTTACAAACTGTCATGTGTGTTTGTGGCATGAGAAATGGAAACACTGTTGCATATGCCCAGGGGCAGTTGTTAATTAACGATTGAGCCGTGTCAAACTACTTGTTATTTGCTCGCTATAAATAATGGCATTTATTCAAAAAAATACAAAGATAGAAGGAGAGTGAGCTTAAGCAATTAAAGTGTTTGCATTTGTAAATAATTTTTGATTTAATTGTTATTTCCCTTGTTTTGTTTTCCGTGATTTTCCCTCTTTTTTTCGGGTATACTTTGGTTTCGGTTTTTATTTGTAACAACTCAAAAACCGCGACCTACATTACGCTGTGGTGACTGGTTACCACCGCCACCACCAATACCACATCCCCCAGCCACCATCTAGTGCCCTGAGCCCTCACAATATTATGCTTCTCAAACCTCATTCCAGAGGGTATCGGGTGGGGTGTAATGGAGCCCCGTTTCTGACAATAGTTTATGGCACAAGTGTTAAATATTTTTGTTTGGCACGCCAATGCCCCTAAGCGGAACCCACAACCGCTCTTCCTCTCCCGCGCTCTCTCTCACTCCCTATCAGCTAATGTCTCTGTCTGGCTGACTGTCGGATCGTCGGGCTGTCGGTCTGGCATTTACAAATCCAAAGCGACGGCTTAAGCTTGACTGTGTCTGCTCGGGGTCCCGGCAACAATTACTACAACGACGACGGCAAACGGCATAAATAAATGTAGAAATTATTAAATACGACCAGTTGGCCCAAAGCCCAAACCACCCACTCATCCCCCATTCTCACTGCTATCGAATGGGCCATATCGATCTAACAGTTTTTTGTTGTCTTTGTTACTTCTTCTACTGTTTTTGTATTTTTGTGTTTTCTTGTTTTGTTTTTTTTTTTTTTTTTTTTTTTTTTGAGAGCGTCTATGTGCTGGTTTTTTACAATAAATAACCCAGCAATACAATTGCAAACATGCTGTTCAGTTATTTCGAGCCATAAATTAGCTAAGTCATCCACCCGTACACAAACACACATCTTTATATCCCTCTTCCTCAGTTAGCACACAGCAAATTAGACACATTTTTGCATTCGCACGGCTCCTAAAAATGAGAGAAGACAAGAAAAACAAGGCGGAGGCATTCAATTTAATTCAATTTGGCCAAGTTTTTAAAACTATTTTTAACTTTTATACCTACTTGTGAAACAAAAATTACGCCCTAAAGCCTGGGCGAAACCCAAACAACAACAGCAACAAAAAAAGGAAGCAGAAGCAAAATAAGAAGTATGACAGAAAAGGTGCACCAAATTATAATGCTTAACCTTTAAGCCTCTTTTGGATTGCGTGCTAAGTCGTTGGCAAGTTACCCCGACCCCAGCCCCACGCCTCACACCCCATCAACTCTAGTCCCCAACCCCACAAGCCGTCCGCAAACCCATCTTTTCGCCTCTTCTTCATAGCATTGCTGTTAGTTTTTCTGATGCCCTATAGAGTTGTCCAAATGATGGGGTATTATTATTATGTTTTCGCCCGGATTGCAGCTAGATAGGCGTGGCTGTCAGAATGAATGAAAATAGGCTAAAAGATAGTTAGCCCTTACAAAGATAATGGGCGGTCAAGGGAATTTGTTTCAAGGATTGTTGTTGAAACGTCATTGACTTGATAAAACAACTTGTTGCTTAAATAATATATATTACATGTTATTAAAGTTATTGATATAAAAATAAAACGTTAACTAGTTCTCACTGATTTTTTCAGTCCTTAGCTACATCCGAATGGTATTTCTCCAACTTTCAAAGCTAAAAATTGAACAACACCCTTTAGTAATTGTGTTTGCCCTTGTAGGTAGTTTAATCTTTGCCCCAACAAACTAGAAAATAATGAAATGAAAAATAAACACCTATGATGCTTAAGAATCAATTTGAATTTGTATATTTTTCCATACAAACTTGTGAAAATGTGCAAAAGGTTGTACGAAGAAGAGTTGAATATTTTATTTTACATTGTTAAGTTTTATTTCATTAATCCTACAATTCAATGTTTATAAACTAAAGCTTAAGAAAATTTTGCTAAATTCAGAAATCCACAAAAACTTTTAGTATATACTCCAATAGTTTTACTCTCTACTTTGGAATTGAATATTATGAAGATATTTCGGAGATAAATACTCGATAATCCCTCATTTAGATGACCTTATCATCCTTGTATAACGCTTGAATAGTTTCTAGTTGTACATTGGATTCCTTTCAATTGAAAAATATTGAAAAATAATAAGTCCTTCTTATTGTGCTTTAGAAGTCTTTTAATATTGAAATATCTAATTGAATAGTGCCTCACCCCCCACACTATGGGTCTAACAATAAGTCAATTAATTTATTTTATGTCAATTCAAATAAGACGTCCGCTTAAGACTTTTTTCTGTATAAGTTGGCCCAAGTATTCAAATGATTAAGCAGTCCTGCTCTATAGAGACTACTCGAAAGGAAATTGATAACATATATTTTGGAGACAAAAAGTTTAAAAAGAAAATAATAACAAGTGTATATGTATGTAAATACTAAAAGCAATTTTGAGAAATGATTTTAAAATTGTTTCTTCGGAAAGGTTGTAATTTCTGAGATATCACTTTAGTTGAATGCATGCCTCTTTTTCTCTTGGCATGCCTTCCATCTCTATCTCTGCATAACCATACCAAAAAGGCAAAAAAAAAAGAAGAAAAAAAACTTGTTCACCCAGCTTGACCCCATCTAATGCATTTCATATGCCATCCTTTTGGCCATTTACTAGCGTATTCCATGGTCGAGGTCAACAAGCAGCAAGCTTCCTCCTCATAGATCCTTGCCGTCTCCTCCATTCTCCAGTGCTTGCTGGCTTCTTTTTTCTTTTCTGCTTTCCATTCCATACGCCACGCTTGTTTGCACCTACGTAGTAGTTAGGTTCTCTCTTTTTTTTTTTTGTTGCTTATCCATTGCCCAGGCTTAAGCCTTTTCAGCTGTTAACGACCTTTGGTAGTTGAAACTCGTTTGCGCTACTCAAATGCTGGGGTATATTGGGAAAGGTGAAGGGTAAATGGAAAGCGTAACCGCCGCAAGCGGCAAACTTTATGAAAATGGGTGGGTGGCTGGCCTGAGCTCGAATCAAGGAATGAGCTATGGTTAGGCTCTAGATGGTTGAGAATGGGAAGTTAGAGAGTAAAGTTGTGTATATATATAAGTTTTCTAAATTTATTACAATTCGCTCGCAAACTGAAAGCTATAATTTTCGAGCGCTTTTTGCGACCACGCCTTGAATGTTGAATGTCGATTTTTGATATTTGCGTTTGGCACGCAACATGCTTTAAAGTTTTCCTCGCATTTCACTCGTCGTCGTCGTGCTGCTGCTAGCCCAAAAATATCCATAAATCAATTTGAATTGATTCCCAAAGCCGAGAGCTGCGAGCTCAACGAGTGTCTCGCCTAAATTGAAAGTGACTGTGCTTTGAGGGCGTTTCTCAAAGAGCATGGGCGTGGCATGGCATGGTATGGTATGGTATGGCATAGCAATGGCATGGCATAACTTTGCATAAATTTTTACAGACATCCTTGAGAGAAGACAATCGCGGGAGGTGGTATACTGAAGGGGCAGAGTCTGTCTCTATATATGTAGGTAGACAAAACGAAAGCTATTTGCTTGGTCAATAATTTCAACTGCTTGCCGTCTGTTAGAACTGCACCCTCCTCCTTTTATCAATTCTGTCAGATAGTGCATATTTCTCACGCTTAATTGCAGTTTTAATTTTGCACTCATTCGGTTTTCACTCGGTTTTCTACTTTTTTCTTTCTCTCCTGCTTGCCTTCTGGCGAAATGCATTCTTTTCAATGTGTGCAATGGGCTGTCAGCGAGTGTCCGCCCCGAGTTGCAGTCGCCGTTGCCGTTGCAGTTCGTCCATCACAATCAACGATGGCCGCTTGTCAAAAGATTTAACAGTTTAATGAGGTTTCGCAGAGCTCACATCTGTTGGTAAATTTATACACCCACACACATATTTGTCGCATGTATTTATTGTATTTATTTTATACTGCGGTCAATGCAGCCGCTGGCATCACTTCATTCTCTGTCTGTACCCCCTCTCTCTCACTCTCTCTCTCTCTGAACCTCTCTATGATGTCCTTTTCCATTACCTCGTCCTTCTCCTGGTCCTGCTGCTCCAGGCCAATCTCTTATGGTCCGCCTTCTGTTCGTTCGTTGGTTCGTACATTCGTTTGTTCATCGTCGTCGCATGTCAATGCTGTTGGCCATTGTTGACAGTTGGATTTATATTTCAACAGTCTCGTTGTCTACGCCACCCACACGCGCACACCAAACATACACTCTCTCTCACACACACACACGCATACACATGCTTACACGTCCTCCCCCCCCACACGCATTATTTTTGTTTCCCAACTTTTACCATTAACATATTGATTTTTATAGGTCGAAAATTTATGAGCCTTGTGCTTTTGCGTGGGCTGCTTTGCATTTTTGCTGACGTGTTTAAAAGGTTTTAAAAGTAACGCCATTAATTTGTGCCAAATATTTTTAGTAGTTTAGTGGACCCAACTCTAACTCTCTTTCTCTCTCTCTCTCTATGTCTTATATAAATACTTAGGGGCTAATAAATACATTCGTATACAGTACTAGAATCCGGTTATAACGACTCCGCTTATAAATTCCAAGCGGTTATAGCGACTAAAGTTCGATGAGTGATTGCTTGGTCCCAATACAAACTTATATGAAAGGGCCTCCGGTTAGTACGTCTTCCGGATAGAAGTCGACGTCTGGAGTGACGAATCAAACTTCAATGTGTTTGAGAACGAACCCCCAAAGAAACTAGGTACACCAAGAATTCGGTAAAACACGGCGGCTCTTCCGTTATGGCTTGGGCTTCCTTCACCTCATCTGGAGTAGCTCCCCTAGTGAAAATTGGGGGTCCTATGATTGGAAATGTATAGGAACAAACTCAGGGATCACTTGGTTAATGAATACGCCGACAATTTACTGCTTGCATGGGTTTTCTGGCATGCCAATGACCCCAAACAGTTTGGCGTAATTCCAAGTGTATCACAGTTTTGGATTGGCCTCCGCAGAATCCCGATTTGAAACCAATACGACTTATGTGGGTGATATTGAAGCCAGCAAACACAAAGAAGTTGTGAGAATTCTTCAAGAATTATGTGAAATCACTCCAAAACAGTGTAAACTTCTTGTGGCCTTAATGCTAATGTAAGTTCATAAATAAACCAAAGTGCCGTGGCTAACTTCGACCGCGCCAAAGTTTGTATACCCTTGCAAGTTGTTTAGTACTCTTTCCTCACTTATAGCCGTCAAAGTGGAACAACGTTTTATCTACAAAGAGTAATGTTTGCGAAAGAACGGCCCACAATCTTAACATAGGAAATAACAAAGTTTTTGATCAAAGTCACTGTTTTCCACCGATCGTATGATATAGTCATCCGATCTTGACCAAATTTGGCACAGTGGTTTATAGGTGTATTAGACTGGCCAATATTAAATTTCAAGACAAAAGCTGAGAAAATAACGAAGTAATTGAGAAAAGTCACTGTTCGTGACTTTGCAGTTTGTATGGGAGCTATATGATATAGTGGTCCGGCTGATTTCGAGATATACAACCCCTGCAGTATATACAAGCCTACCCGCAAAATTTCTCTCTCTGTAGCTCTTACGGTCTAGGAGGAGTTTGCGTTGATCCACACGGACGGACAGACGGACGGACGGACGGACATGATCAAGAATATGGTCGGAGATGCTTCCTTCTATGCATTGCACACTTCTGACCAAAATTAATATACCCTATTTGCAAGGGTAAAAAAATTTATCAACTCAACGATATCAATGACAAGTCAAAAGACTTCAAAAATAATATACATACATAATCCGCTCAAATTATGTTAATTACAGCTAAATTTAAACTCTCATCTTCGAGTCGCTTTTCAAAACAAATCAAAGCAATTTCGCATTGTTTTCGAACATGCTGTTATCAGATTTGAGTGAAATGTCAATTTTCGTTTTGATTGCTGCTTTAGATTACTTTAAAATTTAGCTATAAATTTGGTTTTTAAGCTCAAGTTCTGACAGAAATAACAAATGTTTAATTCATAAATGGTTTTCATAAACACAATTTTGAACATAAATCGAACTTATTTATCGCTTAATGGAAAAACGTTTGAAAATGAGAGTTGGTAAAGTCTATTTCGACCAACTAAAGGACATACGCTTCGAAACCGGATAATTCGGTTCGAAATCAAAAACAAGACCAAGTTTGAAAATGCGATTCCGCCAAGAGAACAGGCCGGCTGATTGATTTTGAATTTGCCTTACTATGCTGAATAGATGAATCTATACATATGTATGTACGTTTGTCTAATGAAAGCCACAGCTCAGTATGTAAATGAAGCAAATTATTTGCTGTTGCTTACAAACAAGCACACGTACCCACACACACCTATTTATACACATACATAACATACACAGACCCAAGCTCTGAGGATCAATAAATAAGCAAATAATTTGATAACAAACCAGAAACTACAGCAACGACAATAAATCAAAACGATAGAAGCTTACAAACTAACACATCCACACACACACCCACACACTCAACGAAATTTGAATTGGTAAATATTGATATTTTGATTTGAAATTGAGTAAACCAATAACCAAGAGGGAGTATTATGCTTAATTGCCTATATACATATTCAAATTTACTTTATATGTATATGCTTAGACACATATGTATGTATGCATACATATAGATGTATGCATGTACATATATTCACATAGTCTTAGAGTCCTATGTATGTATGTGTATACATACATATGTAACAGTTGCGTATGTACATATGTATAAATATTACGTAGAAAGCCTTTCATAGAAAAGGCAACATATTGCTAGCTTAATCCCATTGAAAGTAATTAAAAGCCAAAAAGCATTTAAGTGAACACTTTTGCTTTGATGTATTAGATGAATAGCCTAGGCTAAACATCTTCTCTCTTTCTCTGTGTTCTCCACTTCCCCCGTTTCGCCTGGTTAGGCATTGAAACTACATAAATATTCCAAGTGGAGCAACAAAAACCAACCACAAAAACTGAATGAAGTCGAGCGTCGAACAAATATTTGCTAACAATTATTTGCGCTAAACGTTTTGTGCTTAAGGCCAGAAACAGAAAAACAAAAAATACAAAAAAAACTCAACTAAAATGAAACCGAAACTGAACCCAAAAAACCAAGTTGAGTTTCTTTATACAAGCTGACAAAAAAAGAAAAGAATATTTAGTTTGTGAGGCTCTTAAACCGCATCTAAAATACCCTGTCTAATTGAATAAAGAACTTGAATAGATTTATTTCGTTATAATAGTTCATAATTATTCTTATATTAAATTAATTTACAACCTTGTACAGTGAAGAAAGTGCCTAATCAATTTCCTATCCGTATATTCATGTCTGTTTTTATGTTGCTTTAATCCATCCAAGCTGAGAGAAAAGGCTTTAAATAACTTTTAAACAAAGTTTTCAACTTTTGCTCCATACACCATAATCCTAATAAAACACTTAAATATTAACATCTTCTTTGGCTGTGCACGTTTACATACATATATTTCTTCGGAAGGCTTTAACTCTCAAAACTAATTAAATAAATCAAATACAACATAGTCAAATTTGATCGATTATATAAATGGTAAAGAATTATACAGTCAGCACAACATTTATTCAATATGATTTGCGTATTGTTTTTAAAACTTATTCTAATAACAAAACAAAAAATTCAATTATTAACATTAAAATCTTAAATACGAATCAAACAGTAATCATTTTTCGCACACAATTTATTCGTACTGTGCACTTATCCCATATTTTTATAAGAAAAATGACTCATCACAAATGTTTTTGAATATTTTATTTGCCCCCCCTTTGCAGTTAGGACAGCTTTCAATCGTCGTTGCAGGAATCACTTTTTAAGTTCATCAAATCAGAACATTAAAAAAAAAATAAAAGACACTTTCAAATATTTCTTCAGATACTGATAAAAGTGTCATTTTGAACTGTTCGATTTGAAATCGACCTACCTACATCATAATAATGAGTCAAGAATTATAAGCGTAAAGAAAGAGTTAGTTTTGGGAAATTATTAACCTTTTTTAAGATCGCAATCGCTTTTTGAAATCAATATTTATGTAAGTGTAATGTCGAAAGTTTAAGAGTGTTGAGTGTCGAATTGAGTTGAGTTGAGTGTGTTTATGTGGTCCTTAAATAAATTAAATAAAAGCGAATCATTCCCTTTTGGATCCCGACTCCCGAATTTACTTCTGTGTGTGTGTGTGTGTGTGCATTTGTTTGTATATGTGTGTGATGATGATAAACACGTTCAAACCATTGCGGACCGCATAAACCTTTACAATTACTTATAAATTTAAAGCATTTATAACATGCTTAATGAATTTCCACTGAAGCAAACTGGATGCTGCCTCCTTTGGCCGTCCGCCGCCTTCAGCCTGGTGGCAGTCCTCAATGCTGGTGGTGTTGTTGGTGGTGGTGGTGTTGGTGGTGGTGTTGATGGTGCTACTGCTGCTGCCTTGGTAATGTTTTCGTTGAATTATGATGCTTTTAAAATGTAATTTATTTTTTTAAATAAACACTGAACGCGCCTTGCTTTCTCTTGCTCCTCTCCCTTGGCCTTCCTCGATTCGGTCTCTGTTTCTGGCTTTCCTTGCCTTTCAGTTCGTTTTCGTTTGGTTTCCTTTCGTTTCGTTTTAGCTTGCTTTTTGCTGCTGCTTTTTGCCAGCAATCTGTAATGAATTTAATTTAATTTTATTATTTCAGTCAAAATTGCTTCGACTGTGGCGCATCTTTTGCTTTATCAAAATTATGCGCTCAGCTTATAATTTCGTTTATTTTTATTATCCCTTTTCTGTTCTTATTTTTTTTTGTTTTTGCTGTTTTTTTTGTTTTTTTCTTTTGCTGTTTTGCTTTTGGCTTTTGATTGGATAATAATTTGAAACTGCGGCCAAAATTTATGTGATTTTAAGTGGATAAAGAGCCGATGGTTGGAGTAAAAAGGTTATTGAGAGACAAACTCCACCTTTTTCAATGTAAGTGCGAAGAAGTAAAGTTTTATATCGATGTATTTGTAATAAAATTATTTTATGTAATCCCAATCGGAAGAAACTCCCCCGCGTCGTCTTCTTCATCACTAATGGAGGATATGTTTACGACTTGCCACTAAAATACTTAATTAGAATCAAAACATAACAATTAAAAGTGACTATACAGAGATACATTTGTATTTGTATGTATCTAATAGAGACCTGCATGAATGACAGACAAAATCACATTGAGTAAGCAATACTTAGACTGAAATCAAAGTTTTGATAGGGAATGAAATCGAGTTTGAGTGAATGAGTGAGCTGACACTAGACTCAGGCGAAATAGAAACGAACTGAATGAGTTTTTGACGGTAAGACAATAATTTGCTAGATTCCGAATGTATTCGAATTCCAACTCTGATTTTAGTAGTTAGTTATTCCAGATCTTAGAATTGATCTAGTAGGTGGTTTAGAAATAAGTATGCAATGTAGTTTGAATTCCCAACTAGAAAATGGTATGGCCGTTACAACTGTGGATCCTTTAGCGAAGTCTGCTGATGATAGAACTTGGTGGTTCTTCAAATAGCTATACAGACAACCTGCTCACCTTTTATGATGCCTACGATTTGAAATCTTATAAATTAATATGACCTTAAGACGGTTGAAAGTTTTGATTGTCAACTTATATTTAAAAGATTAAAATTTAGTGAGACACAAAAATAATTACTTGTGAATTCGTTATAAAAGTAGATGGTGGATAACTTTCTCGCAGTGCACTGGGAAAATAACTTGTTTTTATACCATACACCCATAGGGTGAAATGGTATATTAAAGTCGCCAAAATGTATGTAACAGGGAGAAGGAAGCTTTTCCGACCCCATAAAGTATATATATTCTTGATCAGTATCAACAGCCGAGTCGATCTAGCCATGTCCGTCTGTCCGTCCGTCTGTCCGTCTGTCCGTATGAACACCTAGATCTCGGAGACTATAAAAGCTAGAGCCACCAAATTTGGTATGTAGGCTCATGTAGTATGTAGAGTGATCAAGTTTATTTCAAATTTTTGCCACGCCCCTTTCCGCCCCCGCAATTCAAAAAAAACGATTATCTCAAAAACTATTGCAGCTAGAGACACCAAATTTGGTATGTATATTTGCATAGTAAATGCGCACATTTTGTATGTATAAAGTTTTTGCCACGCCCCTTTCCGCCCCCGAAATTTGAAAAACTCTTATCTCCCGTAATTTTTTACCTTGTGCAATCAAATTTGGCACACTTAAATTTGATAGTAATACCGAGCAAAATACCAAATTTGATCAAAATCGGACAAAAAATAGCTGAGTTATGCATATAAACGTTTTTGCATAAGGCCGGAGATGGCCGTTGGCGGGTGGGGGCGCTAGGGTGCTTATATGCATAAGTGCGCGAGATACTGAGATATGCTTGTAAAAAGCATGTGAACAGAATTTTTTAAAATCAGCAAATGCATTAGTTATTACTAATTTGAAACATTTGTTTTACTGGTGTATGGTATACCCAAGTCGGCGAGACGACTTACTTACTTCATTTAACTTTGTGACGAGGGGAAAACTTATAAATGGATTGCCACACTAATGGGAAAATCGCATAGCTTTTTGAGAAATGTCCTTAAGCAAAATAAAAAAAAAAAAAAAACCTATTAATATGGCATTCACTTATCAGTGGTAACTGAATTCAATTTCAATTTGTTTTTTCTGCCTCTCATGTAGCTCTTTAATATCTAACTGTCAGAAGACCAATTAGCTTAAATAATTCTAGGTCATTAGTACAAGTGAAATTTTAGACAGCCTTTCTCGAGAGTAGAAAATGGATTTTTCGTTATAAAATTTCTTCATCTACAATGTATGCATTTATGTATCTATTTGGTGCTATTTTGTTTGGCAAAATTTCTTTTTTACTTTTATGTTTTTTTTGAGGATAAGATGTTTGCCATTTGGCTGGCAATTTATTGATATGTTCGTTATGAAGTTTTTGCTGCAAGAGAGTATCAAGCTTTTTTAGCCTTAGATTGCATATTGCCAAACCAACTTTGGGCAATCAAATTGCGCAAACAAGGCTTTGGCTGCAGTGCACCCTTCCCCCACCCACTCAAAAAAGGACTTCTCTCAAGCGTCTGTTGTGCCTATATGTATGTCTTGTTCACTCGGTTACTCACTCACTGGCAGAAACGTCGTCTTCGTCATCGTCGTTCACTTCAAAACTCAAGTCGTGCATATTTATCAAAACATTTTCAAGTCCAGGAAATGGGAAAAAATTGCACGTGCATGCCAAAAGCAAACACGGGGAAATTGCTAGCATTTCGCATATATTGTATACATTTATACATACATATATGTACATATATACAACTATATATGTACAAATACATATAGATATATATCTGTCTATATGTACATAGATGATGATGAAAAATATGAAGTAGATCTTCTTCTAGTGTACTCAAGTTGCAGCTGTACTTGGCGTTGACGTTGGACGCCGTGCGCAAATGTGTGAAATATTTGCCAACATCATGAAAATAAAAAAAATATGCCAAGCATCGCAAAGTGCAGCAAACATTATTTATTTATATTATGCCAACTCAATGTAAAATATAAAAATAAAGTACGAAACTATAAATAAATAAAAAATATATGTGTATGTATGTATATAAATTTTGTTTTCTTCTAACTGGGAAGCTATTGCCCTTGCTGCCAGTCAAGCTCTTGCTTTGATTAATGCAATCAATGAGGCAACATAGCGTATGCGTAACATTATGTACGATGTATGTATGTCATAGATGCACATATGGACTGCTCTTTTGTCATGTGATGTATATATGATATACTCACTTTGGAAATTTAAACAATTTATATGCAAAGGCAACAAATGCTCTTCAAGTAGACGTAATTTATAGAAGTTATTCAAAAGTCACATATTGTGAAACATATCAGATTTAGTGGTCCAATATGGTTCAATGCTAAACCATGACGATGTTACAAAAACTCTATTCTCAAGATGTAAAACCAAGTTGAGGTTTTTCAAACAAATCTCGCATATGGAATTTTGGTGTTGTAAATTCCGAAGTATGTGCGACAAGTCGTATACCACACTACAGTAGTTGATAAGTTTTTAATACGATATGATAATAGCTAATAATAGGGAAAAATTATGTGAAAGATATTGACCACATGGCCAGGAGAATATCATCTTGGGCGGCAGAGTTAGATGGCCTGGGCCAAAGGCAAAAAAATTGTTATTCAATATTATTGTTACAACGCCCAAATGCGTTTTTGGGGTCATCACCGCGATACGACTAAAGTGTGTGAAGTAAAGTGATGGCAAGGTCGTAGGTCGCATTTTTCTTTTCATGAAATTTTACTATACATATGGTTGGACACTACCTAGCTCACTATATTAAAATCTCTATAGTGGTTGATAGTATCGCGATAAAGCGTTTACTGGCAACACACGAAGCCATTGCTACAGTTTCGTTGTCCACAAAAAATGCACCGATGCCATTTACTGCTGATGAAATAAAAACATCGCTGACTATGGGCTTTCTTGCGAGCTTCGGAGTGTTCCATTAGAAACTTCTGTACGAAAATCGCTAAAAAATGTTTTACTGCAGTCGATTTGAAAACGATTATCGGTATACGAACAGCTAACGGTCCCAAGGTTAGCCACAATATTGAATCCGCGTTTTAAAATATATGGGTTTCAACACGATTCCAATGCTGCGAAAGCATCATCGTTTTTGGAGAATGGGTTGGCGAGTCTATGCAACAAAGACACCCCCAGTAGCTTGGAGGAAGGAGCAAGCACCGAAACTCAGGACTCGGGTTCTTTTTTTTGAATTTTTGGATCAACGAACCACTAGTAAACGGGGAAACTCGCGCTCGGATGTGATTATCATACAGAGGCAATACCTGGAGAGAGGCATGTTCAGCCAGGACTTGGATCCTCTTGTGTGGTACAGTTAAAAAATAAATATGGTTTTGTTACTCAGATATTAAATTATTACTTTAAAAATACAAGCAAGTTAACCAAATCTATCTCCCTCTTTCAAAAAATTTGATTTTTAAATAAATTTGCATCCCTGCAACGTTCGTGGAGTCGGAAAGGGCGTGTAGCAAGGCTGGGCACATTACTTGCGAGAAGCGAACAAGGCTTACCAAGGACAATGTGAACGTCCTATTATTCGTAAATCAAAATTTATGGATAAAAAAAACAAAATATTTTTAAAAAAAATAACTAGATTAAAAAAAAAATAAATCGCTACTTATCCACCTCTAGTACGAATGATTCTTGTGGTTTCTACACATTTCGATAACAATTGTAAATCGATAACGAAATGAAGTAAGTAAGTCGTCTCGCCGACTTAGGTATACCCATGATGAAATAAAATAAGGTGGTCTCGTCGGAAGCCGAAGCTTACCGAAGTATACACTTAACTTCATTGCGCGGCAGTGTCGTCACTTCACCGTCTCGCTCACACTCAATACAACACTCAGTATTGTATTCCTTTCACTCGCACTTATTGCAAGCATACGTTAAGTGTATGTCTCTTGCCGACGGGACCACCTTATGTTATTTCATCATGGGTATACCATACACCAGTAAAACAAATATTTCAAATTTATTAAACCAATGCATTTTCACATGTTTTTTATTACAAGCATATCTTATATCTCCCTCACTCAAGTATACGAGCACCCTAGCGCCCCCACCAACCAACGGCCAACTACGGCCTTATGGAAAAACGTTTATATGCATAACTTGGTTGTTTTTTGTCCGATTTTGATCAAATTTGGTGTTTTGCTGGGTATTAGTATCAAATTCAAGTGTGCCAAAATTGATTACAAAAGGTAAAAAATTACGTGAGATAATAGTTAGTTTTCCCAAATTACGGGGGCGAAAAAGGGCGTGGCAAAATCGCTGCATATACAATATATTCGCATTTATTAAACAAATACACATACCAAATTTGGTGTCTCTAGCTATTATAGTCTTTTAGAAAATCAAATTTGTTTAAATTTCGTGGGCGGAGGGGGGCGTGGCAAAAATTTGAAATAAACTTGACCACCGTAGGTAATACACGAGTCTACGTACCAAATTTGGTGACTCTAGCTCTTATAGTCTCTGAGATCTACGTGTTCATACGGACAGACGGACGGACGGACGGACGGACGGACATGTCTATATCGACTCGGCTGTTGATACTGATCAAGAATATATATACTTTATGGGGTCGGAAAAGCTTCCTTCTGCCTGTTACATACATTTTGGCGACTTTAATATACCATTTCACCCTATGGGTGTATGGTATAATAAGAAATGACCAAACTGCTCACAGCCCCATCCCAAAGAAGAAGCTTGCTTAAATACTTTATGTACATCTAGACTGGCCGGATAGAAAAAAAGTGTATAAAAAAAAGTGTATGGCAGTAGAAAATCTATCTACATCTGAATTCAAAATTAGATATCCAGCACTATTTGATATACAACAACATACAGACAAATTTGAAAATCACGCTTTTCCCTTGCTACCATGGGAAACCAATTTAAGAAACTCAAAACAATTGTAAAACGGGAGCAGAAAATATCCATGCATTAAATCCTTATAACAAGGTTGTTTAGCTACCCAAAACAAATCATGTGAACCACTTGGCTGGGAGATTGACTTTAGTGGCTTGTTTAAATAATTAAGTAAGGTTTTAATATAATACAATGGGTAGCTAAAAAGATAAAGCATTTTTGTCCGAACAAACTGGAATTGAATCGGAATGCTAAGTTAGCTCATCTTAACTCATCTGATACAAAAGCAAAAAATGAAGCGCTCCCTTTAAAAAGGTAATACACTATTCGAGCAGTATCATCGACAGAGGGTAAAGTTCAGCGACCAACTAGTCCCCACTTAAAATTTAAAGATATAAAATCTGACATGTTAGAATTAAAGCATTAAAGTTTAACCATGACGATGTTACCACATTATTATTCTGAAAATGTAAAACCATGGTTAGGTTTTTCAAACAAATCTCAAAAAAATTTAAATTCGAAGAAAGAATTGCTTGTTAAATCATGTGAACCACTTGGCTGGGAGATTGACTTTAGTGGCTTGTTTAAATAATTAAGTAAGGTTTTAATATAATACAATGGGTAGCTAAAAAGATAAAGCATTTTTGTCCGAACAAACTGGAATTGAATCGGAATGCTAAGTTAGCTCATCTTAACTCATCTGATACAAAAGCAAAAAATGAAGCGCTCCCTTTAAAAAGGTAATACACTATTCGAGCAGTATCATCGACAGAGGGTAAAGTTTTGCGACCAAATAGTCCCCACTTAAAATTTAAAGATATAAAATCTGACATGTTAGAATTAAAGCATTAAAGTTTAACCATGACGATGTTACCACATTATTATTCTGAAAATGTAAAACCATGGTTAGGTTTTTCAAACAAATCTCAAAAAAATTTAAATTCGAAGAAAGAATTGCTTGTCAAATCATGTGAACCACTTGGCTGGGAGATTGACTTTAGTGGCTTGTTTAAAAAATTAAGTAAGGTTTTAATATAATACAATGGGTAGCTAAAAAGATAAAGCATTTTTGTCCGAACAAACTGGAATTGAATCGGAATGCTAAGTTAGCTCATCTTAACTCATCTGATACAAAAGCAAAAAATGAAGCGCTCCCTTTAAAAAGGTAATACACTATTCGAGCAGTATCATCGACAGAGGGTAAAGTTTTGCGACCAAATAGTCCCCACTTAAAATTTAAAGATATAAAATCTGACATGTTAGAATTAAAGCATTAAAGTTTAACCATGACGATGTTACCACATTATTATTCTGAAAATGTAAAACCATGGTTAGGTTTTTCAAACAAATCTCAAAAAAATTTAAATTCGAAGAAAGAATTGCTTGTTAAATCATGTGAACCACTTGGCTGGGAGATTGACTTTAGTGGCTTGTTTAAATAATTAAGTAAGGTTTTAATATAATACAATGGGTAGCTAAAAAGATAAAGCATTTTTGTCCGAACAAACTGGAATTGAATCGGAATGCTAAGTTAGCTCATCTTAACTCATCTGATACAAAAGCAAAAAATGAAGCGCTCCCTTTAAAAAGGTAATACACTATTCGAGCAGTATCATCGACAGAGGGTAAAGTTTTGCGACCAAATAGTCCCCACTTAAAATTTAAAGATATAAAATCTGACATGTTAGAATTAAAGCATTAAAGTTTAACCATGACGATGTTACCACATTATTATTCTGAAAATGTAAAACCATGGTTAGGTTTTTCAAACAAATCTCAAAAAAAATTTAAATTCGAAGAAAGAATTGCTTGTCAAATCATGTGAACCACTTGGCTGGGAGATTGACTTTAGTGGTTTGTTTAAATAATTAAGTAAGGTTTTAATATAATACAATGAGTAGCTAATAATAAGGAAAAAACATTTAAAAATGTTGACCACTTGGCCAGATTATCTTTGGTTGCTTGTTAATAAGGAAAATAATTTAAAGAGCACTGCACGAATAATAATTGATGGAAACCAATTTTAAATACAGACAGCAGGGTCTTTGGCTATGACCGCTTGCTCAAGTATTAAAATGTTTAATAAATGGAAGGAAAAATGTGTTTACGGCAAAACGGTTGAAAACGAATGAGGCTTTTGGCAAAGCGTCAACCATTTATTAGGGATGGGTATCAGAATCGGATACTTTCAGGTATCGATACTTGGTGTATCAAGTATCGATTTTTTGACGCGATACTTCCATCTCGCCGATACTGTAGGTATCGATACTTGTGCAGACGATACTACACGCAATACTGCCGATACCTGGGTAGAGTTTTAATGTATTGTTATCTCTTTCTATTTTCGGCGTGATATGACAGAGATGAACATACCCAAGATCGATATAGATCATCTGAGTGATCTGAGTTGAAAGTTAAAGGCGTCTAAGTTTGTACATTTCCTTATATGTTGTCCTGTTTGACGTAACCTCTTTTTTGAGTTTTGAAAAATACAAAATATTTAAACTAAGTGAATCGAGAAAACATTTTGAATGAAAACAAAAAACCTGCCGATGATCCAACAATTAACTCCACAGAAAATTTTTGGGGAACTCATGATGTAATGATTACCGAAAATCAAAGCACAAATCTTGATGATTTTCCAAGCCACGCACGGATGGAAATGACAGCTTTTTTTAGCAGAACTTTGGAGAACAGGAACACGAATCCACTCGAGTCTTGGAAGTAGCTGAAAATTCAATTCCCTGGTCTCAGCAAATTGGCGGATATCTTCTTATCCATGCCTGCAACATCAGTACCTTCTGAAAGGCTCTTTTCTCGTGCCGGATTAATTATGTCTGATGAGGGAAACCGTTTGTCGCCTACTCACCTTCAACAACGACTGTTTTTAGCATCTTTAGATGACGAGTTGTGGTTTCTTTAATTTTTTATTTCAGTTTATTTTGATGTTGGTTACGTCAAAGCAATAAGGAGCAGCTTTGAATCAAAATTCTTTAAAAAGAAATAAAATAATAATTTATGTAAAAAGCCTTCGAAAGTGCCTCGTTTTTTGACCGATACCAGACACCGATACTTGCAAGTATCAATACTTGAAGGCTTCAATCAATGTTGACTCATTAAAGTATCGTGATACCAAAGTATCGATACTTCAACCTCCGATACCCATCCCTACCATTTATACCGCTTGGGCTGAACTAGTTCTATGTTCTAGTTCTTAATTATGAATTACAACAGTTCCTTGCTCGATTATGAGTAACTGGTTCGATATACCAAGAAGTACATATTTTTTGAACATTTCGATAGACTTTATTATCGATAAAACACGTTAACAATAAATGGCAAAAAAACAACAAAAAAATTCAAATACGTTTTGCAACGAACAAAAATTTATTTCGAATCTGGTCAACATATTTCGTACATATGTTAAGAACAATAGTACGAACGTTTTTAATAGGAGTACTTCTATCCCTTTTTTAGTTGCTAATAATCGACAAATGCATTCTGAGTCGAATTAGTTTATAAACCATTTACATGTCGATCCTGTGGAGTTTTTGTTAAGATTTGAACTCAAAAAAAAAATTTATACCTAAACAATATAAACTTAATATGCGATACACAAAATGCTTCAAAAACGGTTGAAATTTCCCTCAGACTTGAAAAAAAGATATTCAATACGAAAAAATTTTTTTTTATCTCTGCGGGAAAAATTTGAAAAGTCAAAAAAAAAAAAAAATTTGTTATTTCTTTAAATTTATCTCTCTGGATACCAAAAGCTTGTGATATATTTATTAAATACTAAGCAAATTCTTCAAATAGTCCAACTATAATTACTAGGCGCGTACATAGTATATGTCGACGTGGTAGGCGGTAGTGGTGATGGAAATACTGACAAATTTAGTAGAAAATCTATTAATCCATTGAGCCTCAGTGCTACTATTTTTAAACAAAAAATTAAAGATATTTTAAAAGGTTATGGGCGGTGCAAAGCAGAATGCAAGACAGCCAAAGCAGCAAACGAACTCGTGTGCTCTAGTTTAAAAGGTACAGGATATGAGCCGAAAATTCTAAAACATTTTATTTACAAAACGGGCTTAATGTTCCAAATTCCAGTAAAGTTCTCTGAATCTGAATTAAAAGAATATATCTTCACCTATTGTAATACACGAGATAATCCGTGTAATAAGAAAGAATGAAAATAAATACATATTCACAACGAGTAGAGTAAAAATAGTTTTCAAAGGCTCTGAAATTCCTGAGGAAGTTAACTTTTTATACTCAAAAGTTAAAATCAGTTCTTATGTTCCTTTCAGTCAATATTTCCGCTGCTTCAGGCTCGGACACTTTGCACAACACTGCAAAGAAAAATGAAGTAAGTAAGTCGTCTCGCCGACTTGGGTATACCATACACCAGCAAAACAAATATTTCAAATTTGTAATAACAAATGCATTTGCCTATTTTAAAAAATTCTGTTCACATGCTTTTTACAAGCATATTTCAGTATCTCGCGCACTTATGCATATAAGCACCCTAGCGCCCCCACCCGCCAACGGCCATCTCCGGCCTTATGCAAAAACGTTTATATGCATAACTCAGCTATTTTTTGTCCGATTTTGATCAAATTTGATATTTTGCTGGGTATTAGTATCAAATTTAACTGTGCCATTTGATTGCACAAGGTAATAAATTACGGGAGATTATCGAGTTTTTCAAATTTCGGGGGGCGGAAAGGGGCGTGGCAAAAACTTTATACATACAAAATGTGCGCATTTACTATGCAAATATACATACCAAATTTGGTGTCTCTAGCTGCAATAGTTTTTGAGATAAACGTTTTTTTTTTTTAATTGCGGGGGCGGAAAGGGGCGTGGCAAAAAATTTGAAACAAACTTGATCACTCTACATACTACACGAGCCTATTTTCCAAATTTGGTGGCTCTATCTCTTATAGTCTCCGAGAACTAGGCGTTCATACGGACGGACAGACGGACGGACGGACAGACGAACGGACAGACGGACATGTCTAAATCGACTCGCCTATTGATACTGATCAAGAATATATGTGGGATGTGCATTTGCGAAGTGTATCAATCCCACTGTACACGAGAGACGAGACAACGATCAAGAGAGAGCGTGAGCGTGTAAGAAAAGACGATCAAGAGGGATGACAAACGAATGAGAGATGACGACGGAGAGAGATGGTTTTTGCGCGTCAAACAAGACGGACGTGTTTTGAGGTCTTGCGTCATAGTCGGATGCAAGGTCAAGTCGAGTACCAGAGACGGGTGCTATAAGTCGTGTGTCAAAGTCGGACACTTAAAGTCGAGTACCAGAGACGGGTACTATAAGTCGTGTGTCAAAGTCGGACACTTAAAGTCGAGCGCCAAAGTCGGGCGCGAAAAGTCGAAGCGTCATAGACGGACGCCAAAGTCGAGCCGAGCCAAACGTCGATTGTCATTTCACGTAGTGTAATCTCTATAAGGTCGTATTTTCATGTAAACCCCCTAGACTATAATTATATCGTTAAATAAAACCCCACATATATATACTTTATGGGGTAGGAGAAGCTTCCTTCTGCCTGTTACATACATTTTGGCGACTTTAATATACCATTTCACCCTATGGGTGTATGGTATAATAAGAAATGACCAAACTGCTCACAGCCCCATCCCAAAGAAGAAGCTTGCTTAAATACTTTATGTACATCTAGACTGGCCGGATAGAAAAAAAGTGTATAAAAAAAAGTGTATGGCAGTAGAAAATCTATCTACATCTGAATTCAAAATTAGATATCCAGCGCTATTTGATATACAACAACATACAGACAAATTTGAAAATCACGCTTTTCCCTTGCTACCATGGGAAACCAATTTAAGAAACTCAAAACAATTGTAAAACGGGAGCAGAAAATATCCATGCATTAAATCCTTATAACAAGGTTGTTTAGCTACCCAAAACAAATCATGTGAACCACTTGGCTGGGAGATTGACTTTAGTGGCTTGTTTAAATAATTAAGTAAGGTTTTAATATAATACAATGGGTAGCTAAAAAGATAAAGCATTTTTGTCCGAACAAACTGGAATTGAATCGGAATGCTAAGTTAACTCATCTCAACTCATCTGATACAAAAGCAAAAAATGAAGCGCTCCCTTTAAAAAGGTAATACACTATTCGAGGAGTATCATCGACAGAGGGTAAAGTTCTGCGACCAAATAGTCCCCACTTAAAATTTAAAGATAAAATGTCTGACATGTTAGAATTAAAGCATTAAAGTTTAACCATGACGATGTTACCACATTATTATTCTGCAAATGTAGAACCATGGTTAGGTTTTTCAAACAAAACTCAAAAAATTTAAATTCGAAGAAAGAATTGCTTGTCAAATCATGTGAACCACTTGGCTGGGAGATTGACTTTAGTGGCTTGTTTAAAAAATTAAGTAAGGTTTTAATATAATACAATGGGTAGCTAAAAAGATAAAGCATTTTTGTCCGAACAAATTGGAATTGAATGTGAATGCTAAGTTAACTCATCTCAACTCATCTGATACAAAAGCAAAAAATGAAGCGCTCCCTTTAAAAAGGTAATACACTATTCGAGCAGTATCATCGACAGAGGGTAAAGTTCAGCGACCAACTAGTCTCCACAACTTAAAATTTAAAGATAAAATGTCTGACATGTTAGAATTAAAGCATTAAAGTTTAACCATGACGATGTTACCACATTATTATTCTGCAAATGTAGAACCATGGTTAGGTTTTTCAAACAAAACTCAAAAAAATTTAAATTCGAAGAAAGAATTGCTTGTCAAATCATGTGAACCACTTGGCTGGGAGATTGACTTTAGTGGCTTGTTTAAAAAATTAAGTAAGGTTTTAATATAATACAATGGGTAGCTAAAAAGATAAAGCATTTTTGTCCGAACAAATTGGAATTGAATGTGAATGCTAAGTTAACTCATCTCAACTCATCTGATACAAAAGCAAAAAATGAAGCGCTCCCTTTAAAAAGGTAATACACTATTCGAGGAGTATCATCGACAGAGGGTAAAGTTCTGCGACCAAATAGTCCCCACTTAAAATTTAAAGATAAAATGTCTGACATGTTAGAATTAAAGCATTAAAGTTTAACCATGACGATGTTACCACATTATTATTCTGCAAATGTAGAACCATGGTTAGGTTTTTCAAACAAAACTCAAAAAAATTTAAATTCGAAGAAAGAATTGCTTGTCAAATCATGTGAACCACTTGGCTGGGAGATTGACTTTAGTGGCTTGTTTAAAAAATTAAGTAAGGTTTTAATATAATACAATGGGTAGCTAAAAAGATAAAGCATTTTTGTCCGAAAAATTGGAATTGAATGTGAATGCTAAGTTAGCTCATCTCAACTCACAATACATTTGATACAAAAGCAAAAAATGAAGCGCTCCCTTTAAAAAGGTAATACACTATTCGAGCAGTATCATCGACAGAGGGTAAAGTTCAGCGACCAACTAGTCTTCACAACTTAAAATTTAAAGATAAAATGTCTGACATGTTAGAATTAAAGCATTAAAGTTTAACCATGACGATGTTACCACATTATTATTCTGCAAATGTAGAACCATGGTTAGGTTTTTCAAACAAAACTCAAAAAAATTTAAATTCGAAGAAAGAATTGCTTGTCAAATCATGTGAACCACTTGGCTGGGAGATTGACTTTAGTGGCTTGTTTAAAAAATTAAGTAAGGTTTTAATATAATACAATGGGTAGCTAAAAAGATAAAGCATTTTTGTCCGAACAAATTGGAATTGAATGTGAATGCTAAGTTAACTCATCTCAACTCATCTGATACAAAAGCAAAAAATGAAGCGCTCCCTTTAAAAGGTAATACACTAGGGATGGGTATCGGAGGTTGAAGTATCGATACTTTGGTATCACGATACTTTAATGAGTCAACATCGATTCCACGATTCTTGAAGCCTTCAAGTATTGATACTTGCAAGTATCGGTGTCTGGTATCGGTCAAAAAACGAGGCACTTTCGAAGGCTTTTTACATAAATTATTATTTTATTTCTTTTTAAAGAATTTTGATTCAAAGCTGCTCCTTATTGCTTTGACGTAACCAACATCAAAATAAACTGAAATAAAAAATTAAAGAAACCACAACTCGTCATCTAAAGATGCTAAAAACAGTCGTTGTTGAAGGTGAGTAGACGACAAACGGTTTCCCTCATCAGACATAATTAATCCGGCACGAGAAAAGAGCCTTTCAGAAGGTACTGATGTTGCAGGCATGGATAAGAAGATATCCGCCAATTTGCTGAGACCAGGGAATTGAATTTTCAGCTACTTCCAAGACTCCAGTGGATTCGTGTTCCTGTTCTCCGAAGTTCTGCTAAAAAATGCTCTCATTTCCATCCGTGCGTGGCTTGACAAATCATCAAGATTTGTACTTTGATTTTCGGTAATCATTACATCATGAGTTCCCCAAAAATTTTCTGTGGAGTTAATTGTTGGATCATCGGCAGGTTTTTTGTTTTCATTCAAAATATTTTCTCGATTCACTTAGTTTAAATATTTTGTATTTTTCAAAACTCAAAAAAGAGGTTACGTCAAACAGGACAACATATAAGGAAATGTACAAACTTAGACGCCTTTAACTTTCAACTCAGATCACTCAGATGATCTGTATATCGATCTTGGGTATGTTCATCTCTGTCATATCACGCCGAAAATAGAAAGAGATAACAATACATCAAAACTCTACCCAGGTATCGGCAGTATTGCGTGTAGTATCGTCTGCACAAGTATCGATACCTACAGTATCGGCGAGATGGAAGTATCGCGTCAAAAAATCGATACTTGATACACCAAGTATCGATACCTGAAAGTATCCGATTCTGATACCCATCCCTATAATACACTATTCGAGGAGTATCATCGACAGAGGGTAAAGTTCTGCGACCAAATAGTCCCCACTTAAAATTTAAAGATAAAATGTCTGACATGTTAGAATTAAAGCATTAAAGTTTAACCATGACGATGTTACCACATTATTATTCTGCAAATGTAGAACCATGGTTAGGTTTTTCAAACAAAACTCAAAAAAATTTAAATTCGAAGAAAGAATTGCTTGTCAAATCATGTGAACCACTTGGCTGGGAGATTGACTTTAGTGGCTTGTTTAAAAAATTAAGTAAGGTTTTAATATAATACAATGGGTAGCTAAAAAAGATAAAGCATTTTTGTCCTTAAAAATTGGAATTGAATGTGAATGCTAAGTTAGCTCATCTCAACTCACAATACATTTGATACAAAAGCAAAAAATGAAGCGCTCCCTTTAAAAAGGTAATACACTATTCGAGCAGTATCATCGACAGAGGGTAAAGTTCAGCGACCAACTAGTCTTCACAACTTAAAATTTAAAGATAAAATGTCTGACATGTTAGAATTAAAGCATTAAAGTTTAACCATGACGATGTTACCACATTATTATTCTGCAAATGTAGAACCATGGTTAGGTTTTTCAAATAAAACTCAAAAAAATTTAAATTCGAAGAAAGAATTGCTTGTCAAATCATGTGAACCACTTGGCTGGGAGATTGACTTTAGTGGCTTGTTTAAAAAATTAAGTAAGGTTTTAATATAATACAATGGGTAGCTAAAAAGATAAAGCATTTTTGTCCTTAAAAATTGGAATTGAATGTGAATGCTAAGTTAGCTCATCTCAACTCACAATACATTTGATACAAAAGCAAAAAATGAAGCGCTCCCTTTAAAAAGGTAATACACTATTCGAGCAGTATCATCGACAGAGGGTAAAGTTTTGCGACCAAATAGTCCCCACTTAAAATTTAAAGATATAAAATCTGACATGTTAGAATTAAAGCATTAAAGTTTAACCATGACGATGTTACCACATTATTATTCTGCAAATGTAGAACCATGGTTAGGTTTTTCAAACAAAACTCAAAAAAATTTAAATTCGAAGAAAGAATTGCTTGTCAAATCATGTGAACCACTTGGCTGGGAGATTGACTTTAGTGGCTTGTTTAAAAAATTAAGTAAGGTTTTAATATAATACAATGGGTAGCTAAAAAGATAAAGCATTTTTGTCCTTAAAAATTGGAATTGAATGTGAATGCTAAGTTAGCTCATCTCAACTCACAATACATTTGATACAAAAGCAAAAAATGAAGCGCTCCCTTTAAAAAGGTAATACACTATTCGAGCAGTATCATCGACAGAGGGTAAAGTTCAGCGACCAACTAGTCTTCACAACTTAAAATTTAAAGATAAAATGTCTGACATGTTAGAATTAAAGCATTAAAGTTTAACCATGACGATGTTACCACATTATTATTCTGCAAATGTAGAACCATGGTTAGGTTTTTCAAACAAAACTCAAAAAAATTTAAATTCGAAGAAAGAATTGCTTGTCAAATCATGTGAACCACTTGGCTGGGAGATTGACTTTAGTGGCTTGTTTAAAAAATTAAGTAAGGTTTTAATATAATACAATGGGTAGCTAAAAAGATAAAGCATTTTTGTCCTTAAAAATTGGAATTGAATGTGAATGCTAAGTTAGCTCATCTCAACTCACAATACATTTGATACAAAAGCAAAAAATGAAGCGCTCCCTTTAAAAAGGTAATACACTATTCGAGCAGTATCATCGACAGAGGGTAAAGTTCAGCGACCAACTAGTCTTCACAACTTAAAATTTAAAGATAAAATGTCTGACATGTTAGAATTAAAGCATTAAAGTTTAACCATGACGATGTTACCACATTATTATTCTGCAAATGTAGAACCATGGTTAGGTTTTTCAAATAAAACTCAAAAAAATTTAAATTCGAAGAAAGAATTGCTTGTCAAATCATGTGAACCACTTGGCTGGGAGATTGACTTTAGTGGCTTGTTTAAAAAATTAAGTAAGGTTTTAATATAATACAATGGGTAGCTAAAAAGATAAAGCATTTTTGTCCTTAAAAATTGGAATTGAATGTGAATGCTAAGTTAGCTCATCTCAACTCACAATACATTTGATACAAAAGCAAAAAATGAAGCGCTCCCTTTAAAAAGGTAATACACTATTCGAGCAGTATCATCGACAGAGGGTAAAGTTCAGCGACCAACTAGTCTCCACAACTTAAAATTTAAAGATAAAATGTCTGACATGTTAGAATTAAAGCATTAAAGTTTAACCATGACGATGTTACCACATTATTATTCTGCAAATGTAGAACCATGGTTAGGTTTTTCAAATAAAACTCAAAAAAATTTAAATTCGAAGAAAGAATTGCTTGTCAAATCATGTGAACCACTTGGCTGGGAGATTGACTTTAGTGGCTTGTTTAAAAAATTAAGTAAGGTTTTAATATAATACAATGGGTAGCTAAAAAGATAAAGCATTTTTGTCCTTAAAAATTGGAATTGAATGTGAATGCTAAGTTAGCTCATCTCAACTCACAATACATTTGATACAAAAGCAAAAAATGAAGCGCTCCCTTTAAAAAGGTAATACACTATTCGAGCAGTATCATCGACAGAGGGTAAAGTTTTGCGACCAAATAGTCCCCACTTAAAATTTAAAGATATAAAATCTGACATGTTAGAATTAAAGCATTAAAGTTTAACCATGACGATGTTACCACATTATTATTCTGAAAATGTAAAACCATGGTTAGGTTTTTCAAACAAATCTCAAAAAAATTTAAATTCGAAGAAAGAATTGCTTGTTAAATCATGTGAACCACTTGGCTGGGAGATTGACTTTAGTGGCTTGTTTAAATAATTAAGTAAGGTTTTAATATAATACAATGGGTAGCTAAAAAGATAAAGCATTTTTGTCCGAACAAACTGGAATTGAATCGGAATGCTAAGTTAGCTCACCTCAACTCAAAATACAATTGATACAAAAGAAAAAAATGAATCCCTCCTTTTAAAAAGTTAATACACTATTCGAGCAGCGTCATCGACAGATGGTAAAGTTTTGCGACTAAATAGTCCCCACTTAAAATTTAAAGATAAAATGTCTGACATGTTAGAATTAAAGCATTAAAGTTTAACCATGACGATGTTACCACATTATTATTCTGAAAATGTAAAACCATGGTTAGGTTTTTCAAATAAATCTCAAAAAAATTTAAATTCGAAGAAAGAATTGCTTGTCAAATCATGTGAACCACTTGGCTGGGAGATTGACTTTAGTGGCTTGTTTAAATAATTAAGTAAGGTTTTAATATAATACAATGAGTAGCTAAAAAGATAAAGCATTTTTGTCCGAACAAACTGGAATTGAATCGGAATGCTAAGTTAGCTCATCTTAACTCAAAATACAATTGATACAAAAGCAAAAAATGAATCCCTCCCTTTAAAAAGGAAATACACTATTCGAGCAGCGTCATCGACAGATGGTAAAGTTTTGCGACCAAATAGTCCCCACTTAAAATTTAAAGATATAAAATCTGACATGTTAGAATTAATGCATTAAAGTTTAACCATGACGATGTTACCACATTATTATTCTGCAAATGTAAAACCATGGTTAGGTTTTTCAAACAAATCTCAAAAAAATTTAAATTCGAAGAAAGAATTGCTTGTCAAATCATGTGAACCACTTGGCTGGGAGATTGACTTTAGTGGCTTGTTTAAATAATTAAGTAAGGTTTTAATATAATACAATGAGTAGCTAAAAAAGATAAAGCATTTTTGTCCGAACAAACTGGAATTGAATCGGAATGCTAAGTTAGCTCATCTTAACTCAAAATACAATTGATACAAAAGCAAAAAATGAATCCCTCCCTTTAAAAAGGAAATACACTATTCGAGCAGCGTCATCGACAGATGGTAAAGTTTTGCGACCAAATAGTCCCCACTTAAAATTTAAAGATATAAAATCTGACATGTTAGAATTAATGCATTAAAGTTTAACCATGACGATGTTACCACATTATTATTCTGAAAATGTAAAACCATGGTTAGGTTTTTCAAACAAATCTCAAAAAAATTTAAATTCGAAGAAAGAATTGCTTGTCAAATCATGTGAACCACTTGGCTGGGAGATTGACTTTAGTGGTTTGATTAAATAATTAAGTAAGGTTTTAATATAATACAATGAGTAGCTAATAATAAGGAAAAAACATTTAAAAATGTTGACCACTTGGCCAGATTATCTTTGGTTGCTTGTTAATAAGGAAAATAATTTAAAGAGCACTGCACGAATAATAATTGATGGAAACCAATTTTAAATACAGACAGCAGGGTCTTTGGCTATGACCGCTTGCTCAAGTATTAAAATGTTTAATAAATGGAAGGAAAAATGTGTTTACGGCAAAACGGTTGAAAACGAATGAGGCTTTTTGGCAAAGCGTCAACCATTTATTAGGGATGGGTATCAGAATCGGATACTTTCAGGTATCGATACTTGGTGTATCAAGTATCGATTTTTTGACGCGATACTTCCATCTCGCCGATACTGTAGGTATCGATACTTGTGCAGACGATACTACACGCAATACTGCCGATACCTGGGTAGAGTTTTGATGTACTGTTATCTCTTTCTATTTTCGGCGTGATATGACAGAGATGAACATACCCAAGATCGATATAGATCATCTGAAGGATCTGAGTTGAAAGTTAAAGGCGTCTAAGTTTGTACATTTCCTTATATGTTGTCCTGTTTGACGTAACCTCTTTTTTGAGTTTTGAAAAATACAAAATATTTAAACTAAGTGAATCGAGAAAACATTTTGAATGAAAACAAAAAACCTGCCGATGATCCAACAATTAACTCCACAGAAAATTTTTGGGGAACTCATGATGTAATGATTACCGAAAATCAAAGCACAAATCTTGATGATTTTCCAAGCCACGCACGGATGGAAATGACAGCTTTTTTTAGCAGAACTTTGGAGAACAGGAACACGAATCCACTCGAGTCTTGGAAGTAGCTGAAAATTCAATTCCCTGGTCTCAGCAAATTGGCGGATATCTTCTTATCCATGCCTGCAACATCAGTACCTTCTGAAAGGCTCTTTTCTCGTGCCGGATTAATTATGTCTGATGAGGGAAACCGTTTGTCGCCTACTCACCTTCAACAACGACTGTTTTTAGCATCTTTAGATGACGAGTTGTGGTTTCTTTAATTTTTTATTTCAGTTTATTTTGATGTTGGTTACGTCAAAGCAATAAGGAGCAGCTTTGAATCAAAATTCTTTAAAAAGAAATAAAATAATAATTTATGTAAAAAGCCTTCGAAAGTGCCTCGTTTTTTGACCGATACCAGACACCGATACTTGCAAGTATCAATACTTGAAGGCTTCAATCAATGTTGACTCATTAAAGTATCGTGATACCAAAGTATCGATACTTCAACCTCCGATACCCATCCCTACCATTTATACCGCTTGGGCTGAACTAGTTCTATGTTCTAGTTCTTAATTATGAATTACAACAGTTCCTTGCTCGATTATGAGTAACTGGTTCGATATACCAAGAAGTACATATTTTTTGAACATTTCGATAGACTTTATTATCGATAAAACACGTTAACAATAAATGGCAAAAAAACAACAAAAAAAATTCAAATACGTTTTGCAACGAACAAAAATTTATTTCGAATCTGGTCAACATATTTCGTACATATGTTAAGAACAATAGTACGAACGTTTTTAATAGGAGTACTTCTATCCCTTTTTTAGTTGCTAATAATCGACAAATGCATTCTGAGTCGAATTAGTTTATAAACCATTTACATGTCGATCCTGTGGAGTTTTTGTTAAGATTTGAACTCAAAAAAAAAATTTATACCTAAACAATATAAACTTAATATGCGATACACAAAATGCTTCAAAAACGGTTGAAATTTCCCTCAGACTTGAAAAAAAGATATTCAATACGAAAAATTTTTTTTTATCTCTGCGGGAAAAATTTGAAAAGTCAAAACAAAAAAAAATTTGTTATTTCTTTAAATTTATCTCTCTGGATACCAAAAGCTTGTGATATATTTATTAAATACTAAGCAAATTCTTCAAATAGTCCAACTATAATTACTAGGCGCGTACATAGTATATGTCGACGTGGTAGGCGGTAGTGGTGATGGAAATACTGACAAATTTAGTAGAAAATCTATTAATCCATTGAGCCTCAGTGCTACTATTTTTAAACAAAAAATTAAAGATATTTTAAAAGGTTATGGGCGGTGCAAAGCAGAATGCAAGACAGCCAAAGCAGCAAACGAACTCGTGTGCTCTAGTTTAAAAGGTACAGGATATGAGCCGAAAATTCTAAAACATTTTATTTACAAAACGGGCTTAATGTTCCAAATTCCAGTAAAGTTCTCTGAATCTGAATTAAAAGAATATATCTTCACCTATTGTAATACACGAGATAATCCGTGTAATAAGAAAGAATGAAAATAAATACATATTCACAACGAGTAGAGTAAAAATAGTTTTCAAAGGCTCTGAAATTCCTGAGGAAGTTAACTTTTTATACTCAAAAGTTAAAATCAGTTCTTATGTTCCTTTCAGTCAATATTTCCGCTGCTTCAGGCTCGGACACTTTGCACAACACTGCAAAGAAAAATGAAGTAAGTAAGTCGTCTCGCCGACTTGGGTATACCATACACCAGCAAAACAAATATTTCAAATTTGTAATAACAAATGCATTTGCCTATTTTAAAAAATTCTGTTCACATGCTTTTTACAAGCATATTTCAGTATCTCGCGCACTTATGCATATAAGCACCCTAGCGCCCCCACCCGCCAACGGCCATCTCCGGCCTTATGCAAAAACGTTTATATGCATAACTCAGCTATTTTTTGTCCGATTTTGATCAAATTTGATATTTTGCTGGGTATTAGTATCAAATTTAACTGTGCCATTTGATTGCACAAGGTAATAAATTACGGGAGATTATCGAGTTTTTCAAATTTCGGGGGCGGAAAGGGGCGTGGCAAAAACTTTATACATACAAAATGTGCGCATTTACTATGCAAATATACATACCAAATTTGGTGTCTCTAGCTGCAATAGTTTTTGAGATAAACGTTTTTTTTTTTTTAATTGCGGGGGCGGAAAGGGGCGTGGCAAAAATTTAAAACAAACTTGATCACTCTACATACTACACGAGCCTACATTCCAAATTTGGTGGCTCTATCTCTTATAGTCTCCGAGAACTAGGCGTTCATACGGACGGACAGACGGACAGACGGACGGCTACCATGGGAAACCAATTTAAGAAACTCAAAACAATTGTAAAACGGGAGCAGAAAATATCCATGCATTAAATCCTTATAACAAGGTTGTTCGCAACAATTCCAATCAAATGGACAAATGGAAAAATGTTCTTAAAGAACACGAATACAAACTGAACCAAAAATATGTGCCTTATAGAAACTCCCAAGAGCCAAGTCAACGCCAACATACAACAGAAAAATCAAGTTTAGAAACAGCTGAAACTAGCCTAAACGAAATTTTATCAAATATATCATGGTACCTTATCTCAAATAACTCTACTCTCACACCTGATATTAGAAAATTTTTTGAAAACATTATATCTAATATATCATCATCAAATACTATGGTTGACATCAAGTTAAACATCAGATATAAAAGTTCAGTGCTTCACATTTAATATACATATATTAGAAACACTCACAACAATCATGAAAATACTCCAATATAATATTCAAAGCCTTACATCCAATAACAACAAGTAACTTTTAGAAATCTTTTTAGTTAATGATGACATCGACATTGCTATAATTTCTGAAATCTTACAAAACAAAGTTGTTGCAAACCTCACAACGATGGCTATGGCTATTTATGTTAGAAAAAACATAAAATTCAAAGTCTCCTATTTCGAATCAATAGGCATCTCAACTATTAATCTGAAAAAAAATCTCAACGTCTTTAGCGTTTATTCGCCTCCCAATTTCGATACTAATTGCTTTGAAAGGGGATGTACATTCTGAACTGCCCTTAATGGACAGTCTGTTGTGGGAGGAGATTTCAATGCCAGACCTTCGATCTGGGGCAATCCTTCCCATGACACGAAAGATCTGTTAGCCTCCTTAGGCTTTAAATGCGTTAGGATGGATGGATCTCCTACGTACGCGCCCAATCCGTCGTACAATTCAATATTAGATATATCTTTTATAAATAAACACGATTCTCAAATCAGTTGGTCTGTCATACACAGTAAAATTTCAAATAGCAATCATCTCCCTATACTCATGAGAATCTATAAAAATACTGTAATAGCACGATAGAAATTCAAAAAAAGCAACTAAAGTCTTAGAAGACTTCTCTAAAATAAAAATATCTTCAATCCATATTCTAGCTCAATCTGCCAGGGACATCTTAGAAAAAAACATCATCACATTAGCTGAAAATAATAAATATGTACCCAAAAAATTATAAATTATTGTCTGATGCTATAATCTATTTTGGCATCAACAAAAAACTCAACGCTCATATTTATAAAGTCAAAAAGGAGAATTTCAATAAAAATATTGAAAACTTATCAAATTTCGCATCCCCCAAAAGAATTATGGGCAACAATAAAGCCACTGACAATTCAACGAACAAGATCATGTTAACTTTCTTCAGCAAATAGCTTTCGCACCGGATACCAATAAATGCATTCAATTAACGTTACCCACACTCAATATACAAGTTTTAACGAAAGCCAATTTTAATTCAGATGACCTCCTCCAATTCTTACAAACACGCAGCTTGCACTCGGCCAAGGGCCTAGATAGAATCTCTTACAATATGTTGCTCACCCTTCCACCAGGGGAGTTTGAAAAATTAGCAGCTTTGTTAAATGAGATTTTGAACAATGGACTCATTCCTGGAGAAATGTGTGTGACAATTTGTGACATAGGGGGGAGGGCATCGGAAAGCTTGTGACGAAGAAGAAAAAGACCGTTAAAAATTCAAATTTAGGCTGTACAAGTATGTTCATTGGCACAAATACGGTCCCAGTTCCCGATCGCGGTTAGCCAGTGCTGTCAGTTTGGCAGTTGAGTTGATAGATCTAGATCAAGATACAGATGACAAGCAGTTGAAGGAAACTCCAATCATAGGTGCTGAATATTCCTCACGCTGCCCATGGGAAAAGGATTGAATTAACCGTAAATTTCTTAAAAATGAATCAATAAATCAAATACTTAAAGCCTTTATTTGGTCCTCGGACTTTTTAAATGTGACGTTACACTTGAAGGGGGGGAGGGGGTGGGTCAGGCAATGTGACAATCTGCGACAAAGGGGGGGGGGTCAAAAATTGTCGAAAATCGCGTTACGTAATTTATGGACAGCCCCTTAGGCGTAATCACTCGACAGCTAACTGTATCAATGACGTTATCAAAAACATTGCTATCTTGAAGGCCCAAGGATTTCAAGTTACAGCGGCTGTCTTAGATATTAGTAAGGCATTTGACTCTGTGAACGTTCCAATTTTAGGTAAAGTACTCATAGACTGCGGTTTTAATCATTTATATATTAACTTTATTACTAATTTTCTTTCAAATAGAAGACTTCAAATGGGAAACACTTCAGTCAATGTGAAAAAAGGTGTTAGCCAAGGCAGCTGCCTTAGTCCAATATTATTTAATTTATACACAGCTGACCTACACACTATCAGTGACAATAAAAGTATTTTATTCCAATACGCTGATGATTTCTTTCTTTCATAGAGACTAAAACAAAAAATTAAAGATTTTATGGAGCTATGCAATTCAATAAACCTAACATTTAACCCCAGGAAATCTTTAGTTATGCACTTCAACCGAAGACGTCAAAATCTCAACATAATATCAGGAAATAACTTAATCAGAGACGTTGATCAAGTTAACTTTCTAGGTAGAATAATTAGTACAAGCAATTCCACTGTAAATCATATCAAATCGCGATTATCCAACTCAAATAAGTCGAATATTTTTCTACAGATGTCGGGCGGTTGTAGGTTCGGAGTTCATCCATCCAAGCCCTTAATTTCTTCCAAGCTTTTGTCAGACCTAAGTACGAATATGCATGCTCATCGTTTGCATCTTTGTCCAAAGCAGCAATTAATAGCATAAAACCCATGCTAATGTCCACTTGAGGAAATGTTTAGGCCTTATTAGATCTACACCTATAAACATTTTATATCACCTAACCGCGGAAATGCCACCTGAATACAGGATGAAATTTGCAACAGCAAAAGAAATTGCAATTTCATGGCTAGAAACACTAGATATGGAAAAGTATATACTAAGTACAAAGAGATATTCGATACTATAGCAAATATTAACATTAACAGACCTTCATCACATAAATTTACATTTGATCCTCACTTCTTCAAAGGAACCTGCCATAATAAGGAACTACTTCTGCTCTACTTGGAGATAAACTAAACACACTCCGTGATGGAAATACGAAATTATTTTTACAGACGACTCAGTGTCTGAGTACTTTACACACAAAAATCCAAACACCACTAAAATTTTTCATACAGGGTCCAAGAGATCATTGTTGACTGCAGAGCTTATTGCTATAGGAAAGGAAATAGACTTCGCAAGTGAAAATTATTTTCAAAAAATTGCTATCCTAACAGACAGTTTGGGGTCCATTTAGTTCTTAAACAAAAAACACAGCGACAACTGCTTAGTTTTAGATATTTTGAAATAAGTAGATGAAATACTTATAACCAGTATTGAAATCCATCACATACCAAGCCACGTCGACATACAAGAAATCGACCAAGTGGACGCTGCATCAAAGAACGCTAGAACAGAGACAGAGAAAGAGGTTATTGTTTGTTATTTGCTTTTGTTTAGTCGGCTCCATGGTTCCATAAAAAAGAATCCTTCCATTCCTTGGAAATAAAACAATTAAACAGAATCCTAAGCTGACACGCATTCGACAAACATACACTTCATAAAATGAATTTAAACAACAGTGATGTAAAAGAAGATATGTATATCCCACTTATTATTAAACAGCACCAAATTTACGCTCATAAGAAACAAATTTCCGAACCCTCTACGAATCAATGACATTTATCAGTTCCTTACTGAGGAGCCAATTAACAATTATAGATTATTAACATCATTCGCAAGATTGGCTAACTGTAGTATATTCATACCAATAATCATTTAGTACAAAGCTCAACTTGTAACACTTTGTTTCAAGTATAAAAAATTAAATAATATACGCAATAAAATATAATTGTGCACTTGAATATGCACATAAACATATTCACATAAATATACAGCTAAGCATGATCACATTTCATACATATATATGTATATTCGCATAAGCAATGTATGCACAAGCGTAACATGAGCTAGAGCCAGGCCAGCGTGTGAACGCTGACCAAGTACTTTGATGCACGCGCTCCAACAATATGTATGTACATATGTATGTACTGACACTCTCCATCTGTTTTGTTGCTGTCGCATAAGTCGCAGCATAAGAATATATATGTAAACATAGGTTAAGCAAAAAATATTTTTGAAATAAAAATCAATTGGAATATTACCACAAAGCGACACTGACATGTCCGTCTTAACAATTAATTCAAACCTAAAGGAACCCGTACTTCGCTCTTATTACATGGCGACCGTGACAGAAGTCCCAAAGGACCTACACAAAAAAATATAATAAATAAATAATAATATAAAATGACGCAACAAGCTACTAAAATAAAACACAATACAAAAGCATCTATGGATGAAACAAAAAGTTACGCCCCCCGTCAAGTGTCCATCTCTCGGCAGTGGTGTTCGAAACAACCAAAGAGACAACATGGGCTTCAATTCCATCCCAGCTATGTTAGCCTGGAGGACAAGATCGACCGCAGCTAGCCATAAAAAGGAAGGTCCAGGAATAAAACCACCACCGATGGTACCTGGAAAGCAAAATTTAGATGTTAATGTTTGGGATTCGCCAAATAATAATCACCCGCCAATACAGTCTCCGCCCTCTCCAATCGATTGGGTCAGTTCAGATGTCCATTCGGATTACTCTATACCAACAGCGAAATAACAACACTGGAAAGGACATAAAATACACGGACAAAGAACAAAATAACACCCATGTGTACATACATATAAAACAGAGACCGACAACGCTGCAAAGAGCGTGTTAATCGACGTAAAGCTGATCTTCCCCAAAGAGCGAAGAAACGCAAGGGGGGCGCAGAAATGTGCAAGCCTTAACTTGCCTTTACTTAATAATTCGAATTATAAGCTTAATAGCACAAAAGTGCAACTTGCGAACTACTAACTTTTGTGATAGGCTATTACTAACAATTTGGTTGAAGAATTTCATAATCTACTAACTTTTCCACGTCTCTGACTCACTGTGGAAGACACAGTTGAGATAAATTTTTCTCTATTTAAAAAAAAAAAAAAAAAAAAAAAAAAAAAAAATAATAATGATGAATCCATAAACATTTTCTAAAATTTTCTTAAATTAAAAACAGGTCTAAACGACCAAAAAACAAAGATCCAAAACAGAAATAGAAATTAATCTTAGTAGCCATAAATCTGGCTTTGAATAGTAGAATTCTACCCGCCTGGGTACACGAACTTTTCGACCAACCCATAGAGACAATTTCTCTGGAAATTAAAACAAAAAAAATGATTTTTTTAACAAACTATGGTTACTTGGGATAATATAATAGGAAAAGCTAGAATATACGCACAAGAATTAAATAAGTCTTGTAAGTGCCTCTCGCGGAATAGAGAAACATCCCAAGACACAGTAACCAAACACACGAAAATAATAATTAAGAATCTCCAAGCTATTAGAGCAGTATTAACTGAACACTATGGCAAACCACAGGCATGACAAAAAACAGCCGCAAATGCGTTCTACAGTGATTGCAAACAAAAAGTAATAACTGTGCTAAACAGACACAATATTGAATTTAAACAAACATCTGGAAATTTAAACGCAATTAATAGCTGGTGAAGAAATAGGTCAAGAAGAACCATCTGTGAGCTCTGATTAATCAAACATAATTCTTAACAAACCAGCAATTCCAAAAGAAAACAACAAAATGACTCAAACATTCACCGATTTTTTGAAAATGCCCTCAAACCTAATTCCAGAGTTTGATGGCAGAAAATCTACAGAGGTTCATGGATGCATTGAATTTGGTAAATTCACTAAAAGGCAACCATGAAGAAACAGCAGTATGCCTTATAAAAACAAAACTTAAGGGCTACACCAAAAGTTGCACATCGGAAACAGGGCTGACAAACTCAGTCCTACACTACCGTCAGCATCAATATAAGAGAAATGGACAAAATAATTACCGAAGCAGAGGTAATTGTCAAAATAACGGCAATAGGATTAATAACTCACGATACAATAACAGAGGAAGAAACGATTCCAACCAAAATAACCGAAATAACTCCAACCGAGGTAATTCCAATAATGGAAATGGTAATGTACGAATTACCCAAAGTAACTTGGAAAGCCAATAAGTCCCTACAGATATTCAGGTGAAGCTGTGTATGTATACACATTCAAACTTAGCCTTAGTATTTTTATCAAAATTAAAAATGGAAATACAGGCAACATGTTAGCTTTCTTGTTAGATACTGGTGCAGACTTATCAATAATAAAAGAAAAAACAGATACCTTTGAACATATAGATACTTCAAATACAATTGAAATATCAGGAATTGGTGAAGGTTCAATTATTTCCAAAGGTCTAACCCTTATAGATCAACAATTCCACATAACATCCACATAGTAAATGAAAATTTTCCTATACCATTCGATGGAATTTTAGAACTATTTTTTTTTTTTTTGAAAACTTTTAATTGCCAATTAGACTTCAGTGAACCAAACGATTCACTAATATTAAGACCGAATAACTTAGACTTTCCGATAAACATACCAATATTACACACCTGTGACAGCAATGCCACAATACTCCCAGCAAGATCTGAAGTAATCCGACAAATAAATAATCCAAACGAAAATACAAATATCGTCATCTTAACTCAAGAAGTCGAAAAAGGAATATTTATTGGGAATTCGATCTCAAGTCCGAATCAAACATTTGTCCGAATTTTATACACAACAAAAAGAGTACAAATTTTAAATTTGAAAAACATAAAATATGAACCATTAAAAAATTATGAAATAGTACAGAAAACTGATGACCAAAGAAGTCTATCAGTAATGCAAAAACTGAAGCCAAACTTCCCACCTATGTTCAAAAACGTACTAGAAGAGCTCTGCACCAAGTATACAGATATATTTGGTCTAGAAAGTGAACCGATTTCAACAAACAACTTTTACAAACAATAATTAAGATTGAATGATAAACAGCATGTAAACATAAAAAATTAAAGAATACCACACACTCATAAGGATGAAATAAAAAGGCAAGTCGATAAACTCATTCAAGACAAAATAGTTGAACCCTCAGTGTCTGAATATAATAGTCCGTTACTATACTGCCGAAAAAAGGTTTACCAGGATCAGAAAAGAAACGATGGCGATTGGTGATAGACTATCGTCAAATAAACAAAAAACTGTTGTCCGATAAATTTTCATTACCAAGAATAGACGACTTTCTTGATCAACGAGCCTGAGCCAAATATTTTTCATGTCTAGATTTCACATAAGCAATGTGTACTACGCGGTACTGTCTGTATATCTTTTTTGCTCCGTCTTAAATTTCATCAACTGGTGTCCCGTACACCTGTAAAAGTCGAAAAATAAGTCAGATAGATCCCTAGGGAGCCTGCTTACATACCACGTCGTTGGAGCCCCGGTGCAGCCCTCAATAGTAGCAATCTTTGCTTATACGGCAAGCCGGTCCACCGTGGTGGCGGGGGTGAAGGGTGACGGCTACTTGCCTCTCTTTCCTCTTTTCCCGCCTCTCATCACAAAATATTTCCTGGTGTTGGTGAGAGTTTTTTAACTATTACAGAATTGTCCGTCTTGTTGCACCAACTTCTTCTCCGCCAAAATTGCAGAAGCACAGCTGATCGTGTCAGTGTTGGTTAACGAGGAGAGCAAAGGGGCGCCCCTGCCTATACCTCGGCAGGCGGCGCCTGTGGGCATACTTGGCGGCAATTTTAAATTTGGATTTAAATTTTAAATCTGAATTCAAACTTGGATTTGTTCCAAGCCGGTCCCCATGGATAAGTTCGCTGCATCCTTGGAGCATCAATCCAGCATGGGTGAAGATTCTCTATGCACTGCATTACCCGAAGAGACGATTTTTGGTAAACGACCGCTGCCCATGCGTTCGCCACCGTCAGGGACAACACCTGCATGCAGCGTTCCTCCACCGGCTGCAGAGGCTGGGCTCCGAATGGCCCAACTCTTCAAGTGGTCTCATATATTCCAGAGCTGGATGAACTGGGATCCCTGATATGGCAGCTGGACAACACCTTTAACCAAGGCATCTAGGCTGATGATAAGCCACGAAAGCCAGTCCGGCACGTGAACATGGGCACTAAACAAGCCATTGTTCGAATGAAGGAACTGCAGGAACTGCTCTGCCTCAGAGTGCTTGCGGGTGAGTTTTGCAAAACCCCGAATAACAGCGACAAAAGCACGCAAATTACTCCAGCAAAATCGGTCTCTAAGCCAACTAGGCCTATAATGGCGAGTGATAATGACTCCGCCAAGCGCCGCAGAGAAGACATAATACCTAGTCGAAATACTCCCCCAAAAAAACACCGAGGAGCGACAATTCCCAGGGAACAAATAATGCGGGAACAAACATCAACCCCGCGGCATGCAGGCAATGAGCGCGATCCAGCCCAGGAATGGCAACAAGTCACATACAGACGAGCCAACAAAAAAACGGCAGCGAAGAAGGACTTCCCTAGGCATCGGCCAGACGCTATTTTGTTAGCAAATAAAGCCAACTTATCATATAGCGATATGCTACAAAACGGTAACGCTGACTGAAGATGACAAAGTGCGCTCGATCGGCGCTAATGTACGCAAGGCAAGACGCACAGCGAAAGGCGACCTTTTACTGGAGTTGAACAAGCCGATGGCTGAAAACCTCCAGAAGCTTACGAAAGATATTGAAGTAGCTCTCGGTACTCAGATTGAGGCCAAAGCCCTCTCAGACTTCATCAAGCTCGATATCAGAGACTTGGATGAGATGGTGTCTAAGGACGAGCTAGCGGCTGAAATCTCGGGCCATTTTGGCGTCCAAATTACTACTTTGGCGATAAAGAGCTTACGACCAGCATAAGCTGGTACACAGCGAGCGACCATCAGCGTCCTGCCAGTCATAGCCAAAGATATCCTCAATGTGGGCAGAATCAAGAACAGGCTGATAAGAAGATAAGGCCAGAGGCTGTAAAAACGCAGCGAAGTGTTTCTATGTACTGCAAATGGCATTAAGGAAGCGGGTCATGTTGCCGGAAGCCAGCGATGGCCTTATGGACCTCGATGTGGCCAGAACGCCCTTGTAAAAAATTGTTAATCATGCTTAAGTTCATGCGAATAAATTAAATCACTGTGAAGCAACACATGACATGCCGAAGCAAACGACGAGGGAAGAAAATATTGATCTAGTCATCGTAAGCGAGCCATATAGACTCCATAGCAGCAACAACTCGCCCTGCGGCACGCAACGAAAAGCGGCGATTTTGCTAACTGGTGTACGACCGCTGCAAATGTATCAAGCCCGGGCTTTTGACCATTTTGTAAGGGCTAAGATGGACCGGTTCTGGGTGTACAGCTGCTACATGCCACCTAGTATCAAACACCAAGAATTCTGCGCAGCGCTGGATGAGCTGGTTACTGATGCAAGATGCCACAGCCCACTCATTATAGCAGGTGATTTCAACGCGTGGTCCTTAGAGTGGGGCAGCGTTTCAAACAATGCTAGAGGTTGTAACTTATGGGAGGCTTTTGCCCTACTTGATATTGCCCTGCTAAACAGCGGCAATCAAAATACTTTCAGCCGAGTGGGTGTAGGATCGGTTATTGACCTCACTTTTGCCAGCAGCAGCATTTTTCGGCGCTCTTCCTGGAAAATCGGCGAGTTCTACACGGCTAGCGACCATGAGGCGATACTTTTCTAGATCGGAGGATCAAATCGTCAGCGAGATGCGCATCCGGTGGCATGTAAAACCTACAAGGCGGATACACCGAATGTTCCCCAATGTACTGCCGCTATCACTGGAATAGAGTTGACAACGGAGTCAGCCCAGAGTATGGCAAACGAACTGGCTCGAAAGTTAGACAAGGCGTGTGGCAAAAGCATGCAGCAACGTAAAGCTTACCGAGGCAACCATAGATCGGTATTCTGGTAGAATGACAACATTGAAGAAACACGGCGGGCTTGCTGTACAGCAAGACTGTGTTACCAACGGCCGAGAAAATGGAATGATGGCAAATGTCCCTCTCTTCATGCAGTTTTTGCCAGAACTCGCAAGGCATTAAAACGGGCAATACATTCCAGCAAACGGGAATGCTTTCTTGAGCTGTGTGACTCAGCAGATAAGGACCCCTGGGGCAAGGCCTATAAGATTGTAGTGAAACGTGTGTATGCAAATAAAAAAACTGCACCAACAAATCCGGAGCAGCTGCGGGATATAGTAGAATCACTGTTTTCATCTAGAAGTGATGCACTTACGTGCAGAAGACCGATGCAAACGCATTTTGTCGTTGATGAAGTCTCGAATGAGAAGATAAAGGCCGCGGCTTGACGCCTGAACCCTAGAAAAGCTCCAGGGCCAGACGACATACCAAATCGCGCCGTAAAGCTGGCATTGACCCTGCATCTAGCGATATTTGCACAGGTCTATTCCCAATGCCTCCGGGAGGGCTGCTTTCGGACAAATGGAAACTGCAAAAGTTGGTCTTGCTGCCAAAACCAGGCAAAAGCCTAGATGAGCTATCAGGATACAGGCCAATATGCCTAATAGACATCATAGGCAAGGTCCTGGAATCAATAATATGTGCGAGGCTAGAGACAGCCATAAGGTTAGGCAGCGATTTATCACCGAATCAATACGGCTTTAGAAAAACTAAGTGTGGAAGGGAGGAACAAAAAAATATTCCCTGTTGGTCACCCTCGACATAAAGAATACAGCCGATTGGAGAACTATTCTTGACTCGCTGCAAACCTGGAGCTACTTCGGTAGGAGGCAGCTGCAGTATACATATATCCGATGCTGAAAGCGTGCTGCATTCCATATCTGGCGGGGTTCCCCAAGGATCCGTTCTGGGCCCCATGCTATGGAATATAATGTATGATGGTGTCCTGAGGCTGCCACTCTCTGATAGCTGTCAAGTAATAGGCTATGCAGATGATGTCGCACTTGTCGTTGTGAAAAAAAATGAAGTAAGTAAGTCGTCTCGCCGACTTAGGTATACCATACACCAGTAAAACAAATATTTCAAATTTATTAAACCAATCCATTTTCACATGCTTTTTATTACAAGCATATCTTATAATCTCCCTCACTCAAGTATACGAGCACCCTAGCGCCCCCCACCAGCCAACGGCCAACTACGGCCTTATGGAAAAACGTTTATATGCATAACTTCGTTGTTTTTTGTCCGATTTTGATCAAATTTGGTGTTTTGCTGGGTATTAGTACACAAAAAGGTAGAAAATTACGTGAGATAATCGAGTTTTCCCAAATTACGGGGGCGGAAAGGGGCGTGGCAAAATCGTTGCATATACAATATATGCGCATTTATTAAACAAATACACATACAAAATTTGGTGTCTCTAGCTATTATAGTCTTTAAGAAAATCAAATTTGTTTAAATTTTGTGGGCGGAGGGGGCGTGGCAAATTTTTTTGCAACAAATTTGTGCGCGCTTACTAAAGGATTAATCATACTAAATTTGATGTCTTTAGCTATTGTAGTCTTTAAGAAAATCAAATTTGTTTAAATTTCGTGGGCGGAGGGGGCGTGGCAAAAATTTGAAATAAACTTGACCACCGTAGGTAATACACGAGTCTACGTACCAAATTTGGTGACTCTAGCTCTTATAGTCTCCGAGATCTAGGTGTTCATACGGACAGACGGACGGACAGACGGACATGGCTAGATCGACTCGGCTGTTGATACTGATCAAGAATATATATACTTTATGGGGTCGGAAAAGCTTCCTTCTGCCTGTTACATACATTTTGGCGACTTTAATATACCATTTCACCCTATGGGTGTATGGTATAAAAAAGTAAAAAAAGGCACAAATTTACATCAAATAAGTATTGGCACAGGTATCGAAATCAGCTTGCTCCTTTGCAGGTGTAACGGGCTAATACTTTGTGGGTCCTCCTTTTGACTGAATGACGGCCTGTAAACGCCTTTTCATGCTGTTCACCAGATTTGCAGTTTCGGATGGTGTTATTTTATTCCATTCTGCAATTAGTGCCTCTTTTAGGGAATCCTTCGAAGTTATGTGGTGAGATCTTATCTTACGCTCCAGAAGATGCCACACATGCTCAATCGGATTTAAGTCCGGCGATTGTGGGGGTGTTTTCAGCTGTTTGCAATGGTATATCAACCACTCTTGAACAAGATAAGATGAATGTTTCGGGTCATTATCTTGTTGAAATTGCCAAGTTGTACCATTAAGGCCCATTTTTTCAACGCTTGGGCTTAAATTTTCTTTAAGAATGTCTCGATATACATGCTTATCCATTGTCTCATTTATAAACACCAGATTTCCAACACCAGATGCCGCAAAACACCCCCAAACCATTACGTTACCTCCACCGTGTTTTACTGTTTTGAGGAGGTTGTTCTCTTGAAGCTCTTTGTTTGGCTTCCGCCAAATTTTTTGGGCACCATCTGACCCAAATAGGTTAAACTTCGATTCATCACTGAATACTGTGGTGTTCCAAAACGAGTCCGGTTTATTTAAGTGCTGTTTAGCAAATTCTAGCCTCTTTTTCTTATTTGCCTTCGAAATGAAGGGTTTGCGACGAGGGACACGGCCATGATACCCAGCCTTGTATAGGGTATTTCGAACTGTCTGGGGGTTAACATTCACTTCAAACGAATTTTGCAATGTCTCGCACAATTTTACTGCCGAAGTTTTTGGATTTTGTGCCACCGTGGACACCACAATCCGCTCCTGACGCTGGGTCAATTTTTTTGGGCGGCCAGATCTGCTCTCCGGAGCTATTTTGCCAGTATTACAGTAATGCATCACGATGTTTCGAACACTAGACCATGACTTATCAACAATTTTGCCAATTTCGCGATAGGATTTTTTTTCTAAATACAGTTTTATTATTAATTTACGTAGTTCTATGGAAATTTCAGTACCTCGGCCCATTTTCTATGTCTATGTTCGTTCAAATCGCGATCAAAAGTGATTGGCATCTTATAGAATTCTCGGAAGTACGAAGAAGTAAATATCAAAGAAGCTAACTTCGGCAATGCCAAAGTTTATATACCCTTGCAGTCTTTCGCAATAATTTTTTTACATTTTGAAATTTCTTTCCCTGCAACTGAATTCATCAATTCACAAACAAAACATTCAAATTATTTCTCTTTTTATAATAAATTTTCTTTCTTCTTGCATCATTCCCTAAGCAAAGCACAACACGCTTACACATACAGTTCTTGTAGCGCTGCGTCTGTGTGTGTGTATGCATGTGCTCTGTTTGAGCAGCAAGCAGCGCTGTTTGCTGCCGGCAGCGCTGCTTGCTGTCTACTAGGTCATCATTTGAACCGATTTGTGTTGACTGTAACTTCTGTTCTATTTATCCGATCAGATTCAAATTTTGGGATCTGTCAATTTATGTCAAATACTAATATGGTAAATTTCATGGGGATACTCCAATTTTTGCAAAAATGTTTGTTCTAGAACTATATGATATAGTGGCCCGATCCTCACAATTTTCATACTTTATCATCTCCCGGCTAAAAGTAGCTCAAATATGAAATTTCATTCCGATAGCTCTTAAGATGCCGGCGTGAAGTTGATTTGCACAGACGGACGGACGGACGGACAGACGGACATGGCTATATCGACTCAGCTTCTCATGCTGATCAAGAATATATATACTTTATGGGGTCGGAAACGTCCCCTTCTGTGCGTTACAAACATCTGACCAATTTTATAATACCCTCTGCAAGGGTATAAAAAACAAGAGAAAAAATAACAGGAGTTTACCGTTGCGAGACCAAAAACATAAGCTAAAATAAGAAATGTGCCAATACTTATTTGATGTAAATATGTGCCTTTTTTACTTTTTAAGCTTAAACTTATAAAAAAACGTTGAAATTTATTTTTTGTTTTGTTTAGATGTATAATAAAACCATGAATTTAGAAAATAGTGTTTTAAATTTTTTAAAATTGTTATTGGATGAAAAGTTATAGCACGAAAAACTTCAACTTTGTGAGTGTGCCAATACTTTTTGACTCACTGTATGTACTGACACTCTCCCCCTCTTTTGTAGCTGTCGCATAAGTCACCGCATAAGAATATATATGTAAACATAGGTTAAGCAAAAGAATATTTTTGGGTATAAAAATCAATGGGAATATCACCACAAAGCGACACTGACGTGTCCGACTTAACAATTTATTCAAATTTAAAGGAACCCGGTCTTCGCTCTTATTACAATATGTTTTTATCATTAGTGATGAGAGCATCAAAAACGAAAAAAAAAACGACAAAATATAATTGTAAAAATCTTTTCTATTCTTTCAACTTTGTGACTCTCAATTATTGCATTGGCGTTAACCCTCAAGATCGGGAAGGCCAAATAAATCTTCCATTCAGCAAGAGTCGGCACGCATACATTCACAAAGGATCTTTTTACATTTTCGTATGTAGCAACACACACAAATGACAAACTTTTTCTTGCTTTTAGGACCGATTCCCACTCGATCCATCTCCAGGGAACAGTTGGAATTAACGATGAATGTGAAATAGTGATGCCCACTGGCACCATCTACCATCAACTGATTTTACAATCGTACACCATCGATGAAGCCGACTGTCGACAGATGCACATCTTACTGAAATACAATTTGACTGCGCATCTAATATACATTAATCTCCTTTAGTTCTTTCTACTGCCTAAGCCGTCGTGTTTTGGTCTTAAAATTACAATCTTCAAGTCCTATTACTAGTCTAACCCACTTATCGAAGCCCGTAGAACTAATTCAATAACACACATAGAAATCAATATACTATGTAGGAGCACATATGTATGTATGCATGTATATACATATGTATGTGTGTATGTAGATTGGAAATGTTTTTGGAGCATTGTTAATGATAACTATTAAACTAATCGCCTTTGTTTGCTTAGCGCCTGGCAATTATCCTTAGCGAATGTCTGCCAAATAAAGCAATAAACAAGATGAAGAAGAAGCGAACAAAAAAGAGCAGCGCAAAGCGAGCACGACAGAAAGGAAAGGAGAATGCCAGAGAACTTGGCAAATGTCGAACTTTATAGAGGGTGGCAGTGAAAATGGGAAAATGTCTGGTCTGTGATGGAGTGGAATGGTGGGGCATGGCTGCAGAAATTTTACACCTGTCAGCAAATAAAATGTTGATTCACAAATAGAAAAATTCGTCTAAGTAGCAAAATTATTGTTGAAGGCGAAAGCGAAACAAAAGCAAAAAACAATCCAAAAATAATACAAAAAAAAAAAAAAATAAATAAATAAAATAAACGTTACTGCTGTTGGCCTTGTTGTTTAAGACAAATACAGGGCCAACAAAAGGCAGCTACAGTTGCCTTTACTGTTATTGTTGCCTTTCACCTTTTTTTTTTTGGCAGCTTCCTTCTTTTTTTGCGCTTTGTACTTACTTTTGGCCGTCATTTCGTTTCATTCTTTTCTTTAGTCTCTTTTTTTCCTGTAAGTGTTTTATTTATATTTTTTTTTTCGTTCATTGTGTTTTTTGTTTTGTGCAAAATAAACATTTATAAAAACAGCCAAAAGTTTTATTCGCTGATGCTGCTCTGCTCCTGCTGGCTTTGCTTGGGTCCCTTTTTTCTTGCCTTTTTCATGCCCTGGAAACTGGCGAACTAAATGAGTATATTAGAGTAAATTGTGAATGAAAACAATGCATTTCAGGGACCAGGTTAAATTATACGTTTTCTATTATATTATACGCTCTTGAGTCTTGTCTTATTTTCCACATATATATTTACATATATATATCGTGTCTTCTTAGAGTCATATAGTGTTTTAACGACAAAAGGAATCATTTCTGACCCCAAGTATATCCCTGATCTTCGTTTGCTATTGGATTTGCAAAAATTAGGAATATTTGCAATGGCTGGCCCAATGTAAGAGCCGTTAAATGATTAAATGTTGCCAGAAATTGAACCATTTTAAATATTTAATTTGGGGGCTTTATTGGTAAGAAAAATATTGATACGATTTACATATTTCTACAATCGAAATCTATCGCTCATTTCCCATGTCTAAACACAATAAAATCAGCTGACAACTACATAAAGCCCGTATTAACGAGGCACGGGCAAGTTTTATTTTTTTTTTGATATGACTTGATTTAATGTTAGTAATAAATTTTATTTAAAGCTTCAATTTACAAAAGGGTACATATGTTAGTCGATTACCTCGCTTAAGTATTCAATTTTTTTCCTACTTTTTTTTTTTTTTTTTTTTGTTCGATTCTTTTTTGGATGTTGGCGCAAAATTTCATTTTGAATTTCGAGCGAACATTTCCTCGAACTTTGACGCGTGGCAAAGTTTTCTTTATTTGGTTTTCTTTTCTCTTCTTCACCTATTTCTTTTTGTTTCAACTGCTATTGGCCAAAACGAATATATGTATATGTTTGTACATAGCAGAAACATTGTGAATTTTGGCCATATCCACACAACTTTCTTATGGCACGAACTCAAGAATTATTTGCAAATTGTTCAAGTTGTTTGATAAAAACCTGCACTGTGGGGCCAAAGAGATCTGTGTCGCGGGCGAAGAGATAAGGATATGCTATACATATTGTATGTACGTATGTACATATATGTATGCATAACTATAGCCATTGACATGAACACAATCTTAGCCATATGCGTAGATTGAGTGATGGCTAGCGGTGGCTGCCACCGCATTGTTTGCTTAAAGCGCATCGAGTCGATGACTTGCCTCTGATAATGGTAGCTCATGAATGCAAAGGCATACATTGAGTCATGTAAACGAGGGCGTGAGTGTAGGACCCAAAGCCCCAGACGTACTACATATGTATGCGTCATGACAGTCGCGCCTTTAACATGTGAGCGCCATCAGCTACCGCCCACTAAATGTAAGTAGTGCAACATTGCATTTTCTGTGTGTGTTTGTGTATACATATGTATTTGTTGTTGTTTTTCCCTACTACTACGGGGCGTCAAGCGACATGATGGCGGCATTTTATCCGCTTACTCTGCGGCTTGTGCACTGCTTGCTGGTAGCGTTGATAAGCATGGGCCATGCCATCAGACAACGTCATCTACCAACTCGCAACTTGACGTTGTATCACTGTTTGTGTACTTTGCCAACTTGATGTCTAATTTAACGCTATCGCAAAAGTTGCAAGCATTTCATTGAGATTGCCTGGCTCGCTCGCTTGCCGTGTGTCGTTTGTTGTCAATGTGTCAACCAGTCTAACATCGAACACTGAAAAACATACATATGTACATACATATGTAACTGCAAAATGTTGTCGTTTTGTGTGTGTGTTGTCTCGTGTATCAGCAAACGGGCAATGGGAAGTGAAGTCGTGTCATTGGTTAGAACAAGTGTAGTTGTCATCGGCACACAGCAGCGAACGAAAGTGAATGAGCCACAACACAACACATTGCACTTGCTCTCTTGGACTTGGAAAGTTCTTTTTAATTTATTATTTTACCTTTTTAAAAGGCTTATAACCCTATTTTCTGTTCAACGAACACCTTTGACAACCCTTACAATATCGATTGTTTTTATTTATCGATTGTTCTTATTTATCGATGGTTATCAATCGAGGCGTGGACCATACCTAATACTACACATAGTCCGGAATCATGTGACGCTTTAACAGTTGCTTTTTGGCTCTCGAGATGAGGGCAACAGCAACTCCAACTATTTTCGACATCACTTTCCCCTTCATACTTGCCTTAAATATCATTTTTTTTAAAACGAATTACCCGGTAATAAAAGTTAAAGAGCGAACAAAGATTTCGATTTTTAATTTATATTGCCGTTGCAACCGATGGAAGTTATGGCCAATAATCAACCAACTCTACATTACAACAATGCCTTGTTAATTGTAAACTACCCTTCCCAAACGTTTTATCAAAGTGCCACGTGATCTTGCCTTCAGTCTCAGAGACATTTTTTTTAACTGAAAGCAATCAAAAACAAAAATGTATAAATACCATTGTATCCGGTTCCCGCTTGCTCTGAAGTCTGTCCCATGAATTTAGAATTTCGGAAACTCAGTTTCCGAGAAAAAAGACGCTTCTTAACTTATATTTACTGAGAGCATTGCTGAAACAAACAAATCCAAAGCCCTTTTCGGCTGGGACTAAAGTCTGTCCCCAAGAATTCAATTTGTTGGTTTCTAAAAAGAACGACTATATAAAGGAAAAATATTTAAGTGCGGCCGATGTCGGATCCTGCTTGCTCTGAAGTCGGAAACTCCGTTTTCGAGAAAAAAGACGCCATTTTCTAACTTATATTTACTGAGAGCATTGCTGAAACAAACAAATCCAAAGCCCTTTTCGGCTGGGACTAGAGTCTGTCTCCACGAATTCAATTTGTTGGTTTCTAAAAAAAACGACTATATAAAAGAAAAATATTAAGTGCGGCCGATGTCGGTTCCTGATTGCTCTGAAGTCTGTCCCCCATGAATTTAGAATTTCGGAAACTCAGTTTCCGAGAAAAAAGACGCTTCTTAACTTATATTTACTGAGAGCATTGCTGAAACAAACAAATCCAAAGCCCTTTTCGGCTGGGACTAAAGTCTGTCCCCCGACTATATAAAAGAAAAATATTTAAGTGCGGCCGATGTCGGTTCCTGCTTGCTCTGAAGTCTGTCCCCATGAATTTAGAATTTCGGAAACTCAGTTTCCGAGAAAAAAGACGCTTCTTAACTTATATTTACTGAGAGCATTGCTGAAACAAACAAATCCAAAGCCCTTTTCGGCTGGGACTAAAGTCTGTCCCCCGACTATATAAAGGAAAAATATTAAGTGCGGCCGATGTCGGTTCCTGCTTGCTCTGAAGTCTGTCCCCATGAATTTAGAATTTCGGAAACTCAGTTTCCGAGAAAAAAGACGCTTCTTAACTTATATTTACTGAGAGCATTGCTGAAACAAACAAATCCAAAGCCCTTTTCGGCTGGGACTAAAGTCTGTCCCCCGACTATATAAAAGAAAAATATTAAGTGCGGCCGATGTCGGTTCCTGCTTGCTCTGAAGTCTGTCCCCATGAATTTAGAATTTCGGAAACTCAGTTTCCGAGAAAAAAGACGCTTCTTAACTTATATTTACTGAGAGCATTGCTGAAACAAACAAATCCAAAGCCCTTTTCGGCTGGGACTAAAGTCTGTCCCCCGACTATATAAAAGAAAAATATTTAAGTGCGGCCGATGTCGGTTCCTGCTTGCTCTGAAGTCTGTCCCCATGAATTTAGAATTTCGGAAACTCGGTCTCCGAGAAAAAATACGCTTCTTCTTAACTTATCCCTTTATATGTCACCCGGTCGGATTTTGATGTAGTTTCTTTCATTAGATAGAAAAGTGAAAATAAAAAATACAACTTCTTTCTTTTTTTAAAATTTTCCTTTTTTTTCATATTTATTTAAGAATAAAGGGTTTGTTGCATATATGCAACAGATAGGCTTGTGGTGAAAATAATTGAAGGATTTCAGACTGTTTTTCAAAGTTAATTTAAAATTATAAGAATAGTATAAAAAGTCGAGTTACTTTAAAGTAAATGAAAATTTTTGAAACAATTATTTCTTTTGTTAAAGTAGAGTGCTACGCCACATTTTTCGCACATTGTCTGTGAAAAACCAGTGCAGTTTGGATATTAGCATCTTGTTCTGTTGTCAGTCCACGTTGGCCAATGCCCAATCTGATCTTGACGCACCATCTGATTCGGTACATGTTGACTTGGACCTCTCTGCTTTTTTTGCTGCAATTCATTTTCAACAGAATAACTTCGCTTTCCAGTTTTAGTTTTTGTGTCTACTTTTCTCAAAACTTCAGCAATGTCTAGCCGAAACTCTGATGAGCTTAAACCTTTTTTTAACGATGCATTTTCTTTATGCACTCGTTTATGCAACAACCAAGCGTTGCTGACTGTCAAGTCCAGCAGGTGATAAAAAACACGAACTTGCCAGCGTCTGCTTCTTATCCAAATTTTATACCTTCCAATTATGCCATCTATGAGATCAACGCAAGCTATTGTATTGTGCTATTGCAAATGGACGGTCAATATGAATATAATCCTTTTGGACTTTGTTGTAACGTCGGGCTGTGTCTTTGTGGACTTATTCCAGCGTAATTGGATGGCAAAGTAACAATTTTGTTATCCACCCATGAAGTTAGCGAAATGTCCACTCCACCGTAGTCGGCAACATGTTCCACTGATGTACTTCGTGATTTCTTTTTATAACCTTGCAGAGGGTATTATAAAATTGGTCAGATGTTTGTAACGCACAGAAGGAGACGTTTCCGACCCCATAAAGTATATATATTCTTGATCAGCATGAGAAGCTGAGTCGATATAGCCATGTCCGTCTGTCTGTGCGTACGCGTTTTACTCAGCCGTCTTAAGAGCTATTGGGATGAAATTTTTTTGTGGGCTTTTTATTACCCGGGCTAGATAAAGTATGAAATTTGTCAGGATCGGGCCACTATATCATATAGTTCTAGAACAAACATTTTTGCAAAAATTGGAGTATCCCCATGAAATTTACCATATTAGTATTTGACATAAATTGACAGATCCCAAAATTTGAATCTGATCGGATAAATAGAACAGAAGTTACAGTCAACACAAATCGGTTCAAATGATGACCTAGTAGACAGCAAGCAGCGCTGCCGGCAGCAAACAGCGCTGCTTGCTGCTTAAACAGAGCACATGCATACACACACAGACGCAGCGCTACAAGAACTGTATGTGTATGCGTGTTGTGCTTTGCTTAGGGAATGATGCAAGAAGAAAGAAAATTTATTATAAAAAGAGAAATAATTTGAATGTTTTGTTTGTGAATTGATGAATTCAGTTGCAGGGAAAGAAATTTCAAAATGTAAAAAAATTATTGCGAAAGACTGCAAGGGTATATAAACTTCGGCATTGCCGAAGTTAGCTTCTTTGATATTTTAAGTTTATCTGGTCAATGGATTTACGATTTGGAATTCGGTTTTTTCTTATTGTTCCCAAAGCTAGAATTCCTCCTTCCGCCAAGTACTTCAAAAGGGGTAAGGAGTTAAAATAATTATCAAAGTATAATCGATAATTCCGATGCCTGGGCATATCTCTAGCCAATCTAACGACGCAGTTTGATGCCGCGCCCAAATCTAGCTCGTTAAGCCGTTCTTTATTTTCATTTCCACTATCTATTTCGAATTTGTAGCAGAAGCCTAAATTACCGCTAAGTACAAAAATCTTACAGCCCCATTTATGAGGCTTGTTGGGATTGCACCTTTTCATGTGGTTCTTAGCCTTTGTTGAACATATCTGTTCATCAACACACAAAAATTGTTCCATAGGAACTTTTTTATGATTTTGAATAGCCGATCGTGACAGGAGTGTGACAAAGGCAGGGCTTTATCATTGTTGTTAAAGTGAATGTGACGCCTAATCATCTCAAATGTTTTTTGCGAAATAATGTTCTGTATCCAATTATTGTTGACCAATATTGAGTAATTCTTGGAAGACGCGAAATTGACATGTATAATATTATTCCAACAAATTGTCGAATATCTAAGGACGTAAAATTGACATGTGCGTTAGGGTCTTTTTGGCGAATATAAAGATTTGTTTCGATTGTAATTTCATCAAACCGGTTTTTTGGAAAAAGATACCAAAAAAATTGTATTGGCTCTGATAGTTCCATTAGTTCCGGAGGCAACATAGTACTCCCGAGAAACTGCATTTGATTTTCGTTCAAAATTAAACTGCGTTGTCTCCATAGCAAGTTTCTTTTCAGATCAGGGTTATTAGTGGGAACATTTGGCTCAGAATCATCCATGAAATTTGAGTTTGAAACATCTAAGACATTACTCGGTGAATTTTGGTCATCGATGTCATCTTCATCCGTACTACTTGCATCTTTCTCATCTGGATAAAAATCGCGTTCCTCATCAGCAGAAAAGTCAAGTTCATCCTCGCTATCTAAACTGTTGAAATAATTTTCAACCTGTGAAGCTGTGAAACCTTTTCCTGACATATGTATTTCCTGCGTAAGAAGTACTATTTGTATATATGTATGTAGTCTCATAAAACACATACGACAAACCGAAGACAATTTCTATGACACATAACAACATATGTATAACCATATGTATAAACTCATAACAATATATAATATAACCACAAATACTCTATGTTGCATATATACAACAAAATAAATTCTGTAATATATAGCTTCGAATAGTTGTTTGATGTATATCTGCAACATACCGATTTTTCAAATCTACACACAATACACAACAAGAAACATCAAAACTTGATAGCACATGCATTTCAAATATATTTACCTGTGGTTTTTTTAAGTTTTTCGTATAGAAATATCTATAATTTTAATAAAATTTTGCAGCACAGTATTTTTGGCGCACACAACTTGTGCTTCTCTCAAAATTGGCGGGAAAGTGAACATTTATTTATTTATTTATTTATTTATTTATTTATTTATTTATTTTACGTCAACTAAGTCAGCAGTCGACGAAAAAGCTTAAGCTAAAATACAGATAAAAATTAATTCATGAAGGTAGCTTAGCTTTATGCACAACATCCCCGACCCGGTGGAGGTGTTTTATTTGCAACAAGGTGCCAGCTATGCCCCGATTCACAGCCAATGTGGTCAGGGATGAGTTGCAGCCGATCCAATATCCAGTCCAGAATACTTTCAGTGGTTACGCTGTAGATAATTAAAAAGTATAGCGCGAAGAGAAGTGACAGATAGATGAGGAGAAATAAGGTGAGAAAGGTTGTTAAAAGATTGGCAAAGAACACGAAGAGGTTCGTGAAGAGAGTAGTTAGTCAGACATCTATTAAGGTGAAGAGGAAAAAAGTTTCTGGTCCGACGTGAGGGAACACAAAAATATAGCGTATCTAGTAAATTGGTAGAACTGACTTCGCCGTTGACTACTTTATGTAGAAAGAGAATCCCAAATACGAGCCTACGGTTGTAAAGTGAAGGAAGATTAATAAGAAGAAGTCTGTTAGAATAAGAAGGTAGGCGAAGATTCGGGTCCCAATTAAGACCGCGTAACGCAAACTTAAGGAATTGCTTCTGTACCGATTCAATACTACGCTGGTGAACATCATATTGAGGGTTCCACACTGGTGAGCAATATTCTAGAGTAGGGCGAACTAACGAAGTGTATAAAACCTTTGTCACATATGGATCATCAAATTCCTTGGCCCAACGTTTAATGAAGCCAAGAAGACTGCATGCTCTATTAACAATTGAAGATATATGAATATTAAAAGAAAGCTTTGGGTCAAACATAACGCCTAAGTCTTTAAATGATGGTACACAATCTAACAGAACAGACTTAATAGAGTAATGAGCTAGGAACGGCGACAAACGACTGAAAGTCATAAAAGAGCATTTAGAGGCATTAAGGTGTAATTTATTAACGTGACACCAAACACAAAACGCATCGATATCTGATTGCAAGTACTGTTGGAAAGAAGGATCATTATATGAATAACAAATCTTGACGTCATCCGCAAACATGAGCACGCGAGAATGAGCCAAGGCCAAAGGCAAATCGTTTATAAACAAGGTAAATAACAGTGGGCCCAGATGACTGCCTTGGGGGACACCTGACGTAACTCGAACAGTTTTAGATATCGAGGAACGAAAAGACACCTTTTGGGTTCTGCCAATAAGATACGACTTTAACCAAGCCAATAGTTTCGGGGAAAAACCCATGATGTTAAGTTTCATGAGAAGCATAGAATGATCAACCGTATCGAAAGCCTTACTAAAGTCAGTATAAATAACATCAGTTTGACACTTTTTACGGAAGCCATGGTGTACAAGGGTAGTCAATTCTAAAAGGTTGGTAAGCGACGAACGACCTTTCATGAAGCCATGCTGACAAGGAGAAATAGTGGATCTGGATAGGTGTTGAAGAGAAGACGTAATAATTTTCTCAAACAGCTTAGGTATTGCCGAAAGTTTGGCAATGCCACGGTAGTTAGAAATATCCGATTTGTTACCCTTTTTAAAAAGCGGAATAATAAAAGACTCCTTCCAAATATCAGGGAAGCGACAAGTCACACTCGATATAAAAAATAACCGAGATAAAGGCTTAGATAGGGAAATCGAACACATTTTAAGGATGCAACTAGGTATATTATCAGGCCCGGGTACGAAGGAAGACGTCATAGATGACAAGCTAGAGATAATACAGTCTTCAGTAATATTAGGAAAAAACATACAATTTAAATGTGGAATTGTGAAGGGATAATGTGTGGGATCCGAAGCAGTAGAAGAATAAGTCGACTGAAAGAATTTAGCAAACAGATCTGCAATATCTGAATCACTATTAGCAGTCTGGTCATTAAGTCTGAAGGTGGAAGGTAGTAAATTAGAACGTCTTTTGGAATTAACAAAGTTATAAAATCTTTTAGGGTTCTTATAAAATTCAACCTTACAGCGAACGATATAATTATTGTAGCATTGAGTATTTAAAAGGCAAAATTGAGATTTGGCTACACAATAATTTGCATAGTCACGTCGCGAACCAGTTTTTTTTAAATCTTTTAAAATATCTCGATTTAATGTTACGGAGATTAGAGAGCCTACGTGTGAACCAGACTGGCGCACTGGAGACGGTAGAGACATTCACATAAGGAACGCATTTATCAATTAGAGAATTAAGAGCAGAGTAGAAAAAATTTACTGCACAATCTATATCACAGCACTCAAATAGAAATGACCAATCAAAAGAGAAAATAAGGCTGTTAAGAAGATTGAAATTTGTTTTACGAAAACATCTACGACGAGAATTTGAGATGTTATTGAATGAATTATTAACGGAATTGTAAGAAATAGTAATTTCAATGGTAGGGTGATAAGTATCTTCGGGCTTCACTAGGGGCTGTGTTTGTGATACAGCACTAACAGTGGGATCAGAGACAAAAACAAGATCGAGGATTCTTTTAGAAGAGTTAAGAAAAGAATTCAACTGATATAGCGGACATTCAAGTAGGCTATCAAGAAAAACATGTTGAGATGAGGGAATTAAGAAAGATAGATTATCATCAGCAAGCCAAGAAACATTTGGCAAGTTAAAATCACCTAAAGCTATAAAAAATCACGATCTTTAAGACGACTAAAAATAGTTCGCAAAGCATCAGCATGGTGCATGTAGATCATGATATCAGAAGTTGGAGGAATATATGAACAAGAGATATATAAGCTAAAGTTAGAACATGTAACTTCGACGCAAATAAACTCAACACCTAAGGGGAGATCAATCGGCACAACACTTGAACACAGATTCGAGTTGACAGCAATGAGTACTCCACCGCCACGTCGACCAACACGATCAAGCCTATAAGAAATAAAGTTATTAGAAAGAATTTCATTATCCAAAACAGAGAAATTAAGCCAAGTTTCAGAGAAAGCTAATATGTCAGCCGAAAAGGTTAAGCTATCGCAGAATAATTTAGAGAGCTTGGTAAGAAGTCCTCTTACATTTTGATAGTGAATGCAAAGACTAGACGTTATTAGTTTTTTGATTAGTTTTTAGATGTTTCACAAAACATCTAGAAGTGTGCCCTAACCAAATTATTTATAAAATACGTATGTTTCAGATGTACAACAAATAGCCACATTCGATTTGTTCGATTTGCATTGCGAAAAAATACATTTTAAGCGGTATGTTGCAGATATGCAACACGGCCATATAAAGGGTTATATTTACTGAGAGCATTGCTGAAACAAACAAATCCAAAGCCCTTTTCGGCTGGGACTGAAGTCTGTCCCCAAGAATTCAGTTTCTTGGTTTCCAAAAAGAATGACCATGGGGACCTATTAATTTTATATTAATCTGTTGTTTTTCTCTATATATATTTTTTTTTACATTTATTTCTCTTTGACAAAATTTCTGCAACTGACAAGAATCACAATAAGGTAATGGTCGCGTTTTAGGCTTATTGAAATCTTATACTATTCAACTTAAATACAACTAAGTTTAGCCATTTCTCCCGTCATTATACCATACATTTTTGTAAATATTTACTTTACTACTCGGGCCAAAAACGCGCTTAAAGTACATAAATTTGGTATCAAACGAGCAAGACCTCACGTGTGCCTTGGGCATTTATTTCGTAGTTTTTGTGTAATTAACAAAAAATTTGTTTTTTTAGCGGGACTATAGTTAAAAGTAGTGTTTTCTGCTATAAGAAGCTGTCAAATTTTGAGATAGTATTGCCAAATGCCACATTTCGGATACACAATTCACTATTCTCACCAAACGAGAATATTGTTGAGTTTACTATAAGACTGATAAATACTGATTAAACCTACCTACAATCTTAGCACACGAAATAACGATCAAAATCACTGTTTTCGACCGATCGTTCCTATGGGAGGTCTATGATATTGTCACCCGATCTTGACCAAATTTGGCACAGTCGTTTATAGCTAACTTATATTAAATTTCACGACAATAGCTTAAAAAGTAACAAAGTTATTGAGAAAAGTCACTGTTCGTGACTTTGACGTTTGTATGGGAGCTATATGATATAGTGGTCCGATCCGGCTGAATCCGAGATATACAACGCCTGTAGTATATACGTGCAAAATTTCAGCTCTGTAGCTCTTACGGTCTCGGAGGAGTTCGCGTTGATCCAGACGGACGGACGGACATGGCTGTTTGAACTCGTCTCGTCGGGCTGAAATCCAAACTTCTTAGTCTCTATGTAGATATGTAGTCTTTCTTTTGATCATAATTTAATCTCTATGTAGATAGCCTTTCTTTTGATCATAACATTCTAGATTTTACGGAGATGTAGCTGAAACCTGACATTGCTAATGCACTGACCGTAACCGAATTCTCGTAGGCGGTGGCGTTCTGATAGCTGTTGATGATGGTTTAACATCTGACATAATTAAATTTTTTTATACCCAGGAGATTGAGTTTCTCGGTGTAAAAGTAAATTTAAAATCCGTTAATGCTTTTATTACTTGTTCCTATATTCCACCATTGTCAGACATTGTGGTCTATTTAAATCACTTGGAGGAATTTCAGTTTGTCTCCTCGTTAGTTTACAGTCAAGACATGCTCATAATTTTAGGTGATTTTAATTTGTCAAATCTAAAGCTGGCATGGTCACTAACGGATGAATCCACCATATTGCTGCCCTCTATGGTACATGACTTTATTGATGGCCTTCTAGGCTTATCTTTAGCTCAAGACAATCCTGTCTTAAATTCTAACGGAAAATCGTTAGATCATATTTTTGTATAAGATTCTACTTATTGTGATGTATGTATCTAGGATCGAACAATTGGTTGTTCCCGAAGACAAGTTTCATTTTACATTAAATTTAAAAATCGATCTGCCCTCTCGATCACATTTTCTTGGCTCAAATGTGTTACCTCTAACTACTTTGACTTTGGCAGCCATAATTAAAACAATATTACTGCCGATTGGTCTTATCTGTACAATTGTAGAGATAAGAACACAGCTTTTCGCTTCTTTTATGATTCTCTTTGCTTCGATATTTGTGTGCCTCTTGGTAGGCAGAAGCGGCTTAACAAACCTCTCGAGAGTTATCCGATTTGAAAAATGTGACGACTCAATATTATAAGAAGTTTCAAAAAACACGTCCTTCATCAGATTACGCTCTGTATACTCGCTCGTTCAAACTTCATGATGCTTAATACACAATGCTATAAGAATTATCTTTAGCGGTGTAAGCTTCAGTGTTCTTCTGACCCTAAACAATTTCATAATTTTGGTAATTGAATTCCTGTCAAAATAAAAAAGCGAGCACTGATCAGGCAATTGCCGATATGTTTGCGAGTTTTTTCAAAACTTATTCCTCAATGGAATATCGAGCAAGTCCGTATCCTTATCATTTAAAAAAGGCTAATGGTATTTTTAACCCAGTGATTAATGAAAGTTCTCTTCTTAGCGAACTCAAACTAGTTAAACCTGTTCATTCTCCAGGGTCAGATGATCTACCTGGATGTGTACACAGGTTCTATGCAAACGCAATATGTTAACCAATTTTATAATTGTTTTTATTGTCTGTCGAATCTTCCTTTTTGGAAGGAGTCGTTTATTATTCTTCTGCATAAAAATGGCAAAACGTCCGAAGCCTCTAACTATAGGGGTATTTCAAAATTGTCCGCTCTTCCAAAAGCTTTTGAGAAAATCATACCCTTGCAATTGCAACATTTTGGCAGCTGTATTATTTCGCCATCCCAACATGGGTTTGTAAAACGTAGATCTACAACCACTTACCTTTTAGAATTTACCTCTATAATTATCAAGGGGTTCAAAAATGCTAAACAAACTGATGTCATATACACTGCCTTTAGCAATGCCTATTACTTTCTAAACTGAACAACATTGGGTGTTCATCTCTTTTCCCTTCTTGAGTTCGAAAATATTTAACAAATAGAAAACAAAAGGTAATTTTTAAGTCTTATTTTTCTAATTCCATTTCCGTAACATCCGGTGTACCTCAAGGTAGTCATCTTCCTCTGCTTTTCACTTTATTCATTAACGATCTTCCATCAGTCATTATACATTCGCGTGTGCTTATGTATGCTGACGATTTCAAGCTTTGTGTTACTTATAATAAAACAGATTCATTTAGTCGGCTACAAGCTGATCTTAAAAACTGGCAATCCTGGTGCCAGTTTAATCTAACTTAACACTACCAAATGTAAGGTAATGACTTTTCATCGTAACTCTTCTCAACTGGTCACTTATTGTACAAACAATAGTCCTTTAGATCGTCTTAATAATACTAATGATTTGGGAGTGGACCAAATGGTTTAAGCTGGGATCGAAATATCAATTTGCCTTCGTACTCTAGTAGACTTCGTTGGATTAACCTTCCTTCCTTAATTAACCGTAGAATTACCCTTGGTGTTAGTTTTATGCACAAGCTTTTAAATGGTGATCTATCGGTAATGTGTCGCTACCACGTAGTCGATGCTCTATTAACTATGCCTTGCATTAACCTTTTAGGGTCCTTTGCTCTGATTACAACCTTCTATTCCCTGTAATCTGCTCAGAATCTTCTATTACTATACTTAAAACTGTACTATCTGGGCTGTGTCCTATGTCTACATACACAAACAGACAAAACATAGTGGATTGGTAAAAGTGTCCTATTTACAATAGACAAAGTCGAAGTCAGCAATCTCTCAATGAAGCACACCTTCCACGTAAAAGAAAATGATTTTCCCATCCCATGTAACGGAATACTAAGGCTTAATTTTAAAAATAATTTATTTCCACAATTACTCAACCAAAAAATTGACCCTAATAAATCACGGTCCAAAATTCTAATTAAAATAGGAATCATTCAAAATACACATGTATTCCATATTCCATCTAAAACAGAAAAAATACCATGGGGTATTGGTTGCGAACACAATCGCTTCTAAGGTCAAAGCCAACACAGACGTCCAAACTACTAACATAAACCCCTTGAACTAAAATTTGACCGACGTCCAAACTACTAACATAAACCCCTTAAACTAAAATTTGACCGCTTACGAAATCCCAAAAATAAAAGCTGCATTAAGCTACCATGATTTAAACATAAACTGGCGACACATTTTGCCGACTTTGCAAAGAATCCTCTACATAAATTATGCATAGAATTTGATGATGTATTCGCAACAGAATCTGAAAAAAGACTCCTCAAATAACTTCTATAAACAAAAAATAAAACTTAAGGACAAAACACTAGTCTACATCAAAAATTACAGAATAGCGCATAGCCAAAGAAATGAAATCAATTAACAAGTGGAAAAATTGATCAGAGTCAATATCTTTAAACCCTCTAAAAAGTCCCTACCTGACAGCAATGAAAAAAGGTGGAGCTTTGTAGTTGATTGTAGAAAAATATTAGCAGATACATTCCCGTTACCACGAATGGACGATATCCTGGACCAACTAGGTTGTTCTTAATATTTCTCTTGATTAGAGGAGGATTTCAAGTAGAATTAGAGGACAACTCTTAGGATATAACATTATTTTCAACTATTAAGTCTCATTCAGATTTAAACGATTACAATGTGGACTAATAATTAAACCAAACTCGTTACAAAGAATGATGTCCTTGCGTTCACAAGTTTAACACCTTTTCAAACATTCCTATATATGGATAACCTAATAATTACTGGATGTTCCGAAAATCATATGGTCAGGAACTGAAGAAATGTCGTTGAAACCTGTCGAAGTTTAAAGATACATCTGGACAAATGGTCTTTCTTCAGACATGAAGTTAGGCTTTTATGACACAAATCTACAAATAAAGGAAACTTACCAGATGAAAGCAAGTTTAAAACCATTCACCAAACGATTTATAGTTTGCTGCAATTACTTCTGCAGATTTATTTCAAACTTCGCACGATTTATCGATAGACTATCAAGCAAAAATGTTGAAATTCTATTGGTATCAGCCTTCGAATAATTAAAAAACCAATTATTCATTCATTCATTTATTCACTAATATTGATATATATTTTTGATATGTGTGAGTATAATTCTAAGGGTTAAGAGTTCATGCTGCATTGGCATTTTCTACTTAAATATATAATAATTTGCTAGACATTGATGCTTAACGATAATACATATATTATAAGATAAGTTGTGGAGAAAATTTAATTAAAATACCCCTTGACTATACATTTAGATAAAACTTACGACTAAAACTGGAAATTATGCTAGGATATTTATATGAGGATACGTTGAATACAAACATCTATTTTCAAAATTATTCGAGTCTCACCGCCACTAGTTCAACGTTTGATCTATGGTGCAGTTCGCTTGTGGAAAAATGCCAGGGCATATTATGAATCATTTTAAGTAATTTGTTTTGAGTGACTTGAAGTTTTTTAACATGCCAGTTCGGGATATCAGCCCAGACCGGTGCTCCGTAGAATAGTACAGATTGAAATATTGATCTGAATTGAAACATTTTGTTCACTAGCTCAGTTTGGAGTATCTACTTATAAAAGGCTAAAGAGAGCGAGTTAGGAGATTAATTTTGTGCCTGACTTGACGGGCATGTTCATTAAAGGTTAATTTCTTGTCTAATACAACTCCAAGGTACTTAACATGTACAAATACTTTAATATCCGGTTTTCAATAAACAGTTTTGCTTTGCAACCGATGCAAGTAAGATTGCATGTGGAGCCGTTCTCAGTCAAGAAAATGAAGGACTCCAACTTCCAATTGTAGTTCTAAACTAACCCAAAAGACCACAAAAACACCACCAACATAAGTAAACATCTTTAACCTTTAACTTTACGCGATTGCCCATTAAATTAACCCAATTGCACTGAAATATAACAATTAGTATTAACACACTATTATATAAACGAATTTATGCCAATTGTCTTTCGTAAAAATAGCATTTTTTGATCAATATTCTATTTGAATTTGCCACAAATATCTAAATATGGCGCCAATTTTTTACCAGAAAATTTGGTATCTGGCAACACCATGTGGAGTGCTTTTCAACATTGTCGTAAAATTTGGCCGGAAATAGCTTTATTTAGCTATAATCCCGCTAAAAAATTCCATTTTGTTTTGTTAATTACACAAAAAACTACGAAAACGCCAAGCCGCACCTGAGATTGTGTTCCTGGAATTATTCTCTTTCGTTTCAAATTAATGTAGTTTTGGGCTTGAGTAGCTTAAGTAAATATTTACCATACATCATCAACAATTGGCTAACATTTGTCATCAACTCAATAATTGTCAACATGCAAATAAACAAATTTCCCCGAAATGTTCTACCAAATGCCTGGAAATGTTTTGCCATTTATAAGAAAACAAACTCAATTTAATTTGCCGAAAAGTTGACAGGCAGGCAAAAGCGCAGGCTAAAGAAGCAAAAGAAGGAGAGCGACTATTGAGAAGAATGGGCGAAACTTTGCTGCCATTTGAACTACATGTATAAATATAAATAAGCTTAACACTGCAAGGCTGCTAATCTGCCTGACGAACAGGTCGGTCTGTCGCTCGTTCACTCGGACGGACAGGCGACCTTTTTTTTGTTTTTTTGATTCCAGTTAGATCTCTATTTGCTTTGCTGTTGACCCTTTCATTCGTTCTACAGTTGAGTGCTTGTCGGCCTGGGTCTTGGCCTGGTAAATCTGCATATTTCAGTGTTAATCCCACTTTGGAATTTATAAAATAAATTATTTACTTGACGAGCAACAAAGCAGCAGCAGCACCAGCAAAGAAAAAGAAAAATGAAGCTCATGGGCATGGGAAATGAAAAATTGCCAAAGACTGGCAAGAGAAAGAGTAGATGAAGGATGGTCACACAGCAGAATGACGATGCATAGAGAGGGGAAATGCAGAAGGAGACAGAGATAGAAAGTAGTTTGAAGTCTATTTAAAGGAAGTCTAAAGCCCAAGCAATTGTCGCCAAGGCTTTAAGGTTTTAGCTCAAATTGCAGACCATGCTGACGTCGCAGAAAATGAATTGCACTTGATTGTGGCGGAACGCTGCAGAACACGCAGGAACGCAAAACGTAGGTGAGTTGCCACAGAAAAGTGCATCGTTAGCCGAAAATTTACGTGGCACGTTAACACCAGACTGCCAAAAACAAGGGAACCCACAGTATCTCCTCTCTCGCTCACTCTAACTCTACCTCAGCCAGAATTTATGTTTGTGAATTATGAATGGCAATGGCGTCTTGGTGAAAAACACACACACACACACACACCTATGTTTGTATGCACACCCTTAGCTAAACACACACACGCCGAGCGCACTGACAGAGAAAGAGAGAGAGACAAGTCGTCTTTTTTCCGTGAATTTATTTGAAAGTCAGCTGCAGAAAATGTTCGGGCTTGTGTTTTAATGTATTATAAATTCATATGCGTCGCCGATTAATTTCAATTTTCCCCTCATTTTTTGTAAGCTTCTACATTTATTTTTTTGTTGTGTTTTCTACTCCTACTCTTTCGCCTGAAACTCTTCCACTTTCAATGGCCCATTACTTATGCTGTTTTTAATTTGCTAGGTTCAATGCACGTGCCACAAACCCAAACGAATCCGCTTTCTTTCTTCCACTATAGCACACACAATCAAACACAGACACACACATAAAAGAGAACAATGAAACAATGAACCTTTTGGGGTCTCAAAGCTTTTTCGCTCTATTCCCTTCCTCGTCGACTCTGTCACCTGCTGCTGGTGCACTAAGTCAAAAAGGTTGGTATGAAGGGACTATGTGTTGCTTTTATACCCTCTTTCTAGCGTATTTAAGGGGTGAACTCATTTATGAAAATAAAACAAAAACTATTATTGAATTAGAGCTGGGAAATCCATCGATGGCTCCATCGATAGTATCGATGGAAATTAAAAAGTGCGATATATCGATGGAAATTTTTCGATGGCGATCTATCGAACTTGATTTGTGCGTGGTCACGTGTTTGGTAAAGTGCAGAGCAGGTGGATTTTTTGCAAGGATTTATAGACTTATATAGTTTTAAGTTATCTAGTTGAGACTGAAGACCTTAATGAAGTTTGCTTTTGTTTGAATATGAAGTTTTTGTTGGAAGGTAAAGTTTTTTTGTTTTTTTATTCAAATGTTAATTAAATAAATTTAAAAACAAATAACCATTTTGTATTTTACTTGAATAAATATTCTCATAACCCTTTTAAATTTCCGATGCAACCATCGATACTATCGATTTTTTTTCCATCGCTTAAAAAACCATCGAGGGGGGAGACTATCGATAGATTCCCAGCTCTATATTGAATGGCTTCAATTTAAATTTGACTAAATGTCATTGTGTTCTTCTATAAACCAAATAAATTGCCTACAACTCTATTAAATATCTATCTTTGTCGGATATTTGACAGACCTTACAATATCGATTGTTTTTATTTATCGATAGTTCTTGTTTGTCGATTGTTTTTATTTATCGATGGTTATCAATCGAAGCGTGGACCATACCTAATAATACACATAGTCCGGAATCATGTGACGCTTTAACAGTTGCTTGTTGGCTCTCGAGATGAGGGCAACAGCAACTCCAACTATTTTCGACATCACTTTCCCCTTCATACTTGCCTTAAATATCATTTTTTTTTAAAACGAATTACCCGGTAATAAAAGTTAAAGAGCGAACAAAGATTTCGATTTTTAATTTAAATTACGGTTGCAACCGATGGAAGTTATGGCCAATAATCAACCAACTCTACATTACAACAATGCCTTGTTAATTGTAAACTACCCTTCCCAAACGTTTTATCAAAGTGCCACGTGATCTTGCCTTCAGTCTCAGAGACATTTTTTTTAACTGAAAGCAATCAAAAACAAAAATGTATAAATACCATTGTATCCGGTTCCCGCTTGCTCTGAAGTCTGTCCCATGAATTTAGAATTTCGGATACTCCGTTTCCGAGAAAAAGGACGCTTCTTAACTTATATTTACTGAGAGCATTGCTGAAACAAACAAATCCAAAGCCCTTTTCGGCTGGGACTAAAGTCTGTCCCCAAGAATTCAATTTGTTTGTTTCTAAAAAGAACGACTATATAAAGGAAAAATATTTAAGTGCGGCCGATGTCGGTTCCTGCTTGCTCTGAAGTCTGTCCCCATGAATTTAGAATTTCGGAAACTCAGTTTCCGAGAAAAAAAGACGCTTCTTAACTTATATTTACTGAGAGCATTGCTGAAACAAACAAATCCAAAGCCCTTTTCGGCTGGGACTAAAGTCTGTCCCCAAGAATTCAATTTGTTTGTTTCTAAAAAGAACGACTATATAAAGGAAAAATATTTAAGTGCGGCCGATGTCGGTTCCTGCTTGCTCTGAAGTCTGTCCCCATGAATTTAGAATTTCGGAAACTCAGTTTCCGAGAAAAAAGACGCTTCTTAACTTATATTTACTGAGAGCATTGCTGAAAGAAACAAATCCAAAGCCCTTTTCGGCTGGGACTAAAGTCTGTCCCCCGACTATATAAAAGAAAAATATTTAAGTGCGGCCGATGTCGGTTCCTGCTTGCTCTGAAGTCTGTCCCCATGAATTTAGAATTTCGGAAACTCAGTTTCCGAGAAAAAAGACGCTTCTTAACTTATATTTACTGAGAGCATTGCTGAAAGAAACAAATCCAAAGCCCTTTTCGGCTGGGACTAAAGTCTGTCCCCCGACTATATAAAAGAAAAATATTTAAGTGCGGCCGATGTCGGTTCCTGCTTGCTCTGAAGTCTGTCCCCATGAATTTAGAATTTCGGAAACTCGGTCTTCGAGAAATAAGACGCCTTTTCCAACATGTATTTGTAGAGAGCCTTGCTGAAGCACACAAATCCAAAGCCCGTTTAGGCTGGGACTGAAGTCTGTCCCCAAGAATTCAGTTTATTGGTTTCTAAAAAGAAAGACTATATTAAGGGGAAAAATTTAAGTGCGGCCGACGACGGTTCCCGCTTGCTCTGAAGTCTGTCCCCATGAATTTAGAATTTCGGATACTCCGTTTCCGAGAAAAAAGACGCTTCTTAACTTATATTTACTGAGAGCATTGCTGAAAGAAACAAATCCAAAGCCGTTTTCGGCTGGGACTGAAGTCTGTCCCCAAAAATTCAGTTTGTTGGTTTCTAAAAAGAAGGACTATATTAAGGAAATGTATTTAAGTGCGGCCGACGTGGTTTCCTGATTGCTCTGAAGTCTGTCCCCATGAATTTAGAATTTCGGAAACTCGGTCTCCGAGAAAAAAGGGCGCCTTTTCCAACATGTATTTGTAGAGAGCCTTGCTGAAGCACAAAAATCCAAAGCCCGTTTAGGCTGGGACTGAAGTTCTGTCCCCAAGAATTCAGTTTATTGGTTTCTAAAAAGAAAGACTATATTAAGGAAAAAAATTAAAGTGCGGCCGACGACGGTTCCCGCTTGCTCTGAAGTCTGTCCCCATGAATTTAGAATTTCGGATACTCCGTTTTCCCGAGAAAAAAGACGCTTCTTAACTTATATTTACTGAGAGCATTGCTGAAACAAACAAATCCAAAGCCCTTTTTGGCTGGGACTAGAGTCTGTCTCCAAGAATTCAATTTGTTGGTTTCTAAAAAACGATTATAAAAAGAAAGAAAATATTAAGTGGGGCCGATGTCGGTTCCTGCTTGCTCTTGAGGGTGCCCCCCAAAAATTAAAAAATTTGGAAACAAACTTTCCAAAAAAAAAACCCTTCATAAATTATAATTAAAGAAAATAATGAAAAAAAAAAAAAAAAAAACCCCTAGCCGGGGGGGAATAAAAAAGTCTGTCCCCCGACTATATAAAAGAAAAATATTTAAGTGCGGCCGATGTCGGTTCCTGCTTGCTCTGAAGTCTGTCCCCATGAATTTAGAATTTCGGAAACTCGGTCTTCGAGAAATAAGACGCCTTTTCCAACATGTATTTGTAGAGAGCCTTGCTGAAGCACACAAATCCAAAGCCCGTTTAGGCTGGGACTGAAGTCTGTCCCCAAGAATTCAGTTTATTGGTTTCTAAAAAAGAAAGACTATATTAAGGAAAAAAAATTTTAAGTGCGGCCGACGACGGTTCCCGCTTGCTCTGAAGTCTGTCCCCATGAATTTAGAATTTCGGATACTCCGTTTCCGAGAAAAAAGACGCTTCTTAACTTATATTTACTGAGAGCATTGCTGAAAGAAACAAATCCAAAGCCGTTTTCGGCTGGGACTGAAGCCTTTCCCCAGTCTGTCCCCAAAATTCAGTTTGTTGGTTTCTAAAAAGAAGGACTATATTAAGGGAAATGTATTTAAGTGCGGCCGACGTGGTTTCCTGATTGCTCTGAAGTCTGTCCCCATGAATTTAGAATTTCGGAAACTCGGTCTCCGAGAAAAAAAGGCGCCTTTTCCAACATGTATTTGTAGAGAGCCTTGCTGAAGCACAAAAATCCAAAGCCCGTTTAGGCTGGGACTGAAGTCTGTCCCCAAGAATTCAGTTTATTGGTTTCTAAAAAAGAAAGACTATATTAAGGAAAAAATTTATTAGTGCGGCCGAGCGACGGTTCCCGCTTGCTCTGAAGTCTGTCCCCATGAATTTAGAATTTCGGATACTCCGTTTCCGAGAAAAAAGACGCTTCTTAACTTATATTTACTGAGAGCATTGCTGAAAGAAACAAATCCAAAGCCGTTTTCGGCTGGGACTGAGACCGAAGGTCTGTCCCCAAAAATTCAGTTTGTTGGTTTCTAAAAAGAAGGACTATATTAAGGAAATGTATTTAAGTGCGGCCGACGTGGTTTCCTGATTGCTCTGAAGTCTGTCCCCATGAATTTAGAATTTCGGAAACTCGGTCTCCGAGAAAAAAAGGCGCCTTTTCCAACATGTATTTGTAGAGAGCCTTGCTGAAGCACACAAATCCAAAGCCCTTTTAGGCTGGGACTGAAGTCTGTCCCCAAGAATTCAGATTGTTGGTTTCTAAAAAGAACGACTATATTAAGGAAATATATTTAAGTGTGGCCGACGTGGTTTCCCGCTTGCTCTGAAGTCTGTTACATAAATTTCGGAAAAATATTTAAGTGCGGCCGAAGTCGGTTCCCGCCTCCTCTGAAGTCTGTCTCCAAGAATTTACAATTTCGGATACTCTTTTTCCGAAAAAAAGACGCTTCTTCTTAACTTATATTTACTGTGAGCATTGCTGAAACAAACAAATCCAAAGCCCTTTTCGGCTGGGACTGAAGTCTGTCCCCAAGAATTCAGTTTGTTGGTTTCTAAAAAGAACGACTATATTAAGGAAAAATATTTAAGTGCGGCCGACGTCGGTTCCCGCTTGCTCTGAAGTCTGTCCCCATGAATTTAGAATTTGGGAAACTCGGTCTCCGAAAAAAACGATACTTTAACTCTGTTTCCGAAAAGAAAGATGCCACGAGGTAATGGAAGAAGTTTCGTCCATTGTGAGATCTTCATATGGACCGGCGCACCATCTTACTCTAGAATAGAGCTGGCCAACGATTGCCATTCGATACTTAAAAATTAATTATTCGATACTATCGATAATATCGTTTTTTATTTAGGTACTTTTATATACATATGTATATTCTAAAATTGAGATCTCCAACTTTCAGTGTATGATGCGGACGCTCCACATGGTTTAACAAATTTTATATGTTTCCGCTTGTTTTATAAACTTTTTTTTAGGAAAGACACTTCGCCGACTTACCATCATTGTATTTAGACAAAAAGGTCCACACTTTTCATTTCCCAACTCTGGTTCTTTTAATTTCGTTGTTTTTTCAGCTGAGCAATAATAGTAAGTCCCGCCTTCTTTTATCGGAAACCCGCACAAGTGATGTATAAATACAGTGAAACCTCGATATAACGAACTTCGTTATAACGAAAAACCCAATATAACGAATTTTTTGTTAAGTCCCTTGTTATACTAAGGTTTTACATTTCAGTACCTATAGCGAATCAATAGATATAACGAATAATTTTGCGATCCCCCTCAGATTCGTTATATCGAGGTTTCACTGTATATGAAAGTCTTTATGTAATATTTCGAATGCAAGTTGTTGTTGACTGGCATTGATTATCGTATGGAATTTTCAATATTAAATTCTATTTCGCCAACATTTTGATTCATTACATTCTAACTTAGTTACATTTTAGCCCTAAGGGAAAAACCATTTTCCGTTGCCATTTCGTTTTCATTCAAACAATCAAATGAAAATCCTGTGTAAGCCTTTTGCCAGGCAATTGGCAAACAAAAAAGGGCACCCAAAAATGGCATTGCCAGCAAAAAAAAGAAGAAATATAGAACAACAATAAATCCATGATGCCGATATTTAAATACCCTAGCAAGTTGTCTGTTCTTAAATAATGAAAAAGAAATCTTCGTGTTTATAAATTTCTTTTGTTTGCAACATATTATGTACGTATATCTGCGTCTTTCTTTGTCCCTCTTGAAACCTGGTGTGACAAAGTGCCTGAGCTGGAGGTGTCCATGTGGATTTCAGAAATGCTTCCAAGTCGACACAAAAGATAAATTCATGGGTGGAAAAACTACGTTTATTCTGTATCGGATTTTCGAAAAATTATTTCTAAATCTCTGGCTTGCCATAACAAAAAAAAATACGAGTCCCATTTTCTAATGAAATACGGTAAGAGTAACGAAACCGATAACCAAGTAAATATATGCCCTTTCATAAAAAGAGTGTTTAACAAAAATAAAAAGTAATAAAAATCAAATTCATTCCCTTTGGCATATTTTCCTTTATCTATCTCTTTTAACTTTCTGTATCTTTCTCTCTCTCTCTCTCTCACCTAACTCTGTATTCATTTTTGAAAGACAATTGATTTGGATTTTGTGCTGGTCAAATTTTTTTTTTTTTTTTTCCATAGCCATGATATCCTGATTGTGTTATGCCATAACAACAGCAACAAGTCTGTTAAAAGGTGAATTCATTAAATTGCTTAAATTTTACTTAATTTAAGGTTCCTGCTGCTGCAAATGAATATTATTCCTTTGCATTTTCATATCGAGTATCCTTTATTTTACAACTCATCAGCATATAAACACGCGAACCCCTACTAAGTGTCTCTTTCTCTTGAGCTCTTCATCACTCTGTCTCCCTCTCTCTCCGTCGCTCTTTAGCTATGCTCATTCCCTTAAAAAAATTCGCTTTCCATATGCCTCTTCAAATAAAAAGTAATAAAAAAGCACAAAGGATAATGCGTTTTTAATGGCAATGAGTTTGGCTTTTGTACCAGAGCTCGGCGCCTTTTTGGCTTTTTGGCCAGGCTAACTTTGTGTTTTTTAGTACCCAGTACCAAGGTATGCCTGTAGGGTATACATACCAACCCTAATCAAAGGCTATGAAATAGTTGGCCAATAGATTTTTATTTCTTTTACTTTACATCTATTTTTCAATTCCTTGTATTCAATTCCGTCTTATACTCTATCTACATAGGGTATACGAGAGTCTACACTGTTGATTTACAAAATTTATTTATTTTTTTCGGTTGGTTATTCTGTATTTTTTTGGCTGGTGTTTATTTGCCTTACACACACTGAAAATATAAAAACAGATAAAAATGTTTAAAAATAAAACAGCAAAATTTGTTTTTGAAATGGTTGCAACCCACCAAGAAAAAATCAAGAGCACACAAGCTGGGAAGGAAGAAAAAATTGTTTAATTAATTTTTTTCTTCAACGGTGGAGAAAAAATTTAAAAGGGCCAAGCTAGAAAGCAAGCAAAAGAATTATGTAGGTGAAAAATTTCAACAGGAAGCAGCCTTATTTTTGCTCTTTTACAGACTGCTAGCAATGGGATATTTCAGCCTTTTCAACACCTTCTCCATCCCAAGGCACGCCCATACGTGTTGATTAAGCGCATTCACTTGACTTTATTAACGACTCGTACCCGACCTGGAGCCAGAGATGATGATTAAGATGAATAGAGAGAGAGAAAGAGATGGGGTTGGGTCTTAGTCTGCGAGTCAAAAGTTTAAACAGTCATCCGCCTCGTTGGTAGGTGGATTCAGTTTCTGTACCAGGCATTTTCATTTAGCATCTAGTCAAGCTCTACAACACTTTTCATTTTGTGTAATTATTCCAAAAATGGAGGAAAAAAATAACGCAATTTCCACGCTGAAAACTTCACTGACTTTTCAAAAAGTTGTTGTTGTTTTAGTTACTGCGGCTTACTTCATTACCCGAAAGCTAGATAAGAGTGATGCTCCCCAGCCGCAACGTTAGCATCCATGGCACGTGACTACTCATAAGCCATTAGAAAGTAAGACCCCACCCCCGTTTCGCCCCACCTATGCAATATCAGGACCGCCTAAAGTTGAGTATGTGGTTGAAATGGCCATTCGTATACAATCGGATACAGTGGTCAAAAGTGTTCTATCAAGGTTTAGAAACAATTAGAAATTACCATAAATAAGTAAATGACTTACGCCTAGTCGGTGGTTCAGTGGATACCTACTTAAATTATTAATATAGTGTTGGTCTCGAGTTTAAAAAAATACTAAAAAATATAGTTTCAGATATAATAGAAAGGATTTTGATCTAACGGATTAATTGGATTATTTCTGCAAAAAGAAACAATAGAAATTAATCAATATTAAATTCCCAAAAACCTGAAATCTCTATTTGTCTTCTTTCATAAAAGTCTTGGTAGAAATAGTTGACAGAGAAACCTTTTAAAATTGTATGAAAATCTCACGAAACTAATATAAAAAAAAACTTTTTCTTTACTTGAATTCTAATCATAGTCCGGACCTGGTTGACAGCCGTTTTTAGCCACAACTGGTGCCTCACCGTGTGCGTTCTATTTGATTCTGTTCTTGTTCTCGTTGTCATTCCTTGCAGCAGCAGCGGTGACCAGACCAGTTTGGATTGTCGCTAGTAATTGTTGACTAATTGAAGCAGGCAATGGGTAAAGCTTTGGCAATGTCTGCGAATAGGCGGCCAAGGAGACTCTGGGGGCCCACAGCAGGGGCAGGAACTAGCTGTAGCTTGTTGTTGTAGTAGCTGCCAGGAACATTCGTCCAGTTCAGGTTCAGTCAAGTCGTGTCAGTGATTTAGAGCGCGCTTAGCAGTTTGGACATGTGTCGTGTCTGTGGTTGCTAATGAGCTGCAAATCGTGCCGCCTTGTGTACGTGCAAAAATCCCTTTTGACACACAGCGACAAGGACAAAAGCAACAACTACAACAAGAACAATGATAACGATAACAAGAGACATAGGCCAACGTCATGGGTCTTAAATGTCATTGACTACAATGGTTTAACTGTCCATTACTGTCTGAACTATTGAAAAAAGGAACTGCAAAAATGCTTTTTTTAACTTTTACTCTCTGTCGTTTCCCTGTATTAAGCAATTATTCTACTGACCTTTTTAACTATAAGTCTAGACTTGACAAGTTTTTTAAGAGACTTTTATTGGTCAGCAAAAAAAAAAAAAAAAAAAAACCCAAACTAAAATTAAATCATTTTTCCTAAATTTAGTTACAAATTGCCAACGGTTTTGTTTAGTTAGTTTTACTTTTAGTTTTGTTTTTATTTGCCCTTTTTTGCGAACCTCAATACAAATGTAACTGTCAAATAAAAAGGCCAAAATTGTTAACTGTTTGGGTTTTTGGGGCTTCAGGTTTCAGTTTAGTTTGGTTTCTGTGGTTTTCACTACTTTCGCTTTAGATTTTGCATTGCGTTTTTAGCCAGGAAAAACACTACAGAGTGAGTGAGAGAGAGAGAGAGAGAGCGAAAGGGGACCTAAATTGTTATGCAAATCAACCCAATGAAAGAAAATCAATTAACTAAAGTAAACACACACAGGCTAACCGTATAACAACAATGGACAATACATGATGACTCGATCCAAACGGGGCATGGGGTAGATGGCGAGCTGATTGGTTGGGCGGGGGTCTATTGAATCACTTTAGGGGGGTTGGGGGGTGAAAATTAATTAAAGATCATTTGGTTGAAATCTTTCGACAGTTCGAATTTTGATAATTTCATTTGGGGGCGAAAACGCGTATGTAGCAATTACAAATCCACAGGCAAACACAATGCGTTCAATGGGCGGTTGGAGAAACTTAAAGTGGGTTTCTAGGATTTGATTTGGGGCATTTAGGGCATAAGGCATGTGGCAGGACTGTCATTTGTGTTATGTATGCCTGCTGAGAAGGAAATATTCATGATTGTAGTTAACAAGGACAATTATGATTGATTTATGTTTATGTGTGTGTGTGTGTGTGTGTGTGTGTGTGTGTGTGAGTTTGAGTAAGAAGTAAGGTTATGTGCGCATGAGTTTATCCTTCAACTTGTGTGTGTGCGTCTGTGGGCTTTATGGCAGGTAACTTAAGCTTAAAGTTTCCCATCGACTATTAAAATGAACAGTCATTAAAATTATGACTTTGCCTTTTGCATAAAACTTTGGGCATGTGTGTGTTTTGTTGTTTGGCTCGTTAAATGTTACCTCCCAAAAACTTAGACGCACTGTATTAACATTGTAAGTGGCATTTTATAGGAGAAACATAACATTTAATTAGATTACGCATACATGTACATGGCTTTGGGAGGCGCGTAAAATGCCGCGGGCAAATCAAAAGGCAAATGAAAACTCATTTACATTTTCTACATTAGTTTAACTATTATTCGTCCACATTGCCCCAGATGTCTGTCTGGCTTATTTAGATCCCCTGTTCATGGCAAAAAGGTGTTAACTTATAAGCATTTATTATAATAACAGTTATTGTATATGCAAATGAGTTTAAGTTAGGTGTGGATTCAAGGTGTAAAGTGTCTTTCCAAAACGGCATTAAAAAATCTCAAAGAAGCTAACTTCGGCTATGTTTACATACCCTTGCAGTTTTTGGCAATAATATTTCTACATTTTGAAATTTCTTTTCCTGCAACTCAATTCATCAATACACAAACGAAAAAAAGAGTAATAATTTGAATGTTTTGTTTGTGTATTGAAGAATTGAGTTGCAGGGAAAGAAATTCCAAAATGTAGAAATATTATTGCCAAAAACTGCAAGGGTATATAAAATCGGCATACTTGAAGTAAGCTTCTTTTGATATTCTGATATTGATATTTGATATTTTTTTTGACAAGCACGAGTCGAAGTGCCGTTGCCGAACCTACACGAGAGCTTACAGAGACGGCAGAGCTAGGCCCTAGTCCGGGAATGGGCAATGTTTTCAAGCTGCCGAAAAATACAAAATTTTAAATTTCTGCAATTGTTGTAAGAAAAAAGGTCAATATTTTAGATATATACATATTTAGCAACTTATAACATTTTGCATATTGAAACTTTAAATACCCATTTGCATTTCTGTAGACCTATGCCTATGTTTATACATACATATATGTACATATGTAAGTCTACAGTGGATTCCAGATTATTTGATGCAGCCTTTTTATGAAAATTGCCGCTGCTATGTACATATAATCAAAAACTAGAGACAATATTGAAAATCAGTACTAATCAGTATCATAACAACACAAATAGATGATTTACAAAAATGACCAAACCTCATTGATATACCCAAGAGGAAGCGAAGCCCATTCTTTTTAGCCGTCTTAGAGGCCTGGCAGGGAGTAATCGTCTTGCGAGGATACTGCGGTGTCTATTAAGCCGGTCGCTATATCTGCTGGTGTGTCTACCGATCTGCTCCTCCACTGTGTGCAGGTTGAGGTCGCGGTGTATTGTGGATCCACGCACATACCATGGGCAGTTCGTTATTTGAGGCGCATTACGATTTTGAAGCACTTGTATGCGTTTGTAGTTTGATTTAGCCGCAATTCCCCAGATCTGCACGCCATACAGCCAGATTGGAGCAATGCAGTGCACGTATACTGCTCTTCTGGCCCTGAGCGACATAGTGCTTTTCCTATTAATCAGCCATCTTAATTGCTAATTGCAATTCAACCGCCGCCGCGTGCAGACGGGTTTTTTTAATGCACTCCGCAAAATTTAGTGTAAAAAAAAAAAAGACCGCGTTTGCAAAAATTGTGTAGGGCTCTCAGTCACCACAGAGACGCCTATTTACAATCATATTGCTATTAGTTCTAATAGCAATAAATACTAAGTTGCAACAGGAAAGCCTGGAAAAGCCATGTCCACCAATTCGGGCCCAAGCTCTCTCGATCCCCACCAGCAACAGCTACAAGAACTACTTGTACAACAACAACGTGAGCGTCGTCTCTCGGTCCAACGCAACAACGCGTACTTTTCAGTGGTGTCGCCGACCCCACTAAATGCTACCGTAAGCAATAACACCGAAAGTGCAAGCCACTCAGCAATCAACAGCAATTTACCGTGGAGAGAGCAGTGTGCTTCTCCATCAATATCGATAACTGGGTCACCGATTGCACCGACCAGCACCGTCAGCTCGTTGACAGCAACTACTGCAACGTCTACCGAAGTACCGAAGTACCTCAAGCCGTCAACGACAAGTCGCCCAGAGTCAGCCACAACAATAAACCCAACGCCTTCTGTCCAAACTGGAATGGATAGATATATTAAAATAACTAAGCGGAAGCTAAGCCCGCAAAAAGAAAAAAAGTGGCAATACGCCAAAAATAACCAAACCTAATGAACGAGTAGCACTTCTAAGCGGGAATCGTTTTAAAATTCTTGCCGATCAGCAAGACGATCAAGCCGGCGCTGTAGATAAAGTTAAATCGGCTAGACCACCCCCTTTATACATCCGTGGAGCCAACTGCAGCGTCCTGATTTCGAAGCTAGTAGAAACAGTAGGGGCAAATAACTTTGTTGTAACCCCTCTCAACAGGGGTAACATAAAAGAAATTAAATGTCAAACCCAAACTGAGGACAATTTCCGCATCATCGAAAAGTACCTCCGTAATGCTAACATCAACTTCTATACCTACCAACTAAAAAGCAGTAAAGGGCTCCAGGTTGTGTTAAAGGGGATCCAGCCATCGGTCCCACCCCAAGAAATAGCAGACGCATTGGCCGAAAAAGGGTTTGCGGTTAAGTCCGTTGTCAACATCATCAACAGGAATAAAGTCGCACAGCCGCTCTTTAAAAATCGAGCTCCAACCAGATGCAAAGCGGATGAAACCAAATGAAGTGCATACAATCTACAACCTTCAGCTCCTATTGCACAGAAGACTCGCCGTAGAGGAGCCTCATTAGAGATACCAACCACCTCAGTGTAAAAACTGCCAGGAATACAACCACACCGCTAACAATTGCAATCTAAGGTCAGTGTGTGTTGGCTGCGGCGAACATCATAAAGATGGCATTTGCCCCAAGGACAGAAACAACGTCGCACTAAGACTATGCAGTAACTGTGGAGGGAACCACACAGCCAACTACAGGGGATGTCCTGTCTTCAAGGATCTTAAATCGCACATAAACGGGCGTAAACCCCCAGCTGGACCAAAAATCACCTTCAACGCCTCCAAAACTACACCGGAGGTATTCTTCGCCAAGGCTGTTAGATCATCTAACATGCCTGCTACAACCAATCCTAGTGTATCCTTCGCTAGTGTACTCCGAACTGGACAGACGGAGCCCGCGAAAGAGACCCCGTCACTCCACCATCTACAGAATCCGCAACCTAGCGCACCAGAACTTGGCCAGCAAACTCCAAGTGGTTTAGAGGCCCTATTGATCTCACTTAATCAAAACATGACTGCTTTTATGACGTTCATGCAAAACTTTATGCAGGAACTGATGCGGAATCAAAACCTGCTTATCCAGAATCTTATCGAGAATAAATAATGGCTTCCCTAAGTCTATGTCTTTGGAATGCTAACGGCGTCTCCAAGCACAAAAATGAACTGCAACTATTTCTAGACTCAAGTGAAATCGACGTCATGCTGATATCTGAAACACATTTAACATCAAAAAATAATTTTCAAATACCAAAATATGCCTTCTACGCAACAAACCATCCAGACGGAAAAGCTCATGGCGGGACTGGTATCCTAATCAAAAACCGTATAAAACACTCGTTTCTCAACAGATTCGAAACACAGCACCTTCAAGCAACTGCTATAACCGTCCAAACCAGCTGCGGCAACACTACGTTGGTTGCCCTGTACTGCCCGCCACGCTTCTCAATCTCTGAAAAGGAATTCACCGGTTTCTTTAACACACTCGGAGAACGCTTCATTGCAGCAGGGGACTATAACGCCAAACATACGCACTGGGGATCTCGCCTGGTAAATCCTAAAGGCAAGCAGTTGTACAACACAATAGTCAACCCCCTCAATAAGATGGATTGCGTCTCACCGGGTAGGCCTACTTATTGGCCCACAGATCCACAGAAAGTGCCTGACTTGATTGATTTCGCAGTAACCAAGAGGATTCCGCGTAATCGGATCACTGCGGAAACACTGCTAGATTTAACCTCCGATCACTCTCCAGTGCTATTCACACTGTTAACAAGACCTCAAGTACTTGATCGCCCATATATACTTACAAACAACAAAACAAATTGGCTTAAATTTAAAATGTACATGAGTGCCCACATTGACTGTTCGCCGAAACTGGACGCTGCAGAGGACATTGACATGTGTGTCTCTACACTTGAGTCGATGATGGGAGCTGCAGCTAGAGTATCTACTCCACATGCCTCTACTTACGCTAAACCTGCTGCCAGGCCTACGAACCGGCGGATAGAACAATTAGTAACGGAAAAACGACGTCTAAGAAGAGAATGGCAGGTTACTCGATCACCAGCAGCAAAACTTCGCCTAAGGCATGCCAGCCGCAACCTCTCCAAGGAGTTAAGACAAGAGGAAATCTGGGCTCAAAGGAAATACATAGAAAAGCTCAGTCCATCCAGCACTAAACATCCTCTGTGGAAAGCCCACCCAACTTTAAGCGCTCCTACAGAGACAGTTTCACCAATAAGGGGTCCTACCGGTGGATGGGCCGCAGTGACGAAGAGAGGGCATCCGTATTTGCCACACACCTTAAAATGGTTTTCCAGCCAAATCCAACATCAAACTCATTTGTACTTCCCCCTTCAAGCACATTAACGGATAGTGAGTACTCGGAACTCCAATCGGATGAGATCACTGCAGTTATTAAAAACCACATAAAGCCGAACAAAGCCCCTGGCCATGATCTAATCACACCGAAAATGATCCTAGAACTCCCTACCATCGCCATACAATACATCTGCAAAATGTTCAACGCTATAATAAGAATTGGCTACTTCCCAAGAGCATGGAAAAGGTCCACTATCATCATGATTCCTAAAGTGGGAAAGGACAAAACCCAACCATCATCCTATAGGCCAATTAGTTTGCTGCCATGTCTTTCGAAGCTTTTTGAAAAGGTCCTGCAGATTCGTCTAAACTCATTTCTGGCATCGGAGAACACAATCCCTTCACATCAGTTCGGCTTCCGCGAAAAACATGAGACAATTGAACAAGTCAATCGTATAACATCCGAAATACGAACAGCATTCGAACTAAAAGAATACTGTACGGCTGTCTTTCTTGACGTTGCCCAGGCTTTCGACAGAGTTTGGCTGGAGGGTCTAATGTTCAAAATCCGGCAGAAACTCCCACAGTACACCCACAAACTCATGGAATCTTACCTTTACAATAGAAAATTCGCTGTAAGATGTAATGGCTCCGTCTCGGCTGACTTTGAAATCGAAGCTGGTGTACCGCAAGGCAGTGTACTCGGCCCATTGCTCTACCTGCTGTACACTGCAGACTTACCAACGAGTTTAGGACTTACAACGTCCACTTTTGATTAGAGGAACACCTCAAGGTGGTAGAGGAATGGCTAGCAACCTGGCGTATCCGGGTCAACGAGCAGAAATGCAAATATGTTACATTTACGCTTAACAAAAGAAACTGTCCAGCTATAATGCTAAAAACAACGTACCAATTCCTCAAGCCGCGGATGTCACTTACCTTGGTATCCACCTAGACAGAAGACTAACTTGGCGCAAGCACATCGAGGCAAAAAAGTTACAGCTTAAACTGAAAAGAGTAGCTTACATTGGATCATCAATGCTCGGTCCCCTCTACGTCTGGAGTATAAAGTCCTCCTATACAATTCCGTACTGAAACCCATCTGGACTTACGGCGCCGTACTATGGGGAAATGCAAGTACCAGCAATATCGACATTATACAAAGGGCGCAGTCGAATATTTTAAGATCAATCACTGGGGCTCCGTGGTACATACGGAACGACAACATTCAAAATGATCTAAATATACCTAGCGTAAAATATGAAATAGGTAGTCAACAACTAAAGTATTCTGCGAAACTGGATGTACACCCTAATGTTCTTGTCAATTCCCTTACGCGAACTAATAATAGAACTCGTCTTAAAAGAAATGACAGACCAACCCAATAATAAATGATTAGGGCCGCCTGCAATATCCCCTGGATATATCATAAGTATTAGATGAAGAAAAATATCTCAAACTTGTTGTTAGGCTCTAATTTAAGAGTAGATTCAACAAATAAATTAAACGTTAAAAAAAAAAAAAAAAATCTTAATTGCTACATTCTTTGGCCACATTTTTTTGTTTTAGCTTTAAGATGTTGACCAAAGGTAAGGCGTTTGTCGAGCGTGATGCCAAGAAACCTAGCTTGCGAAGGTTTTTCAAGTGTTACGCCTTCCAGTTGTATAGCCGGTGTGTTGTCTCTGAGCGTTTTTAGTGTGTAGCAGGGATTTATAGTCTTCAGTGCGTTGATTTTTAAGTTCCATCGCTTACACCAAGCTGAGAACGTGTTGAGATACTCCTGCATACCGCATAAGTGGCAAGGAGAGCTTTGCCGGGGGAAACCATATGATTTTCGTTAGGACTAGGTATGTCTGCAGTATACACTGAGTATAGTAGTGGGCCCAGTACGCTGCCCTGTGGGACGCGTTGGAGAAAGTGTCCCTGACCTTGATCATAGACTGCCGACCTTCTAAGTATGATCGAAGGACACTATAGTGTGGTGCTGGGAATAATTTTTTATTTTGCTCAGCAAACCCATATGCCAAACTCTATCAAAAAGCTTGCTGCATATCAATGAAGACTGCGTTACAATATTCCTTGTCATCAAAGGCTTGTAGTATGTGTTTCACCAGTCTATGAACCTGTTCCACAGTGCCGTGTCCCTCGCGAAAGCCAAACTGGTGATCCGGCAAGATATGGCGTTCATTAATGATATATTTCAGTCGTTTCGCAATAATCCTTTCCCATACTTTAGAAAGTGAGGGCAGGAGACTTATTGGCCGATACGATTCAGGATCGTTCTCTGGTTTACCAGGCTTATGGATCATTATGATTGCAGCCATTTTCCACTGCTTAGGGAAGTGCTGCACTCTTAAAATAGAATTAAAAATTAGTGCTATGTAGATAACATCCCGTGTTGGGAGGGCTTTTAGAGTGGCATTGCACATCCGGTCTATGTCAGGAGCTTTATTTCTCGGAAGGTCCATGAGAACTTCAGCAATCTCTTTCGTTCTTGCAGGCTGGATGGGTAAAGACATTTGCAGTGCTGTCTGCAGGCTTTCACTAGTCTCGCCAAACTGGTCGTCTGTGGTATATTGGTAGTGCGTGAACCGAGCTTCTAAATGTTGCGCAAACGAATTGGCCTGCTCATCTTCGCTTTTAGCAAGCTCACCGCTGGGACATCTGATAGGAACTTGTCTAAATGGTTGCCTCTTGAGTGATTTTGTGCACTTCCATAGTGAGTAATTAGCATCCACTGTATAATCCATGGAAGCTAGTTTCTGCTCGAAGAATTTGCTACGCAGATCCCTTATTACAATTCGTAATTGTTGTGCAGCTCGATTCCACAGGATACGGGAGCTAAGGGTCTTGGGTTCTTATTGCGCGCCTTCTGAGCCTCCTTTTCTGCACTAGCAGCTCTCTGGCCTCTCTTATTAGTGCAACACCATATTTATTGTCTCTAAAATTAGTCACAGTAGGCGTTGAAGCGGCAGCAGCCCTGTGAATACACTCTGTTATGTAATCTACAGCCATTTCAATATCATCCCCAGAATTAAGAGTAGTGTTTAGCTGGATTAAAATTTTTCAAATGGTGTCCGAAGGCTAGCAAGTCGGTGTTTTGGTAATAAGGCGAGGGCTTAGAATGGCATTATAACAGTCTGTGTGTATACTGGTCATTAGAGCCAGGTGGTCTGATTCCAGATCCCAACTCTGGGTTATGTTTACCTGACAGTGCGGTACTCCTTGATAGACTGCAAAGTCAGTACAGGAGGGCGTATGATGCGGCACATATGGGTACCTGGCTGGTGACCCAGTTGCAAGGATCTTGGCACTAGTTGCAGATATGGCCTCCGAAAAGTTATTTTTTATATTCAAAATTTCGAAAGTTCGCGGTTTTCGACAAATCAGAAAATACATAGAAGCAGACATGTGAATGCATGTGTTTCTGCTTCTGCTGCACGCACATCTGGCGCCACTGGTTTTCCATAGAGAATATAAAAATCGGTGTCATCATAGGTCTGAGTTTGGGCAGAATCTAACCTATAACTCACAAACTCTGTCGTACTCTTCTTTTTTTTCTCTTCACCACACGTCTGCTCTTCTTGAATTGCTTTGGACCAAAGTCTCTCTATTCTGTCCCATGTGATGCTACATCGATCTCTGATTAGTGTGACCCTCTTTACATACGTATATTCGTAAACGAAAAATCAAAACTTTTTGGGCCGTAGATTTTTTCATTGTTAAAAGCAAAACAGCATTGAAGAGTTATTTCTAATATCTAATTGTAAGTTATAGTGTATTAACCTAAAACGGACAAGTGGTTATTAACCCTATTTCCCTACAGTATCATTTTTTGACCCTTTTTTTTTTTTTTTTCTTTAATATTTTTTTTATTAATTGCTTGATTCAAATAAATTTTTTTTTAATTCGAGATATCTTGTTTTTCGATGTCTTCGTAGACCTAAATAATTCGTTTTTTTCTGTGCGAAAGCAGGCAATCATTAACTTGGCTTAGTACACTCATGGAATTCAGATGTATGACTGTTGTGAAAAAATAAGTCCACAGTGAAGACTATATGTTTGAATGAACTTGGACCTTCCGATTCTGACAAATTTGAAGAAATAGGTTCTAATTGGGAGTTCATTGTTGTCTTCAATTTAGACTTGGAAGACTCACAAATCGGGCACGAATGTAAGGATAATCCAGACTTGGTCTCCAAAGATGGGAAAGTTTATTAGCATACAGAACCGAACCCCAAACAACTGAGTTATAGGAATCTATCAATTCAAATCGACATGTAAATAGACACAAATAAGTTGAAAACATCAGAGGATAATTGCGCTTGCGAAAACCGGGTTTCCCACACAGCACCACATGAAGGACGTCAGTGTTGAAGATAATAAAAAACCGATCATAATCATCATACAACAATAAATCAAGAAGGTGTTGAAATTTGTAACCAAATGATTGGTATATTCTCCTGCAGACGTACCGAATGACCCATTTCCATATATGTAGGTATCCTAGGCATATCTGGTATTAGTGTATTTATCATTTATGTGCATAAATCAACATAAAGTCTGCATCCGCAGTTGTAATATGTCGACGAGAGTATTTGGAAAACGTGGCATAAAAGCTGCCAAATCGCTTTTTTTTCGACGAGAAATAGGTCTCACGCAGAAAATGCTATTGCTTTCATCAAGAATACTCAAAATCAACTGCCATCAATTAGTCAAAAACGATCAGCAATGGAGCCTATTATGACAAACCCGAAAATAAGTGCTTGATGCGAATTATGTCCCTACAACGCAGACGGAAATAAGTATAGGAACTTTTGCTGGTCTTGTCAGAAGGCTTGTTGTTCTAATCATCATAAATGCTACAATTTGTGCACTGATTGTGACGATGGTAACTAAATCATAAAAAACCACAACTAAAAACTGAGTATATACAAATTTTTGTTAATTAAATTAAAAAGTATCATTTATGACCCTAACAAGGAACTAAGGGGAGTTTTTAAACAAGGAAGTAGGGTTAAAGCGGCCGAGACTTTCCGATTCCATTAATGAAACAAGTGAGGAAAATGAGAGCCAAAAAACTTCCACAAGTTGCATGACAGGGAAAAAATACTTAGGCTCCGAGCGTAGGTTCGGTTGTAGTATTCGGACCCTCAATGTCCCGGGAAAGTCCCGAGAATATGCCGTTTTATGTCCCGAGAAGATCCGCAGGATCTCTTGCTGATTAATGGGCTTTTAAACGCCCCTGAAACGCGATTGGGCACTCCCGTGGAACGCTCTCGGAACACGCCCTGGACATTTGTGCTTTATGAGATGTTACATAAAATATGTTATGATAATTTAATTTATTAAATGTTTTTCGATTTGCACGAAGTTCACAATTCTTCTACAGAATTTTATGAACATAGATCTTCGTTCAAGAGATATCAGTATTCATTTTGACAAAAAGTTGTCGGATGAAGAGAAATATGTACTTTTTCTTGAAAAATCGTTGGAAGCCGGAAAATTTACATGTATTTCCAGCCAGAGGTCCGAGAAATCTAAAGTTTTAAGCAAAATGGCTTGCCGAATTTTATTGGTTAGCACATTCTGAAAAAATGGTTGGTGCGTTCTTTGCATTTTCTTCAGTTCGAAAGAAGTTGGGAAAGGAAGTCACACGCCCGTTCTTTCTCTAGTAACACTTTCTTTTCATCGGTGGAAAGATGCTAAAGAAAACTTCCGCATGCACCAAGATATAAACTATCATAAAGGTGCAATCGTTTCAGCAGAAAATTTCATTGCTCATCAGAGAAGAAATGATGGTTGATGTAAGTTTGCAGTTGAATTCTGTAAACAGTGCTGAAATTTAACGTAATCGAGAGATTTTACGTTCCATTGTCGAAACAATCATTTTCGTCGGTAGGCAAGAAATTGCTTTAAGAGAACATCTTGATTCTGGTTGAATATCTCTCGAGACTCCTGTCCAAAACGATGGAAACTTTAGATCTCTATTGAGATTTCGGATGAATTCTGGCGACCAAACATTAAAGCAACATTTACTTCAAACAGCAACATTGAATGATCGTTTTTCAACTTACACTACTCCACAGATCCAAAAACTCATCGAGATTTGCGGGAACATAATTGAATAATTGACACCTTGAAAAAATTGTTCCAAAAATCAACGCAAGCAAGTGCTGCACTTTACTTGCAGATGGAACGACAGATATAAGCGGCGTAGAGCAATACTCGTTATGTTTTCGTTATACCGAAAAAACTAGCAACCAGATTGTTTGAAAGAAGATTTTTTAATGTTCATCCCAATCGAAGATTGCACTAGTAGAGGATTTGCTTCGTCATTGATAGAAATTTGTGAAAAATTAAACGTTCGTCTGGAGTTTTTGGTTTCGCAAGGCTACGATGGCGCAGCTGCAATGAGTGGAGAATGGAATGGTTGTGCTACTGCAGTGATGGCAAAGTATCCGTCTGCACTTTGACTACGTCCATTGCTCTAGTCATTCTTTAAATTTGGCTCTTGGGGAAGCGTGCTCTGTTCCTCTCATCACAAATTGTCTTGGATCGATAAAACAGGTTATTTCTTTCTTCAGACCTTCTGCAAAACGCGAAGCTATTCTCAAGGATGCCGTTCAGACTTTCGATTGTTCAACAAAAAAAGAACGATTGAAGAGATTGTGTGAAACAAGATGGAATGAAAGACTTGATGCTGTAATCTGCTTCAAAGAAATGTAGAAGGGCTGAGTCCACTCTTCACACCACTTTGCTTTTATGTATTTTAGCTTATCATATTTATTTAATTATTGACAAACGAAAAAGAAACCATCTTATTGAACACTTTTAATTTAACGAGACCAACACAACCTTTTCGTCAAAGCAACTCAAGCCTCTCTCTCATTATCAACCTATCGATATCTATCAAACCAATATCGTTATCGGCATTTTGATACCATTAGGGGTTGTCACGCAATCCTACAAAAATGTTTGTTCCCATTTGATCGAGTTTGGAAAAAATTAATGAATGTGGAAACGCTGAAAGTTCCAAAAATGCTTTTAGCTATTTACATACATTGAAAAGTGGAGCATTCATTATGTCGATGACAATAATCCACGAAATTTTTTCTCTTACGCAACCTTTAACTTCTTACCTCCAAGGCAAAAGAGTTGATCTCTCTGCAGCTGTTTCGGCGGTTGATAATTTGGCTGTTTTGTTGAATGAAATGGGGGAAGACGTTGCATCAAAGTTCAAAAAAGTATTCGCTGATGCTGAAGAATTAGCTGACTCAATAGGAGAAAAAATTGAAGTTCCCAGGACTGTTCAATTTCAAAAACACCGACAAAATTACAAGAACAGCTCGGCAGAAGAATATTATCGCCAATCAATATTCATACCGTTCCTCGATCACTTCATATCTTTCTTATCTGACAGGTTTGTCAAACACAAAAAGACACTGTCAATTGTCATTGAATATCCTCCCTGAAAAATTGGTTAAAAAAGGAGTTGAAATTGGTATTGTTTCTGAAACTGTCGAAGTAATAATGGATCAATGGCCAACAGCTACTGAATCAGCTGTTTCCATAGTAATAAATGAAGTCCTATTGTAGAGACAACGTTGGATTGGGGCAGAAACTCATCCGAAGACACTCATCGACGCATTAAATCTTTGCAACGAAGGACTTTTTCCCAACGTTTCAAAATTCTTGAAGATAGGAGCAACGTTAGCTGTGACCATTGCTAGCAGCGAACGGAGCTTTTCAACTTTGAGGCGTTTAAAAAATTGGATAAGAAATTCGACTGGAGAAGATAGGCTGAACGGACTTGCTCTAATGAGTATTAACAGAGATATTGAAATCACGGTGGAAGAAGTTTGTGATTTCGTACATTTATGTTTTTCAACCGTACGTCAGATTTTATCTTGAGATGCTCATATACATATACACTTTATAAAATTAAATTTTTATATTCTATACAGCATTTCAATATACAACACCCTATATATTACACATTAACTAACAATAAGTAATATCTCATATTTGGAACTTTGGTCAATATCTTTGATCCTAAAACATGTTATGTTACATGTTGTTTTTATTACCCGGGTAAGATAAAGAATGATAATCTTTGGGATCGGACTACTATATCATATAGCTCTAGAAGAAACATTTTTGCAAAAATTTGAGTATGCCCATGAAATTTACCAATATGATAGTATTTGATATAAAATCTGAGATCCCAAAATTTGAATCTGATCGGATAAATAGAACACAAGTTACAGTCGATATAAATCGGTTCAAGAGCTGCCGGCAGCAGAGCTTGCAAATAACAGTTGACCGATTCTTGGTGTTCGCAAATAAGTGTTGTAAACCGACAGTTTGAGCAAAAACTCAAAGAGCAACAGTTTCAGTTGTTTGCTCGATGAATCTGTTTTGCTCTGAACAAAACCGATTTTTTCCGATTCTTTTGCTCTGGTTATTATCGGACACTTTAATCTCCCACAATGAAGCAAAGTGTTTTTTGAGTATGCTTTGCGAATCAGATTCGCTTTCACTTGACATTTTTAGTGAAATGGGTCGTGAGAAATGTAAAAAAGTGCACCAATTTTTCACCTTCATGAGTCCCAGTCTTTATCCTCGTCCTCGGAAGAATCTTTATTTTCTGTATTCTTAGATGACGTTCAAACAGTGTCACAAGCCATAGAACACCCGGTTTCTTCGAAACTTAGTGACATTTATACTGACATCGAAAATTTCGACATGGCATATGGTCGTTTGCCGTTAAATACCAATATTTTGTAATTTTATAAGAAGGTGAAGCTAAAGTCGCCGCATTTGTGCTGGCCACTCCAGCAACTCAAGTTTCTGTGGAGAGGGCATTTTCTGCACTCCATTTTATTTTGAGCGAAAGGCGTTCTTCAATAAGCGCGGAAAATTTGAATTCTTTACTTATTGTAAAACTTAATGAAAATTAATTAAAAATAATACATGCATTATGTATATAAAAAAAATAAAATATATAAAATCCATTTAATAAGTGTTCTTAATACTATTGGGGTCAACATGATACTAAATATAATAAAATAAATATACAACAATAATGTCTAAATACATTTTATTTAAAAGAAAAACATATTTTTGATTTAATAAAAATTATATTTAAAATTTTAGCCATTCATCTAGCCAACACAGCAAAAAACACTTTGCGCTGAGTTTTTTTTCAAAAGGTCTTTAGCTGACAGTTATTGTTTGACAGATATTGTTTCGCTCTCAAATTGTTGCTCATTTCAAGACCCTCTCTCAAATTTGTCAAATGATATCTCTCAACAGAAAACCGAAAGGAATACAGTCAAAGTGTTTGCCTCAGAGCGAGATCGCATGTGTAATATTTTTTTCGGTTATGCTCTCAACCAGAGCGCTAGAAAAAAGCGCTCAACTGTTATTTGCGAGCTCTGGCCGGCAGCGCTGCTTGCTGCCTACTACGTCATCACGAAATCAACAGAGCACATGCATACACACACAGAAGCAGCGCCACATGAACTGTATGTATGTGTATGCACGCCGTTTTTTGCTTAGGGAATGAGGGAAGAAGAAACAATTTTAATAAAAAGCGTAATAATTTTAAGGTTTTGTTTGCGTATTGATGAATTGAGTTGCAAGAAAAGAATTGTTAACATATGAAAATCAGCATACCCATTGATATTCTGATATTGATATTTGATATTTTTTTGACAAGCACGAGTCGAAGTGTCTTCGAAGAGCCGTTGCCGAACGGCAGGGCTAGGCCCTCGTTCGGGCATGGGCAATGTATTCAGGCTGCCGAAATATACAAAATTTTAAATTTCTGCAATTGTTGTAACAAAAAAGGTCAATATTTTAGATATACATATATGTACATATTTAGCAACTTATAACATTTTGCATATTTAACCCTACTTCCTTACAGTATCATTTTTGACCTTTTTTTTTTTTTTGTTTTTCTTTAATATTTTTTTTTATTAATTGCTTGATTTAAATAAATTTTTTTTAGTTCGAGATATCTTGTTTTTCGATCTCTTCATAAACCTATTTTGCATATCTGGTTTTCCTGAACGTGAAAAACTGAAAAGTTACATGTTCCTTGTTAGGGTCAAATATGACCCCACATGAAAATCCAATCGGTTACGTTACTAAAGACCCATGTCCTAAGATAAATGTTTACATAAAATGCTTTGATGTTTTATAACATGATAATATGTGTTCAAATAATTCGTTTTTTTGTGTGCGAAAGCAGACAATCATTAACTTGGCTTAGTACACTCATGGAATTCAGATGTATGACTGTTGCGAAAAAATAAGTCCACAGTAAAGACTATTTGTTTGAATGAACTTGGACCTTACGATTCTGACAAAATTGAGGAAATAGGTTCTAATTGAGTTATAGGAATCTATCAATTCAAATCGACAGGTAAAAAGACACAAATAAGTTGAAAACATCAGAGGATAATTGCGCTTGCGAAAACCGAGTTTCCGACACAGCACCACATGAAGGACGTCAGTGTTGAAGATAATACAAAAACCGATCATAATCATGATACAACAATAAAACAAGATGTTGAAATTTGTGACCAAATGATTGGTATATTGTCCTGCAGACATGCAGAATGACACATTTTCATATACATATGTAGGTATCCTTGGCATATCTGGTATTAGTGTATTTATCATTTATGTGCATAAATCAACATAAAGACTGCATCCGCAGTTGTAATATGTCGACGAGAGTATTTGGAAAACATGGCATAAAAGCCGGCCAAATCGCTTTTTCTTCGACGAGAAAGAGGCTTGACGCAGAAAATGCTATTGCTTTCATCAAGAATCTTCAAAATCAATTGCCATCAATTAGCCAAAAACGATCAGCAATGGAGCCTATTATGACAAACCCGAAAATAAGTGCTTGATGCGAATTATGTCCCTACAACGCAGACGGAAATAAGTATAGGAACTTTTGCTGGTCTTGTCAGAAGGCTTGTTGTTCTAATCATCATAAATGCTACAATTTGTGCACTGATTGTGACGATGGTAACTAAATCATAAAAAACCACAACTAAAAACTGAGTATATACAAATTTTTGTTAATTAAATTAAAAAGTATCATTTATGACCCTAACAAGGAACTAAGGGGGGTTTTTAAACAAGGAAGTAGGGTTAAACTTTAAATACCCATTTGCATTTCTGTAGGCCTATGCCTATGTTTATACATACATACATATGTAAGTCTACAGTGGATCCCAGATTATTTGATGCAGCCTCTTTATGAAAATTGCCGCTGCTACATATAATCAAAAACTAGAGACAATATTGAAAATCAGTACTAAACTCTACGTCATACGGTGCGGACGTGTAAATCACAATCTGAACAAAGTGCTACTTTGTAAGAAAAAGTCAGGAATACTGGTCCAATTATTGCATGGGATATACATACATATAAAGAAGAAAAACTGGTTCGCCAAGAAAATGTTTCAAAAACATTGGTTAAATTTTTAATTTTGATCGATATTAACTAAAACAGGTTCCGAAATATATTAGCTTATGATGTGTAAATCGATTATTTTATATAAGTAACACAATTTTAAAATTTTTAGTTTTTAAAGCTAGGGTGGGGCAAAATGGCGCATTTGGTGATGGGGTAACATGGCGCGGTAATTTTACTCATGTATAGATCAGCCAAATAACTAAACTCAAGAGAAAATACATTTTTTGCAGTTATTTAAGATTGCATATACATATGTAAGAAAATGAAAAAAGGCTAAGACTTCGAAATAAATTTTGTTAACTTGTTGAAATATCCAATTTGTTTTATAGTTTTAGGATATTTTTCTTACTTGACATAAATTGTTGTATTAACTTTGTTTCTAGGAACAGGGTTTCTATTTTTGGCTGGAAAAATATATTAATTTGAACCAAAAGCATAAATAAATAAACTACATTTTCTATTGGATTTTGCTAGCATTATTTTGTTAATTGTACTAAAAACAGGTTCAAACTCAAGTGCGCCACATTACCCCGCGATTTTTGAAATCAGGAATTTTGGATATGTTCGGAAAAAACGTTATAACTTTTTAACGGTAAATCACATCTGAACGTATCATTTACCAAAAGTAAAACAATGAATTAACCTTTCATTTAAGTGCTCATATGAGAGGATACGAGCTCCCGATCAGGATATATGAAGGATTAAAAAAAATGCGCCGATTAGCCCCACTCTCCCCTAACATAAAAAGAACAACCTTATGTAACATGGGCGTGGTCCCAGTAAGGTGACCAAAAGCTTACGCGTGATTAATTTTTCCTCGGGGGCTAAAGGTCAAATTCATGTACCGTTTGGATGAACAGATTGGGCGGCATTGTTTTTTAATGTTGAGTTATGGTAGATTTTTTGCAATAACTGTCATCGGTTATAACCGTAATTTAAAATAAAAGTCGAATATGTTCGCTCTGTAACCCCGAGTAGGGCTAAACGATGCCGCGGGAAAAGTAGCATTTTTTTGGAAACGGAATTTCCGACCATCGAAATGCGAAAACCGTTTTCAGTCTTATTTATATACTTTTCATAGTGCTCTGTGTAAGGAAAATATTTTAGAACTATTAAAGTGATAATATTAATAAGCACTTGCAATAGAAATGTATGAGAAATAAGATTTTCGGTTTACCAAGCCGATTAAAGTTTTCATTGGTTAAAGCGTTTTAAAAAAAAAGAAACAATGGGAAATTTTGTGTCAGGCCAAAAAGAAATAAAAAGAAAAAATGTTTGATTTGCTATTGCTCTCATCTCGACAGCCAATATGCGACTGACGAGGCCATGATGAAATAACATGTGGTCTCGTCGGAAGCCGAAGCTTACCGAGTATACACTTAACTTCACTGCGCGGCAGGGTAGTCACTTCACCATCTCACTCACACTCAATACAACACTCAGTATTATATTCCTTTCACTCGCACTTATTGCAAGCATACGTTAAGTGTACATATGTATGTCTCTTGCCGACGGGACCACCTTATGTAATTTCATCATGCTGTGATGGCAGCCTTAAAATAATTCTATATGTATTTATTGTTATCGGTTCTAGGGTTGCCAAGAACTTTGTTTGATAGAAATATCGAATCGTTATCGCATAACTCTATTCATTACTCTTTCACCATGAATTGTAAATGACAATGGAAAATACACAAATGCAATTGTTTGTTATTGGCCAAATTGTTTGTTAAAGGATAAATTTACTTTGCCCAATTGGCAAGAAAAGAGAAGATATCAGTGAAATTGATGAGGTTCTATGGGGACTTTCGATTTTAATCCCATTTAAAATGCTTTCACCTGAATTTCTCTGCAATATGCCAACCTATTAACCTATGCGGTTCACTCTTTTTGTGGTTATTTAGTGTGCTCATCTGTAGACTATGGACCGAACATTGACCCTCATTCTAACTCACAGTGACCTCAGTGTAGGGCAATTATATTTTTGGGTGGTATAAATATTCTCTTGCTGCCTGCTTTCATGCTGTGTACATAAACTTTTAGCCAGCTCGATTGTTGTCAACTGCTGTGAATATTTTAATATAATTGTTTTCAATTATTTATATCTAATTCTGACCCCCTGAACGGCAATAGCAAAAGGGTTGGCTGACTGGCTGCTTGTTTGGCTCGTTATGCATAATTAAATGCCAACAACAATGTTAGCAAGGGATTAATAAAATGCTTATGCTATTTTCAAGTCAGGTGCAAAAGAGCACATTCAACACAAACACAAAACTGGCTAAAGGAGCAAACCGACAACCAACAGTTGCTTCAATTCACATAATGCAATTTTAATTGTACTCTCTACGCACATTTACCATAAATAGTTGAAGGAATTAGTTGTCGATATATGGTTATAAATTTAATGCTAGTTATTTTTGTTATTGTTTTAATGCTGTGACATTAATGGGTCGAGAGAGAGAGAGAGAGAGAGAGAGAGAAGACGAAGAATCTTTTAGCCCTTTTTGTTAACTTCTGTTTTATTGTATGTATGTATGCATGTATGTTTGTATTATTGTTCTTAGTTATTCTCTCTCTAAAGAGAATGTCTGGCGTCTACTGGTATTTTTTTTCGGCGTGTGTGTGTTTGGGTCTGGAAACCATGTCGTTTGCCACAATCGATGTCGTTTATCTTCTGATTTGTTGCCAAACGAACCAAAACAAATCACTTGCTCGAACGGTTGCCGCTTCTGCTGCTGTTCCTTCTTCTAAGTAGCAAAACTTACAACTACATTGCCTTGAAGCTGCTGCAACAACGTTGCCTTTGACGAGATTTTGCGCTACTTCGCTTTTGGCTGCGAATGAATTGTTGCCATTTTTCAGGCATCTTTCTGGCTCTGGCAAACTCGTGACGGTCTATGGGTGCCCTTCAGCAATAAAGACAGAAACGAAAAAACTCAAAAAAAAAAAAAAAAAAAAAAACAAAAAGCAAGGCCACCGAAAAAAAAATAAGAAAACTTGTGACGCCTTCTGTGCCTTGTGTTAACAATAAAAGTGAAATCCTCCCCTCAATATAGGGAACAACCAACACACGCACACACACATACAAATAGCAAAGAAAAAAAGGTACAAATGTCACCGAAATTTATTAACGTGCATTAACCCACACAAGGACTGGCATACACGCGAGCCAAAAGAATAAGGATATGTGGCCATTATGTCTGTGTGTGTGCGAGTCTTCACAATTGTTTTGTCTTCCTGGCTGGGCTAAAGTGCACATTTGTTGCCTTTCTTTATATGCCAAGCGAAGTTAATCAGGATTTGTGCTCTCTCTTGCCTTTTCCTCTCTCTATATCTACCATACATATATGATTTCATCTGTTTCTTGTATTTTTCAGATAAATTAATTTATGCCTTGACTTCCCTGCTACTTTATTGAGATTTGCATAAACATAATTTCCTAAATGTTGCCCGTAAATCTTGGCCGATAGCCCATACATACATATGTACATATAACCAAGTCATGCTCACTTGATAAGCCTGACTGGCTATTGCAATATATACATACATACACATGTATGTATGTACGTTAGTATATAGTATATACGAGAAGTATAGAAAAGGCAAAACTCTATTATTTCAGTACATTAACTTTGGATTTATTGTTTATGGCAATTGGCGACATGAACGTGAGTGACTTTCGAAATGGCTTATAATTTTGTATGTGATTTTTGTGCAACATAATTTTGAAATAAACAATAAAAAGGAGGACGAGGGCAACATAACACCAAGTAAAAACAAATTGATTGAAACTCAATATTAATCAGGAAAATTTTGTAATAAGTCTATTCAGAACTGTAAAGTGAAGGCCTTACATCACTTCATCACCCAAACTCAATCATCATGACTCTATGCCTTATGACAACTACATTCATACTTCCCCCAAAAAGAAACCATAGTAACAGATTGTCTAACCTGGCTCGGGGAGTTAAAACCACTAATTGGGAATGCAGCAGGAGCCCTTAAAACTGCAACAATAAGCCCAGTTGGAAATCAGCTGCCAAATTCTAACGTTTACCTATCTAGAACATTTTTCTGCCGAATACCTTTAACAATTTGTATTCTATTTGCATAGATGCAGTGGAGCTTATACACCTGAGAAAATACATCCCCCGAACCATTATTTATTGCAAAATGGAGTGTGGAATATAAAATTTAAAGAAATTCCGTGTTGGATAAATAATAACAAAAGCCGAAAAGAAGCTACCAGAATGGATACATGATCCTTTAAAAGATAAAATAGAACATATAGATTTGAAAAGCTCCGATGCGAAGGATGTTGTTATTTTGGAAAACACCTCACCGAATGATACAACAGAGGCTACACATACAATAGAGACTCGTTCTAAGAAAAAAACGCAGTGAGTAGAAAGCGATTTGTAAAACAAGAAGCCGTGTGGTCAAAAGGGCAATTCAGCCAGAAAGGCAGAATTATTAAATCTGTTAAACAGCAAAAATTTAATAAGTTGAAACAACTCGGTCAAATTACATGCCAAAGTTAAATATATATGTATATACAAATATCAAAGAAGCTAACTTCGGCTATGCAACTCAATTCATCAAAACACAAAACCTTCAAATTATTATTTTTCTTACTACAATATTCTCTCTTTCTTCCCTCTTTCCCTAAACAAGCAAATAGTGGTCCGATCCATGACATTTTCATACTTGATGTGACCCAAGTAATAACAAGCAAAAAAAAAAAAAAAATTTTCACCCGATAGGACGGCTATATCGACTTAGCTTCTCATGCTGATCAAGAATATATGTATATACTTTATGGGGTCGGAAACGTCTCCTTCTGTCCGTTACAAACATCTGACCATAAACATAATACCCGCTGCAAGTATATTTAAAACAAATTAATAACAACAAATACCTAGTAACTTTTACTATATTACTAAAAAATAATCATTATTACCGAATTAAAAATGTGGTTATGGGAAAACAGCTTTATAACTGTAAAGCTTTGCTTACCACACTCTGACGTGATCTGGCTATATCTACGGAAATATTCCAAACTACAGCAGCTGATATATGCATGTACATACATACATATGTATATGTATAAGTGACGTGGTTTTCGGGATTTCGCATTTAATAGTAACGCGAATAGTTTTTAAATACTCAAGAAATTTAAAAAGGCAACTTCAGCTCTTGGCTGTGTCATTTTACTCTACTTCCAACTGGGATCACCAGTGCGTGGATGTGAGTTTGCAAAAATGAGAGTGTGTGTGTGTGTGTGTGTGTGAGAGTGTGTATTTTGCGATTTAGAAAAGACAACGAGTTTCTTTCCAACATTGACGGTCGTTGTCGGAAGCTGGTATGAGATGGCATTGTGTTACCATAATATGCATTTTAAATTATGCACACACAACGTATGCAAGCTATATAATGAGGCAACCGCAATTTTCCTGCCACATATGTGCCACTTTAAGACCAACAACATGCCACACACGCACACACGAATAGACTCGTTTTTCTCTCTCTCCCTCTGTCTCTTTACATTTTTTATTGACAGACCAAAATTAAAGGAAAAGTAGAATCGTTGTCGTTTTGGTCGTCGCTTTTGCTGCCAAGTTTATGATGATACACATATACATACATACATACATACGTATGTACATACATACATACATACTTAGATATATACATACATATGTATGTATGTACATGAATATACAATTTTTTTTTCTTTTTGGCCAAAGCTCGTAAATCTTTGAGAAATGTGAGAGAAAATGGGTAAGGGGAGAAACAAAATCGAGAGAAAAATGGAAAATTGCCCATTTTTGTGTGCTCATAAAATGGCAACAGATCAATATAACATTTATTTATACATATTTTCGCTTGAGTGGCCATAAAAATGTTGCGCATTTGAATGATGATTCTGTTGGCTGTTGTCTGCTGTCATTTTGCCTCGTCCAACAAGCCAAAAAGGCTAGAATTTTCTTCCCCTTGGTTTCCATCATGATCTATCTAATTAATATTGAAAAAGAAAACTAGCAAAATGATAAGGGTGAGAGAGAGAGAGAGAGAATATGAATTCCTGGTGTAGAATTTATTCACAAAACAACCTCGGTGATAGTATTTATGGCCTGCAGCTGGCAGTGTTAGTAAATAAAAGTAAAGAAATGCCAAAAACCGGAAGTGTCACTTGGCAGCAACTTGAAAGCTGCCAGCCAGCCTGCTTGAATGCCCAAAGGCGGGCATACAAAAATCCAAAACCAGAAAAAAAGAAACAAAAATCCTCCTCAAACTTCATCGTATTTATGTAGCGATAAAATTAAATTTATTTTAACGCCAGCCAAATGTTAGCCAAGCAGAAGGCGGAAAACAGACCAGCATAGGAAGGAACGGAGTAAAGGGGCATAGAGGGGAGGGCGCCAGATAGTAGGCATGGCATGTGCGCACATAGTCAAACATTATCGCCAACTTGGTTGCAAGTTGGTTGAAAACTTCGATGCCGACCAGCGTTTGTCTATCCTTCCGTGCACAGGAAATCGCCTGAGAGTGAGTGTGAGAAACACATATATATGTGAAAGAGAAACAAGAGTAGGAAGGGAAACAAGATACCTGGGCGATAAAAGTTTCTGCGCCATTTTCCACTTTCTTTATTTCACACACAGACAAGCAAACATATCCTCTGGCTTTCTTCTCTCTCTCTCTCTCTGTGTGTATTATTTTGGCCATACGCACCAGCTCGGATTCAACTCTTTTGGCCGTCGCGACGACTAATGCAGCCCATAAACAAGCCGACAAATGCATTGCAATTGCCAATGTTACTCAATGGCGGCGGCACCAACACCAAAAGTGGGCGTCACACACACACATCCACAGTTTAATCTGTAAAGGGGAGTTAACATGTTGCCGCAATGCAGTTGCAGACGGCGACAAACTGATACGAAAAAAGCACCTCGGTCTCGGGCCTGAACCTGAGCCCGCCGCCATTTGTTGCCACTAAGCAAAATTTCGTTTAGTTTGCCCATTAACCGAAATGGATGCCCTCTGCCTGATAGCAGACTCCATTTTACTACCTCTCACTCATTTGTACTATCTACTACAGAGAAAAAAAAAAAAAATTGGTTGCGATTTGTCTTTTAAACACGAGAGATTTTCACACTTTTTAACTTAAGCCCCCAAGTGCTAAATTGATTAAGATAAAGCTACATTTATTTTAAAAAACTTCAGTAAATCGGCTCACAGAAAAATGCTAAACTTTATGTTTTCAATAATTATTCAGTTTATGTCTCTTGCCACTTGACTAAAAATTTAATAAAATACAGTCTAAGTCAGCGGTCGACACCCAAGCAGTCCAAAATTAGGTTTTTGTTGCTGTACACTAAAAAAACTATTTAGCTAAAATAATTAGTTTAAAATGTTTCGAAAAATGTGACAAAGTCGAACGACAACTGAAATAAGACCTCGTCGGGAGCAGCGCTGCTGCCGGGGACCACCTTATACTTACATATTTCGTCATGGTCCGAGGAATGGGCTGTGCCGACCACTGATCTAAAACAGAGGTAGGCGCTCATAGCTCGTGCGGGCACTTTTGCTCGGCAATTGCTCGTGTGGCCGTCTGTGTGCATGCCAATGTGAGCACGAAGTACAAGTTGAGAGCGTAAAAAAACAGCGACACTAGGTCGCACAGATTTTTTTCGAAAGCAGTGCTATGTCGCTTTGTTACGCAGCTACACGCAGAAAAATTAATGGTTCACTTTCTTACATTTTGTACCTATAGGGTAAAAAGTATATTATAATATGAGCGAACATGCATAATGTAATATAAATGTAAGATATACATTACAACAGTCCCTAAGCAAAGCACGGCACGCATACACATACAGTTCATGTGGCGCTGCGTCGGTGTGTGTATGCATGTGCTCTGTTGATTTCATGATGACATAGTAGGCAGCAAGCAGCGCTGCCGGCCAGAGCTCGCAAATAACAGTTGAGCGCTTTTTTTCTAGCGCTTTGGTTGAGAGCATAACCGAAAAAAATATTACACATGCGATCTCGCTCGGTCGGTTTTCTGTTGAGAGATATCATTTGACAAATTTGAGAGAGGGTCTTGAAATGAGCAACAATTTGAGAGCGAAACAATATCTGTCAAACAATAACTGTCAGCTAAAGACCTTTTGAAAAAAAACTCAGCGCAAAGTGTTTTTTGCTGTGTTGGCTAGATGAATGGCTAAAATTTTAAATATAATTTTTATTAAATCAAAAATATGTTTTTCTTTTAAATAAAATGTATTTAGACATTATTGTTGTATATTTATTTTATTATATTTAGTATCATGTTGACCCCAATAGTATTAAGAACACTTATTAAATGGATTTTATATATTTTATTTTTTTTATATACATAATGCATGTATTATTTTTAATTAATTTTCATTAAGTTTTACAATAAGTAAAGAATTCAAATTTTCCGCGCTTATTGAAGAACGCCTTTCGCTCAAAATAAAATGGAGTGCAGAAAATGCCCTCTCCACAGAAACTTGAGTTGCTGGAGTGGCCAGCACAAATGCGGCGACTTTAGCTTCACCTTCTTATAAAATTACAAAATATTGGTATTTAACGGCAAACGACCATATGCCATGTCGAAATTTTCGATGTCAGTATAAATGTCACTAAGTTTCGAAGAAACCGGGTGTTCTATGGCTTGTGACACTGTTTGAACGTCATCTAAGAATACAGAAAATAAAGATTCTTCCGAGGACGAGGATAAAGACTGGGACTCATGAAGGTGAAAAATTGGTGCACTTTTTTACATTTCTCACGACCCATTTCACTAAAAATGTCAAGTGAAAGCGAATCTGATTCGCAAAGCATACTCAAAAAACACTTTGCTTCATTGTGGGAGATTAAAGTGTCCGATAATAACCAGAGCAAAAGAATCGGAAAAAATCGGTTTTGTTCAGAGCAAAACAGATTCATCGAGCAAACAACTGAAACTGTTGCTCTTTGAGTTTTTGCTCAAACTGTCGGTTTACAACACTTATTTGCGAACACCAAGAATCGGTCAACTGTTATTTGCAAGCTCTGCTGCCGGCAGCTCTTGAACCGATTTATATCGACTGTAACTTGTGTTCTATTTATCCGATCAGATTCAAATTTTGGGATCTCAGATTTTATATCAAATACTATCATATTGGTAAATTTCATGGGCATACTCAAATTTTTGCAAAAATGTTTCTTCTAGAGCTATATGATATAGTAGTCCGATCCCAAAGATTATCATTCTTTATCTTACCCGGGTAATAAAAACAACATGTAACATAACATGTTTTAGGATCAAAGATATTGACCAAAGTTCCAAATATGAGATATTACTTATTGTTAGTTAATGTGTAATATATAGGGTGTTGTATATTGAAATGCTGTATAGAATATAAAAATTTAATTTTATAAAGTGTATATGTATATGAGCATCTCAAGATAAAATCTGACGTACGGTTGAAAAACATAAATGTACGAAATCACAAACTTCTTCCACCGTGATTTCAATATCTCTGTTAATACTCATTAGAGCAAGTCCGTTCAGCCTATCTTCTCCAGTCGAATTTCTTATCCAATTTTTTAAACGCCTCAAAGTTGAAAAGCTCCGTTCGCTGCTAGCAATGGTCACAGCTAACGTTGCTCCTATCTTCAAGAATTTTGAAACGTTGGGAAAAAGTCCTTCGTTGCAAAGATTTAATGCGTCGATGAGTGTCTTCGGATGAGTTTCTGCCCCAATCCAACGTTGTCTCTACAATAGGACTTCATTTATTACTATGGAAACAGCTGATTCAGTAGCTGTTGGCCATTGATCCATTATTACTTCGACAGTTTCAGAAACAATACCAATTTCAACTCCTTTTTTAACCAATTTTTCAGGGAGGACAATGACAATTGACAGTGTCTTATTGTGTTTGACAAACCTGTCAGATAAGAAAGATATGAAGTGATCGAGGAACGGTATGAATATTGATTGGCGATAATATTCTTCTGCCGAGCTGTTCTTGTAATTTTGTCGGTGTTTTTGAAATTGAACAGTCCTGGGAACTTCAATTTTTTCTCCTATTGAGTCAGCTAATTCTTCAGCATCAGCGAATACTTTTTGAACTTTGATGCAACGTCTTCCCCCATTTCATTCAACAAAACAGCCAAATTATCAACCGCCGAAACAGCTGCAGAGAGATCAACTCTTTTGCCTTGGAGGTAAGAAGTTAAAGGTTGCGTAAGAGAAAAAATTTCGTGGATTATTGTCATCGACATAATGAATGCTCCACTTTTCAATGTATGTAAATAGCTAAAAGCATTTTTGGAACTTTCAGCGTTTCCACATTCATTAATTTTTTCCAAACTCGATCAAATGGGAACAAACATTTTTGTAGGATTGCGTGACAACCCCTAATGGTATCAAAATGCCGATAACGATATTGGTTTGATAGATATCGATAGGTTGATAATGAGAGAGAGGCTTGAGTTGCTTTGACGAAAAGGTTGTGTTGGTCTCGTTAAATTAAAAGTGTTCAATAAGATGGTTTCTTTTTCGTTTGTCAATAATTAAATAAATATGATAAGCTAAAATACATAAAAGCAAAGTGGTGTGAAGAGTGGACTCAGCCCTTCTACATTTCTTTGAAGCAGATTACAGCATCAAGTCTTTCATTCCATCTTGTTTCACACAATCTCTTCAATCGTTCTTTTTTTGTTGAACAATCGAAAGTCTGAACGGCATCCTTGAGAATAGCTTCGCGTTTTGCAGAAGGTCTGAAGAAAGAAATAACCTGTTTTATCGATCCAAGACAATTTGTGATGAGAGGAACAGAGCACGCTTCCCCAAGAGCCAAATTTAAAGAATGACTAGAGCAATGGACGTAGTCAAAGTGCAGACGGATACTTTGCCATCACTGCAGTAGCACAACCATACCATTCTCCACTCATTGCAGCTGCGCCATCGTAGCCTTGCGAAACCAAAAACTCCAGACGAACGTTTAATTTTTCACAAATTTCTATCAATGACGAAGCAAATCCTCTACTAGTGCAATCTTCGATTGGGATGAACATTAAAAAATCTTCTTTCAAACAATCTGGTTGCTGGTTTTTTCGGTATAACGAAAACATAACGAGTATTGCTCTACGCCGCTTATATCTGTCGTTCCATCTGCAAGTAAAGTGCAGCACTTGCTTGCGTTGATTTTTGGAACAATTTTTTCAAGGTGTCAATTATTCAATTATGTTCCCGCAAATCTCGATGAGTTTTTGGATCTGTGGAGTAGTGTAAGTTGAAAAACGATCATTCAATGTTGCTGTTTGAAGTAAATGTTGCTTTAATGTTTGGTCGCCAGAATTCATCCGAAATCTCAATAGAGATCTAAAGTTTCCATCGTTTTGGACAGGAGTCTCGAGAGATATTGAACCAGAATCAAGATGTCCTCTTAAAGCAATTTCTTGCCTACCGACGAAAATGATTGTTTCGACAATGGAACGTAAAATCTCTCGATTACGTTAAATTTCAGCACTGTTTACAGAATTCAACTGCAAACTTACATCAACCATCATTTCTTCTCTGATGAGCAATGAAATTTTCTGCTGAAACGATTGCATCTTTCCACCGATGAAAAGGGAGTGTAACTAGAGAAAGAACGGGCGTGTGACTTCCTTTCCCAACTTCTTTCGAATTGAAGAAAATGCAATAATTGCAGAACGCACCATCCATTTTTTCAGAATATGCTAGCCAATAGAACTCGGCATGCCATTTTGCTTGAAACTTTAGATTTCTCGGACCTCTGGCTGGAAATGCATGTAAATTTTCCGGCTTCCAACGATTTTTCAAGAAAAAGTATTTCTTTTCATCCGTAAACTTTTTGTCAAAATGAATACTGATATCTCTTGAACGAAGATCTATGTTCATCAAATTCTGTAGAAGAATTGTGAACTTCGTGCAAATCGAAAAACATTTAATAAATTAAATGATCATAATATATTTTATTTAACATCTCGTAAAGCACAAATGTCCATGGCAAGTGTTCCGAGAGCGTTCCACGGGAGTGCCCAATCGCGTTTCAGGGGCGTTTAAGTGCCCATTTATCAGCAAGAGATCCTGCGGATCTTCTCGGGACATAAAACGGCATATTCTCGGGACTTCCCCGGGACATTGAGGGTCCAAATACAACAACCGACGCTACGCTCGGAGCCTAAGTATTTTTTCCCTGTCATGCAACTTGTGGAAGTTTTTTGGCTCTCATTTTCCTCACTTGTTTCATTAATGGAATCGGAAAGTCTCGTCCGCTTTAATAACCACTTGTCCGTTTTAGGTTAATAAACTATAACTTAGATATTAGAAATAACTCTTCAATGCTTTTCTGCTTTCAACAATGAAAAAACCTACGGCTCAAAAAGTTTTGATTTTTCGTTTACGAATATACGTATGTAAAGAGGGTCACACTAATCAGCGATCGAGGTGGCATCACACGGGACAGATTAGAGAGATTTTGGTCCGAAGCAATTCAAGAAAATCAGACGTGTGGTGAAGAGAAAAAGTTGAAGTCGGTTAGTTGTCACCAGGGTCAACAGAGCACGACAGAGTTTGTGAGTTATAGGTTAGATTCTGCCCAAACTCAGACCTATGATGACACCGATTTTTATATTCTCTATGGAAACTTACTTTCGAATGTTCCATAGCTTAAATCAGTGTTATCCCAAAATTTTATTCGATATTTTGCGAATGCAACACTACAAATTTTACATTCACTGTAAAACATGTGCCATTCACAGCAAAAATATTAACAATAAATGGCAAAAAAAAAAAAAACAACAAAATTTAAAAAAATTTTGCAACGAGTCAAAAATTTCTGCACAAATTGTCAAAGCTCGATTTTGCATATTTTCGATGGCATCGAATATAAAGCAGTATGCAACTGTTTTACGTTCAAAAACAAAAAATTCAAAAAAATTTGAATTTTCTTATTTAATTCTACAATTTTGTTAATAATACAATACTGCAGAAAGGTTCTTATATGTAATTATTTACATAAATGCAAAATGCATATACAGTCGCGTCTCGATAATTCGAAATGGCAAGGGAACATATTTTTTTCCAAATTTTTCGATTTACCGGGTTTTCCAAAGGGACGAAGTTTTTTCAAAGGACCAGTTTCTTGCGAAATATTGAGGTTTTCGATTAAGCGGGGTACGAATTATCGAGACTCGACTGTATTATGATTAGGTTCGTTTTAGTTGAAACGCTATTGAAGTGATGCTTTCAAGGGCTCTTCGACTGCAGTTCAAAATGTAATAAAATGCGACAAAATATCAGAAAGACATGGCCGAAAGCTTAAAATCTTGCCAAAATTAAAGAAAAGAATCTTGGCTTGGGATCTTGGCTGTATATTCGTCGACCGGAAAAACATGGCGCACAGTCCGCAGTACACCACCAAGGCATTAAACATGGCAGATGAAGTGTGTTGGTGTCAGGATGTTTTTCCCATTACGATATTGGTCCTAAATGCTGCATAGAAGGCATCATGGGCAAACAGTACGACATGCCGATGAGAAGATATCACTTTGTTAGGTCTTTCAACAAGACAATGACCCGAAACACACAAGGAAAGTGGCAAAAGCTCTTATATAAGATAATGCAGGAGTAGATTTAATGAAGGGGACCGCACAGTCGTCCGATCTGAACCCGATAGAACACTTGTTGTGCTTCGTTGGGAAGAGATTAGCTGCTGCAAAGCCAACCACTAAAAGAGGTCATTGGACTGCTATAGAGCGTACATAAGAGGCCATAACACCAGAAAGGTGCCAGAAACTAATAGATTCCATGCAGCGTCGCCGCGCAGCCGAACTAGGGAACAGTGGACATGCTTGTAACTATTAATAGGCTGATATTAACTTGGTCTTTATTTTAAAACTATTTCTCTGGAATAAATCTCAACACTTTAAAATTTTGTGCTCTTCAAAATATGCGCTACTATTATTTTGCTCGCCTCAATTTGGACCCACTGCCAGAAAATCTTCAATATTTTCCCAAAATCAAAATGGAGCGATTTTTTTTTGTTTATAATATAATTAATAACAAGCCAAATAATAAATTTGCATAGCAAGAAATCTCAGTCTAGCCCCGATAACATAACTTTCAGTCCAATTATTAAAATGGGCGATGACACTACCATTTTTATGCTCTCATTTAAAGTTCTTAAATATGCAAAATAATTTAAGTTACCAGGCCAGTGGGAATCGCTGTATCACAGCCACTAGAGCTGGGAAAACCATCGATGGCACCAGTGTTGCCATTTTATTAGCTTATTAAGGCTATTTCTAGCATTATTTCAAAATGAAAACACTTGAGAGAAACTTATTTTAAATTGGCATAAAGTCGCTTATTTTATCATCTGCATTATTATACACATAATTCCACTTCATATTTATCTACTGTGTTCTGGCTTAGCTTATTGTTTTGGATTTTTTCTTTGAAATTTTAGCTTACCTTCTTGAAACCTTAAATTCTGGCAACACCTTTACAAACGATTATTCAGGGTCGGACGTTTAATTTCTTAAATGCACATCGGTTTTACAGATAAAGAGTTACATTTTCATTTAAAAATGAAACGTTCAAGTTTTTCTAAATTACGATAATAAGATTTTATTAGCAAATGAGCAAACAGAAAAATATACGACAAAAAGTAGTTTTATTGATCGGACCTCGATTTTATGTAGCTATAATCATGTGGAGGTTTATCAGTAATGCTACTGTTCCCCTTTTTTCCCTCTGCCCCTGCCTGACTCGCTCTCTCTCTTTTTCTCATGCCATTTGGTCATAAACCACGCAAAACTTTTTTTCTTTTGGATAAATTTGATTTGCATATTAATGCTAATTTATTGCTCCACAAAGAATCGTATTAATTAAAACTCTTAATTTGGTATATTGATTTTTGGTGCTTAGTGTTGGTGTTTGAATGCCAGGGAAGCTAGAGTTGGCTATGGCAGGAGCATTGGCCCGTTGGATTTTATGGCCCAAGCCCGGGATGTGATAAGCAAGTTGGATGTGATAATACTATGGCCTATAGTAGGAGATATATTATAAATAGATGAGTGTTGGCCGGCGGCACCTTATTATTAAACTGCATGCAATGAGAGTTAATAAGTTTGCAGCGGCAACATCAAGCTCATCGTGTGCCGATTCTTTTGGCCAGGATGAGCCTGAGGATGAGCACAATTCGTGGCTAAGTCGTGGACGTAAAAATCAACCGCAATGGAATGCCTTGGGATCCGCTTCATTTGTAATGATATCGGGTGGCATGAGCCAGGCATGGGGTGCCGGATTTGCCATACACTCGGGTCATCGGGATCAATTGTTGATGACAGTCCATATGCAGATTAGTTGGTATGCAGCGGCCACAATTGGTGCCATACTTGGAGCCTTGCTAACACATCGGATACCCCAACAGCCCATTTATGTAAGTAGAATGAGAGAGAGCATCATCATCATGCAAATAACTTTATTCTCGTTTTCTTTTTAAGATCATTGGCTCATGCCTGGTATTGGCCTGTGGCATACTCTTTTGGCGTGGCCCGAACGTTCAAGCGTTATCATTGCCGCCCGCTATCTCGATGGCCTGGCCAATGGTCTTGTCTTTGTGCCCGCTCTCAGTACAGTTGGTGAGATATCTGTCGATAGTATGCGCGGTCTATTGTCCTCCAGTGTGGAGCAATTGAGCTGCAATACGGGCATAATGATGCAGTTACTCTATACATCCATTTGGCATATCGATTGGAATGTTACCATTGTGGCCGATCAGGTTCATGGTGTTCTAAGCATAGTCTATGGTGTGATTGCTTTAGCCTTGGCGGCCACCTTGTGTGTAGAGTCACCTGTCTATCTATTACTTCGAAGCAACGAACAGAGGGCCGTGGCCGCTTTGCGTCATTTGCAGCGACCCTACATGGTGACAAGTGAAACGTTTCTTCAGCTGGACGAACACAAACGTTATGTGGCTGCCAATCGAGAATTAAAATTATGTGAGGGTTGCATTCAAAGGGGTTTGCCGCCATTGCTTAAACTATTGGTGCAACGTTGCCTCAGTGCCCTGGGCATGACATTGGTCTTCTGGACAGCCCTAACCGAAACAATTGCACGCACATCGCCGCATATTCGCCAGTGTTGGCCCTATATGATGCTGGGCATTTTACGCTGGAGCGGTTCCCTATGTGTTGTCCCATTGATGGACACAACGGGTCGCAAGAAACCAACACTATTTGGAACCTTTGCTGCCGGGTCATTTGCTGTGGCCTTTGCCACATTGTTCGAGAGGATGCCCCATATGATCTCGGCCTTGGCCATGCTATTTAGCTTTCAATTTTTCACTGGCATGGCAAACACTGCTTCAGCTGTCTATATGACAGAAGCCTTTCCTTTGTCGATTAAACCATATTTTATCGCCTTGGTGTATGTGATGGAGCTGCTGACAAGACTTATCTTTTGCAGTTATACACCAACACTAACAGGCATAGCAACATATTTTTACGCCATGGGTGGTCTATCGATGATTCTATTTCTATTGGGCATCTTCTCATTGCCCGAGACACGCCTAACTACTCTGACAGAGGCACAAGAAAAAATGCGCAAATGGTTTAATAAAGATTTTTAAGAAAAAGCCCCCAGATAAACTATATAAATATATTTTTATTATCTGAATCATTCTTTTTTTTTTTTTTCATATATTTCTTTTTTTGTTGTTGACCTTTGGAAGATGAATCATTATCTAGAAATAGCAATAGTTGCAGGTAAATGATGAGAGGGCGGGGAATCACAATCCTTCTCAAACTGTTGCCATTTGAAATAAATCAGATTTTAAGGGCTAGTTGCGTCACATTATCAAACAAAATGTATAACAATAATAATAAATATAAGCCCTTAACATGCCAATTGGCCACACATCAACACACACATGACCAACGTATGTCAATGTCTTTCATTATCAGAAAAATTGTGTGTAGATAAGCAGTCTAACTCTTTCGATTCAAAAATTGAGTTGGTCATCAAGTCAAAGCAGGCACACATCCAGTTTTGTGCTAAATACGAAACGAAACGGTTGTGCAGCCCATAATAATAATAATAATCGTAGTAAATCGAAAACATGATGAACGACAAGCAAATGCCGCCTCAGCCACCATCGTATGGCTTCACATCGGCTCCAGCACCACCACAACCAATGGGATATCCCCCTCCCCAACATGAAGGATTTGCACCACCACCACCACAGTACGGTTATCCTCCGCAACCACCCCCAGGACAAGGCTATCCGCCAGCAGCAGGATATCCACCACAAGCGTATGCACCCCCGCAGCCACCTCCAAATTTTCAACAACCAGAACCTGTTGTGGTGGTTCCCGCCGGTGGCTGGTATAGCCGCAATCAAAAAAACAAACCACAATCAAACTCCGCTAGCGTTGGTAAGTCCCACAAGAGCATTTTAGTTAGTCATCCGTTATAGATAGATAACTATGTATGTATGTATGTGTGTACATACCCCCTTGTTGCCACCCGTCACACTGGATGAGATATTAGATAGGCTTCGCGCTAATCATATCGCCCCTTATCAATCGAGACGTGATCCTGGCAAATCAAAAAATATTACGACTTTACTAATAATACATGTATGTATATATATTTTATCTCAATAAATTTAGCTGCTCTCATCTTCATCTCTGGCGGCATGAACATTGCCTGGAGCGGCGGTTTTAGGGTAGGCGTTAAGTATTCGAACCTTACTCATATTCAAATTGCTTGGTTCATTGGAGCAATAATTGGAGCAATTATCAGTGCATTTCTTGCCAATAAGGTGCCAAAAAAAATTGTTGGGGTAAGCAATCAAATTTATTCTAAATGAGTTAAAGTTGGGATCGCCAGTGATTGTGAGCAGATCAGGCAAGGGGTAAAGCGCATAAAATTAAATGAAACACGAAAAGAGACAAAACTGAGTGACAGACAGAAATGAGGACATACTACAGAAAAGACTCACTCGCAAATGTCCAAAGGACATTGATTAAAGTGAGGGACAAAGAAACAACTGAAGGTTCAGGTGAATAGATAAAAACTGCATGTAGAATATTCACAAGAGAGTTAAATATGCAAGGATGCATATGTGATATTTTTTAAATGAAAGTTTTTATAATTCTTCGGAGTGACACACGACTCAAGTTCGGTGCTATATTAACACAAAGTATAAGGGAAATCTAATTTTTGTTTTTTATTTCTTTTTTTTTTTCTAGCTTTTCAGTGCTGTGTTAGTTACGATTGCTGGCATTGTGGTTGCTTCTACAACTTACAATGAAGAAGCCATAACGGCGGGTCTTTATCTCGACGGCATTGCGAATGGATTGGTATTTCCTCCATTTATCGCCTTGGTAGGTGAAGTTTCAGTGTTTTACATGCGTGGTCTGAACGCTGCCACGATTGATCAATTATGCTTTATTACTGGCTATATGGTGCAAGTTATATATACTAGTTCTTGGACTAGTAATTCCTATTATACTAACTTCACGTCAGATAATATGAAGGGAGTTCTTAGTGCCGTTTATGGAATTCTTGGCATCATTTTTGGTGCCCTTCTGTGCATTGAGTCACCAGTGATAGAATTGGCCAATGGGGAGGAGCAAAAGGCAATTGATATATTGCGTCGCTTGCAGAGACCCTATACGGTGACTAATGAGACCTATGAACAGTTGGCAGAGCACAAACGTTATTTGGCCCAAAATAAGGATCTCACTGTGGGCCAAAGTATCGTGCGAGCTATACCAGCATTTTTGCGCCTATGCTTCTTACGAGCCTTGAATGCCATGTCGCTGGCCTCTTACATAACATATACAATTATAATCGCCAGCACATTGACCGGATACTCAAGTTTAGGATGGTACGTTGGCTTTGGCCTCTGCAGGTGGTTTGGCAACTTTATAACCACTTTCTGTATGGAATCAGTGGGCCGCAAGAAGCCGATACTTATCGGACTGCTTGTGTGTGGTGGTATGTCCTTTGGCATCGCTAGCCAACACGAACTTTCCAAATTTTTATCTGGCATACCCACCATGATGCTAGTTTTCCAGTTTTTCGCAGGTGTTGCCTTTACGGCCACCACACCATATCTAACAGAGGCTTATCCATTGGGCGTAAAGCAGCATTTCATTGCATTTACTTTTATTGTGGAAATGCTTGTGTTTCTCATAATCGGAGCTTGTACTTGGAGCTTCACTGGAGGAGCAAACTATTTCTACATTATCGGTGTATTGTATGTTATTGGTTTCATAGCCGGAATCTTTTGTCTACCAGAGACAAAGAGAACAACATTGCGGCAGGCACAGGATAAATTCAAAGGGATCTCCAGCAGGGGCTTTTAGAGATTATATTGTATATTGTAAACGTAAAAACATACAAAGAAATAATAAAAACAATTTTCTAATTGCGTCAAATGTGGTTATTTTTGTTTTTCCTATCAGATTTTAATCTATCACATTTGTTTAGCTGTCAAAGAACTGATAACAAACTTTATGATGACGGTTCGGGCTAAAAAGAATTGTTATTGACAATGCACATCATATTATAGGTATTAAGATTGCAAATACTTTGAAAATTGAGAATTAGTTTCAAGAAATAATAATAAAACGCAATATTTTCCAACCTATGCAATTAATTGTCCAATTCTCAAAATTCCACGAACAAAACTCTATATTGACTTTAAGATACTGCGTCTTTTACAATGTCACAAATTATTTTTATTTTTTTATACCATACACTCATAGGGTGAAATGGTATATTAAAGTCGCAAAAATGTATGTAGAAGCTTTTCCGACCCCATAAAGTATATGTATGTATATGTTCTCGATCAGGATCAACACCCGAGTCGATCTAGCCATGTCCGTCGGTCCGTCTGTCCGTATGAACACGTAGATCTCAGAGACTATAAGAGCTAGAGTCACCAAATTTGGTATTACCTACGGTGGTCAAGTTTATTTCAAATTTTTCCTCGGCTCATTATATTCCTTGCATTCTGTGAGTATGTGGAGAATTGTAAATTGTTTGTTGCAATGTATACATTGTGTGGGAGGGTTGTTTTGTTGGCTCTGTCTGCTGTTTCATTGCCCTGAATGCCAGTGTGACCTGGTACCCACCCATCAAAATTATTTTGGGGTATTGGTGAGTTACTATGTCACGTATATGAGAGATGTACGGATTTTGGTTGTCGACCTGGGTTACTGCCTGTATTGCTGACAGTGAGTCTGAACAAATTGCAAAATGCCGTTTTTCTCTTAGTGCACATTAACAAGCAGCCACTATAGCTGCTGGTTCTGCTGTGTAATTCGGGGTGTGCGGTGGGAGCAAAGCCGTTTTAACTATGTCTGACTCAGTTGTGATGGTGTATGAGACTCCTTGTATTGATTTTGATCCATCCGTGTAAATAAATTTATACCTATCATATCTCTCTTTAAGGCTAAGGAGCATTTCCCGATATATTATGGTGGGTGTAGATGACTTACAAGGGGAACTTCAGGTATGCGAATCACCAATTTGGATGAATTTTGGATATGTTATAGATTACCCCGTCATTTGAAGCTGTGTGAAATATTTCGGCACACTATTCTATATTTTCCTTATAAATCGTTGTTAGTCGTATAGTGAAGAGAGAGATTAACTGACTCTTTACTGAGGGACCTTGGGGGGTTTTAATAATTTTCTGCTTCTTATTGGGGTAAACAATAGATCATTGTGTTTGCAGAAGTTCAAAATGTTATGCAGATGGTATTTTGGGTTTTTTTTGTCGATTTTTTTATTTTGTTTAACACTCCTTGGAGAGGTGTGTTTGATGCGAGCATTAGAGTTTTGTATAGTTTTGCTGTTGCTAGCGAAAATCTCGACTCGATTGGCATAACGTCGGCTTCATAAAGAAGATTATTAATTGGGGTAGATTGAAGGGCTCCGAAAGTTTTCCTCAATGCATCATGGTAGATGGATTTGAGTTTTATTTTGTAGGAAGGGGGGGCAATTGGCGTACAAAGGTAAACAAAAGTCTATTTTTGACATGATCAAAGCTTTAATTGCATTTATTAGTGATCTAATGTCACAAATATATTTTTTGGTTAGCTAACCATTTTATTATGTTAACTTTGTGCAATTTGGACTGTTAAGTTGTCTATGTGTTGTTTCCATCTGTATCTCTTTGTTATAACCAGACCGAGGATTTTTATGGCATTACTTGCGTTGAGGTCGTAAGGTTGGAAGCTTAATTGAAAATTGCATTTCTTTTTTCTGCAAATGTGCAAATGTGCAAATGTGCAAATGTCACAAATGAAAAAAGTTTATTTAGTTTGTTTCGCCAAGAATTTAGAAAGCCAGAGAACCGGGGCTAACTTTGGCCGCAACTATTTTGGTAACTGTCCTGCCCATAGGCATCAAAGTGTAAAAACGTTTTATCTAAAAAGGCGAATATTTGCGAAATAAGGCCTACAATCTTAGCATAGGAAATAACAAAGATATTGATGAAAATCACTGTTTTCCACCGATCGTCCCTTTGGGAGCTATATGATATAGTAACCCGATCTTGATTAAATTTGGCACAGTCGTTAAATTTCATGGCTATAGCTCAGAAACTAACGAAGTTATTGAGAAAAGTCACTGTTCGTGACTTTGACGTTTGTATGGGAGCTATATGCAAAATTTCAGCTCTGTAGCTCGCCTCGTCGAGCTGATCAAGAATATATATAGGTACTTTATTTGATCGGAGATGTTTTCTTCTATGCGTTGCACACTTCTGACCAAAATTAATATACTCTTTTTGCAAGGGTATAAAGATTATAAAACTCTAATATACTTTAAAAGTCTCAATCATTTTAGATATGCATGAAAATCAAACGAAAATGGAAATACACATTGAGGATTTAAAGAGTATACCGAAATCGACCAAAAGGCTTTACAATTATTTACTGTTTCAATAGCAACAGTCAATCAAAACTTGTTTTTAAGTCCCTGAGTTTGTTAGCTTTTTTATACTTTGCCCCCGTAGGGTAAAATGGTATATTAAAGTCGCTAAAATGTATGTAACATGCAGAAGGAAGACTTTTTGAACCTATAAAGTGTATACAGTTGGACCCCGATTATCCGGGCTCCCATCAACCGGACACCACTATTATCCGGGTTGAAATTGAGCTTGTTCCATTGTCACAATTAACTGGGCTTCCCTGTATTAGTTAGCTTGCAATGAGAAACACGTGTGTATGTACAAATTACATCAAGAAACGTTTGTAAAACTAAGAAACATTTGTTTGTGGATTGATTTAAAGATGTGCATTGTACATATGTACTTATAGAATTTCAAGTACCAAATACGTGAAAATTTTACTCTCGATTTACCGGGTTTTTCGATTTTTCACGATGGCTCTGGTCCCGACCGTCCCGGAAAATCAGAGTCCAACTGTATGTATATTCTTGATCATCATCAACAGCCAAGTCGATCTAGCCATTACTAGACTAACAGAGCTAGAGCCACCAAATCTAGTAGGTCTAAAGGGCAGTCTAAGCTCGTGTGCTTTTAAGAATGAGCGAGATAGCATATTCTAGAAGGCATGCAAAAAGAATTTAATATATGTATGTATGTACACACATTCGGTTTTGAATATTTAAAATATTTGTTTCACTTGGTGCATGGTATACCGAAGTCAGCGAGACGACTTACTTCATGCCGACAACACAGGCCGACATTTTCGAGATCATGAAAAAGTATTCTAGGTTTAATAGGTCTCTTATAGTAATTTGGGGGTGCTGATCACGGCCCTGTACTTAGTTTTTGGCCATCACGTCAGAGGTGTTTCTTTGTTATCATGCATAATATCATACACTTTGGATGTGGTTCCAAAATGAGTAAAAATTTGAACCAAAAAGTATGCTAAAGTATTTTAAAGAATTATTGGTATTTTATGCATCTAACAAATTGTTTATTAGTAATGTTGGCCAACAAGAGCTATCTTTCTTGAAGAAGAAATTCTAAAATTTGTTAAAAATGTAGAAAACCAATTTTTAACTTTATATAGTATACTTTGGACTGCCTATTTTCCAACCCCAGATCCCCTAATTTCTCAAAATCTGGATGTGATGGACAAAAAATGAGTATGCAGTCAAAAGAACGCCTCTCAAGTTAATGTCACCACAACTCATGTCGGCCAGTGTAATTGTAACTATTTTTACATTGTTAGCTAACTTATCAAATCTTAAGTAATCGTTATCATGACTGTTTTAAAAAATACAATTTATATATTTGTGAAAAAAATGTAGGAATGATTTTTATACTCTTCCAGAGGGTATTAAAAAATTGGTCCGATGTGTGTAACGCAAAGAAGGAGATGTAATGTACTGATATATGCCTTTGTCCTGAAAATATACATAGTTTAGCGCTAAAAACATAAATTGCCGTAAATCGACACCAGCACCACCTATCGGGCTAATACATATATACATATATAAGTAGACGCGTCTTTTACAAATTTTTTGTGGACAGGAAGTCGAGAATCGATTGGAGCATTCAAGAGTTCACCCCTCACAAATAATTTAATTGATTTTTATATACATATATAAGGATTTTCAACTTACTTATCAAATCTCTAGAAATAAACATCATAAACATGATATAAAATACTTCTCTGTGGGTATCAAAATAAACTGATATATAAAATTCTTCTTATTATACGCTGTTTAACAAGCATTTTAAAAATTGCTGATATATTGGCATAATTATAAATACTGTTGTCATCCATTGTAGCCCGATGTAGCCCGTATGCCATAGTTAACAATGTAGTTTCTTCATTTATTTTGGGAAAAATTATGTTTTTCTCTATCTATACTAATGTTGATAAACCACCTAAGCATCGTGCGAAATTTGGTTTTTCTAGTCCTACAAGTTAGCCGGGGCTAACATTGACTGCGTCAAAGTTTGTAAAGTTCCTTACCTATAGCCGTGGAAAAACGTTTTATCTAAAAAGTCAAATGTTGCGACATATACCAACTGTGCAGGATATACAAACCTACATGTTTATGATTAAACATCGTGGTCAGCTGAAACGGCTTCACCAAATCAGAAATATACAAAGCGAAACATAAACAAAAGTAAGTCATAAGATTCATATGGCAATTATTGCTTAATAGTATTAAGTTAATACCAAGCAAAACATACATCCACACTCTGTGGAAAACACTTAAGATTATAACAGCGGCGCGGTATCAAGTAACCAGCGCTGAGCATGAAATATAAACAATTAGAATAAGTATTTTTAAGAACAATTGTCGCTTCTTAGAGTTTAAGAGTTTCTAAATAAAATCAGTTCATTTTTTAAATTCAACGAATGAAGACTGGGTTATTTTCCTTCTCTCCGGGAATCCCTATTCACTACATTTAAAATTTCCCAGTAGAGTTTAGGGTCTAGGAGGAGATCGCGTTGATCCAGACGGACGGACGCACGGATATGGCTATATGAACTCGACTCGTCGTGCTGACCAAGAATATATATGGTCGGAGGTACTTCTTCTTGCTTTGCACGTTTCTGACCAAAATTTATATACCAAAAAGTGTTCCAATGTGTTTCATTTGAAATTTTTTTGTGATTAATTTAAAAACGCTTCAGAATGCAATGGCCAAAAACTAAACTTCGCGCTGTGCTTAAAAAAAAACCAGTCCTTCAGGGCTAACTACTGTTTACCGACAAAATTCTACCTGCCCTGACTCAATGCTGTGCAATGATAACACAAAAAATCAATTCCCAACATATGTTCCTCCGCTTACCTATATTTCACGGCATTAGAAAGCAAACAACATTCACACACGATAAGAAAAGTGTACATTTGTGGCCGAAAAAAGTAAAGAGAAATAAAATAAAATTCAAAAAACACCAGCGATAGTACAAAACCAAAAAAAAGTATTCTCTGTGTGTCTACTTATCAATCAATATGCGATAAGATTAGCTTACGTTTGCCGATCGATAGACCAAAACACAGGTAACTACCACCTGTATAACATGAGGTTGATGCATATGGTATTTATTTCTTAGACTCTAGTGCTGTCTGACCTAACAGGCAAGTCGGATCGGTGAAGACGAAGAATAAGTAGAGTGTGGCCATGGAATCAAGCAACGTATCAAATAGGCCATCAACAAATGATTTTCAAACACTGCCAACAGATCAGCATCAGCCAGATGGAGTATTGAGAATTGACAATACAATGACGCGCACTGCAACTGAAACATGTTGTAATCGTGATCTACGTAATCAACCTCAAGCCAATGCAGTGGGTGCAGGTAAGTTCAAAGTGAATCTCAAAGGCCAAATGAATGCATCAAATTAATCATATATGTACATATGTATGTGTTGTGTTTAGTGTGTGTGGGTGTGGGTGTGTGTTTATGATGACTAATGTCGTTTAGAACTAAAATAAATAGCATGTAAACATTTTTCTTGCACGTCATGCTTAACAACATTTATTTCAAAAGGTGCGTTTTATTTGTTTTTTTTTTTGCTTTCAGCTGCATTGATTTTTCTGTCTGGCGGCATGTTTTTGGCCTGGTCCATTGGTTTCAATAGCTATAATAACGAATTTATAATCGGCCCACATCTGCGCATCAGTTGGTTTATAGCTGCCATTTTTGGTGCTGCACTTGGTTTCCTGTTGAGTCAACGTTGCTCCTACAAATTGTTAGTGGTAAGTGAGGGATTTTTTGTTTGTTTTCTTTTTTAATTATTCAGACATTATTTTTGCCAATTTTTGTAGGAATTTAGTTGTTTGCTGGTTTTAATTGGAGGTATTGTCACTACAGTTGGAAATTCAACGTTTAGCTCAAAATCTGGTACTGGACCGATATTTGCCGCAAATTACATGAATGGCATTGCCAATGGTCTGATCTTTGCCCCAACATTGGCCATGGCAGGGGAATTATCTGTTTGCTACAAGCGTGGCTCAATTGCCTCTGGCATAGAACAATGGCCAACAACGTTGGGCATATTTGTGCAAATTGTTTGCGCTGTAAGCCGAGATCCCGAAGATGACTACCGGCCGGAGCATGTGCAGGGGATTGTGAGCATAATTTGTGGCATCATTGGCATATGCCTGGCATATGTGTGGAGTATTAAGTCACCGGTAGAGCTTTTGAGAGCAAACGATGAGCAAGGAGCCATCGATGCCTTGTCCAAATTGCAGTGCCCACGAGCTGTTACCGCCGAAACGTATAATCAGCTGACGGAGCACCGTTTGTATTTGTCACAAAATCAAGCATTGAGTGAGATAGAAGCGTGGCGGCAATCACTACCAGCTTTAGTCCGTCTCTGTCTAATACGTGGCCTATACGCTAGCAGCAACAGCATGCTTGTGGCCTATACATTGAGTGTAACTAGCACCATTGTCTATGGCGATAACTCGGGGCCACATGTGCTCTTTGGATTTTTCCGTCTGGTGGGCAGTTGTTTGTGTGCCTTCTCGCTGGACTCGTTGGGCCGCAAAATTCCTCTTCTAATGGGCCTCATTGTGTGCGGCGGCATGTCGATTGGATTGGCAACCCGTTTCACAATTCACGAATTTGTTCGCACTAGTGATATGAGAACTGCTCTATGGCTGCTTTTGATCTCTCAACTATTCTCGGGCATTGCCTTTGCACCAAGCTCAGCATACTTATCCGAAGCCTTCCCATTGTCTGTGAAACAGCCATGTATTGCCTTGGCATACACAGTGGAGATGATTGTACACTTGGGCATAAACTCTGTGGATCTAGGTGTTCAGATAACCGACAATGTTTCATCATTTTTTTTCAGTATTGGTGCATTCCAGTTACTTGGTTTCCTTTTGAGTGTCTGGTATATGCCAGAGACCAAATTGACCACGTTGCGGCAAGCACAGGACATATTTCGCCATTTCGTGATAGAAACAACCGACCAACCAATTCTTCATAATCGTGCCTAAAAGTAGGCAACGCAATCGACATCAAGAGAAAAGAGAAACAAAAACTGACTTAAGACTATCATTCAATTTTAGCTGTTTGTATAACACAAACAATCTATACCTCTCGACATATAGTAGTACTGTAGTAATTATTGATTTCTATGCCGTATCAGTCCAGGCCACAGTTTAATAAGTTTTTTATTTTTTGAAGATCAGAGATAATATTCCTGTGATGCTGATAAGCACCTGCATCAACAAATCGTCAATAGATTAAACATTTAACGCTATCATCATGAAATAACAAATTAGTTGCCTACCTACTATTACCACTTCAACGAATTTTCTCCGCCACTTTACTTTCGTTGAGTGCTGTCTGATAATTATAATTTTTTGGGGAATCCCAACGAACTTTTACAATTAAAGTGATTGAAATAATAAAAGCTATTGATATAATCATTTATATATTCATATATACATATGTACATACATATATAAGTAGTAACATATATGTATACGGTAGACGGTTGGACTTATGTATACAATTATATTTCTTTTACATTGAAAAATATATAATTTACGAATAAATAAAATAAAAATAGAAAGCAAGTGGTTTCAGTTTTTGGGGTTACAAGCCAAAGTCCGAATAGTCTATACAAATTTGACCTAGAGCTGTTAAGTAGGAAAGCTCTGCCCCGTAAAGTATGAAATAGCTTGGAAACAGTTCAATGTATTTTTAACAAATTTATAACTTTTCCTGACTTAAAAATTGAGGAATGTTTGCTTTGCGAATTATTTTTTATTCACAGTATATTCCAAAATGTTGTTTAAATGTTAAAAAAAAAAAAATGACACACTTTAGGTAGCAAAAATCCACTTATTTTCTTTGCCTATTCTTTTCAATTTCGAATTGATATTTGAGTCTCTGATGAAAAAAAAATTGCCCCACTGTTGAATATATAAATGTTTTGGGGCTGCAATGATAATAGGTCTTATCTTTATACTCTTGCAAAAACCGTATTTCGTGATTCGACTAAAAGTTTGTACCTAGAGAATAGTAGAAGGCATTTGCGTCAAATTGCTCATATATACTCGCTCTCTAATACACCATTATTTCTATTTTAGTTTTTGTAAGCACTTTACAAAAAGCATGGAAAATGCATTTCATTCTCAACTTCAACGGCAAAATTATACATTTACCTAGCTTAAATAATTCAATGTAATCAATGGCTCGATACATTTTTAAGCAATTCCTTTAACATGTATGTATGTATGTATGTATGTATGTATGTATATGTATGTATACAACAGCTTTATAAAGCATTTATTCAAGTTATTAAAAGTTGTCATATATTGGTACAATAAAATTGTCATTTTAAATTATTATTCTCATAAAGCTGTCATTAAAATTATCAAAATTGTTTAACCATGTCATATGTCAGCTGTCAAATTAGCATTTAAGAAAGATGTTTGTCATATTCAAAAGATTGTAAAATTAGAAAGCTATGCTTTGATTCAAAGAATTTGATTTTAGTAATCAATTAGCCAATGTTTATTCTATAAGAAAAATTGAGAAAAAAATATATAAAAAAAATTGCCTTTGAAATTATTAGCAGCAATTCGCTTTTTGAAACTTTTGAAGAAGTTTTGGAATATTTGTGGACTCAAAACATTTTTTCAGAGCAAACATTGTTCATTAGATATTTTTTAAACTAAAAGGCTCACATATTGCATACTTTAAGGGGTAAAATTACCCCATTTTACAGTCCCAGATCCCTGCATATCATAAATTAAAACAAAATGGATCAAGAGTATTAAGTATAATAATCCCAAGACATTTCAGCTATTTCTGCATTTCCAATGTATGTATGTACATATGTAATAGGCAGAAAGAAGCAATTTCGATTTTATTACTGAACTTTGTTTATTTTTGATCAGCGTTCATATTTTATAATAACACTTAGATCTTAGAAACTAAAGAAACTAAAAATCTTCCGAATTTGGATTGTAAATCTTTTACCTCTTCCACCAGAAAGGAGGATAAAATTAACCAAGAGTAACTCTTGTATTAACATCTCCTGATAACAATTTACATTATTATGCCCATCATACAATAGTTGGCAATTGTAATGGTAAATGGCTAAATGGCTTTCGGTAGTTCTTTTTTTACTGTCCACCCTAGAAGCCGAGCCACCACTTAACTGACGCCTAACCATGCATTCAAATTTAATTAATTTATTTATATCCAGTAATCAGCATATTGATAATAGAGCTCGCAAAAAGAAGAAAAAAAAAGTATATAGGTATACCACATATAGCAACAACAACATTAGCCATTAGAAAACGAAACGTCTATGTTTGTATTTATTGTATTTATCTTATCGAAAAAAAACCCGTTCTGTTCTCGCACCTCGAGTGTTTCGGTCAAACTTTGACAGTGCCCTGTGCCTTCTGTGTTTATCAAACCGATTCGAGCCGTCAGCTATGTAAGTCGCGCGTTGACGATCGGCAAGTGCCAAAGTCAGAGCCCACCCCAAAAAAAAAAAGAAACAAAAAAGAAAATAGACGTTCAGGGAGTTCGAGTGGACCGCAGCGAAATGACAAAATGAAAGAAAAAAGAAAAAAACAATGACGACTAAAAAATTCTTGTGAAAAAAATAAAAAAACAATAACCACAAAATAAACAAATCAATTGAAAAAAAATAAAAATAAAGAAAGCCCGCAATCATTAAACCGACAATTGCAATTTAATTGTGAAGTGTGCGTGTGTGTGTGTGTATGTGTGGTGGGTGGCGGTAATTAGTCAAAAAGTCGCTTTCAAAATGCCTTTGCTGCCAACCATCGAGGAGGAGGGGAAAACTACCCTGGCTACGTCTCATGTGGCGCTATCGCATGCAATTTCAATCTATGGCCTCGGGTATTTATTTCTTGAATAGATTTTTTCCTTTATGCATATTTTGTCTTATGGTATTTTTTTCTGTTTTTGTTTTTTTTACAGCCTCCATGGTGTTTGTGGGCAGCGGTATGAGATTAGCTTGGTCCATATTTGATACACCAGCTGGTAAATTTCTCAATAATAATACCACACACAATCTAATGATGAGTTGGTACATTGGCGCTGCTTTAGGTGCTCTATTGGCGGCTTTGTTTGTACAGCGTGTTACCAAAAATGTGGCATATGTATGTATTAACTATACTAACTACAATAAACACACCCATTAATCTGACTACTGCACATTATAATAGTCATCACCAATAAATTTATCATCAATCTTATCAAATTGATGGAACTGATAAAGTGATTGAAATCAACCTGCATTAGCCATTAACTTTAACAGTATCAGCTATCGAGCAATATAACTAATTTCAAATCATTTTTATACTCTATACCAAAATGGTGTTAATTTATCAGAAGTTTGTTTTAAGCATATAATCTGCTTCCAAAATCAAGAGTCAAGTCCGTATGTTCTTTTTCTAATCGCAAGCCTAAATGACTAACTATTTACATAAAATGAAGTTTTTCAAAATTGTCAAAGCAAGCATTCGAGTCACTTAATTAGTGAGAAGACTTTCGAAAAGTTAGTTAAAAACAATAAATTGCCCATTGCATATTTTAAGAGGCAGGTTTACCACTACTTCACAGCCCTAAATCTGTTTACATTTTATGACATTTGTGTACTTACAGCTTAAGTTTTTAATCACTCAAACAAATCTAGAGAATTGAAAGTAAAATTGTCCCCTAAAGCATGCAATAGATTACAAGTAATTTAATTAGAGCAAGGAGTTTTTAAAACATTTTAAAAATTTCTAAGCATAAGATCAATCAATAAAATCAGCAATACATTTCAAGTAATTCACTTTTTTAAAGGCCTCTGCAGCCGTAGCTCCCTTGCTGGCTTGTATTTCACAAATAATAATAATAGTAATACTTTTTGAAAATACAACGGTATGCTGCCCCATAAAGTATGCAATAGCCCCACTGAGATTGTTTAATCTGATGGCATGATGTTTTGATTGTATGAAAAACAAGAATGAGTAATAATGTAGTGCGCATTTGTGAAAGGTTTTCTTTTGAAAAATTAAAAAGTAAATCGGTTAAATCATTTTTTGATTGGAAGACTAGTTTAGCTTCTTTAATAACATATAAAAAGGGTTTGTTTTTAATCTTTTTCTTGCATTCCATTTTGTTTTTCTTTTTGCAGACCTCAAGTGGTTTTCTTTTGCTAATGGCTGGCATATTGAATCTTGCCTTGCCACAATTATTTAGTGCCGCTTGCTATAGTAGCGTTAGTGTTGGTGCTGCCTATGGACTAACACAGGTTCAGGCATTGGTCACTGGTTCCGAAGTGGCGCACAAATCCATACGCGGCATGCTATTGAGCTGTGAACGAATCTTTCTATGGCTGGGCGTTTCCATACAAGTCTTCTATACACGTTTGTGGTACGCCTTGGAGCCTCTGGAACGTGGACATGCCATGCACATTGATCAGTTGCATGGCATACTTTTGGCTGCCCTTGGTGTGGCGGCGGTCATACTGGCATTGGCCCATCGTTTGGAATCACCGCTACTGTTGTTGCATCAGGAACGGGATATGGCTGTGGGTGATACATTGAAGCAATTGCATGGCCAATCGGCCACAGAACTGATGCACCTACGCGAAGATTGTCGGCAATTGCACAATGCCAGAGACTGGGAACAATTTGCTGAGGAACCGAATCGAGATTCAAGCTGTTGGCATCGTTGCGCTCGTCGCTTGTTGCCGCTGCTCAAGGTACTACTTGTACGATGCTTTGCCACATTGGCATTGTCATTGCCGTACAATCGGGCCTTCTTGGTGGTCAGTTGGCATGGTCTGGAATGTGATATGAATTGCCTTTACTGGTTGGCATTTTGCGGTTTGCTGGGCAGTCTGGTTGGGGCATTCCTTGTCGATTGGCATGGACGCCGCAAACTATGCTCACTTTCTCTATTCCTAGCAGGCATTATTATTGTCATGGTTGGCGGTGTATTCGAGCATTTGGAATCGGTGCAAAAGACCTACTATGACATCAATTTGCAAGCAATTGCTTTACTGATGTTGCTTTTCGAGCTAATTGTGGCCGGCGGAGTGGCAGTGCCGGCATTAATCTATACAGCGGAGGCATTTAGTGTATCGCATAAGGCACGTTGTTTGGCTGGCATTTTGATATGCGAACAGACGCTACAATTGGGATTAATGGTCGCTGCCTTTCAACATTTTCTCACCGATTCTATATTCTTTTTACCTTCGGTGGGCTTAGTTTTGCATTCGGACTGCTTGTTTTCATGCTTATGCCAGAAACAAAGCAGTTAACCCTATTCGAATGCCTGATCAAATTCAAAAAAGTTCCTTAAGATTCACCTAGTCAGTAGCACTTATCTGTTATCTATATTTATATATTTATATATCTCTATCTCTCTATACACACGTTTGTGTATGTGTGTGTATTTATATGTATGTATGATTGTGTATGTGTGTGTGTGTGTGTGTATGAGTGTCTACTTGTATAAGTTATATGCATTTATCTCCAAAGGCAATAAAGTTATCGGCTTACGTGTATTGTGTGTTAACCAATTGAAGACCTTGTCTCAAATCTAAAAAAAATAATATACTTATATATATATATTGAGTTTTTATTTTTCAAATCAGAAATCTTGCAAGTGTTTAATCAATTTAATAAAAGTAATTCAAAATCTCTTTGGAAACGTTGATTACACAATCACAGCACGTGATCACAAACAAAATAAATAGAAAATCTTTAAGTGACAATCAACTTTCATGTTAAAAGCGGTTTTTCCAAACATGAAAACTTCATTTCACCATTGCTTTGAAAATATATATACTACAAACAAATCTCTGACGTATTCCATCATGGTTTCACTCGGTGGTTTAAGATTTTAACGACAAGCCAAGAACCAAAAGTTTTTGACTAACTATGAAAGTAAAATGAAAATTCGAAGCATCTAGTGAACATTTAGTTAATGCAATTACTTACAACTTAAAGCTTACTTAAAGTCAATTTTTAAGACAGATATTTTCCTTGATTTCAAACATATGATTTGAATTTCTGGATAACTTTTACCAGATACTTATACCAAAAGTAGCAACAAGGCTCGACCCTTTTGGCCATGTAGAACGTATTTTTCGTTGGTGATTTCCCCTACTAAAGCTTTCACCACAAAAGCTTTTGATATGGCATTTGCTATAAAACCAAATGGAAACTGTTTCCACTATTTTCTTTCCAGGGCTTTCATGGAAAGTCGGAGGCCAAAATAACCCACTATTTTATTTGTAAACAAGGTATTACTTTGCCGGCTAGTTGAAGCTTTGGCTCATTCATAAACTTTGTCGATTGTGAATGTGTGTGGGGTGCCTTTTTTATTTTACTTTTAGTTTGTTTTCTTGCGATTGGCGGCGAATTTTACACGCCTTATGACAACGAGGAAGAACGACAGAGAGAGAGCGAGGGAGAGTGGGAGAGAGAGGGGGATGTTCGTTTAAGGCCAAAATGAAACAAAAAACAAAACCAAGTTGATTAATCTGATGTTTCTGACGAATAGGGCTAAAGAAAATGTCCAAACACTTATTGTTAGTTGCGTAAGTCAAGAGAGGAAAGCCGACTGCAAGTTACCTTAAACATACTTATTTCTTTCACTATCAAATACCAGGAATGTGAGAATTGCCTCAATAACCCATTTCTCTTGACTGTTTATAGGGTACACAAAGTATCAGATTGATGCAGGTCCCACGCGAAGATTGGTCTAGTCTGAGTTTATCATCTAATGATGTGGAAAATTATTCTCGAGTTATGTACATATATATACATATTATTGATATGCAATATTTTCTATAACTAAAGCAGCCAACAAGGCACTTTGGGATGTTGTATCTAAATGGAAGGAAAGTGGTCTCTGTTGGCCTTTGTACCTTCTTGTTCGCTTTACTTGTGCATTTTGGTCTGCGGTTGGTTTGTTGCTACTTGCACCATCTTCGACCGATTCGGACCACAATTAGCTGTTGCGGCTTGAATTCTCTCTCTGTCTCTCTCTCAACAATAACCATACAGCAAGGATCCAAATGGACCCTCGAGGCCATGTTTCCGCTTCTTCATTGTTGAACGCTAAATGAAGCGACGGGAATTGAGTTTAAGTTATTTATTTATTTAATTTTTAATTGAGTTAATTAGCTAGTTGTTGCAAGCAGCTTGTAAAAATTTAAAAGCACAAAAAAACAACAGCAACGACTACAAAACGTCCACATAAAACTGTAGAAAATTTGTTTGTTTATGCAGCAAAGTAAACAAACAAACAAAAACAAAAAAAAAAAAAAAAAACCAAAACCAGAGGGACGGGGCTAACTTCGGCCGTACCGAAATTTGTATACCCCTGCAAGTTTATTGTATTACTCTTTCCTTACCTATAGCCCTCAAATTGGAAAAACTTTTTGTATAAAAAACCGAGTGTTCGCGAAAAAGCAGCTTAGGCTGTGGCAATGCACTCATGTAGCATGTTTTTTCATCGTAATTTTGATCAAATTTGATCAAATTTAGCAGTCTCAAATCGGGTCAAAAGTAACAAAGTTATTGTTAACGTAAATTCTTCAACATTTATTTAGGACCAGTAATACTTAACATTTAGAAAGAAATTTCCACATTTTCCTTACTTATAAAAATAAATAATTGTATAATAATTGTATAAAATATTGAAGTTAAAATAATATGCGCAATGCCAAAGACAGCCGTGTTTGCATTTGCTGCTACAATTCAATTTCAACAAAAATATTGCTGTGCTCCCGCTATTGCTCTGATTTGTTGTTGTTATTATTATTGATGTTGCTACTACTGCTGGTATTACTATTATTGTTATCCTGGTTACTATAATACAACTCATCCCAATTATCGGCCCGTTCCAATGTGCCATGCATCGGTGCGACTATTCAGGCCATCGGCACTGGCACTTCGCTGCTGCCGTTGCCGCACTGGCACTGCCCAAGCAGGGAGATCGATCGCCGACACTGGACGATGTTGTTAGGCCCAATGCAACGGCGGCAGCACAGCAGCTGATGCAGCCGCTGCCGATGAGCTGCGTTCACTTAAACTGTTGCTGCTGCGTTGTGTCATCTCATCTCGCATCTCAGCATCCACATTCCATCATCTATTTGAAACATGTCAGTTATACAGAGATGCGCTCCCTGCTTGACTTTATGTACAAGAGTGAGGTGAATTGATCAAAGTTCACTGCCCACGTCTCTCAAGACAGCAAAGTCAGCAGGTGAGTGTACAGAGACACTTTCTTTTCTTTACTATCAGTTATCACGGCGATAATCGCATCAAGCAGCATTCCTAGCAGGACAACAGAGTACCTACAAAGAGAAAATTGCCTAATAGAAAAATGGTTACACAAATGGAAAATCAAAGTTAACTCGCAAAAGACTGTACAAGCAACATACTCGTTAAGACGAGGAAATTGTCCAAAATTCTTAGTAAACAATAGTGAAATCCCCAAAAGAGATTCAGTTAAATATCTTAGAAATCATCTTGATCGAAGGTTAACCTGGCACATATCAAAGAAAAACAGAAGCAGCTGAATATTAAAACCAAAAAAATGTACTGGCTATTAGGACACAAGTTCCAGCTTAACATTGAAAACAAAGTAAGACTTTACAAAACAATATTAAAGCCTGTTTGGACTTATGTGCCACAACTTTGGGGAACCGCGAGCCAATCAAATATTGAAATTATGCAACGGTATAAATCGAAAACCCTACGCACAATTGTTAACGCACCTTGGTATGTTTCCTATGCTGAAATACATAAGGACCTTAATGTACGATTTGTAAAAGATGAAATAGCAGAGTTCAGTGTTAGATATATTGACAGACTGCACAACCACCCCAACTCATTAGCTCTAAGTCTACTTGATAATATAACAACAAGAAGACTATAAAGATTACATATGTTAGATCTTCCAAATAGAATTTACCTTTTGTTTTATATATGTTTGTACAAATACATAAATATAAATATATATACCAAATAAAATGAAACTCTTGCTTATTGCACATACACATGGATAAATACTTAAGTAGATTTAATTACTTATCTGTAAAACTTAGAGTTTATATATGATAGTTGACTCAGTAGATCCGACTATTCCTGTTATGTTTTATATATCTCCAAATTTACTGATTCTCCAAGGACAGATTGTAAATAAAAATAAAACATTTATTTAAAAAAAGTTAACATGGATAAGAGGGTATAGCGGATGCAACTGCAATCCACATCCAAGAACCATAAGCATTGGTCGGCTCATGTTACCCAGCGATCTTGGTCACTGTCAATATTGCAGTTGCATCCCTTATACCCTCTTGTCCATGTTAACTGGCATGTTCGATTTATCCCCCAGTTTGTGGAATCACAGTTTCCTTTATCCTTATCCTTTTTATCCTTATATCCCATGGGCTGGGTTAGGTTGGGTGTAACTGTTCGGCCCATGCCCACCTCTAGTACAGATCTGCTATGAGAGCGACTACGAAGTTGCTACGAGAGCAACAGAGAAGGAAATGCTCTGTAGCAGTAGCAAAAAAATTTATTTTGTTTCCTCCGCTCTCATCTCGCTTTTTAATACTTGTGCTATTGCTACAACTACAATTAGCATATCACAAATTTTTTGCTCTTGCTATTGTTCTGTGCGGCATCCATTTCTTCGTCTTGGGCTTCTTCGTCGACATTCTCTTCTTCATCTCCTTCGGCTGTATCCTCGCCCATAGCGTGATCATCGCCGGTGGCTTCAGACGAATCATAGAGCTCGCCATCAGCAATCGTCCTACTCAATCTTACGGTTCTTGCGCTCATTCTCTTCTAGAGCAGCAACAGCACGCATTTGGACAATCTTATATTGTGGTAAGCGGGTGTCAACCTCGCTCGGGATTTCGACGATGTATGCTATGGAGAAGAGCAATAAATCACTGAGAGACAGTCACCATATATTGAGATCGTTCGAAATCCTGTTTCGGAAAAAAAGAGGCCAGAAGGTAGCATGGAACTGAGTTACCACCTGGTGATGGTCCATTTGTGAGATTTTCTATTGATCTTTAATAGTTCCCAATTTTTCCTTTTAGCCTATGCAATAGTTGGACAAATTATGCTGACTTTCCATTACATATGCTTATTTTGATTATCTCCCTTAAATTTCTGAAATGATCTGTTAAACGTAAAGCAAAATACTAAGTACATAAATACGGCCAAAGATACGCGATCTCCACGTATTCAGATTGTCGGAAACTCAGTTTCCGAAAAAAATACGCCCTAAACCATACTGATTGCCACCACATGATTGTTCATTTATGGATCTTTATTTCAAATTCTATTCAAAAGGATCTTTATTTCAATGTATATCCTTTATATTACTCCTTCATTTTCATTGATTGAAATTATTGCATCCTTTCAGTTATTGCTGGGGAAGATTGATGTTTGCCTACTTCGATATTTCAATCTGTGTCTTTTAAAAAAGTATTTGAAATCTGAAAAATTTAAGTACCAAATTTTATACCAAAAACGAAAGTTCCCAAATTTTATATTTACCAAATAATTAACCTAAGTTTCATACTTCAAACTAATATTTTATTTATTTTTTTTTTTTGTTTTTTGGCACACATGGACAATGATTAAATTTGGCGATAATAACAAAAAAACTAAACAAAAATAGTAAAATATTAATAACTTTTTCATTGTACGTACCGTTAAGATTTCCAAAACCCTGATAAAAGTGTTTTTGATATGAATTTACAATTTACCTCACGTTATTATCCGTGTTAATTTCATTGACTGTCAAACAGCTTAACAGTATTTTCAGACGTTTGATCTAATCATTTTTCCGTTGAATATTTTGTTTTCTCAAACAATTTCAGTGGCTGTCGATCCACCCTAATATAATTCATAAAAATGTGCTATATGTGTACTTTACACCCACACATTATTCATATGCATCAATCGTGAATAAGAAAATAAAAAACAATTGAGCAAAACAAAAGTAATCATTTTGCCACTGCAAATAGCTTAAACAAATGTAAAAAAAAATCCAGAGCACCGGGGCTAACTTCGACCGAGTCGAAGTTTGTATACCCTTGCAACTGTTTTGGTAGCTCTTTCCTTTCCCATAGCCATCAAAATGTAAAAATGTTTTACAATCTTAGCATAGGAAATACCGAAGATATTGATCAAAGTGACTGTTTTTGACCGATCATTCCTATGGAAGCTATATGATATAGTCACCCAATCTTTATCAAATTCGGCACAGTCATTAATAGATGTATTAAACTAACAGATGTTTATTTTGAAAGCAATCGCGTTAAAAGTTATTGACAAAAGTCATTGTTTTCGACCGATCGTTCCTATGGGAGCTATCTGAAATAGTCACCCGATGTTGACCGAATTTGACACAGTCTTTCATAGGTATAATGTAGTCACTAATATTAAATTTCACAACAAATAACGAAGTTTTTGAGAAAAGTCACTGTTCGTGACTTTGCCGTTTTTATGGGAGCTATATGATATAGTGGTCCGATCCGGCTGAATCCGAGATATATGTACAACCACTGCAGTAACAAGGTCTATATTCAAAATTGTAGCTCTTTAGCTCTAACGATCTAGAAGAAGTTTGCGTTGATCCATACGGACGGACATATGAACTCGTCTCGATGTACTGATCAGGAATATATATAATTTATATGGTTGGAGATGCTTCCTTCTATGCGCTGCACACTTCTGACCAAAATTAATATACCCTTTATGCAAGGGATTAAAAAAAATCACGCATATTTTTTGTGTTCAGCAACCTCTTCTACTAAAGGAATTTCCCAGCGGCTTATGTATGTGGCCAAGCAACCGCCTCGAACTTTAAGCTTAAACTAATTATGTGGCCCTCATTTCACAGAAAGTTTTCTCCTTTTCTTTTTTCCAATATTTCACACGAGTGCGAGGGGTTAATTTTCAATTCCTATAACACTATATTTAACAGAATATGGAATCCATATTAGTTAGAACCCTTTCCTTAGCTTCATAGTATTGCATCTTTTACCAAAAATTTCTCTTTAGCTTTTGTTACCTCCAAGATCTAGGCGCTTATGCGGACAAAGAGACAATCGGACTAGATCCATTTGGCTTAAACACTTAAACACTACTTCTTTAATGTGCTTTATACTTGGCTATATACATACATACATATATGAAAAAAAAGTCTCATTTCTGAAAAGTTAAGGCATGCAAGGAGTTTTTATAACCATCTCTAGGGACATCCTTTAATTACAGCAGCTTAGATTGGGTTGTGGTGTGTTCCAAGATTTAACCTAGGGGGATAGAACAAATTCGAGAGTTTTAGGTCAACTTTTCTAACTAAATTACGTAAACATCTGTTAAGGTAAATAACGAATACCCCCTGACTGCTTGGGTCTGTAACTTGCCAACACATAGTTTTAAAATCAAGCACATACTATTAAAAGCCACATTACTTTGAAAATGCAGTCAATTGGATTATCTTGAAACTTGAGCAAAGATTGGTGCTTTATGAAATTAACTTTTTGTGTTGTGTCTTAAAGGTGTAAATATTGTTGCAACTGCATCGTATGGATGCGTGTTATTTGCGTGAAGCTACATAAATAACACATCAGTTTTATCGCTACATGCACTGCTTGCTTCCACACATACACTAACACACTCATACACGGCATCCTTAGATGCATTTTGCACTTTGACCGAAGGAGAAACTTTTTACGCTTCTCTAGAAGAAGAACAAAAACGCAGCATACTTTTCAGGGCATTAAAGGGCATAAACTAAATCATCAAAAAGGCCAACGACAGCGAAAAAGAGAGACTGTCAAAATAAAAACAAAAAAAAAAAAAAACAGAAGCTACCAAACATCGCTTTGAGTTGCAAATTTTAAAGGAACTGCGATAAAAACAAAAAAAAAAGAGAGCAGAAGAAGGAAAACCTAAAAAAACAAGCAACACCCATTCGCATTTTTGGCACATTTGACAACACACACACTCACGCGATTAAGGGACAAATAGCCACACAGACAGACAGACAAACAAACATAGTATGCAGAATCAATATGACCATGTGTGTAAAGGGAAAGGAAGTACTGAACGGGACAAAACTCTGGAAGTGAATGAAAAGTCCCTGGAGCATAATGTTCTTGGTTGCCTTTTGAGCCATTTCAATTAACTGAAATTGAAAACGACAATCGTAAACATTAACAGCTCTGAGATGTGTGAGTAGCCACATTCTCGTCTTACCCCCCCTTCGACCCACCATTATCACTACTGGATCCCACATGCTGTGCATATGATTGTGAAAGTGGTTTGGTTTGTTCCTTAGTTTTCTGACTGGCAACAATTGCAATGCAAAAACGCTTTTTCTTTTGCTTTTCTTTTGCCTTCTGATGCAGCTAACAATAAGAGCGAAAGCCAACAACAAGAACAACAACAAAAAGAAACAGGCAAAAAAAAAAAAAAAGGAATACACCATGACGAGCAGCAGTCAAGAGAAAAAGCTATTTCAATAAGGCAAGAAAACAGGTTAAGAATGAGACCATACATCCCATGCAATATACAAGCAGACAGAGAGAGAAAGCAAGAGAGAAAGAGAGAGAGAGAGGAGGGAATGAGTGTGAGAGAGAAAAAAGAACATACCAACATCGTAAATGAAAAAAGCAAACAAACGTAAAATTTTATTTGTGCGCAATTTTCTATAAATTTTCATCGATTGCCATTGGGATATTGGCGACATTTGCGTTTGGCATTTTTGCTGCGTCCTTCACACAAACACACACACCTACACACACACACACACCAGCTGCTCCTTCTCTTGCTGGTCTGCCCACTTTCTTTTTTTTTTGCCGCTAGTTATCGCTGCTCTTAAGGTCGCTTGCCATAACTTTAGCTGCACTTGGAATTATATTTTGTTGTTGCCTCACGCAAAATTGAAATATCCTCACTTATGTTTGTATGTATGTGTGTGTGTGTGTGTGTTTGTGTGTGTGCAGTGTGTGTTGCTTTGCGTTCGTGTAAGTTTCCAATCAACAAGAAATGAAGTTTCTATAATAGCAAATAAATTATGTTCTACCATGGCACTAGCTAAGCTGTTAGCAAAAGGAAATGCTTACGGAAACCCGGTAACCAGCATCGAATTAATGTCTCACCATTCCTCCTCCTCCTCCATTCCCCACTCCCATTCAGCTCATTCTCACGCCCCCTTCCGCCCCAAAACCGTCCAAATGACAGGACGTGGCGGAATTTATGACTCTGGAAAGACAACTCTAAAGTGTCCAGTGAGCGGCGGTGTGACAATAAAATGGCGTCAAATTGCCATAAAAAATGAAGCAAAAGTGGTGTGGGAAGAAGCAGAAAACCCCAAGTCTAACACAAAATTCGTTGCCAAGCCGCAACATAACATAACAAAAAAAAATGAAAAAAAGAAAGAAGCAAAAGCCCAGTGTCCCAGTCCCCCCTTGTCTCCTCTCCATTCTTTTCACCCAAATGCATATACATATGTATGTATGTATGTACATATATAAAAGTGAAATAATAAATAAGCCCGTAAACCGAAGAACCAAACAAAAAAAAAGGGTTCATTTGAGTGGCATTTGGCTCATAAATTTTTCCCTTGACCAAACATTTGCGGAAATGCAATACATAATCAACTTTAAACTTTTTTTTTTGTGGCCAAAAAATCTTTAAGTTAAAACAATAATGTTCTCATTGAAATTAAATGGCCAATTGGAAATTTACCCTTCTATTTCAGTTGGCTGAAATGACAAACAGGTGCATAAAACAAAATCGTTAAAAAAAAAAAAGAATAAAACAAGTGGCAAAGCGTATTACTTAATTCAATCGGACTCAACATTTAAAATGAACGCCGTCTAAGTACATTCATATTTCCAAATTTAGTTCAATAATATACTTTAGAAATAAATGTTCAAATAATTGAGCAAGTAATTTAAAGTGTTTAGGAATTAAGCCACATATATAAAATGATTAATTATAATTAATTTATCATTGGTCAAATTCCGTACTGGTCTATTTCTCACCTAATCAGTCCATTTATAAACCTCAAATTTCATTGAGCATGACCGAACTCATTAAACAATAACAAAATATCAAAGAAGCTATGCCAGAAATGCCGAAGTTTTTATACCCTTGCAGTCCTTGGCAATAATTTTTTACATTTCGAAATTCGTTTCCGTGCAACTCAATTCATCAACACACAAACAAAACATTCTCTTTTTACTAACATTTTTTCTTATTCTTCCTTTATTACCTAAGCAAAGCACAACACGCATACACAAACAGTTCCTGTAGCGCTGCGTTTGTGTGTGTGTATGCGTGTGCTCTGTTGATTTCATGATGACGAGGTAGGCAGCAAGCAGCGCTGCCGGCAGCTCTTGAACCGATTTATATCGACTGTAACTTGTGTTCTATTTATCCGATCAGATTCAAATTTAAAAAAAAAAATTTGAAAAAATGTTTCTTCTAGAACTATATGATAGAATAAACCCGGGTAAAAAAAAAAGCAACCAAAAAAAATTTCATCTGGATAGCTCTTAAGATGGCTGAGCTTACGCATAGGCACCGACGGACATGGCTATATCGACTCAGCTTCTCATGCTGGGTCGGAAAAGTCTCCTTCTGTGCGTTACAAACATCTGACCAATTTTATAATAACCTCTGCAAGGGTATAAAAATGTACAATTCATAGTTATAGAGTAATGAATAGAGTTATGCGATAACGATTCGATAGTTCTATCGGACAAAGTACTTGGCAACCCTAGAACCGATAAAAATAAATACCATCACAGTAAGCATTAACCACATCAACTAGTTGGCTTGCTAAGGAATTGTGAAAGGCCTCATCAGTCGCATATTGGCTCTCGAGATGAGAGCAATAGCAACTCAACGTTTTTTTTTTCCTTTTTGGCCTGAAACAAAATTTCCCAATGTTTCCACTTTTTAAAACGCTTTAACCAATGAAAACTTTAATTGGCTTGGTAAACCGCAAAACTTATTTATCATACATTTCCATTGCAAGTGCAGATTTATATTATCACTGTTATAATTCTTCAATATTTTCCCTACACAGATTAGTAGGAAAAGTATATGAATAAGACTGAAGACGGTTTCCGCATTTGGATGGTCGGAAATTCCGTTTCCGAGAAAATTCTACTTTTCCCGCCGGATCATTTAGCCCTACTCGGGGTTACAGAGCGAACATATTCGACTTTAAGTTGTAATTACGGTTACAACCGATGACAGTTATTACTAAAAATCTACTAACTCAACATTAGAAAACAATGCCGTTCTTTCCCTTTTTCCAATCTGTTCATCCAAACGGTACATGAATTTGACCTTTAGCCCCCGAGGCAAAATTAATCACGCGTAAGCTTTTGGTCACTTTTACTTAGTGGGACCACACCCATGTTACATAAGGTTCTTCTATTTATGTTGTATCTATAATACTTCAAAAATATTTTTGCTGAATTGCTATTTTTGCTATTGCAGACGGTTCCGGCTTTCTCTGAAGTCTGTCACCATGAATTAACGTCCGTTATATCAGTGGCACACCGTTGGTACATATATACATACTAAATATGTATATATCTAAAATATTGACCTTTTTTGTTACAACAATTGCAGAAATTTTAAATTTTGTATTTTTCGGCAGCTTGAACACATTGCCCATGCCCGAACGAGGGCCTAGCTCTGCCGTCTCTATAAGCTCTCGTGTAGGTTCGGCAACGGCTCTTCGACTCGTGCTCGTCAAAAAAATATCAATATCAGAATATCAATGGGTATGCTGATTTTTATATGTTAACTAGTTGACCCGGCGAACTTCGTAGCGCCGATGACGATGTAAATGCTGACCCACGATCACTTATGATGCGAGCTGGATATCCGAATATATCTGACCATTCCTGTAGCTTTTTGATGACCTCGTCGGCATTAGTGGTTTTTGTGGGGTACATCCATACAAATTTGCTGAAACTATCGACCATTGCAAATATGTATTTATACAGCTTTGATGTGGCATCCATCGGTCCGAGGTGATCCACTTGTAAAGTGTGCAGCGGTTCGGATCCTTTGTCAATTTGATAAAGAAACCCTTCTTTTTTGCCAAGTTTCTTGTTGTAGATAATGCATTTAACACAATTGTTTATTATCTGCATCACTTTGCCTTCCAGATGTGGTATCCAAAAACTTTGTTGTACTGCGTGCATAGTTTTTTGCACTGCAAAGTGTCCTGCGTTGTGAGCTTCCGTAATTATTTCTCTTTCTAGGGATTTTGGTATAGCGAGCAAATCTGTTCCTTGTACCACCTTGTACACCAAACCTCCTTTAAGCTTAAAGTTGTCATACGGCTTGCTTTTAAGAATCTCGGAAATTGCTTTAATCATCGTATCATCTTGCTGGGCTTTTCTAATCTTCGCTGTGACTGTTGATGATACTAACATTATTTGACTTGTGTATCGGCTTAGGCAATCCACGTGTGTTAGCCGCTCTCCTGGTCTGTGCACTTCATCGACGGATGGTTTTCGGCCGCGACGTTTTGGTTTAGGTTCCTCCTGTTCCTCTACAACCTGGTGTCGCCGGCGTTGCGTGCTGCTTGTGGTTTTAATTTCCTTTTCCACTACTAATTTCCTCTTCGCCTTTGGCTCTTCGATCTCCCGAATTTCATCCAAATGTTTGGAATCATCTGCACGGCGTTTTGCTGTCTCCTTATTGCCATCCTTCTTTTTCACGATCACCGTACGACTGGCGAAGTTAGATGATGAACGTCGTATCGTATCATCCTGCAGCCATTCATTAATCTGCTACTTGACCACATCTGCTTCGGTAATGGCTATTTGGCTTGGTGCGTGTCGAAATGGCTTGATATTGTCGTCAGGCACTATCTTCAACGTGATCGGGCAGTCAGCTGTCTTCTCTCTTTTGGCAAAATCCTCAATCATCGATTGAACAACATGAGTATACTGTGAACGCACATCAGGGTCAGTGTTTGTTTCGACTACATTATAAATACTTATCTGATTTTGGTTGGCAGCTTCTTCCTCAGATAGCTGTGCGATCTGCACCTCTGCCTTGAACTGACCTACAGGACGTGTGGTGTTCTGCCCTAGTCCTCTCAGACAAGACGTACTTGCTAGCAGCTGGACTTCTCGCATTCGGCTAAACACAGACTTTCTAAGTATAGACACGTCGGCTCCGGTATCTATCAGTCCTTTTACCTTCACATCGCCTATCTGCAACGATTTAAGTCGGATTTCTTCATACGCAATGTTTACAGAGTAGGAAGTTGGACAATTTTTAGACATGTGTCCAGTTTGGTTGCAGCGGAAACACTTGACTTCCTCCTTACAGTCCTTGCGCAGATGCGCCATTGATCCGCATTTGAAGCAGTGTTGCTTCTTGTCACTCCTGCTGAAGTTTGATTTCGGCGTAAACTGCTGTGGATCTCGTTTTTCGGGCTTAACATTGGTACGGGCGATTTTTTCGAAAATGTCATATTTATCTTTCAGCTCCTTCAGTGACTTGCAGCCGTACAACGTGTATTTGTAGTCACTCTTCAGGTTCAATCCATTAACAATGTGCTTGATAACTGACTCCATATCAATAATCCCACGGGCAGCGATCCGTTTCATTTGCAAAGTGTACTCATGAAAACTTTCATCGGACTTCGTACGTAGAGATAATTGGTTGTGAATTTCGGCACTGCATGGCTGATCGCAATCAAATTCCTCCAGGATTTGCTGGCGAAGTTGTTCATATTCGTAGACAGCCGTAGACTCACGAAATAGGGCGGCAGTACCGGTCATTTTCGCTCGGGCTTGAACGTACTTCTGTTTATTGTTCAATCCATATGCATCGGCGTTGAGTTCAAAGTTTTGAAACCACTGTTGTACAGACATTCCTTCCCCGCAGAATTCTGGAATGATTTTGGCAAAGTTCTCCACCACCAGGCTTGGTGTCATTTTTTTTGTCTATTTCGTCGGCTTGCACTTTCAGAGAAAATAGTTGGACCAGCTGCTGAAGAGTCGCGGTATTCTCAACTAGCATTGCTTCATTTATTCCGGCCTGGTTTCCATCATGTTGGTGCTCAATTGCCTTTAATTCGTTTACCCTTTCACCTGGGTGCGACATCGAGGCTAATTGGTCATCTTCGTCCGCCATAATGATGCGATTTCGTAATACTCTTATTGGAAGCTTGCTCGCGATTTTTCCTCTTCGTTTTTCGCTTGCTGTCCTCGTTTCTATTCTCATTTCGTTTGCCTCCAGAATCTCCCGTCTGCTTGCTGTCGATTTTTTCGTTTCGTTTGGTGCCAGAATTTCGCGTCTGCTTGCTGTCGACTTTTTCGTTTCGTTTGGCGCCAGAATTTCGCGTCTGCTTCCTATCTCTTTTCTTTCGCTTGATGTTTTCGTCTTGTTTATCTCGTTTGGCGCTAGAGCATCGCGTCTTCTTGCGAAATTGGAATTCGTTTTTTCCTCCGAGTGGACTCGCTCTTTCGTTCTTTCTGCTGTTGAATACTTTCTCTGTCTCACTCTTTCCACTGGCAGCTTTCCAATCATGTATTTCCAAAGTCCGCGATCGGTTGAGCCCCCAAATGTAAGATGGAGTCCTCAATTGAGTCCCCAAATGTATTATATTATAGTTTATTAATATTATTATAAATCGTGGACGGGCGAATAATGATTACAAAATATGCAACTTAAATCTCTGGTTCTGCGGTATACTGCTGATTCATCGGCTTCTTACTGCTGCTTACAACTGCTGACTGCTGATACTTCTAGCTGCTGAACACCGACTGCCGACTGCTGAATATCGACTGCTGACTTTACACGACGCCTCACGACTGCTGCTGCGTTGCCAATCTGCATAAGGGAGTTGCCACCACGCTGCAACTACCTTATCCCATCTCACAAATATATTTTTAAAATAGTGTTTATTTCTTAGGATTTATTTAAACACTCTGTACTCTTCACTGCTTCTCTCTACTCTAATGCTTTTTAGTAAACAATATTTTTAGTTTTATGTTCTGGCGCGTAAATAAATAAAGTTGTTGGTTTTCCGACACGGGAACAGGCGACATATAATTGGCCATGTGAAAAACATGGATTTTGTAGATTGATGCCACATACACTTAGCGACTGCCCTTGCGATTTATTTTTTGACATTGCGAATGCAAGCCGCACTGGAAACTGTAAGCGCTTAAAGCTGAATGGCATGTCGTTCGGTATCATAGGGAAGCGTGGGATTAAAACGTCTTCGCCTTTGTACTTCCCTTTTAAAATTGTTGCTTCGATGACATTGTTCAATAATTTCTTCACAGCAAGCCGGGTGCCACTACACAGACGTGGCTTTTTTATGTTCCGTAACATAATAATTACTGATCCGAGTTTTAGTTGCAGATTATGAGGTGGTAAGCCGGGTAATTCCAGCGAATTTAAAAATTCTGTTGGATAATTGGCAACATCATCATCATTAATAACGGAATCAACTGATTTGTAATTCTTCAATTCGCCAGCTATTTTCTCTTGAATCTGGAAATTCATTTCGTTCACATCAACATTTTTTGCGGCCAATATAACACGTTCGCTTAACCAATCGTGATTTACGTAATGTTGAGCTATGTTTGGGAAAACCATCTCCATGAGTTCGGTCTTTGATTCACAAAAGTTACAAAAATTGGTAGGGAATGTAATGTATCCCGATGATTACCATTACCAATATCGAGCAGTTGTTTGGAAAAGACTTCTCCAGACTGGTCTTCCTGCAATTCGACTCTCATGTTTATACTCAATTTAAGTGTTTTAATGTATTTCCATAAAATGGACGACTTCAAACATGCATTTAGTTCATCAGCTGGCGTTGAGCGTGGAACAACTGGCAATATTTGTCGAAAATCACCTGCCAATAGTATCATTGCACCACCAAACCGGTTTCCGTTATTTCGTAAATCTTGCATTGAGCGATCTAATGCCTCTAAAGATTTTTTGTGTGCCATCGTGCATTCATCCCAAATGATCAATCTGGTTTGCTGCAGCACTTTGCCCATGGCAGAATTCCTCGAAAGGTTGCAAGTTGGAGTTTCATTTATTTGAAGGTTCAACGGCAACTTGAGAGCTGAATGAGCTGTTCGACCGCCTTCCAACAATGTAGCTGCAATACCTGATGAAGCTAGGGCTAGTGCAATTCCATTTTGCGATCGAATCGTGGCCAAAATCAATGATAACAGAAACGTTTTCCCAGTTCCACCAGGAGCAAACGTTGTTTTGCCATATAAATAATTTTCTAGTAATTTCTAGCGTAGACCAAAAATAGCTTACTTACAATGGTATTGCTCATGTCGATCTAGTATTATCTGTGCGCGGGATTCAGCTACCCTTTCCCTATGCAGTGTACTTCTTTGCAAGCGAAGCAATTAAATTGGTGCAGACCGCGACTCTCGGGCTCGCAAACGCTCATGCTCAAGCCTAGCTGCACGCCTTTCGGCTGTTTCCAATAAGAATCCTCTGCTTTGCCTTAGCCGCTCCGCTTCCAGTACCAATTCCCGCTCTTCTTCAGTCCTATTCGAAACATTGCTTCTGATTATTTCTGCGTTGTGAGTACGACGACCCAAATTCGCTTTTTTTAGGAGGCATTATTTGGTTAGAAACTTTTCGCTTGTAACTAAAACAGGAATAAATGAATTTCCTACAACGTGGTTGACATGTAACTGCCCCAGCCTACTGCGGTCGATACAGGGAAAGCCGTTATAAAAAACCATTTTATTCGCGCTCGCGAAGATTTTCTTAATATTTTTTTCCGTAAGAACCTTCTCCTAATAATAACAAATACAACAAAAAAAGAATTAGTGAAATCGGTCCAGACATTCACGCGTGATGCCGTGACCAAGGAAAACGGCTTTCATTTTTATATATATAGACAATTCTTTTCTTGCAACTCAATTCATCAATACGCAAACAAAACCTTAAAATTATTAGGCTTTTTATTAAAATTTTTTCTGCTTCCCTCATTCCCTAAGCAAACCACGCCGTGCATACACATACATACAGTTCATGTAAGGTTGCGTCTGTGTGTGTATGCATGTGTGCTCTGTTGATTTAATGATGACGTAGTAGGCAGCAAGCAGCGCTGCCGGCAGCTCCTGAACCGACTTACATATATCGAATGTAACTTGTGTTCTATTTATCCGATCAGATTCAAATTTTGGGAGCTGGGGTTTCAAATACTATCACATGAGTAAATTTCATAGCGATACTCCAACTGCTTCACCTACTTTTACTTCATTTTGTAAACAAAAAAATTTATGAAATACGCTGTCATAAATCAATGAAGGATGAAATTAAACACATAGAAGCTAAAATTGGCTGCGCCCAACTTTCAATACTCTTGATCTATCCTATTGACTACAACCAACTTTTACAGAAGACTCTTTTTAAGTTATCAGAGAGAGAGTTACCAGAGCCGTTGCTCACGTGAAGCCTTAACACAAATCATAATCAATGCCCAAATATCTTACTAAATTATTGGTCGAAATGACCAGAGAAAGGCAAGGCAAGCAAACACACAGGGATGGGGAAACGCTGCGCCGTGGCGTCAGTTACCGGATATGGATGGAGTGTAAATTTAATGGTTAAAGTTTTAAACGTTTTCAAAATGTTGCGACCAAGGGTATTCAAATTTCGGTATGGACAACATTCGTTTTTCGTCGGTATTTTCTTCTTGTAATTTTTGTTTGTCACACGTAAATTGACACGTTTTCAAATCATTTGTTGCCGTTTGTGCCTATTTAAGGACATCTGGGGAACTCCTGAAGCCAGTGATTGTTGCTGTTATTATTGTTGTTGCTGCTGATGGGCTTCTCCATTGGTGTCACTGTCGTCGTCCTTTGGCCAAGTTAATAGCAGTAGAGGCAACAGCCATGCCATACTAAAATAGAAAAAGAAACTAAACTTTACTAACAAGCCTATAAAGTTTGCGCCCATTTTCCACAGATTTGAGGTAGCAACTTTTAGTAAAGGACAGGCAAAAAAAAAAAACAAAAAAAATAAGAAGGGAAAGTAGGGAGAGAGACTGGAAGTTGATCAAAAATTGAAGAGAAGTTTTCTGTTTTTTTTTTTTTTGTGCCACATGCCTGACGATGGAGTTGCAGTTGTATCACTCTTGGCTGACCTGAGCATATTAGATTTAATTAGCTGACATAAATTCTGTGAATCTGAAGCTTAAGCACGAGCAAACCATTTCAGTTGACAGTTTTAAATCGTAATGCAAACAAAATAGTTGGCAGAAGAAATCCCTCTTTGCTTTTTCATGAAGGGCGTTTTCTTGCAACTCTCATTCTACACCCTTGCAGAGAGTATTATGAAATTGATCAGAGACGCTGTAGCGCAGAGGAAAAGACGTTTTCTGAATTATATCTGAGTCAATATAGCTAATTATGTTTATCCGTCTTATCATTATGTATTTATTTTATCGTTCAATGCGTATTAAAAGCATTTTGTAATATGGGTGTTCATTTTTCTTTTTTTTTCAAATTCCTTTAAATTGCTTTAAGATTCCATGAGCAAAAGGCAATTATAATATTACAAAAATAATTGGTAGTGAAATATTTATTTGTTCCTGCAACATCAGCACCGTCTGAACATATTCTTGGCAGGGCTAGACTTCTAAGTAGAGACAGTAGATAAGTAGAGAAATGCATTTATAGAATTTTTTTGCTAATTTCCTATAAATTTTTTTATTTTGAATTTTCTCATTCTTTGAAAGAGTTAATCTTTAATGTTTCTCCTTATAGCTTATAGGAGCCATATCTAACTAAAATTAGTGCTGGGAATAAACATCGATTTAATATCGAATACATCGCTGCTGCTATCTTAGAAATATCGCCATCACTAGACTATTATTTTCCCATCACTGGATATACCACGCGGCTTAAAGCGGCACATACGCTGACAAATTTCACCAACATTTCAGTATTAATAATGCTGTTAAAGTGGAAGGGTCTCTTAAGGAAAAGCAAAAGTTAAAATTATTTTACCGCTTGTTGCTTGATTAAAACGCTTTTCATATAAATAAAAATGATAAATTCTCTTAAGGCCAAGTCATAGAATAATATACACATTTTAAAGGGAACCATCTTTGGCCGTATTTATATACTTAGTATTTAGGTACCACTTAAAAATATATTTTAGAACTATTATTAAAAAAATGGAAATAGAAAAACAGTCTCCGAAGATCTGAATTCATGGAGACAGACTTCGGAGCAAACCGGAACCGTGCTCAGTAAACATAGAAAAGCCATAAAACCCCCTGAAATATCAACCTGATCCATTAATGGATCATCACCTGGTGGCTCTAAGTGGCCACTAATTGTTGGTAAAATTTTCGGGGTCTTTTTTCGAAAACAGAGTCTCCGAAGATCTGAATTCATGGAGACAGACTTCGGAGCAAACCGGAACCGTGCTCAGTAAACATAGAAAAGCCATAAAACCCCCTGAAATATCAACCTGATCCATAAATGGATCATCACCTGGTGGCTCTAAGTGGCCACTTATTGTTGGTAAAATTTTCGGGGTCTTTCTTTCGAAAACAGAGTCTCCGAAGATCTGAATTCATGGAGACAGACTTCGGAGCAAACCGGAACCGTGCTCAGTAAACATAGAAAAGCCCTAAAACCCCCAAGAAATATCAACCTGATCCATAAATGGATCATCACCTGGTGGCTCTAAGTGGCCACTTATTGTTGGTAAAATTTTTAAGGTCTTTCTTTCGAAAACAGAGTCTCCGAAGATCTGAATTCATGGAGACAGACTTCGGAGCAAACCGGAACCGTGCTCAGTAAACATAGAAAAGCCATAAAACCCCCAAGAAATGGTGGCTCTAAGTGGCCACTTATTGTTGGTAAAATTTTTAAGGTCTTTCTTTCGAAAACAGAGTCTCCGAAGATCTGAATTCATGGAGACAGACTTCGGAGCAAATGGGAACCGTGCTCAGTAAACAAAGAAAAGCCATAAAACCCCCAAGAAATATCAACCTGATCCATAAATGGATCATCACCTGGTGGCTCTAAGTGGCCACTTTTTGTTGGTAAAATCTTCGGGGTCTTTCTTTCGAAAACAGAGTTTCCGAAGATCTAAATTCATGGAGACAGACTTCGGAGCAATCCGGAACCGTGCTCAGTAAACATAGAAAAGCCCTAAAACCCCCAAGAAATTTCAACCTGATCCATAAATGGATCATCACCTGGTGGCTCTAAGTGGCCACTTATTGTTAGTAAAATTTTCGGGGTCTTTCTTTCGAAAACAGAGTCTCCGAAGATCTGAATTCATGGAGACAGACTTCGGAGAAAACAAGAACCGTGCTCAGTAAATTTCTTACTAACAAATATAGGACGGGAATCTTCCTTGGCCCTATTTATATATAGTATATGTAGAAATTTGCTTATTATATTGCTCTATTAAAACAAGAAATATCAACCTAATCCCTAAATGGTCTGAATTCATATAGACAGACTTCAGAGCAAACGGGAACCATGCTGGGTCGTAGATTAAAATATTGAAGTAGAAATAACTGAAAGAAAAATTTCAAAAAACAATTATTGATATTATAATTTATAAAAGACCACTGAAATGATATAATTAAAAAAATTTTAACATTAAATTGTCCCAAAATAGAAAGTTGCTTATTATTTTAGCTTACAACATTTATTTCTAACAAATTATTAATTGTTAAAAAATATACCTATATATATATATTTTTAAGATTTTTATGATCTGTCGTTAGACAGTAATTAATATTTGTTGCAGTTCATAAGTGGCTGTATCAAGTAAACTTATGTTTTTTTTTTGACAATGAATACCATATACATACATTAGCCCAGGATTCGAACCCGGATCCTTAGTTGTTCAAGATGCCCAAGTGTTTGGCCACTTATAAAGTAACTTTTAAAAAATATAAAGTAAAAAAAAGCAATGCAACCACTATCGGGCTATCCAGCTTTACTGCAAGGGTATATAAACTTCGAAATAACAAAATTTACCTTCACTCTGATATTTTTACTTCGAAAAGGACAAAAAAGGACGACTGAGTGCATACATTTTCATGACTTATGCAAGTTTTTGACGACAGGTGCACGTGTCTGGAAATCGGTGTCGGTGTTTGTGTATGTCTCTGTATGTGTGTGTGTGTGTGTGTCTCCGTGTTAAATCAACTGTCACTTCCTGTTGGCAAACTTTGTCCTGCAAGGCACCAAGTTATGATAGCTTCATGCGTTTCAACAATTTACTTAACTGCTAACTGTGCTGAAAATGCAACAAAAGGCAAAGGCAAAACCAGACCCAGAGCCCAAAGAGGTAAAAATAAATCGACAAAAAAGCAATGTAAATAGTGATGAAGAATGTAGAAGAATAAAAAGACTCCAACGAACGCTTCCCTTTCTCACCATAAACTCAAAAAGCAGTGAAAGAAATGATTTAAAAAATAATAATAATTTAATCTCTCCATGGACTCCAGCTATATGGCCGAATATCTACAAATGTATTTTGGCCGTAAACAGTATTTAAAAGGGGACTTTGTTTTTCATTGCTGTTTTTAAGCCGGCCAACGAATGACAAAAATATTAAGTATATACAGAGAGAACTGGGCAAAAAAAAAAAATATTAACACCAGAAACAAACAGTTATATATGTACCTATGTATGTATATGGATATAAGTATATACGGTAGAAATTTAAAATGCGTTTGCAATTTACTTAACGTTTATGTATTTGTTTGGTTGCTTTTATATTAAACTTATTGCTTGTTGGATAAAATTGAAAGAGTCTATAGGAATCCACAGTAAAGTTGTAAAGCCTTCTTTAAATTGAAAGCATTAGAATTAAAATCGGAATTAATGGCCGCCCTTGCTTCAGAGACAGATAAAGCTTTTGAAATTGGCCATTATAAATGTTTGCTTTCTTTGAAAGCAATCATATCCATTCAAATCTAACTCTAGATTCATATCCATTTCTATATCCTACTCGATACTCGAATTTTAATGTTTTGAATGGAAATCGTTTTTAAGATCAATCGCTTGTATGTAAACTGAATAATTCAAAGTCTTAAGATTTGTATTTTGTAGTAATATTTTTAAAATTTGCTGATTTACTAATGAAATTATCTAATTAAGATTAAATACACAGGCCGACATTTTTGAGGTCATGAAAAAGTGTTTCAAGTTCAATAGGTGTCCTATAGTAATTGAGGGGTACTGATCACGGCCCTGTACTTAGTTTTTGTCCACCACGACAGGTTTTCGAGAAAAGTGCGTTGAACTTATTCAAAATATTATGCTAAAAACAGTTTTATTTCAACCTTTTAATATATTAAGTATAATTTAATAGCAATTTACAAAATATCAAAGAGGTACTTCTTTGTTATAATGCACATAATTACACTTTGGATATGCTGATTGATTTAAATTTGAACCAAAAAGTATGCTATAGGGATTTCAAGAATTGTCTGCTTTTTAATTTTAAAGAATCATGGAACTCTTATGCATCTTACCAATTGTTTATTAGTAATTTCACAAAATCTGAACGTGATGGACAAAAACCGAGTATGCAGTCAGAATCAACGTACTCGAATCAGTTAAAAACACCTCTCAAGTTAACGTCACCAAAAATCATGTCGGCCTGTGTTATCAATAAGTATTCAATAGTCGCATAGAAACGTCGCCAATTGAAGGAAATGTATTCTGCGATGCTTGCAATTGTTGCTAATTAATTCATTTTTCTTTTTTTTTACTTTTTGTTATTCATTAACATACAAAAAAAAAAAAAATGAGGTCCTCTTGATAGCTGATACTTCTTTGGTCTGTCTGGGTCTGGTCCTGTGTGGACTGAATATCATTTATGCCATGCAATTAACGCCATTAAAAATCAGTGTGCGCTAATTAACTACGGCATACATTTATGCATTCTGCATACCAATGTGAATTATTTATTAACATATATGTATATAGATAGGTAGGTACACATATGTATAGGTATGTATGTATAGAGATAATGGGAGCAAGAGCATAACAGAAAGATAGCTGAATGGAAGGAACCATTGGAAAAGTAGTTATCGCATTCATTTTGCTTTGACACGCCACTCGAATAGTGGACAAAACAATTCACTTCCGCTCTGATACAACTTTTTACCCACAAAGGAAAATCTAAAGTGCAATGGTATAGGGAACGATGGATGGTTTAGCTGATGGGATGGGTTGAGTTGGAGGCAACTGCAGAAATAGCTAACGGTAATACAACAGCTTCGTGTATTCTCACCGTTATTTGACTTAACTGACAGCAGGAAGCTTCACTTTTCAACCAAACCACCCACAAACCCCTTCAGCAATACCCTGTGACAAGACTCGACAACAAATCGAGGTGTTCTCAATGCCACGCCCCGCGTCGTATGCCAGCCCTTTTCCCAAGTCTACTGAACGTTTCTGCTGTTCTCTGTTTACAAAATAAGCGAAAGCTGTGCCAATAAGCCCCAACGTCGCCTGCACTTAATTCATTTGCAACAAAAGGGTAAGAAACTTTTACGCAAGTGCAACTTTGCTTTACGTTTACGTGTTTTTCGCATCCTTTTTCATTTTGCCTCTACCCGCCTGGCCCACCAACCACCCCTCACCGTTCTTAGCATTTCTTATTTTCTCTCTCTTCATTTTCGATTTTTCTTCTTTTTTTTTATCATACTCTCAGAGACAAAGGGTATACCAGAACACAATACTTACTTACATTCAGCGGCGATTTTGCCGCCCCCTTTTCAATGTACTTTTATTCCATTTCTAAAAAAAAAAATCCACAAAACTGCAAGGCAAATAAAATTTCCTTTCATCAGTGGAGAAAATATTCAAATAGTTAAAGGAAGAGTATGGTTTTTTCAAATTTTTTGTATATTTTTTTTTAAGTCTTTAACGTTTGATGAATGTTGTGTGTAAATCGGAATAAAACTGACAAATGTATTCAATTGATTGGCTTTCAGTGAACCTGATCGAGTACAAGAAACTTTAAGTCGATTTTCTGACGAATAGCATTTTCCAAGTCGGTAAGCACTTTAACGGGAAAACCTAGCCGACCGTTTAGAATAAATAATTGATCAAAAATTTGGCCGAAAAACGAAATTGATTTCGTGCTCGCCGCAAACCCTGTTTATTTCATAGAGACTCACCAGATGCGCTGCCACGGATTGAATATATAAGAATAGAATATACATATATAGAATTCCAAATTTTTCCAATGATACTTCAAATGTCAATTAATACCATGTATATAAAACGTTTACATTGCAGCTAAAATAATATCGTATTTAGTCTCCAATCTGTGAAATCGAAAACGGTTGAGTTAATTTAAAAAGTTACGACCAAAAACGTCAAAGAGTTCTAGTTACATAAACTTCCAACTATACTAAAGCTTGAATCCTATTGGCGTTTATCTACAAAATCTCTGGGCACCATGCAATACATTTCTTCATCCAAAGGAGATATTTATATAAATAATTGTTGTCGCATTTGGTGAAAAGACTGCTTCCAGAATTACAATTTGTCACAGATCGATTTCAATAACTTTTTATATGCTATTGAATATTCAAACATAAAACAAAGGCAAATAAATTTGAACTAAAATTTATTTCTTTGAATCGATCCTCTTCCTGTAACTTATATACGCCATACAAATATCCAATTAACAATTTTTGTTGTTAGAAAGCTGAAAAGGGTATTATGCATATATTTAAAGAAAGTTTTCAGGATATTTTTTTGTCTTTTGTTTTCTCCTCCTTCCTTGTTTTCCCCCCTGTAGCTCGTTCGCATCACTTGGCTTGTTTTCAACACGTCGCCATTCGACGAACATGCAACGCGCATTTGGCGACCGCAAACTCAAGAGGAAGTGGAAATTGGCAGAGTGAAGTGGCAAAAAACGTGAAGAAAAGTGGCGGGAAAACTCCAACCAGACAATAGGACACCCAACCAGCCAGCCAGCCAGCCAGACTGACTGACTGACTGAGAGACACAAACCGATTTTTATGTGTTACATCTGTGAAATTAAAGCATTTACATATCTGTAGCTGCATCTCAGCAGCAGCAGAAGCAGCAACCACAGACATTGATTCTGTTTTTCAAGTAGACAAACGATGTGATTTCATGCCCGTTCTACTTGAAAGTATTTTTTCAGATACTTTAAGTACACCAAAAACAATGAAATTTCAATACTCAGAAAGAAAAATGCATACAAAGTATAGTTAAAACACTATTACACTACTTTAATTTTTCAAAAAAATAATTATAATTACCCATATAAACCCAACGAGTAATATATTTAAGTATGTATAGAAAAAACTATCATTAAATTGTAAATTTTAATTTATCAATAAAAATGAAATTGAAAGATAATTGAATTAATAACTAAATTTGAGCAAACTACAACTTTTGCATTATGAAATATTTCCTATGACTGGAAATATTTATTGAAATGAAATATGCAACTTGGATGAAATAGAAATTCTATTACAGTTTTTCTGTCTGAGGGTGAAGACTTTCGGGATTTGCCAAGGATCGTAGATACTTCTTGGTTTTTTGCAAGTTTATGCAAATATGTTGGGTGATTTTTTATGCTCTTGCTAAAATGTAATCAAATAAAATGTGTCACGGAACGCCCCAAACACACACATACACATACACACATAAACACAATGCACGCTTATAAATATTATTTGCCACGAAAAGCTATGGCAAACAGCAAATGTTTTTTTTCTTTTGCTCCGTTTTGTATTTCTAGCTGGATATGTACATATGTGTGTATGTATTTTTCTATTATGCCTAGTCTAATTTTGCATATAAATTACAAGCAACAAATAATCAAATGCAAATATGTGTTTAAGATTCAATTTTTGTGCAATCAAGGACAAACAAAACGTTTTACCAAGGAAGTGCCAACAGTCACTCAGAAGGGGAGCAAAAGATAAAATGATGGCCTCTTTGTGGATAGGCAAGTGAGAGCTTGACAGACAGACAGATAGAACGAACGTGGTGAGTTGAATGGGCCGGGGATGGGGATGGGGATGAAGGGAATGTTTGTGTGTGCTGTGTGTGTTTCTTGGCTGCTTTTCCTAGTTGACTGCTCTCACTCTCTCTTTTCAGTTAAGAATCTTGTTTGGGCATAACCTCAAGAACAGATGTGAATGTCCTTTACCACGTAGACCCCCATGTCATTTGCCTTGTTAAACGCATTTTCAAGTTGAAAATTTGTTTCAAGATTTAAAATCGGTAATTACCCTTAAACTGGAAAAGTTCGAATTTTAAGACATCATACCTATTTAAGGACTAAGTAAATGTAAAACATTCTCTCTACATTAACAGTTAAGTATTTTTCTGTACCATGTTTTTGGGAGCTATTTAGTCAAAGTAAATTGAAAAGCAAAGTAAGAGGAAACAAAAACAAATTATTTAAAATTCTTGAAAACATCTTAAAATTTTAAAATATTATTGGTTGTTAAAAATGTTTTCTCTTCATTTTTGTTGCATAATTTTTAGGTCGTTTTTTCCATTTTACTGCTCTTTGTGAAGGTAAGTCTAGCTTAAATAACTACTCCATTTGGTATGTATTTTTAAAACTACTCATAATTAGAAACATTTTAGTCAGCTAGCCATATCAATTACATATTTAAACTTTAATATAGCTTCAAATTGCATTGGAAAAGGTGTCCAGTGTAATGCAATTCTTAAGAAAATTCTCAATCCTTTAAAATGTTGACATTATTTGAGTGTAATTAATTTGAAATTTTGCAAAATTTATTGAACCAAATTGACATGGCTTGTCTCTGTTTGTTATTGACTTTGTGGCCATAAAATAGAAAGCAAATTGATCAACTAGGACAGCAGCAGGCAGATAAATAGATACACACACACACATACAATCAAATACATAGAAACATATATAAGTGTATATAGAGATAGATAGATGCCTAACATAGCGTACCTACTAAAATTAGCACCTAAAATGTCCCAAAGTGAATTGAATGAATCTGATTTATGGCCGCACTTAATGTAAATATGTTCGCCTTATATGTGTGTGTGTGTGTGTAGCTAGGACTATCTATTTGCCTGTCTATCGAGTTGTATATTTGTTTGTTTATACCAAAGTACACAGGAAGAGAGAAAGTGGGGCAAAAGGATGCCAGTGTCGGCAAGCGAAGTCGTATGGCCGACCAAAAGAGAGCAACAGCAGAGAAACGTATGCCATCTAGTGTAAGGAATGGCCGTATAGCTGGCTCTAAAGCTGACTCGTTAGCTGGCAGGCTGGCTGACTAGCTGACTCCCTGGGCTGTGTTGGCCGACATTTGCTTAAGCAGGCGTGTGAAAATTGACCATTAGTAATGGCCATATATTCTCAATCTCGGTATGATATAACTTGTCGGACCGCCACCTCATGAGCATATGTTGCAAACTATGTGCGAGTGTGAATGTGTGTGTGTGTGTGTGTGTGTGTGTGTGTGTGTGATAATTGGTGTAAATGCCACAAAGCAAAATCAGGTTCTCTCTCTGACTCGCTCTCTCTCCATCTCTCTCTCTCTCTCTCTGTCTGTCTCTTTCTTCTTGCTCACACATATGTATATGCTTAATATGCAGCTGCATAACTTATGGCAACGGCAGCCATTAATTTGAGTGTGTGCAGGCAGGCAACAAGAAACGAACATTGCATACCCACAGGCGCACGTGCGTGACCAGAGGCTCAGAGTTCGCAGTAGTTTGACCGAGCCTATCCATTCATATATAACATCCTAGCACATATTTTATTTTAATTTGTTTAACAAAAGCCAACACGAAAGCGAAAGCATTGCTTCTTCTTTCCCACTTGCCCATTTGGCCTACAAGCTCTTTCCACTTCTTCACTTCTTCATGGTTCTTCATTCCAGTCTCATCATCATCATCATCGTCGTCATCATCGCTGGTCGAGTTGAAGCTGGAGCTGGTAGCATCGGCATCACGATCGCTTCATTTGCCTTATTCAATCTGACACACGTTCGAGGCGTTCGAGTGGGCGTGGCATGGCATAGCATGGCATGTCGTTGCGTGGAGAAGGAAATCACAATGGTAGCAGGACAAAACAATATGCAAACAATTTTTACCGTTACATGACTGAAATACACAAAATATACAAATGAAATGCCATGCCAAAAAGGGAGCAACAGAGAATGGTAACAAACCGACGCATTTATGGTCACGTGCGATTATATCTATCCATAGACCAGATATATATTTATATATATACATATATATACATATATAAAAACATAGTGGCCAAATATGTAAAATACAAAACCGAACATAGGCAAAAAAAATTACTTGCGAAATGTCTACAGGAAAAAGCACACACACTCTCATACACACAGAGAGACAAAAATTATTAATTGTGTCATTCAAAAGTTTCTATACCCTATTCATATTGGATTCTTCATACATGTATGTACATATGCTAAATAGAAATAAGGATATTTTTCTTTTTATTAAATTTTACTAAAGATGGTTGGACACTATCTGGCTCACTATCGATGGTTTAAAATCTCTTTAGTGGTTGATAGTATCGCGATAGATCGTTTACTGGCAACACACGAAGCCAACGAAACTGTTCGTTGTCCACAAAAAATGCGCCGATGCCATTTACTGCTGATGAAATCAATATTTTGAAAGATATTGAAAAAATATTGTCATATTTTCATCAGGTAACCGATAAAATGTCTGGAGGTACCTACGTGACGGTTTAACTAAAAACACCGCTGACTATGGGCTTTCTTGCAAGCTTCGGAGTGTTCCATTAGAAACTTCTGTACGAGAATCGCTAAAAAAATGTTTTACTGCAGTCGATTTCAAAACGATTATCGGTATATGAACAGCTAACGGTCCCAAGGTTAGCCACAATATTGAATCCTCGTTTTAAAATATATGGGTTTCAACACGATTCCAATGCTGCGCAAGCATCATCGTTTTTGGAAAATGGGTTGCAACAAAGACACCCCCAGTAGCTTGGAGGAAGGAGCAAGCACCGAAACTCAGGACTCGGGTTCTTTTTTTTGAATTTTTGGATCAACGAACCACTAGTAAACGGGGAAACTCGCGCTCGGATGTGATTATCATACAGAGGCAATACCTGGAGAGAGGCATGTTCAGCCAGGACTTGGATCCTCTTGTGTGGTAAAGTTAAAAAATAAATATGGTTTTGTTACTCAGATATTAAATTATTACTTTTAAATACAAGCAAGTTAACCAAATGGATCTCCCTCTTTCAAAAAATTTGATTTTTTAATAACTTTGCTTTTTTCCCCTGCAACGTTTGTGGAGTCGGAAAGGGCGTGTAGCAAGGCACATTGCTTGAGAGAGGCAAACAAGTCTTAGCAAGGACAATGTGAACGTCCTATTATTCGTAAATCCAAATTTATGGATGAAATAAAAAAAATTTTTAAGAAAAAAAAAATTAAATAGATTAAAAAGAAATAAATCGATAGTTATCCACCTCTAGTACGAATGATTCATCTGCTTTCTTTAAAACTAGTGATGATACCCCATTTCGATAACAATCGTAAATCGATCACGAAAGTGTATGCTAAACAGATAAAGCATTTTTGTCCGAACAAACTGGAATTGAATCGGAATGCTAAGTTAGCTCATCTCAACTCACAATACATTTGATACAAAAGCAAAAAATGAATCGCTCCCTTTAAAAAGGTAATACACTATTCGAGCAGTATCATCGACAGAGGGTAAAGTTCTGCGACCAAATAGTCCCCACTTAAAATTTAAAGATATAAAATCTGACATGTTAGAATTAAAGCATTAAAGTTTAACCATGACGATGTTATCACATTATTATTCTGCAAATGTAAAACCATGGTTAGGTTTTTCAAACAAATCTCAAAAAAAATTTAAATTCGAAGAAAGAATTGCTTGTCAAATCATGTGAACCACTTGGCTGGGAGATTGACTTTAGTGGCTTGTTTAAAAAATTAAGTAAGGTTTTAATATAATACAATGGGTAGCTAAAAAGATAAAGCATTTTTGTCCGAACAATTTGGAATTGAATGTGAATGCTAAGTTAGCTCATCTCAACTCACAATACATTTGATACAAAAGCAAAAAATGAATTGCTCCCTTTAAAAAGGTAATACACTATTCGAGCAGTATCATCGACAGAGGGTAAAGTTCTGCGACCAAATAGTCCCCACTTAAAATTTAAAGATATAAAATCTGACATGTTAGAATTAAAGCATTAAAGTTTAACCATGACGATGTTATCACATTATTATTCTGCAAATGTAAAACCATGGTTAGGTTTTTCAAACAAATCTCAAAAAAATTTAAATTCGAAGAAAGAATTGCTTGTCAAATCATGTGAACCACTTGGCTGGGAGATTGACTTTAGTGGCTTGTTTAAAAAATTAAGTAAGGTTTTAATATAATACAATGGGTAGCTAAAAAGATAAAGCATTTTTGTCCGAACAAACTGGAATTGAATCGGAATGCTAAGTTAGCTCATCTCAACTCACAATACATTTGATAAAAAAACAAAAAATGAATCGCTCCCTTTAAAAAGGTAATACACTATTCGAGCAGTATCATCGACAGAGGGTAAAGTTCTGCGACCAAATAGTCCCCACTTAAAATTTAAAGATATAAAATCTGACATGTTAGAATTAAAGCATTAAAGTTTAACCATGACGATGTTATCACATTATTATTCTGCAAATGTAAAACCATGGTTAGGTTTTTCAAACAAATCTCAAAAAAATTTAAATTCGAAGAAAGAATTGCTTGTCAAATCATGTGAACCACTTGGCTGGGAGATTGACTTTAGTGGCTTGTTTAAAAAATTAAGTAAGGTTTTAATATAATACAATGGGTAGCTAAAAAGATAAAGCATTTTTGTCCGAACAATTTGGAATTGAATGTGAATGCTAAGTTAGCTCATCTCAACTCACAATACATTTGATACAAAAGCAAAAAATGAATTGCTCCCTTTAAAAAGGTAATACACTATTCGAGCAGTATCATCGACAGAGGGTAAAGTTCTGCGACCAAATAGTCTCCACAACTTAAAATTTAAAGATAAAATGTCTGACATGTTAGAATTAAAGCATTAAAGTTTAACCATGACGATGTTATCACATTATTATTCTGCAAATGTAAAACCATGGTTAGGTTTTTGAAACAAATCTCAAAAAAATTTAAATTCGAAGAAAGAATTGCTTGTCAAATCATGTGAACCACTTGGCTGGGAGATTGACTTTAGTGGCTTGTTTAAAAAATTAAGTAAGGTTTTAATATAATACAATGGGTAGCTAAAAAGATAAAGCATTCTTGTCCGAACAAACTGGAATTGAATCGGAATGCTAAGTTAGCTCATCTCAACTCACAATACATTTGATACAAAAGCAAAAAATGAATTGCTCCCTTTAAAAAGGTAATACACTATTCGAGCAGTATCATCGACAGAGGGTAAAGTTCTGCGACCAAATAGTCCCCACTTAAAATTTAAAGATATAAAATCTGACATGTTAGAATTAAAGCATTAAAGTTTAACCATGACGATGTTATCACATTATTATTCTGCAAATGTAAAACCATGGTTAGGTTTTTGAAACAAATCTCAAAAAAAATTTAAATTCGAAGAAAGAATTGCTTGTCAAATCATGTGAACCACTTGGCTGGGAGATTGACTTTAGTGGCTTGTTTAAAAAATTAAGTAAGGTTTTAATATAATACAATGGGTAGCTAAAAAGATAAAGCATTTTTGTCCGAACAATTTGGAATTGAATGTGAATGCTAAGTTAGCTCATCTCAACTCACAATACATTTGATACAAAAGCAAAAAATGAATTGCTCCCTTTAAAAAGGTAATACACTATTCGAGCAGTATCATCGACAGAGGGTAAAGTTCTGCGACCAAATAGTCCCCACTTAAAATTTAAAGATATAAAATCTGACATGTTAGAATTAAAGCATTAAAGTTTAACCATGACGATGTTATCACATTATTATTCTGCAAATGTAAAACCATGGTTAGGTTTTTCAAACAAATCTCAAAAAAATTTAAATTCGAAGAAAGAATTGCTTGTCAAATCTTGTGAACCACTTGGCTGGGAGATTGACTTTAGTGGCTTGTTTAAATAATTAGGTAAGGTTTTAATATGAGTAGCTAATAATAAGGAAAAAACATTTAAAAATGTTGACCACTTGGCCAGATTATCTTTGGTTGCTTGTTAATAAGGAAAATAATTTAAAGAGCACTGCACGAATAATAATTGATGGAAATCAATTTTAAATACAGACAGCAGGGCCTTTGGCTATGACCGCTTTCTCAAGTATTAAAATGTTTAATAAATGGTAGGAAAAATGTGTTTACGGCAAAACGGGTGAAAACGAATGAGACTTTTTAGCAAAGCGTCAACCATTTACCCCGTTTGGGCTGAACTAGTTCTATGTTCTAGTTCATAATTATGAATCACCTTGCTCGTTTATGAGTAGCTGGTTCGATATACCAAGAAGGTCGATGCGGCTAGATTAACTCCGATTATTCTAGTAAGCATCAAAAGAAAATTCCTAATAATGTACTCATTTGTTTTGGTAGTATAGAAAAAAATAAAGGAAAACCAAAAAAAAGGTACCACAAAAGTTTATTTTTGTTTGACTCACACCCAATATGCCAATAGATACAGATGGATATGTTTCAATATAAATATGTATGTACATACTAAATATCTATTTTTATTGCTTTGCACAATTCTCTTCAAACTTTTCATCTTGGGCGGCCGAGTTAGATGGCCTGGGCCAAGGGCAAAAAAAAATTGTTATTTAATAATATTGTTACAACGCCCAAATGCGTTTTTGCGGTCATCACCCCGATACGACTAAAGTGTGTAAAGTAAAGTGATGGCAAGGTCGTAGGTTTTGCCTTGCAGATTGGAAGCTGTTTTGCATTTTAATTTTCATCCCTTTTGCTCTTTATTGCTGTTGCTGCCAGGGACATGACTTAAGTTGATCGACATTTTATTTTTGGTTCTCAAACAAAATAAGAAGTTGTCCGTCATGCTGATGATGTCATGACACCAATCACTCTGTGCGGCATCAAATATTCAGTTTCTTAACAAACGACAAAAAAGGCCTGCAAAGTGGAGGATGAATGGACAACAATCGAGTTTCCAAAAAGTCAGCATAGCAACAATTTTCATCTGCTCCAAAGTCAATTAAGTTTCTGTGGTAGTTTCTTTTCGTAGCTGATGATTGATGTTTAGTTTCAAGTTAGTCAATAAAAATCAAATCCAAACTTCGATAAAACTTCTAATTGAAAATATTTTTGTATACCCTTTTTTACACCAAAACATTTAATGTTAGTCAAGATTTACACCTTGGGTTTTACACAAAACTAGGTACATTTTCGAATCAAAATGTACTTTTATGCCTATTTTGTATTAATTTTGATTTTGTTTTTGAGAAAGGTTAATTTTATACCATTTTTAGAAAGGACAAACATAATTAAATAAAATTTAAGCCGCTCAGTCAGAATAAACTTATCCTGAAACCTGAAAGTAATTTTTAAGGAATGTTGAGGAAGTTTTATACCTACACGTAAAGAAATATTTGTTATATATTCTAAGTATATGTTGGTAAAGGTTAAATATATCCTAAGTACATTTTGTTAGCCAATTTTGGTAATGTTCAGTCTCAATAAACTTATCCTGAAATCTAAAAATGTTCAACGTTAAGTAATTTTTTATACCTAAAGTAAGGAAATAGTTTTTACTCACATTAAATATATTTCTGTTCTATCAAAAAAACTTACCCACCCAAAACTTTGTTATATGTATATTCTAAGCCTATTTGATATAAAAATTTATTACATGATAAAACTTTAATCATCATTAGGAATTTGTATACCTATCCTGAACCACCTATGTATATGCACTTCATTTTAGTCTATTCTATTGCGAGGACAAGAACGGAATTTCTTTGTGACTTACATTTAAGTTATTAGAGTTTTATCAAAAGAAAGAAAGAAACATATTCTAAAGATTTAAATACTCATTCGAATTCTGTTATATTACAAATTTATTATGTCGAAAGACATAATTTACCCTACATGCCACAACATTGGCAAAAGGAAATTATTTTAGTCTCTTTAAATTTTAGTCATGGCAAGAACCTCGGACCAAAAAGGAATTTTTGAGACTTTTGTATTCGATACTCTTTTTATTTTTAGCCAATTCTCAAACCTCGGGTTTGTGCATTTATGTGTTTAGCTAACAGTCTATTTTGTTATGTTATTTCTATAGCTTTTAAAATCAACAAAAAATAAATTGTGCAACACTAAATTATTTTTGAAATATCAAATGATATATTACAACGTAGAAAAAGATGTTTGGCCAATGTTTTTATATATCCCAGCAAATTGATTTAGAAAAAGTATTTGGAAAAGTTAATTACAATTGCCAGTAATATAGGTCGTTGGTCAATGAATTTTATGTGTTTCATGGACAAATCGATAACATGTTTTGAATTAAGATTTTTTATACCCTTGCAAAAAGGGTATATTAATTTTTGTCAGAAGTGTGCAACGCATAGAAGAAAGCATCTCCGACCATATAAAGTATATATATTCTTGATCAGCACGACGAGACGAGTTCAAATAGCCATGTCAGTCCGTCCGTCTGGATCGACGCGAACTCCTCCTATACCGTTTGAGCTACAGATCTGAAATTTTGCATGTAGTTTGTTTATCTCGGATTCAGCCGGATCGGACCACTATATCGTATAGCTCCCATACAAACGGCAAAGTCACGAACAGTGACTTTTCTCAATAACTTCGTTATTTTCTCAGCTATTGTCGTGAAATTGGTGTAATTGTAATTGTAATATTGGTCAGTCTATTACACATATAAACCACTGTGCCGAATTTGATAAAGATCGCATAGGAACGATCGGAGGAAAACAGTAAATTTGATCAATATCTTCGTTATAGTAGTCTTTCTTTTGTAGATAAAACGATTTTTCCTTTGATGGCTATAGGTAAGAAAAGAGTTACCTAAAAATTTTCAAGGGTATACAAACTTTGACGCGGTCGAAGTTAGCCCCGGCCCTCTGGTTAATAAAGCAAATAAATAAATATTAAAATCATCCCCACTTTGGGGGAGTACTGAATCATTTATAGTGGCTGGTTGAGGGTAAACGTTGTGTGAACATTCTTCTCCAGACTTATGGCTAAATTCCATTCCCTTAGCCAGGGCTCAAGTTCTCAAAGCTAAATCTGTGGGTCTCAGAATAGCGAGGTGAAGGTCCAAACACCAAGAACAAACTGCCTTTGTATAAAGCCAATAAGGACGTATGGCATTTAGTATTGGTGTTCCGCAAGACAGTCTGCAATATTGATTGCACTCATAGGTAGATATCAGACACACACACATCATCGTCAAGTTACCATATATTCGAAACTTTTGCTTTTTCGAAGATTTTAGTCTCTGGGAAGATTCTTAGAGACCTCAATCGCTAACATTTGATGGATTTTTGCGATAAATCTATTGCCTAATACTGCACAGACAAGGCGGCTGAAGCGTTTCACGCAAGTCAATGATTGTCTTAGTTGGGACAGATCTTAAATTTGGAATTTAAACCAAACAAAAAATCATCTCTACTTCAACTTTGCCCAATGTAATGTTGGGAATTGACAAAAGTGATATTGTTTCCCAAATGTGAACGAATCGTTCATTCGTTAAAGTGACTCGCTTCTTGAGTATTCTTCTGGCCCTTTTGGCCAATCTGAAGTCAACAGAGTCAAAGAGTCTCAATTAAAAAAATGATGCAACTTTTAAATTAACTACTTTAAATGCATATCACGCCTCCATCCCTGTCAACACCATTGATTTAAAGTCCAATGGCAAAAATCCTAAGAAAAGATTGGGAAACAATCTGATGGCAATTAAATGAATTTCTTTAGAAAACAATTCAAATAAATCTTATCCACATGATAAAAATGTTTAAATTCGAGTAAATCTATTGATATATATTGATCAAAGCAATAAAACGTACTACATAATTCAACTAAAACATCACCATTTTAAAATACTCAATAGAATTAAAATGAAATGTTTTTGAAGGATAATAACTCTTTCCGATGATTAACCATTAACTTTTCTTGATTTGAAGGACAATTGAAAAATACCTTTTTATGAGTTTTTTTTTTTTTGTGGCTGAAACTAATCCAATTGATGAACGAACTGTTAGTTACGCCCATCCTTAGATTGTTGCCTGTCGGCATAGATGAAAAAAACAAAACCATTCTCTCTTTCTCCCTCTCTCTCTCTCATTTGGTGCAATCGCAAAAGTGTCCTCGTACATCAACCAAAGATCTGTCTGTCTGTCTGTCTTGCTAAAAAGACACGCTTCACTGTGGGTTTAATTGCTTTAAAATAAGCCACACCCACGCCGGTACCAAAAAAACCAACCAAAAACCAAAAAAAAAAAATCATCTTGCACGCACATTACGAATGAAGAACGGTAGATCGAGACAGAGATACATAGAAAGACCATCGATCGACAGTTTGGTAACCGATCGACCGTTAGACAAGCGTGCGGGCGTTCGGCAATTTTACTTTGATGTGAGTATACATACATATATAGGTATACATATATCTACACATTCAGGATCAGGAGGAAGAGACCAAAGCGAGGCGCGCTTGTCAATTGTGGTTGGCTTCAAAAGCAGCTTAGTTACGCTGCCAGTGTTCCTGCTTCGCTTCGACGCATTTAGTTCAGTTCAGTTGGGCTCGGTTCGGTTCGGTTCGGTTATCTTCTACCTCATCCTCTTTTATATCCCTTGCCGAGTCAGCCAATGAATAAGTGAGTGAATCCCTGTCTCGAAACAACAACGAATGAAGTGTGTAATTTGAAATTAGCCCAGCTCAGCGGCACCTTTTGTCTGTGTACACCTGCTGACAATGTCCAGTGTGTCCTCAGGCGGCTACTCAGTTACGCTTAAGCATTTGGGTCATTCGACAGACGATAAATATATGACACTGTTTTACAAATTTCCACTAGCTAATTTCTTAAGCATCTCTCCTTCATTCTCTTTCACCCCTGCTTCGCTCTATTAATTTATATTTACAAAGAGCTTGTTCTGCTTAAGTAGGTAAATCATTAGTACTAGATAGAAATCTGGTACTTTTTGAGAGAATTGTACAAAAATTTCAATTTAAGCTACACAATTCAAAATTTAATAATAATTTGATAAGATAATCATACTTAGCTCTTTTAAAAAACCGCAAATTTCTAGAAAGATTGTCACACTTTTCATTCTATTGAGCCAGTATCAAACCCAAATATGGAATTATTTATTCAGTGGTATGAAAATCGAATATTCTTCGCTCTGATTTTGGGATTATATTATAGATATAGATATTATATTATATTATAGATTATTTCCAGATCCACCCACAGCTTCAGTTGTAATCATTATAAATTATATTAAACCAGAGGGCCGCGGTTAACTTCGACCGCGTCGAAGTTTGTATACCCTTGCAACTTTTTGGGTTACTCTTTCCTTACCCATAGCCATTAAAGAGTAAAAACGTTTTGTCTAAAAAGGATAACGTTTGCTAAAGAACGGCCTACAATCTTGGCATAGGATATAACGAACTTTTTGATGAAAGTCACTGTTTTCCACCGATCGTTCCTATGAGAGCTATATGATATAGTCACCTGAACTTGATCAAATTCGGCACAGTCATTAACAGATATATTAAACTAACAAATGTTTAATTTGAAAGCAATCGTATCAAAAGTAACGAAGTTATTGACAAAAGTCACTTTTTTTCGACCGATCGTCCGATCCGGCTGAGTCCGCAAAATGTCAACTCTGTAGCTTTTACGGTCTAGGAGGAGTTTGCGTTGATCCTAAATGAATTCGTCTCGTCGTGCTGATCAAGAATATATATTACTTTATATGGTCGGAAATGCTTCCTTCTACGCGTTGCACACTTCCAACATTAATACACCATTTTTTTATATAGGGCTTCTGTGAGAAATATTTTTAAAATATTTTTGCATATCCTTAAAAAGGAGTTCAAGGACTACCCCTCCATATAATTTGTATTTGTAAATATGGCAAAAAGGCGTTTAGTAAGGTCGTCCGTTATCGGCAAACAGAACAAAAAGTAAAGTGCAGAAAAGTAGCTCTATATACATAAGACGATATTATAGACCCTTTAGGACCGATAAAAAATGGGTCCACAAAAAATGTTGAATATGGACAACACTTGTCCTGGCAGGGTTAAAACATAGAAGAAGCAGATGATATGCTTTTGGGAACAAAATATATAAAATTGAAAAATTTCCTGTTGGTCAGTATAGAAAGGAAACAAATTCTAGAAAAAGAAACCTTTTAACAAAGTATTGCTTTCTTTATTTTAAAATTTCACTTGTTTACATACTCATCGCTAAAGAATATATTTAGAACGATTTAGTTTGCTTCTATTTTATGGCAATTTATAAAAAAAAAAAGCTTGTCTCTTCAATTGGATGGTAGTGCAGACTAACTAACTTATAGTAAGAAAGGAAGAGAAACTTAATAAACCTTAATAAACACAAAAGAATTGCAATTTACAAATTCTATTTTAAAATTCAAATCAAATAAATAATTTGGCATGAGACATCGATTGCATTGTAAAATAAGCACATTAATTAAGAAGTTTATTAATAAATAAGAAACTGTATAGTCAATAGTATATCAAGTCGCAGAAGAGGGCTTTTAATAGGTCTACATAGCTCAGAAGTTTAACCAAAGTCAATATGGGCGGCTCCAGGGGGAGTCGGTTTAAACGATGCTTCTTCCACTGAAGAAAACAAATGAAGTACGTAAGACGTCTCGTCGACTTAGGTATACCATGCACCAGTAAAATAAATATATTTTTAATTAATGTGTTCTTATTAATAATTGTGCCAAATTTGATCAAGATCGGGTGACTATAGCTCCCATAGGAACGATCGGTCACAAACAGTGACTTTTGTCAAAAAGTTCGTTATATCCTATGCTAAGATTGAAGGCCGTTCTTTCGCAAACATTAGACTTTTTGGATAAAACGTTTTTACACTTTGATATCTATGGGTAAGGAAAGAATTACCAAAACAGTTGCAAGGGTATACAAACTTCGACGCGGTCGAAATTAACCCCGGCCCACTGGTTTTGATCTAATTTGGTATTTTGAACATTAAAATCAAATTTAAGAACGAAAAATTTGATTGCAGAAGTTTGAAAATTACAGGAGATAATCGATCGGATCGGGGTCGACGGGCCCCACATACAAAATCTGCGTCTTTACTAATCCAGTATAGGAACATACCAAATATGATGTTTTTAGCTTGAATAGTTTTTGAGATCAACGCTTTTGTTTGAATTGCGAGGCCTAAATGGGGCGTGACAAAATTATTAAATAAACTTGATAATTTTACATACTACACGAGCCTACATACCAAATTTGGTGACTCTAGCTTTTATAGTCTCCGTTATTTACGTGTTCATACGGACGGACAAGGCTAGATCGACTTGGCTGTTGATGCTGATCAAGAATATAAATACTTTATGGGGTCAGAAAAGATTCCTTCTGTCTGTTACATACATTTTAGCGACTTTAATATAACATTTCGCCCTATGGGTGCATGGTATAAAAATGAACTTTGGCAATAAAGTTGGAGTAAGCTATGCTTGCGGTTTTCTTCAATCCGAAAATTAGGTTCCAGGACTCTAGGCCCAGGACAAACAGTTTCTTATTATACATCGATAAGAAAACTTGAAAACTTCAGTTCAACTGTACTTAAAATGTTTATGATTTTTGTTTTTGGTTTCTTTGTGGATAATCCTCAATGTTATATAGATTTACATATCTATGTATGTATATACGATGATTTCGATTTCAACTTCATTCAGTAAATGAATTCGTTACCGATTCAAAAGCGCACAATCAAAAGCTAAATTTATAGCCGCACATATGTATGTATCTGTATGTACATTTATAATGTGACTAATTTGCGAATGCTCGAGCTTGATTTTAGCCTTTTTGATGACCATATCCATTCCATTTCAAAGAAGAAAAAAAAACAACAAAAAAACAAATCAAATCAAAGCAAACTAAAACACTCGACTCCACTCCACCACCACTCACTCCCTCCTAAGCTAATCAGGTTTAGGTGGTGGGGGATTAATTTGTGGATTTGATGATCGGATCCAATTGGTCGGATCCGGGGTGCTTGGTGGTAGGGGGAGCCCCGCACAATTAATTTCATTTTCATATTTCAATTTCGAAAGACGGGTAGCTAGAGGTCTGTCGAAAATGCAAAATCAGTAAGACCAGTAGTCGCGACATGATATAAATTAACTGTTTTGACTTTGTGAAATGAAATGCGGCCTCTTTGAAATTCCATCTTCGATTCCGAAAAAAAAAACAAAAACACAAAAACCAAATCGATTTCTTACAAACGGAAAAAAACAACAATAACATCAACCGAGAAGCAAACGAAAGAAAAGCAAGAAAAAAATAAGAGAAATATATATACAAAACTTAATACAAAATACCATTCAAAGTGGCTATCGTTAGAGTTGCCTGCGCGCCGATTTCTTTTCGGCTTAAATGGTTTATGTGCGTTTGCAACCAGTTTTATGGACATCGCCTCCGCCGGCTGCGGTTCCCAACTGAGGCCTGGCCTGCTCTGCTCTTGTCTGGTCTGGTCTGACTCGGCTCGACTCACTGGCCAAACTGATTATATATTGTTGATGCCGATGCCGCCGCCAGTCCCCAATCGCTAGTTTCGTATTCAATTTTACGTTTAGGTGGGCCGTGGCCGGCGCCTTTGATGCATCTCGTTTACCACGTGCCGTGCCGTGGCTTGCCTTACCGTGCCGTGCTAAGCCAAAAACTAAAATCCAAAAGCCAAAGCCGTTCAAAAACTAAAAAAAAAAAACCTGCGGGCCCCTGTGGATCTTTGGCGGCTTCACTCGGATTTACTTTTCTTCTTGTTTGGTTGTATTGTGTTTTTTTTTTCTCTCTATTTTTACGTCAGACCTCCAAACTGTATCCAAACTGCTTATCCGGAGAGAGATGAAAATACAGATCAATGAATGGAAATGGATATGGAAATGAAGTCGCGTTTTTTGTTACAAAGCAAAACAACAGCGCAAAATATCTCTAAAATCGAGGTGTACTTTAAAAATAACTTTTGATTGAAAGATAACATAAAGCTTTCATGAGGTTTCGGCAGGAGAACCAATTCCAATGGAAACGACAGGGTAGTTTAGCCGCTTGTATTCACTAAATTAAACAAAAATTTCAAAACATCATTAAATCGCAAAGTAGTCTTGAGATGCTAAGAATGGCCGCCTTATACTTACATATCTTTTAGTTGGTGTCCTCAGAGGCATTTTATGTTGTGCGGGAGTCCTATTAGGCGTTGCATTTCCCATAATGTCCTCTCTAGACTTTTCCAGCAAATCCAGTATTTGTGGGGATACAAAGAGAGCCATCCATTGTGATTGGGTAATATCCTTATAATGAATAGAGCATTGTTGACCCATGCAGAGATAGTACATAATATTGACTACCATTCCTGATAAGATTCGGAGACTTCTCCGTTCAACTCGTCGGCCATTTCATTTACAATTGCTGCCAAAGTTGACCAAGAATTTATTGCAAAAATAATTACATAATTAAAAAAACTGAACAAAATATGCAGAGTAAATGTTTGAGATGTTGTGTTCTTTAAACCACAATGCTTAAGCGAAGTGTAAGCATGTTTGAACTTGCTATAATTCACAACTAGTTTTAGCATTAAAAACGATAACTAGCTCAAAGCTTGCTTTTAGACTTTTTGAATAATTCGAATTCAATAACTTAGTTTTCTTTCAGAGTTATTAGCGGCTTTACTTTTTAAACACACCTCGTCTATTTGCAATATATCGAATATTGAATCAAATCAAAAATCAGCGATAAAGCCCCGTTTGAATTAATAAACAAAAATGTTTATAAATAAATATTGTATATACATATTTTATCTATGTTTATATATATATTTTTGTTATTGTTGAAACAAAAAAAAAAATGATTCGGCGGTCTGTTTGTGCATATTTCTTGTTGCTTTTGTTGTTGTTATTATTGTCGCTTTCAAGTCGAGTAGCAATTTTAACGATTTTAATGATGTGCTCAACGTTTTATGATTTAATTATGCCGTTTTTTTTTTTTTGATTTTGTTTTTAATTTAAATATAGCAGTCGTTGCTGCTTATCGTCTTTTATATATATTGATATTTGTTCAGTTATTAATATATGCCCCATATTGAAGTTGTCATAGCTATTTATTGAGCCTTAATTATGTGCGATTTAAATTCTTAATGAATGCCGCATTTGGAACTGACCATCACATCTTCACATACATGTGGTCTCTGGCTAGGGCGGGGGTGGTGTCTACTCCACCTCCACCACACCGTCCTCCTCCTCCTGCTGACTGTCCGTGTAGGCGCACATGTGCCAATGATTTAAATGATAACGAATCTGCCCCAATAATCTGCATAATTAGCCTCATCTGAAAATAATTCTACTATATTTGGCATCAGAGGCGCCAGCCTGACGAATAGTATTCGCCGTATCTACTTATGACTTGATAAGAGGATCCAGCAAATTATTTGACATTGACATTAACATATTCTCACTTTTTTCTTTCACCTTAAACAATTGAATATAATAATTTTTGCCAGAAGATTGAAAAATAAACAACATTGAAAAATGTATAATTATTTATCTTTTTAGCAAATTCCTTTTTCAAATCTAAATGATACTGGGAATGGGCGATGATTTCTGATTTCCGTTTGTTCTGCAAGAGTTCTTTATCTCTCTATAGTTCAGGTGGATCCTGAAAAACGGTGGCCGTTAAGACAGTGTTTTCTATATTTTCTAAGCGGTATTTTAAAGTTGTCTACTGTTTCAGCTATCTCCCGCACCTATAATGTAGACTTGTATATACTGCAGGGGATTCAGCCAGATCGGACCACTATACCATACAGCTCTTATGCAATCGGCAAAGTCACGAATAGTGACTTTTCTCAATAACTTCGGTATTTTCAGAGCTATTGTAGTGAAATTTAATATTGGTAAGTTCATTACACCTATAAACGACTGTGCCAAATTTGATGAAGATCGTGTGACTATATCATATAGCTCCCATAGGAACAATCCGTGGTAAACAGTGACGTTGATCAATAACTTTGTTTCTTTAGTATAGGCATTGGACATTTTAGATATAAAAGAATACCAAAAAACTTTCAAGGGAATACAAACTTTGACGCGGTCGAAGTTAGCTCCGGCCCTCTGGTTTTAATATAAACAGTTTGGAAAAGAAAATGCAATTTCATGGACAAGAAATTCTCAAACAATTAAAACATTCAGTCCTATTTGAAAGGTTTTCATTTTATATGTAAGTTAAAAGTTACTTTTACTAGGCCAAATGCAGTCGAAATTTTCTATAATCAGTTTACCAATAATTTGACAGAAAAAAAAAAAAATACACACTGCTCTCTTGAAATGAAATTATAATACAATACTTTTTGATGAGAAAAGAGTAAAAACTCCTTTAAATCTATCAAGATAATTAAGAAGTTAAAGAAATTTTGAGAGCTAACTAGATGCTCTTATTCTCTTTTCACAATGTTAACTTCAATTGAGGTAACATAAGCCAATTTTGATTTAATTTTTTTTAGCAAAATGTTAATGCCATTTGTGTATATACCACGAAAATATGCGAAATTTCAATGTTGACAGAAAAACTCAGTTGTTGAAAAAACAAAAAAAATGTTTAAGTGCTCTAGAAACTTCGCCTAGAACAAGGAATCTTTTCGTTTGGTAAACTTAATGGAGGGATATGGGTAGCTGGAGCTCAAGTCTTTGGAGCCAGTTAGTTTAGTAAGTACTTCCGTATAAGAGAGATGGAGATGGAGAGAGGAGGAGTTGGAGTTGGGGCTAGGATTGTTAACACAGGCAAAATGGGGAAAGCCAACGACGACTACGATTCTACAATCGACTATAGAGAGGCGAAACTGGCGACATATGTATGTAGGTTGCGTTTTGTTGTAGCTTAGAATCACAGTCGGATCAAGGCGAATCTCTGTGATCTCTGGCGGCTGCCTGCTGCCACTAGTGCCGCACTGTTGCTGTTGTTGTTGCTGCTGCTGCTGCTGTCGGTTGAACACTTTGATGTCCTAATTGGTTTATTACTTTGTCGGCATCTCTCGAGTCTTCTTTGTGTTGTGTTGGTTTCTTTTTACTCCCTCTCTCTCACTCACTCTCTCTCTCTTTCTCTCTCTCTCTCTCTCTCTCTCTCTCTCTCTCTCTCTCTCTCTCTCTCTCTGTCTCTCTCGTACTCACTCTCTGTGTTGTTGTTTTGTTTTTTGTTTTATTCTTTTTTTTTATGCTTTTGCCTGTTTTATTTATTTCTTCATTTCTTTAGGTTTTCATGCTGCGAGACCTGATGCAGCATTGTGTAAAATACGCGCCCGAAACCTTGTGAAGCCAAGAATCAAGCTTAACGAGTGAGCACGCGCACAGAACGAGGCTCCAAAAAGTCAGGGCAAGAAAGAGAGGAAGAGAGAGAGATGAAGAGGGAAAGGAAGATGGAGACTATATAAAGTTTACCCATGCCCCCATGCCCAATACGAGATGCCCTTAGCCTTAGTTAACAATGTTGCCGCGTGTGCTCAATCAACATGTTGCGATATCAGAGCGCAATTTGTCATCTTATAAACAACAGCGCGTGTTCTCTTTTCCCTGGAGCCGAAACTTGGAGGCTGCTGCAACACGACGATGGCGATGGCGATGGCGATGGCAATGACGACGACTACAACAACAACCGGACCGCAATAGCAACTCATCTCACAATGGTTACCACTACCAGGAAACCGTTTTCCGAAATCTTGCATCTCGATTCGGCTCTGTTCGGCACTCTTAAGGCATTTGGTGATATAGTGGTCGAAGGGGTCCATGGCCCGAGGTCAGCCGGGATGGTCGGTGGTGGTCTTCTGTGTTGTGTGTTTGTGTGTGAAGTTTGCCGTATTCAAAGCACAAGAAAACTCAATCAAGGGCCTCGTAAATCTTGGCACAATTTGATGAGCGCACAGTGGGATACGAACAAAGACTGACAGACTCTTTTACCTCTGTATCTATCTCACTCTCTTCCTCTCCCTTTCTATCTCACTCTCTTCCTCTCTCTTTCTATCTCTTTTTTCCCTCTGACAATTACTCCCACTCTTGCCTTTTCTGATTGCACTCTGGTATGAAAACGATGGTAAAATTTACTTTGAATCATCACAAAATTCGCTTCAGTAATCCACTTGAGTCTTTGGGCCATCCTTTTATAAAGTCTAAAAATATAACAAATATTAATTTATTATGCAGGGCAACAAAATCAAACTTTTTGTCTTCGGTAAGGGTTATTTGGGGTCGCTTATTCTATTTATGAACTTGGTATTTCCAGATTGGCCTGTGTTATTAACTAACAGCTAACTTTGCATGAACTTTGGTGTTCGTAAGGTGTGCTGTGTTTTTTTCCGTTTCTTTTCGTTATGATTCCCAACCAATTCTGGTCGTTAATTTCATAGACGTTATTATTACTCATACTTAAACCTTAACAAATTACACATGCCTTGTTATAAGTTTAATTTGCACACCGACTTATAATGGAAAGTACATATTGTTTATAGAAAGATGGATTGTTTTATCTGTTCTTGATCCTTGTTCTCAATATCTTTATGGAATACATCTTTAACATTCATAGTTCAAGTAGTTTTTAGTCGTATTAAAATTTCTTTGAAAGCTATTTTAAAAGTTATTTAATATTTAATAAAGAAAATACCAAAAGAACTTTCCCACTGTGAAACGTAAATATGAAAATGAAAATGAAAAAATAAATGAATGATATAAAGAATTTTTATATAACTAAGGACACATCTACATTTTTTGCTTTATAAATTGGCACAAAGTTAAAACCTGCAAATACGTTTCAACATTCTTCTGTCAAATATTTTTGAAGCCGAAAATCGATACGATTATCTATTAATTATAATCAATAATTATTGACGCTGAGAGACATTTATATTTATTTTGGAGGTTTGTCCCACTGTCGCTTATGGCAGGCAGCACTTATAAGTAAGTTGGTCATACACATTTATCGGCTTATTGATTATCATCGATGCGTCCGAGGAGAGTCAATTTCCGATTCGTCATCATATATACATACCCCCAGCTGAGTGGTGAGATTTCAATCGTATCGTTGTTTCGGGGACGACGAATTATGATGGGTTTTTCTTTCCCTGTTTCGGTTTCTGTTTCTGTTTTTGCGCGCTGTGTGTGGCTAGTGTTTTGACAGCGATGCAGTTACAGATTTCAGTTACCAATTTCCACCTAAAACTTCAACAAAAAGAAACGATGCGGCTGGGTTAAAGTAGTAAAACTGATGGCACTGTAAGCATTATTGATCGTTCGTGTCCCGCTGTTGTGATCCGCTCACAGCATGTGAGCTAGCCTCAGTGTAGTGGCAGGATGGTATAGAAATGCCGCAGCATCTCAGCAGCAGCAGCAGTTCTTGTTGTCCCATAATCTACTACTACTCTCTCTTTCTCTGTCGTGGCGGTATCGTTTGAAGGTCCTTTTGGCCAAAGTTCCTACCATGAAGTCGAACACACACGCCGCCAACATATGCAAAACACAATGAAGTTCTTTGAAGCGCGAAGAGAGGACGAGAACAACGAAACGATGGTACCAATGCATGGGATGAAAGAGAGGGAGAGACAAGAAGAGGAGTAAAAAAATGGCCAGGTAAGCGACAATTATTTATCTTACAAATTTACCTGAAATTAAATACTTTCGTTTGACGGCAAATGCATACAACTTGCGCACAAAAGAGATGAGACGAGACGACAAATTCCCCCTTTTTCCTTATTTTTTTTTTTTTTGTTTTTTTCTTTCGTTTTGTTTTTGTTTTTAATCAGCGAAGGTGCTGCGGCTGCGGCTGTTGCTTTGATCACCTGACAAGTTGCTGTTGCATCTGCAACTTCTGCTGCTGCTGCTGCCGGAGCACCTACCTACCAAGCAGAAGCCGCAGCGGCAGCGGCAGCAGAAAGGTGTGACAAGTCAGCGGATTTGCGTGTTTTCTTGCGAAATATGTAAAAAGCAAGATTATCACCAAAAACGGCTCGCTGACTTAATCCTGTGACAGCAGCTCGAAATTGAAACCTTTTTTTTGATCTCACCGTTTAGCTCTTTTTTTTTTGTATTATTCCATTTAACTAATTAGCCAATATATACAAAGAGAGATAGAGAGAGAGACAGAGAGAGCGAGACTGTCACGCAGGAATGGTGCAGAAAAGTTTGTTAGTTCGTTTTGCCGACAACTTATCCAATCATAATCGCGCAATCATAATTACAACAATCTTCCAAATGAAGATCCCTGCCGCAAGACCTAACGGACAGCAAGAACAACAACAACGACGACGAAAAAACCAAAAAGAAACCAGCAGAAACCAAACCACTTCTATTGCTACCACCAACAACAAGAACAACACACAACAACAACAACAGCAGCAACAGGTTGCGGCTGTGGCTATGGCTGCGGCTTGCCTGAAGTGCTTCGTGGCCCAGACAAACGTTAAGATTGTAATAACCATGTTAAAAGCAATTTACGTTTAAAGTGCTACCGTGATACGCCGCCGATGCGTTTCTTGATTAAGAACGAGAAGAGATAGGTAGAAAAAACAGGACAGACGGACAGACAAATGGACAGAAGGACAGATGGACCGTATGTTGTTGTCGAAGGATCAGGAGAGAAGTTGGACTTGCATTGATTTAGCGGCAAAAGTTGCTTTTGTTTTGTTTTTTTTTTCTTCTGATTTTTTTTTTGGTCGAACTTTCCTTTTATAAGTATTCACAGTCCACTTAACACGCGCGTCGCACAATGCGCCTCAAAACACAAATGAGCAGCAGCAGCAGCAACAACAACAACAACGACAAGAGCATTGCACATGCGCTGCTGCCCCAACGGTGGCGATGGCAACCTCAGAAAAATCTGTGCTGTCGGCTAACTTTGATGTTGGGAATGGCGTGTGCCCAATGCAGAGATTTTCGCTTTGTTGTTTTGCCGACTGCCGTCTTCGACAACAACAACAATAGCAACAAGAACAACAACAACATCATCGCCATGCAACAGCAATTTGCCGCCAAGTGAGCGCAGCAGCTCACAGCAAACATATTGGACCATGAAGTGTGGCCAGTGGCTAGCAAATGGAAGTTTGGGAAGATGTTGCCAGTACACAACTCTATGATAAAGGGGCGGAGATTGGGGTACGACCACAAACAGACACTATATACACAAATATTTAACTACATATATAAATTAGTGGAAAACATTAAATAGTTTTGATCCTTTTCGAAGGTTTTGCAATTAATCAGAGCATTATATAAAATATAACAAATTTCGGCCAGGCAAGTTCCACGAAGAAAAATATCCCACTGAACCCTTTAAGGAGCGAGTTCAAATGGGATAACCAAAATTTATTGAACATAATTAATTTTGAGGCACATTAGATCGTTCTCTATGGGCAACATTAGCCTTAAAAATCTGACATTTAGTAATTTAAGAATGTTTAATATACTACAGCAAAATATATTTTTCTTCAAAGGATCATAATATATAAGATTGAATATTCTGGATTTGTAATATTTTTGGTTCAAAATTTTACCAACTTACTTACCTATAATAAATTGTTTTAGCACAAATTTTCATTAGCTAGATATATGTATACTAAGTTTGAAACTTAGCCATAGAAAAAAGTTAAAATAATCTTCCAAGGATTATCATGCAAATTGTTCACTAACTATTGATTATTCTTTATGTCCGAATTTGTCTGAGAGTAAGGACAAATCGACATAATCGATCTCGATTTGTCTATTTAGAATCCACAACAATTATATTTATATATAGAATATAATAGAGCATTAAATAGTTTTCTTACTCTACTAATAGGAGCTCTGAGTGTCATAATTTGTTTAAAATTTTAACTAATAAAAAATACAAATAAATCAAATTGGTAATAAATTAAATTAAATCAGACTGTTGTATGTAAATTTTAATTATTATTAATTAAAAATCAAATTAGTTCACCCTAATAACAATTATAAAATTTAGCCAGATCTGCACATTTGTGTTATTAATGAAAGAATTTCTGATAATAGAGAATTATCGATGGTCTAATGGCATAAAAGTTGCAGTCTACTGACCTCTAGTAAGTCCCTTTATGGATTGATAATTGCATTGCATCTGGCTGTAAGCTGAAATTAGAGCTGCTGGATGAGGCTGTTGGTGCTGCTGCATTTGGCTAGCACCTGTTGCTTTTCCCACACTTTGTAGCCGCTGTTGTTGCCATTTATACCCCCATTGCTGATCCTGTTTCGCTCTCTCTCTCTCTCTCTCTCTCTCTCTCTCTCTCTCTCTCTCTCTCTCTCTTATCCCTTTTCAAGGAGCCAAAAAACAAAAACAGAATATATAGGTACATATAAAAAAGGACGTGACCGTGACTTGGTCAGATAATAAAGTTGTGCATTAAATGAAATTTTAATTGCTTATCAAGCCGAACGAACAGCACATCTGTTGGGATTAGAGAGCGGCTGAGAGTCTGCTCGACTCGATTGATGTCAAGCGACGACGACGACGATGATGATCGTGATTATGATGATGATGGTGCTCATCATGATGCGGATGATAATGGCGGCGCTTTGAAGATTATGCCGAAAGTTATGATGGCAGCAGCACCAGCCGAGTCTTCATTTCCAGGTGCTCAGAGAAAAGTACGCGCGCGCGAGAGAGAGAGAGAGGCAGAAGAATCATGCGAAATTATATAGCCCAGCATTGGCAGCTTTACCTACAACTACTACGCAGTGAGTGCCACTTTTTCATGATCAACATCATCATAATCATCATCATTATCATCATCATCATGATGGGCATCAGCTGGCGCTGCTTCTGCCTCGCTGCTGCTGCTGCTACTTCTGCTTGCTGCATGCGGCAAAGATAAAACGTGGCGGCAACACTTTGATGCGGCCAAGATCAAAGCTGCCGATTGTTTACATAATAGTGGCCTTTGAAACGGAACAATAGAATGCCAGGATCAAACAGATACCGACCGGTTAGTGCTGCGCTTAACCGAAATGTATGTCCATAGCTCCTTCCTCCTCTTCTCTCCCCCACCCCTCCCCATCCATCATCAGCCCACTAGTTTTTCTACCATTCGCCTTGCCAATCCCGAGCAGCAGCACCACGACTACCACCACCACCAGTAAAAGTAGCACTCACACTCGTCTTCAACAGCAAAGATCATGATCATGATCACGAACTCGATTGTGATTATGATCATTATGCTGTTGACTTTGAAATTGTATACATATGTATGTATGAGTGTGCGTGAAACAGCTGGAGCTTGGAGCCCAAGCGGTTGGAGCATTTATACTTGCTAAATGTTTATGGCATTCATCGCGTGCTGCCGGCGTTTTAATTGCCTCCCTCCTCAGCCACTCTCCACCATCGCTTCTATGGCAAATGCCTGGCCATGTTCACGGTGCGTATGAGCAACGAGCCAAGAGCATCAATAATAATCTCCAGAGAGTTGTCGCATAATAATTGCGTGTACTTAATGCATAAATACATGTATTGGCCTGGTAGCAACATAGTCTCCATTTTTCTCATCTCCAACTCTTCATCTGCGTTGCCGTTGCCGTCTCCTTTCTAATTGTCACTTTTATGTTTTGCCGCCGTCATTAGACATATTTTTTCTTGTTGCTTTAGGCCTACAAAAAAAAAAAAAAAAAAAACCGGGTTGCAAAACGTTCAACACCAACATCTAAAATCAATTTGGTCAGTGATAAAAAAAAAAAACTTACAAACATATATGTATATATACATACATATACATTTTATTTTATGGTAGAGTATGCTCTACTCTGCTCTCTTAGGTACATACATAAGTAACGATCGTAAAAACAGAAGAAAAAAATATAAAAAAAGTCGGCAAGAGGGTAAAAATTATTTTATTTTCGATTTCGATGCCCCGAAAAAAAGAGAAAAAAAACGGCAAATATCAAAAGCCCAAAAAGAATTTTTAATGATCTGTCATTAATTGAATTTCGTATAGAAATGGTAGCCTGCTGATGCTGTTGATGACGTTGGTTAAGGGCAGACCCAGAGTCAGAAAAAAAGGAAGGCAGTAGCTAAATGATTTCTCTGGTGAATTTTTAGATTTACAATTAGATAAAAAAAATGTCTGGCTGAATGGCAAATGTGGGATGAAGAGGACGTAGAGGTTGGTTGGGTGGGGGGGAAAAGGTGATGAGCACTTTATTGACGATTTTATGTCTTTAATCCCAACGTATCGTATCACCCAACCAGGGTCATCATCATCATCATCATCATCGTCGTCATCATCATCATGATCAACAACGATGTTTCTTTTCCAAGAAAAACGATGCCGCGAAAGATCATAAAACAACAAAAATTCATAAAAAAAAAGAAAACAATAACGAAATTAACAGCGATAACTACATACATACATATATATAAATCGAGTGATGAGCGAGTTATGAGAGCATTAAATGAATGTGCATTCAAATTGCAATTACACTAAATTAGCATTAGCATAAAGTAAAAATTAAGCCGAAACATTTCGTAACAAAAAAAAAAGCAAAAACAAAAGACTTAGGCAACGAACTTGTTAAGACGGACAGAGAGATATATATAGAGAGAGCAAGCAGTGCATGAGAGCTAAAGAAAGAGGAGTGCAGAACAAGAGCAGGTAGGGAGGGAGAAGGTAGTAGAGACCAGAAGTCAATTTTATTTCGGCTGTCGATTAAGCCCCCTTTTTAATACGGTTATTAACAAGTAGCTGTCGGCTGTCTTGCAACTTGTCTCTGCCGAAGCTTGCTGCCTCTGCCAACGTCGTCAACTGCGTCGACGCTGCTGCATGGATGATATTCTTTGAAATTGCATTGCCCTGCAGTTTATTATTAGTTTTGTTATTATTTTGCGTATTCTAAACAAAAAATCTTGCCGCTGCCGCCGCCGCCGCTGCCGCTCCCGCTGACAAACAGATAACAGAGAGCCACCAAACAGGCAAGAGAGAGCGAGAGAGGGAGAGAGCAACACACACTCAGTTAGATAGTAAAGAGAGAGAAAGAAAGAAAGAGAGAGAGAGGATAGCGGCCACGTGAGAGAGCAGCAGCAGCAGCTACGGCAGTCAACGTCGACTGCTCTGCCAGAGGCCAAGTCTTCGACTTTTGAGTTTCGTTGGCAAGGTAAATTTCATTCCATGGCGAGCATTCCATGTGTGCGGACGTATCACAAGACTCCCTACCCCAAAAAACAAAAAAAAACATACAACAAAAAAAAAAAAAAACAACGTCAGCGTGTAGCCTGAGAGATATATACATATATTTCAAATATAAATCGGTAGTCGTGTACGATTCGGTCATATCACAAAATATCAACATCAACAAGTGCCTCAACCACAACAACAACAAACATAAACATCAATAAATTAAACAAAATAAAATTAAAAAATAAATGTCCAAACGATGCTTGAAAAACGAAATAATCTTAAACAAATAATCCACAGAATCAATAATAATTATAATCATAATATCATTATGTTGAACAATATGAAATTGTGCTAGAGTAAAGATAAGCAACAACAACAACAACAACGAAAATCGGATCTTTAAAGTCTCTAAATCCAAACAAATTTACAAGTGATTTTTGTTTAGTTTCGGTTTTATTTTTTTTTTTTTTTTTTTTGTGTTGTTGTTCCCTGGAGAAATAGAAGCAAACAAAAAATTCAACAATTGCAATTGCATGAGAAACACCAAAAGAAAGAAAGAAAAAACCAGGCATTATAATGGCAGCTGAACAAATGAGAAATATGCCAGAAATATGCGAAAAAGAGGCAACAAATAAATGGATTAAATACACAAATAAAATAAAGCAGGTGAGTGTGAGAAACGGCAGCTTACACATACATAAACACACAAACACACACACACAGAGAGAGAGATGAGCATGCATATATATTTTTGGAAAATATCGGCAGAATATCAAAAGCTAACTCAAAATACAGTAGCACGTCAATTAAAATTAATAGCTTCCGACTTAAGAGACCTCTCTCAATCTCGAGAAACGAAAACTAAAAAACGAAAACGAAAACCCTACAGCTTTATTTACGGCATTAGCATAAATATATGTATGAATGTAGATGTGTGTGTGTGTGTGTTTATGTGGTTGCCTTTTAAAATCAATTTGAAAATCCTTTGCAAGGGCACATAACAAAAATGTTGGAGTTTCTTTAAAAATTTGCCTGCATAAGAGCAAAAAAATAAGGTTTTGTGTGTGGGGTGGGGAGGGGGGACGGAAAGAGCTATAGCATGAGAGGTAGAGGTCGAACAACAACAACAAAAAACGCCGACAACAACAACAGAAAACAAAAGTCGAGCATGGAATGAGACTTTAAGTGTAGCTAACCAAAACCCTCATCATCAACAACAACAACAACAAAATGCAGACCGCTTTCATGCTCGCCCCACTTCGCTTGAAATCATCTACGTTTGCCCCTTTTTTATTTCAGTCCCGTTTAAAGGTCCAGTCCAGTCCAGTAGTCCGTCCACTCGAACTCGTATACTCTCTCATAGTACGTAGTAGCTACTGTTTTCAAAGTTAAGATCAATGAGTGCGACGAGACTTAAGTCTTGGCTTGGCCACAACAACTTGGCTTCAGCCAAGCCAAGCCAGGCAAGATCAGGCCTGGTCTGGCCTGGGTCCGGTCCTCTCAGTCTGCTTTGCAACATGCCGCAAACACACACACACAGAGCTATGGGCGGCAAAGTACAAAGCCAAAAACGGCACGGGTTTAGCGCGCTCGGAGTAAAAAGCGATCATCATCGGGTAGCAGACGTGCGCATATCCAACACCAGCACTAATACATACATATGTGTACATATATACATATATTTGTGTTGTATGTATAGAGACCTGGTCGGTCTGTCGGTCGGTCGGTCGGTCTAATAACGCGGTTGTTGTTGTTGCGGCTTCGGCTTCGGCTGCTGCTGCTACACGTTTTGGGCTTTGCTTTTGTTGTTGCCGCTCTGCTTGATGCGATGCTTGCGGCTTCATTTGAGGCTGTTGCCGCTGTTTGCTGCTTCCGAATTACCTGCCAGCCCAGTAGCCATAATACCCCTTACCCACATTGCCTCCAGATCCAGGCATTGCGTTAACGTTCACGTTCACGTTTCCCTGCCATAAAAAGTATTAAATTGCTGCAAACAGGTGTATTTTTATGCCTAGCAGGCAACAGCAGCAGCAGCAACATCACCAAGCATCAGCAAAACACTGTTCAGGTTTTTGGCATTGCAATTACATATATTGCACACTTATAGCAAATGTTCTAAGCTCCTTTTGCAGACCACTGAGGCCGATCAAATTGAGGTCACTCTTTGACAGCAATCATCAATCTTTTTTCCATCTTTCAGATTTTAATACTAAAATAATAATTGTGAACTCAGCCTCAGACAATACATGAGAACAAACTTATCTGCTTCATATCAGAAATAACATTTATTTGTGAATTCTATAATAAAAGTAAAAAAATATCTTTTTTCTAAGAATTCACAGAAGGGTAATACCCTTAGTTAACAGTATAAATAATTTAGATAATTTACAGTTTACTTATCTCATCATCATCATTCGAGTTATTTATTCATTGATAGACCTAAAAAATTTCACAACCTCAGCAAGAATTGGTAATAAAAATTGTACAAATTATGCAAAGAAAAAGAAAATATGATCCAGCCTAAGCTTCAAGAGCTTGTGTGCAAGCTTTGCTAATCATTGTTCGGTGCATTTGGTTGTGATTCTCAACTAGTTTTAGCTTTAAATATACGAAATAACCGCCGCCATTGTAAATTAATTTATTGATTGTTTCAATATACAAACATTTTGCTCACTTCTACGTGATGCTTATAGTAATAGTCTTTGTTTACAATTGACCTCAAAATCTCGGTTTACATGGAAGTTTCCATACATGTATAAAAGGTTTATAAGCCTGAACCAAACATCCATTATGCCGAACTGAAAGCAAAAAATATAGAAAAATATAGAATAAACAAGTTGAATGCACTTTCATAAACAAATTAATCAATGTATTTTTTAAATTATATTGGGGTCATCCAAAAAAAAAAAGACAAATTAATCACTTAGATAATGCCTATCAGTTTGAGCAACACAAACAAATTTCCAAGAATTAAATTTACATAGAAACAATTGGAAAAATATATTAGTTGCTTATTTTTCAAAAAGCATAATATCCCTTTGTTAGTCAGTTATAAGGTGAAGAGAGTTCCTTTTTCCCTACCTTTATTCATATAATGGTGTGATGTTATTAGTTTTGAACTTCCTTTTCAATTCCATTGTTGCTGTTATTGTTATTATTATGTATTTTCTTTACTATATGAAAACAAAAACCAAACCGGCAAACAACAGAGAAAGACGTTGACGCGGACGTACGCAAATCAAACAAAACAAAAACAAAGCACTACAAAAACAAAAAACGACAACGGAAGTTTGTTTATGCCTTGGCGCAATGTTTATTTAAGCGTATTGCGATAAGCCGAGCCGCAGCCGCGATCTTGACAACAACAGTAGAGAGAGAGAGAGAGAAAGACACATTTTCTCCCGCCATTAACCACAACAACAACAAGTTGAAAAAGAGAGAAACAACAACAAAAAAAGCAACAACAAAGCAAAGAAAACAAATAACAATCTTTTCATTTGGCAAGGTCATCATTGATTAGAGATTATTGCATTGCAAGATATCAGTCTGCAGTGAGCTAGATTTCTTCTCGAAATATATATATTCATATTCCATTTATGGTAAATACAACTTAACTTAATTAATTGCATTTCAATTTGCCGCCACAATCACAAATCCAAATCAATTCTCGCCGCAATGGGGCGTATACTTAATTTTTTTAATAGTACTGTGAAGAAAAGGATTGTAAATGGATTTAAAAAGTCGACTATATTTTACCCATTACCAAGTTGGAAATTATTACATTACGAGTATTTTTATTAACTTTACATTTTTCGTACGCAAATCAATTAAATCCAAGTCCTTTCGATTGGAAAAAGGTCCACGAACATCCTTCGAACAAAGAATCACTTTAATCAGTTAGAGAAACTCATAAATGATTACAAATGTTGACTGTTTACTTTGAATGTCTATTTCTCTTGCCAATGGCCTAATATACCCATTTATTCATTTTGTTGTTAGTGAGGGGAGGGTGGTGGTGTGTTTATGGTGGGGGAGGAGGAGGGAACTAAATCGCTTAGCTTAGCTTAGCGCCATCGCCTTGCTTTTAAGTTTCGTATGTGTGTGTGTGTGTGTATTCGCAGCAATTAATAAAAACTGACAATATAATCGTCGCGACAAGTAGTTGGGCTGCCATCCATCCATTCAGCCAGCCCCCAGACATAGAGAGAGAGAGAGACAGAGCATGCGAGCAAGCGAGCGAGCGAGAGAGACTCAAGGGGGCGCCTTTGTCGGCATTCTCGGCCCGCAAGAAATCGTTTTTTTTTTTTTCGTTTTTTCAGTAGGACGGTACATAGACATTGAGTTGTGTGGAGAGAAGTGGGTTGAGGTGTGTAGAAAGAGAGAGCGTGGGTACGCGTAGAGGTAGATGTGAAGAGAGAATGAGAGAGACAAGCCAAAAGCAAAATATTAATAAGCACTGCCCGCAATTAATAGCGCAACTTAAGACGCTATATAGGGTAATTAAGCGGCGCTTGTGAACATTTTTCCTTTGGATAATGCCGACGGGCCGCAGTCGCAGTCGCGTCCATTGGACGTCGCTGCTGCGACTGCGGCTGCAGCTACTCTCGGCGAGACGAAACGTTAACAGCGCTGCTGGTTTTTCTTGCTCTCTTTTTTTCGTGTTTTATTCAGTTATTTGTTGTTGTTGGTTGGCAATGGTAAACAACAACAAGTGCAATGTACTCTCCATATCCATCTATCTCACTCACACGTATGTTTACTCAAGCGTAAATCCGCGCACGCACGTGAATTTTTAGTGACCCCAAAGAAAAACAAGAAGAAGAAGAACAACAACAGAAAAAATATACTGTCAAAGTAAATGAAATAGTAAATAATGAATAAGAAAGAAAGCAATAACAACTGACATAACCGTCGGCAAACATCAAACGGAGCAATTTTCTTCAATCAAAGAGCAGAAAAACGAAACGAAACAAACCAGAGCTAGGATTAAATTGATTAACATGGAGTGAGAGGGTTGTCTGTGTGAGTGAGTTTAGGTAACTCTTCATGCTCCACCTGATTACTTTGAATTGTAATCATCTAGAGAGCATCAAATGAATGGAATAGAGTTCTATCGCTTTTCGATAACAGATAAATCGATATTTTTCTGGCTACTCTATCTATATAACACGGTCGAAGTTAAGGGGTCGTTTTCTCTTTATTATTAAAGAATATCAATTCCATATCATTGTCAAATTATGCAAAAATGACCTTAAGCAAGGATTTTGATATCCAAATCTCGAAGCTTCAAGAAGCTAATCTTTTTTGAGAAGCTTTAGACAAATTGCATTCGGTTCATTTCTCTTGTGAGTTTCAAAAACGTTTCAAAAAGCTGTTCTATATAAAATTCTATATAATATCATTAGCAATGGAAGTTGGGACAGATCTGCCACTGGATTTCTGTTGTCTTGCAACATTCTTGCTGCAACAATGTAAACTCATTTATGGGTCACATTGTATTCAAATTGCTGCGTTCATGGGTCGTACTGAATGATAGTCGTTTTGGCCATAAGCCAACATAAAAAATAAGCCTAGCTTGGCAGAAAAAAAAAAAAAAAAAAAAAAAAAACCGGCCTAATATTTAACTTATGGCCATTCTCTCTTAACCATTTTGCTACTGTTATGTACCAAAATAAAAAAGAAAAACAAATTGAACCAGTTTTGTTGTTGTTGTTGTTGATCGTGGTAGGCCTCTATTCAGTAAAACAAAAACAACAAACATTTTTGCTGTCTATGTAATTTGCATTTCTGTTATTTCTTTTTCTTGTTGTTATTGTTGTTTTATTTTATTTTTTTTTTTTTTTGTGTTTTTGTTGTTGTCGTTGTTGTTTTTGGTCTGCAAATTGTCGTAGCCAGCGGGCACAAGTCGGTGCGGCAAAACATCAAAAGCCTATATAAACATTGATTGAAGATTTCTTTACGATTTCTGAATGGTTGGTTATTTATGCAGAGGCAGCAGGCAGCAACAGCGACAGAGCTAATGGGCGGGAGAAAGAGAGACAGTGAGAGGGGGGAGATAGAGTGACAGAGATGGCGACAGAACTGACAGACTGACACACTGAGACACTAAAATCGTTGCCCCATGGGTTGTTGTTGATGTTGTTGTCGTGGTTGTTGTATCATTTACAAATTGCTGGAAAATGGCTTAAAAATCTGAAAAAAAATTAAAAAATTTGCCATATAGCTGATTTGATTGATGTCCACACACACACACACACACACACACACACACAAGAGAGCAAAAATCTCTAGATGTGTGTGTGTAACCTTAAGTTCAAAGCCAAGAACAGACGATGATAATGATGACGTCGCTGCCTGCTGCCGCAGCTGCTGCTGATTACCACACGTCAGCGGCCATGACAATGTGAAATTGAAATTTTGTTTGACTGGGCGTATGATTAACAACAATTTCTTGCCATGTTTGACTAAATACTTTGCCAACAACAACAACAAAAGCAGCAGCAGCAATAACAACAAGAATAATAAGAAGAAGAAGCGGACCATAGACACAAGAGAAAGACGAAGTGGAAAAGGAAGAGGAAGAAGAATACGTTAACAACAAAAAAAAAACAAAAACAAAAAAAGAAAAAAACCGAAACGAAACGAAATGACGACGAAACGAAAGGCGGCAAAAATTTCTTTGATCTTATCGTAAAGCTTCTTGCTCGCATTTTGATCAAAAGCAAGTTTTTCCGCCAAAATACAAAAACAAAAACAGCAGTTAGCAGAGAGACACAAACAGCAAGACAGCAGGCGAAAGAGAGAGAGAGAGACACCAGAGAGCCCCGACTGCAAGAGAATAAATAAGTTAGCTCAAGTGGGAGAGGAGAGCAAAAGATTAAACAGAGCTTGAGAGCCAGCGGAGAGAGAGAGAGAGAGAGAGAGAGAGAGCTGAAATCGTAGTTGTGTTATCAACTGAATTAACTTGTTTGTTTTTCGCACTTGCAGACGCAGACGCTAATGACGACGTCAACGTTAACGTCAGCAACGACGACGCAGCGGCAGCACCTGTTAACGGGAATATTGCTGTTACTTATGCTGCCGCATGCCAATGCTGTAGCTGCTAGCAGTGCTGCTTCTACATCGTCAGCTTCTTCAATTTCATCTTCGGCTGTCGTCGCCGGTAGCCGCCGCCCCATCGATGATCCCTTTGCCAGCGTTGCTAGCCTTAGTCTGGAAACGGAATCGGAACAAACGGAAACGAATTCGCTGCTGCTACAGCATCAGCGTGTTCCATCCATGGAGACCAGCATGAACATGATACAAAGGAATTACATGATCATGCATCCGGTGGGCCAAAATGATGATCACAGTCGATCACTGAAACGCGCGCCATTAACCAATTCGAGCATTGTATGTAACGACGGCACTCATGCTGGCTATTATCTACGCAAGCATCCCAATTCAAAGAAATGGATCGTATTCCTAGAGGGCGGCTGGCATTGTTATGATGTGCGGTCGTGTCGAGCACGTTGGATGCGTTTGCGTCATCTGATGACCTCCTCTCAGTGGCCCGAGACCCGAGATGGTAAGTCTAAAAAACCTCTCTCCAAATGGTATTCTCTAACGCCTTCTTTTCTTACTTGTAGTTGGTGGCATATTGTCACCTCATCCGGAGGAGAATCCCTATTGGCATAATGCCAATCATGTATTAATACCCTATTGTAGTAGTGATTCATGGTCAGGCACTCGTACCGAACCGGATAAACGTGATCGTGAGAATAGTTGGCGTTTCATGGGTGCCTTGATATTGCGACAAGTTATTGCCGATTTGATACCCGTTGGCTTGGGTCGTGTGCCTGGGGGAGAACTATTGCTGGTTGGCTCATCGGCTGGCGGATTGGGTGTTATGCTCAATTTGGATCGTATACGTGATTTTTTGGTCAATGAACGCAAACTTCAGGTCACTGTGCGTGGTGTTAGTGATTCGGGTTGGTTTTTGGATCGCGAACCCTATACACCGGCAGCGGTGGCCTCCAGTGAGGCTGTGCGTCAGGGCTGGAAACTCTGGCAAGGTCTGTTACCCGAAGATTGCACCAAAGCACATCCCACAGAGCCATGGCGTTGTTATTTTGGCTATCGTCTATATCCCACGCTAAAGAGTAAGTTAAATTTTTGTTTTATTTTGTGTCTTTAAAGAGACTAAATTACTTCTGCTCTCCTTGCAGCTCCTTTGTTTGTCTTTCAATGGCTCTTCGACGAGGCACAAATGCGTGCCGATAATGTTGGTGCTCCAGTGACGCCTCAGCAATGGAATTACATTCATGATATGGGCGGAGCCTTACGTTCCTCATTAGATAATGTGACAGCTGTCTTTGCCCCCAGTTGCATTGGTCATGCTGTCCTATCGAAACGCGATTGGGTCAATATTAAAATCGATGACATTTCATTGCCATCGGCTTTACGTTGCTGGGAGCACTCCACACGACGCAAGCGCCACGATAAACTAAAGCGTTCTACCGAGGCAACCACAAGCCTGCAACAGCAGCATCGGGTGCAACATCGAGAACAGAAGCTACACAACATGCAACATGCAAATAACCAAAGACATCAGCGACATCGTCAACGTGTCGAGAAGCACAATAATGTGGCGACTTCATCGTCTTCATTGTCATCATCGTCGGTGGCAGCCGCCGCAGGTTCAGCAGTGGTGGCGCCACAAGAGTCTAAGCCACGAAAACACAATCATTTGACCAAGGAGGAGCGTGAGGAGAGAAAACGCTTGCGTCAGGAGCAACGTCAAAGGCGGCGCCGTAAGCAGCGACAGCAGAGACGACGTCAACATCAGAAGCATGAAAATGAAGCTCAATCGGGGCGAGGAGGAGGAACAGGAAGTGAAGGCCATAAGGCTAAATTGAGTCTTAACAAAGAGCAGCGCAAACAACGACGACGTCAACAACAGCAAAAGCAAGGAAATGGTCATCCAGAGACCACTGAAACTGGCCAAAAGCGACGTCTATCTAATAATGCCTCCTCCGCATCTGCCTCCTCCACTACCACCTTATCAAGCTCCTCGGGCTCTATGGCTATTGGCTCGTCGTCGTCATCATCATCATCCTCTTCAACATCCACATCAACATCTACTGATCTCTCATCGCCAAATGGCAGATCAAAGAAACGTCAACGTGTGCCTAGAGTCCCAGAGAAATGTGCTTTACGTTTGCTAGAGCGTTGTAGTTGGCCGCAATGCAATCATTCCTGTCCCACATTAACCAATCCATTGACAGGTGAAGAGATGCGTTTCCTTGAGCTGCTCACCTCCTTCGGTTTGGATATTGAGGCAGTGGCAGCGGCGCTTGGCGTCGATATGCATACCCTCAACAATATGGAACGTACCGAGCTGGTCAATCTATTGACTCAGCAGGTGAGCTGAACTGTACATAGTTGGCCTCGTCTGTGTATGTATATATATATATCTATCTGTATAGATTATAAGTAAGAACAGAGTCAATTTGTATATAAAAAAAAACCCCCCTATCAATTCTTACCCCTTAAAATGGAGCTTAAAACTCGAAAAAACTAAAAGAAAAGAAAAAAAAACCCTCCAACTAAACAAAAAGAAGAGAAAAAAACACAAACCAAGAAAAGACATGCAACTAGTACCCCAGTAATTAAGCAGAATTTATTTATAACTTAATTTTTTACGCCGTATTTGTATTTAGTTTAAGTCAATGAATCGTAATGAACCCCAAGAAAGTCCCAAATTTTGGATCATAGGCGGTTGAGGGATTATATAGAGTGTCTTTAAGCTCTGTACCTATATATACAAATATTTATTCGCATTCAAAATCAAATTACCAGCGGAAAGAAAACAACAAAAAAAAAAAAACTAAACACAAATGCAACCAACAAGACTGTTTTACGTTCATTTTTTTTAACTCTTTTTTTTTCTTAATTTAATTAGTGCTTACAACTGATGGTATACTTAATGTGTATGTGTAATTTATTTAGTTAGTCTTTTACGTTATTTGTACTACTACTTCTACAAAAAAAAAACAACAACAAAAGACAAAATAGAATTGTTGTAATTCAAGTCTAGACTGTTCACAGCGCAAAACATTTATTGTGTCGTTTTTGTTTGTTTTTTTTTTTTTCTTTTTATTTTATTTTATTTTACCTTTTTTATATATTAGAAATTTTATTTAATTTTTTTTTTTTTTTTTTTGTGGGAGAGAGAATTTTTTATTACTTTTTTTTTTGTTTTTGTGACCTACCTCAGATCCGTAAGACAAGCAAGAAAAATCAAGTAAATTATTAAATCAGCTGCCTTTAAAGTTTAAACATTATCATATCATTGCGTACCTGTGCAAACAAAAAGGAAATCAAATATTTACAACCGCATTCCGTTCAAAAAATACAAAACTTAACAAAAAAAAAAAAACAGCCAAGAAAGAAACGCTGCATCTAAATCTACAACTAATACTACTTAAATTTTGTAAACTAAGTGAGAGAGAAAGAGATGGGAGGAGAGCATGTGAACAACTCGAATAAATTAGTTAAAGTAAAAAAGGAGAAAACGAAAATTAATGTTTGATAAACTATTTTGTAATTAGATAATTAATTAGTTATTTTGTTTAATTTAGACTGTACAGTTAATGGTTGAAGTTTATATAAATATATACATATATAAATTATATATAGTAGCTATGCCTAAGATTTGCTATCTGCTATCCCAGATTTAAGCAATATTCACTCGCCAAGCATCTAATTAACATTATTCGCATTGTTATTCACTTTAATTTAAAAAAGAAAACAAAAAAAAAAAAAAAACTCAACTCAATCGAAGAAAAGAAATCAGCCAATCAACCAACAAATAAACAAGAAAATCATTTTATTTATGAATCATAAATGAATCGTTTTTTAATCCATTTCAATTTAAATTACGTCACAGTGTGCGGACGTGTAAAACTAATTGCCCTGAAGACGACTACCGATGGGTGGTCGAAATATATCGGAAAGGAAAGCAAAAACAAACCGTTTTGTAATATTTTTATCTATCCTAAAAAATTGACCTCGAACCGGCTAAACATACCAAAAACAACCGAAAAGGTCGCTAAAAATTGATCTTTTATTTCATATTTTTTTAATAAATAGGATACAAAGATGAGAATATTGATTAGATTCCATTTGTTTTACATTCATTTTTATAATTTTTTAATGACTTTTGCCGAAAGTTGACTGTTCGTAATAATATTAGTGGTTACATATGAGGCAAAAAACAGATAAATTGAATTCAATGTGATTTTTTGTGTTCTTCTTACTCAATAATGACTAATACTCTGTTGTATAGCCTTTTCTCTAAATACCGGCATCGGCGGAGCATTGAATCGATGAGGTCCTGACAACGCTTCGCGGTGATTTGCGACCAAGCTTCCTGAACTACTTGCCAAAGCTCAGCTTTGTTTAATAGCTTTCACGTAGCCACAACCCGCTTAACATCTCGGCACAAGTCCTCGAAAAGTCACTGTTCGTGACTTTGCGGTTTGTATGGGAGCTATATGATATAGTGGTCCGATCCGGCTGAATCCGAGATATACATTCCCTGCAGTATATACAAGCCTACGTGCAAAATTTCAACTCTGTAGCTCTTACGGTCTAGGAGGAGTTCGCGTTGATTCAGACGGACGGACGGCTATTTGAACTCATCTCGTCGTGCAGATCAAGAATATATATACTTTGTATGGTCGGATTTGCCTTCACCTATGCGTTGCACGCTTCCGACCAAATATACCCTTTTTGCAAGGGTATAAAAATCAAGAGCATGAGGGTGGATTGAGTTTCCCTCAGAATTTCGAAGCAAGCAGATCTATGTCGCTTTGATGAGAGAACACACATGAAAAAAATTGATCGCTGCTGTGCTTTTTCTATCTATCTCTTGCATCAGATTATCGGCTGCGCTGGTTTTCTTGATTTGAATTTGACTTTTCATTTTTTGCAGTGTAAAGCAACATAAGCACACAAACAAGTGCATACGTGCAACTACAGGCTCGATTTAGCCTGATTGGGCCATTATATATACACATATATACATAGCTCCCATACAAATGACAAAGTCACGAACAGTGACTTTTCTCAATAACTTCGATATATTCAGAGCTTAAAATTTAATATTACACCTATAAAAGACTGTGCCAAATTTGATCAAGATCCGGTGACTATATATATAGCTCCGATAGACACGAACGGCCGCAAACAGTGACTCATCAATAACTTCGATACTTTTGATTTCAAATTTGGAATTTTTCAAACTAACCTCATTTGCAACATTTTACAGTATAATATAAACAAATTATTATACTAAAAACATTATTATTAGGTATGTTTTAAAAGCATGTTTTAAAAATATCTTACACTTTGGATGTGGTTCCAAAATGATTAAAATTTGGACCATAAAGTATGCTAAGGTATTGAAAGAATTTGCTGCTTTTTAATTTAAAAGAATTTTTGTAATCTTATGCATTTACCATATTGGTTATTAGTAATGTTTGCAAACAAAAGCTATTTATCTTGAACAAGAAATTCAAAAATCGGTTAAAAATGTAGGAAAACCAATTTTTAACTTTATATAGTATACTTTTTGGTGTCTCTTTCCCAACCCCAGATCCCCTGATTTCACAAAATAAAGATGTGATAGGCAAAACCCAAGTATGCAGTCAGAATCAGGGTGCCTCAATTAGTCAAGAGCACCTCTCAATCATATCGGCCTGTATTATTATTTGTCAGTTTAATATACATATTAATGACTGTGCCGAATATTATTAAAATCGGATAACCAACGTCAGACAAACATACGAAAAGATTACATGCGACATTCCACGATTGCTTCAGCCTAAAATTGTAGGCTGTTTATTCGCGAACATTAGACTTTTTAAATAAAACCTTTTTTCACATTGACGTTGACAGTAGGTAAGGAAAGATTATCAACAAAAAAAAAACTTGCAAGGGTATAGACACTTCGGCGCGGTCTAAGTTAGCCCCGACCCTCTGGATTTGACATACTTTACCCCATATTTTCCATTTCATCGACAAAGATTTAAAAGTCGTTGCCATGCAGTTTCAGATTTCAAAATGGCAAAATAAACAGTTTTCCTGCAAAAATATTTAAGAAAGAAAAACACCCGCAAGTATGCAATAATATTTTCAAATTTATTTCAATCGTTGAATTTTTGTGGAACATAATTCTTGGGATCAGATCAGTTGTCGACATTAACGCCTGCATTTCTGTTGGCAATCAGCCTGGGAACAGTAACGATTGTTGTTGCCACCGCAGCCCCTGTAGCTCATTCTGTTGCATCTACGGGCACCAGATTCGTACCACCACATTTCATTCATGGCAGTAAAACGACAGGTGAAGATATTATTATTACCCTCATCACGGCCGCCAGTGCAAACCTGGAAGACTGAAAGTATGGGAATTATTTCAAATGTTTCTTATTAATGTCACTTGATTTGACTTACCAGGACGTCCAACGCAAACATTTTGAGCCTGGCTATGGGCCACATAGAGAGCAAGGCAAACCAAAGTCAAAAGGAACTTCATGTTGTTTTTTGAGAGTTTTGGGTTTTTTTGTTTGGTTGTTAGCTAGTTAGTTAAGCTCGAATGGAACTGATAGCGGAAGTGAAATTGATTGGCAGCTTATATACACAAGAAGACAGCGAAGCAAACAAAAGGGCTGGACTAGGTGACCCAATATTTACATAGTGGCTATTCGCCAGCATTGATTAAATCAAACAATAGTTAAAACATAAAACCATTTAGCCAGCCATCCCTTTCCTTTCCAGACACAGTCGAAACATGTGTCTGGCACATTCTTTATAAGGCCATGTTCTAGAAATGAAACGAATCAAAATTTTAACGTTACTGGCCACGTGCAGTTGCTATTATTCGTCTTGTCTTATTTTTGTTCTCCCTTTATTTTTTTGAATGAACTTCTTTGGCATATTATGGGTCTCGATGGCCCTAATACTTTTAGCCACATCTGTTGCAATGGGACAACAACGACCAGCCACATGCAAAGGAAAGCCAGGTGGGTTAGCATTTACTCCATTTGTTTTGATCCTCTATTTTAATGGATCACAAATGATCACGTAGGACAACCAAGATGTGACGGCCCCATGGACGCAGGAAATAAACGCAAATCAAGATGCCGCAAACAAGCCAACAAATCAATGTGGTATTACAATGCGGCAATGAACAGAACTTGCATTCAATTGGACTATAAAGGATGCGGTGGCAATGCCAATCGTTGGTGTACCAAACAAGAATGTGAGACCAATTGCAGGCGATAGTCACACATTCAAATCAAAATAAATCAAATCACAAATCCACAATCACACACATAATATTATAAATAAGTACATAATCGATACGTAATAAATATAGATTAATTAATTTAAAATGTATATGCATTGTTAGGGACACAAACAAAAGGCAGCTGGCTTTTAATCGGCACGTGGAGCTAAACACAATTCGGACATTATGTCGTTTCGAATGGCTAAAAACATTCTTTTGTTCACTGAAGTTTTTGACTTAAATTATTTATTCACAATAAAATTAATAAATAAAAGGGGCCCGCCTTGCTTAAAATTGTTACTGTCAAAACTAAACAATCCTTAACTATTAAAGTCCAATTAAATTAACTATCCTAGTGAGAGAAAATGTGTATAAATGGATTTGAATAATATTGTTTTGGTATTTTTCCCCCTCTTCGTAAGATCAGGACCAGATTTATGCCCATTATGCGTTTGCACTTCGTTTTAACACACTTGATCCAGAATTACGGGCTGTAATTTTTTAATTTATGTATTTAAAGTTTAACCCTTTTAGAAATATATTTTCCGTACCAAACCATAACATTTTTTATCTCAGAAAAAGAGATCTGTTTCAAAATGTCGTCAGGGTCGAAGATTCCACAGGGCTGGATACAGGCATTATCTCATAGTACCTCTTAGCGCTAGCTCTCCTTTCTACGACACAAAATTTGGGTAAGGCTAATTTCCACGGTGGCCGCGCAGCGTTTGAACAGAGACCATTTAGTTTCACTATGTTTCATTTATCCGATCTTATTCAAATTTTGGTATATAATGTCTTACTTGCTATAAATAAACTTGATACAGCAACTGCTTCACAGATTTTTCGTATAGCACTTGATATAGTGGGCCGATCGATTTTCATACGTTATCCTATCCGAGTTAAAAGTAGCTCAACTATCAAGTTTCATTCCAATAGCTCCTAAGACGGCGGCGTGCAGTAGATTTGCACCCACGGACGGATGGACAGACGTACAGACGGACATGTCTGCATCGACTCAGCTTCTAATGCTGATCATGAATATATATACTTTATAGGGTTGGAAACGTCTTCTTCTCTGCGTTACAAACATCTCTAATCACTAATTGCTCAATATAATAAAATTTATAATTTTTGCATACTTTTAGGCTGATTTTTTTTTTTTTTCTCCTCTTGTTCTACAATTTTTGTATAATATATATTTTATTTTCAAGTCAGTTTATAAATCACTTAAATGTTATATATTAGGAGTCCACCTCACACATCTATTAGAATCTGTCTGGGAAATTCTTGAAACAGTTTTAAAATAATATCAATAATTTTGTTCATATAATGTTCATATAATACGCCACACCAAAAATATTTATTCGGTTATGCATTAAGACAAAAACTTAGCGAAGCGTCGTCAGGTATTGCCTTCGCTTAAGCCTGTGGAACATACTTCGATTCGAGCATTTTACATCGTTTCGGGATTAAATTTCCCTCTACTTTATACTCTTTCTTCCACATTTGCTGAGAAATAGATAGCTCAAAGATGCCTTACCTATTATTGATGGAGATGGATCCGAATAGCTATCATTCAAGCATCAAAGTTATGTGGCTCCGAAACATCTTTCTAAGATACGGTTGCACTTTTGCAAATAATTCATTATATGTTTAACGAAAACTCAAATATTTGTTTCATCAACCTGTGTGACACTATAATCAGTTTTGCTGATGTTCTTTAATATGCAGCAGATTAGAGCATATTGTCGAATATTGTTATCAAATTTTTGCTTAATCTCACTCAATTCATTTGAAGAAGAGACAATATTCTTTAATACAGAAGCAGTATTGCTCTCTTTGGCTTTTTTAGCTGACATCCTTCCTTATCGGCAAGTTCTACCGTCCTTTTTCTTTTCAGCCGTGATCCTGCATCATTAAACGGCAGTCGTGGTCGTCCCATTCGGTTGAATAAGTCTTGGTCTTGGTCGACACTCATAATTTTGGCAAGCCAACTTGAATGCTTATTATTAAAAGTACCAATTGTATGATGGTATTTTTGTAAATTTTTCGTTACATATGAAAACTCCTTATTTTCCTTGATATTTCAGCTTTCATTTCTTTTGTTACATTATTTCGTCGTAGTGGGCCAATAATCCAGTCTATAACTGCTTTTTCATTTCGCTTCTTTTCAATCCATACTTCAAGAAGTGGCTAACCTTAAAATTTGCTTAAAATGCAAAAATATCGTGAGAATGGGCAAAAATGCGCAAAAACAGTTAATCACACGTACAAGGATGAACCTTAGAGTAAACATTTGCATAATTACTTTTTGGCACAAATTGGCAGAAATTATTTTTTTACTCCCAAATAGACGAAGACTTTCACTAGATTTATTCTAAAATAAGACATTACAAACACAGCTCACAACTACAACATTGATAGCATATTTTAAAAACATTTAAAAAATATTAAATTTTTCATACCCTTGACCTTTATTTTCCATTTTGTCGCCAAAAATTTGTATAGAAGGCTGCAGCAAAAGCTAAAAATTAAGTAATCATTTTCGTCAATTTTGACAAAACAAACATCTGATCAAACATCTGACTTTGAAGGGCTGCCAAAAATGCAGGGTTGCACATAAAATTTTGTTTTGATGTACCCAATGTATGCCCTTTTCAAATGTCAAGTCAAATTTTTTTATTTGGCATTACAAAATTTTCCTAGTTTATGCCAAAAAAAAAAAAAAAGAAAATCTGGCCCAATGTGCAATGTTTGGGATTTTTAAGCCATAACATTGCATATTTTTAGGGGCATATTCCGTTATTTCATCCCCCTAGAAGCAAAAGCTCACATAATCGAGCGATAATCACTTTGAGAAGTGCCTTAGACCACGGGGCCACGTCAACTCGCTCAATCTTTAAATGGAACTGAATGATGGTGCATCTTAATTGAAACTGAACTCAAGCTTTGTAGTTACTCAACGAAAACGAAAAATGAAAAGAAAAACAACATTCAACTCAATTAAGTGATGGTGGGTGGTATGTAGCGGGGCGGGTGAGTGCAAGTCAATTGTCATTCACTGAGATGAGATACACAAATAATACAATAATTTTGTGTAGTTCACTTTCATTCACAGAGGACAGCAGTCACAAATCAAATAAATCGCATTAGATCAAGTCATGGCGAAATATAAACTAATCGCTTGGTATTTTATTCTACTTGTGGGACCTCTTCAAGGTGAGAGAAAAACAAAACTTCATATTTCTATAAATTTTGTCAATTGCCTGTGACTGATTTTAGCCAGTTGCCCGTTCTTTTTAACAATTTCCCTAACTGGCAAAACATTGCACGATGCCTGTTTGGAGGTCAATTGGGGACCGGATTGTGCAGCTCCACCAGAATGGATTGGCATATATAATCGTGATCCAACCATATCAAATTTTCAACCCGAAATGCGTATCGATGGCATTAAGAATCGTACGGGAAAAATTACAACACACATTAAATTGGGTAAATTGCATTATCCAGGTGGCTGGAATCGTCAGGACTTAAATGAATCCCCGGCCACCGTTTATCCCAAAGGCAAATGTTTGCCCCATTATGTGGCAAGTTATAATGGCACCGAGCTCCTTACGGTTGATTGCCTCAAAATTCAACCCAATTGGTTGGGCCATCTCAAAGGTGTTGCCCAAATACCAATTAAACGATTGTTTCTTCCCGGAACCCATGCCTCGGGTGCCTTTGTCACCAACTATAGTAAAACGAAATCAATGCTAGTCAAAGATTATTTAGTTGCTCAACATTTTGATGTTTGGTCGCAATTAGTGTTTGGCATACGTTATTTGGATTTGAGTGTGGGGTAAGTTAAAGACAATTGGCTAACTCTCGAATGGAAACTCAAAAACAATTCATATCTACAGCTACAAACACTCGGATAGTGAGACAATGGATAATGGTGCAGATAACTTTTGGATAGCCAATGAGAATATGTTTATTACCCCATTAACTGCCATACTGCGAGATGTTCGACAATTTGTTCAACGTTCTGGTGAATTGATTGTTCTGGACTTTAGCTCATTTCCCATTGGTTTCTATAAACATCCCGAAGTCTATAGTTCACTTTATCGTCTCATACGCAAAGAGCTTGGTGATGTGGCCTATCAGCGTAATGTTAGCAATAATGAACAATGTGCCGATCGCAGTTATCAGGAATTGCATGAGGAGAAGAAACATGTCCTGCTATTATTTCCCACCCAAGAGTTGCCACATCCAGAAAATGGTAGGAAAAGAAAAACAAAATATACAAAAAATTTCCATTTAACTCTCTTTGTTTTCTTTCGCTTAGAATCTCCTATACTCTGTCCACCATGGAAACGTTTTAGTACCAGCTACTTAAATCTTACCCAAACTGTGAATTATATGCGTCTATTGTTTAGCAAGAAACCAGATTCACCAGTCCAGGATGAGGGCTGGATATTCTATGGGGTTAAGAGTATGGAGGAGACTCTCAATTCACACAAATTGCAAACGGCCAAGCAGCGTGCCGCTTTCATTAATCCAAAGATCAATCAATGGCTAAAGGGCCCTTGGGGCATGAATGCGAATGTTGTGGCAATGGATTATTTCAGTAATACGAATATTGTCGATGTTGCAAGAGAAATTAATATATACAAAGGTTTTCTCTCGTCCAATGAAAAGTTCTTTAACATTGAACTTTTGAGTCTTTGGCATTAAATCAATTACATATATGAAATTATATAGTAAAAAAAAATATAAATCAACGATTTCTAGTTATCTTTAAATCTCTAACCAAAACGCATTAAATGGGCGGGAGTAAGAAGCCGATAATCTTTTGCACCAATTTGCCTTTTTTTTCCATTGAAAATAAAATAACTAGAAGATAGTCTCGTATTTCTATAGTAGGGGCCTCTCGTAAAAGTAACCTTAATAAGTGATGATGCAAAGAACTCAAACAAACTTATTGACGATGATTTCGGTCAATTTTGAAAATGGAATTCGTGGACTTTGAGGAAGAAAGCGGGTAAGATGAAAAGATAACAGAAACCCAGCGAGTAAATACGTTTAAAGAAGGCCTAAAGTATATTAAGAAATAGTCTAAACCAATTGTTGATCAAACTTATTCAATTACACAAGAAACAATGTTTGCGATAAATAAAGTAATATTAATAAACTTTAACTTTTAATTTGTTAATGGAACTTTATTAAAATTTGACAATTATTTACCATCCATTAAAGAACACCTTGCGTATACGTAATTGATTATTGCTGGATATTTGAGTTTTGCTTAGGTCGTTCTAAAAATTAACATGAAACACAAAATATCGATGCCTCGTATGTTTTCAGTCGATTGTGCTATATTCTAACAAATAATGCAACGTAATGTTTTTTTTTTGCAAAATTTTGGATATTTATTTAACAAGAAAACATAAAAACTAATGCGTTTAAGAATGAGTAAAATATTTATAAGTCGCCTAAAAGATTTATTGCCCTCGAGCGTTATGGGATGCACGGATTTTTGTTTTGCCTTATTGCAATTCATCTTATATTTTCATAATTTAAGCATTTTTATTATTTGTAGTTTATCCATAGCAAGCATAGCAAGCAGTTTGGTAACAATTAAACGAGCAGCCTAAAAGTATGCCATTTTTTTTGTAGTTCTATAACATGATCAAAGTGCAAAATAAAAACCAGAGGGCCAGGGCTAACTTAGACCGCGTCAAAGTTTGTATACCCTTGAAAGTTTTTTAGTAACTCTTTTATCTGAACTAACTGTTTAATCTAAAAAGGGTAATGTTTGCGAAAGAACAGCCTTCAGTCTCAGCGTAGGATATAACGAACATTTTGATCAAAGTCAGTGTTTTCGACCGATCGTTCCTATGGGAGGTATATGATATAGTCACCCGATCTTGATCAAATTTGGCACAGTTGTTTATAGGTGCAATATTAAATTTCATGACGATAGCTCAGAAAATAGCAAAGTTATTCAGAAGTTGACTTTGCCGTTTGTATGGGAGCTATATGATATAGTGGTCCGATCCGGCTGAATCCGAGATATACCCCTGCAGTATGTACAAGCCTACATCCAGACTATTTGAACTCGTCTCGTCGTGCTGATCAAGAATATATATACTTTATATGGTCGGAGATGCTTCGTTCTATGCGTTGCACACTTCTGACCAAAACTAATATAGCCTTTTTGCAAGGGTATAACCAGCAAGTATTTTCATTGTTAGGTTTACCAATAATAAGATAGAGTGATAGTTTTTTTTCAAGCACACTCGATAGTCCTTCGGAAAAACATTTAAAAAAGGGGTCAATTATCAATTATTTTGATCATTCAACCTATGATGTTTACAAATAAGTGGAAATGGAGCCTTTATGTCTTTCCAAAATTTGTAGCCTTTTCCTAGAAACCTTTAGATTTGAAATTGAAAATCAATGCTAAGAACAAATATCTATAATATAACAAAATCTTAGAGTTAGAACTGTTTTGTTTTGGCCATTTATGAACCAAAACTGTCATTACATATGTATATAGCTTTCCTCTGAGCTTTAGGTGCACACTGTGAAAAGCTCACGTTAATGAAAAGCTTTATTTAATATTTTTATTTGGCGACGCCTTCAGCCTTAAGTCCAATATAAAAACTGAAAAAATATAAACTCAGACTTAAGTATGCATTTACAAATGTATATGTAAAATTTAAATGCGACTTTTGGCCATGTGAATAACCTTCGTCTGGGTGTGTATGACTTGTAATTAAGAATTACATGGCTATAGTTTTCGACGACGACTTTGTGATATCGTTTAACAAGTTAAAAACTATTAATATCTATATCAGTTACTTGAATCTTCAATTCAATTATTGTTGGTAATCGGTTAAGTACGTGAAATCGTGAGAAATATTGCCTCTGGAAATTTGCTTTGAATGTTAAATTTTCTTTTTCTTTACCTATTTTTATCAATCGATGAGGCCATTGTTTGACTTGTTGTTCTAATTTAGAAATTCAAGGTCATATAAATTGCCAAATAAAAACAAAAAATAATCGGACAGGAGACCTCTCTATCTTTCACTATCATTTATAATCAACATGAGTACATTTTTGGCAAATTAAATTTTGGCATGATAACCATACAAAAAGTCCCTTGATAAAATGATTGGTTTGGTATTTGGTATCAATGATAAAATGCTTTTTTAACAACCTTATCTTATCTCAATTTCTTTGATGTATTGAACTAAAGTAGAACTAGATTGTAAATGGGAATTTGGAGTTCAATTAACCATTAGGCCATTTTGGAAAAATATCAAATTTAAGCCCAGAATATTTTTGTCGTTTTTTGTATAGGCAACTCTAGATCACGTTATTGCATAGCAATGGCAACGCAAAACCACTTTATTCCATAGTATAGACAACCCTAGAATACTTTGAACCGGTTGTTTTATGTGGATCTCTATGCTGGACCTCTTAGTACATATATCTTTATCACGTTGTCTATTGCCGCAATATACCTCACCACAAGTGTATTACGGGGTATTCGAAAGTCGCACGCAATGTAAGGTTAACATTGACTTTTCAAATCATTGGCAATTGAAACCAGATCAGATTAATTTGCATAAAATTTCTAGATCGATTGGCAACTGTGAGAATATTTACTTGTATTTCTAGTACCAACCTGTGCCTATATTTGTATATAGTACAATTCTCTAATACTTATTTTTTGGATATAACATTATGACATTTGTAGTTATTTTTATTACACACATATAAGAGTTGTCAGAAATGTCAACATTCTTCAATTGCTTGGGTACGGATGACTCAAGCGAATATTTCATTCATTGATTAAAAATAACATAGCGACAATTTTGCAACGATTGCTCAAGCCGGTTTCTCAAGTAAAATGTATACACAATCTTTGATTATATAGTATAAAACTAAAACTGCGGCGCATGCGATTGGAATTACTGCATAATTCCTATAGGTTAGAAATGATGTAATCAATATTATGTAGGAAGTGGTCAATCGAGAGATAAACGACACAGCAATACAAAAAACTCACTTCTTATCCGTAAGAACCCAAACCGGATTCCATTTGACTAGATAAGTATGTATTTCTTTTTTAATCTTGCAAAAGGGGTTTCTTCATTTTAGTCAGAAGTGTGCAACGCATGGAAGAAAAGCGAAGCTGTGGGCTATAAAGGTTGTCTGTTTCGGGTCCTATAGAAACGGCAACATTGACTTTTCTCTGAAACTTTGTTATTTTCTTAGCTGTTGTTTTAAAAATAAATATTTGTCAGTTTAATATACATATTAATGTCTGTGCCAAATTTCATAAAGATCGGGCGACTACATCATACAGCTTTCTTAAAAATGATCGATCGAAAACATTGATTTTAACTATAACTTCGTTATTTTTCATGCGATTGTCATGAAACTTACTACTGTTCAGTTTGATAAAGCTGTCAAGAACTATGCCACTTCATTAAGATCTGATGACTATATCATAAAGCTCTCATAGATACGACTGAACAAACAATAAGATCCTACAAATGTGAGAAAACTCTAAAACTTTTGAAAATACATAACCTGCTGTATAAATTACTGCAAGCAATTCTAAATTGAAGAAAATTGTTAATAATAATGACAAATCATTTCGGTTTTTTTTGTTTTTCGATGACAAAAACGTGCTGAATGCAGTTGTTTAATATATTTCACAAGTCACTCTTTCTGAGTGCTTTAAAAAGCAGATTTCCCAAGAGAGGGGAATTAATCATTTGACTTTTAGTCGTGCTCATTTTATTTAGTCCTGTCCAACCGTTAATACGTTTGACTGATAACTCTAGCTATACATATCAATAAATATGTGTATATATTTTAAGACCCACAAATCGTACACGTGGCGGTGATAGCGAAAGTCTTTGACTTTTTGTCAAATTAACGATTAGATTGATGTGCATTTGTTAAGGATCGAAAACAAAAAATATTCTTATATTGAAATTGTTTCAATCGATTTCTTATCTATATATTTCCAACAATGACGCAAGTGTACACAAAAAAAAAAGAAAGAACATGCAAAAACTTACGAATATTAAAGTATATATGTATGTTTATTTTGATGACAGTTATTTTGTTCTATGGTTTAAGACCTCCCACCTGGTGATCCGCATATGTCAAAACTCTTGATGGGCAAGACACGTTCAAGTTCATCATTATTTAGGGGCACATTGTTTGTTGGACGTCGACGCAGAAGTGGACAGTTTGGGGAGCAACGTAAATGATCACGGATTGGTTGATCTGTATGCTTCCAGCGACTCATGTGAACATCACAGAAAAAGCATCTAACAATATCCTTGTGTTTGGTATAGAACAGTCCAGTTTGGGCCAATTGATGTTTATCTAGCCAGTCTAATGGCCAATTGTCAAATGATTTCAATCGTTCGTCCTCACGATTATATTTGTGATTCCATTCATAAACTAGAGTATCTGAACTTGGTGAGGGAGTCGTCGGAGTCTGACTTATGGGCACATTATTTGTGGAACGTTTACGTAGCAATGGGCAATTCGGCGAGAAGCGTAAATGCTCAACTTCTGGTTGATCTTCGCGGTCCCAGCATCCGATTTCCACCTGACAGAAGTAACATTTTACTCTATCTTTCACGTTTTCGTAGAACATGCCCGATTGGGCCAATTTATGCTTATCGAGCCATGATAAAGGCCAATTTTCAAATGTTTTCAATCGCTCGTCCTCTCGATTATATTTGTCATTTATTTTCAAACTAGTCGGATGATTCTTGAAATGAACAGTTGAATCGATACTGTAATCAACTTGATCCAAGTTGTTATTTGCCATTGTAAAGCTTTAAATAAAAAAGATTTCTAAAAAAGATGCATACTAAATTATACAAGACCTAACTAACCTAACCTAAAATAAATTATAGTCCTCCACCCCCATTTCATGATTACTTTTGATAATAATTGCTCATTGTCAATTTAGAATAGATTGCAAATAAAAATGAAGTAAAGAAAGTACAACAAATATTTCAAATTTATAATAACAAATGCATGTAACGATGATTGCTACAGACCCAAAAGGATCATTACAGCAGTTTTTGGCCTTTTTTAATGAAATTTGATCTGAATTCAAATAATATACAAAATTGTGGTTTCTGTCATATAATTATTATTATTATTTGCAAAGAATTACAGAATTAAAATTTTTATTATTTTTAATACATTAGCTATTTAGCTTTTTTTCTCCCTGTTATGGCATCTTTTAGCTCCAAATATGGTTATTTTCCAGCTAACTGTTTCTTATCTACATTAAAAAGCACCCTGTTCCTAGCACTTCCTCCCATTCTCTTATCTATTTAATTATATTTTTTATCAATACTTACATTTTTCCCCTGTGTTATCTCTCTTATTTTTGTTTTATTCGTTATTTTATGTTCTTATACAAGGTTTTCCACTTAAGTTGAGCCAAAGGTGTGGGTGCTCTTGCCGTGGACGAATGTTTCTGACACATTTTAGAGGGCTCCATGTGTTAACATTGAGTTAACATAGCTCTGTTCATTTGGTTCCTATGAACTGGTTCCACTATACTCAATAAATTTCTGGATCCAATTTCATGGGGTTTGGCTAAACTGATCATTCAGGTTTTTGAGTAAAATAAGCTATGGGCTTTATTAAGCCCGGGGGCGAACCGCGTTGACAATTGAGTCAAAGTTTCCCCCCCACAGGGGTGTCTTGCAGATCTCGCCCGTGTTTATATAATTTTTCTCACATCTACATAACCAGAGATGGAAAGGTTCGAAACTTGCCAATTAGCTTAATATTGGCGGCAGCTTCTGTAGTCGAGATATAATTGTTTACTACCTTCATTACGGGCATCCCATAAAAGGAAACAAGATTTATTTACTCCAGTAATAGAACTTTTCTCTCTATGTTTATTTATATATACATATACATATATATATACAAGGAAATCTACATACATATATGTATACATATATATATTTATATTTATTGTTTATTATAAATAATTATGCATTTTTTAATCATAAACATATTATTAATTAATAGGGGGAGAAGCTAAATGTACAATGTTCTTATTAATGGATACTCTACAAGCTATTTTAGTTGTGTATTCCTTGTGTTTTATGTGGTTTATTTTCAAAAAATTACATATTATAAGTTCATTGTTAGCTTTTTGATGGTTGTTACCAATTATTTGTTTTGTTTTGTTTTGTTTTGTTAGGTCAATGTTTTATTAGACAAGTTTCTGTGCATTTGCTTTATTATTTTTGCTTCTACTTTCTTGTTTTGTTTCGTTTTGTCCGTGAATTTGTCTTTACAGCGTTTAGAACTCTAAGGAGGATATACATAGATATCAGTTCAATACGGCCAGCCGCCTGCAGAGACACAAAGACAAGTCTTTTTAATAACATTAAACGCAACGCTGTTAGTTTGGTATTGTGATTCTTCTTCTTTCCCCCCAACGATAACAATAGCAATCGAATGGATAGATCGATTGATCATGCATAACTACCGTTGGGGGGATCAACATTTGTCCCAAACTGTACGTTTAATGCTAATAACAATACTGTCAGTGTGAAGATGCCAGCCTAAATTAGGTGATTCAACGGACTTTAAGAAAAATACACACGCATCACATCGGTGAAGGGTTTCCGGCAAAGCGGACATTTCGTTACAGACGAGGCGCATTTGGCGCAGGCAACAACATGGCCACAGGGTAAAAACGCCGTATTGTATTCGGCTGCGTAGCAGATCTTGCATAGCTTCTCCTCCGGTATTGTGGCGGAACCGTTTGGCGGCGATGGACCAGCACCGCACGACGTAGCTGTTGATGTGCATGTCGATGACGATGATGTCGATATCATTTGCGTCTTGTTGGTGTCGTCGTTGGAAATTGCAACGATTTTGTCGTAGATACGTGCAGCAGCTGACGGTGCTGTTGATGTGGGTGCCACATCGGCAGTTAGTTGCTGCTGTGATGCGCTGGATTCGGTTTCTTCTGGCACGGATGCCGTTTCGGGTGTACTCGGAAGACTGCTGCTGCATTTTGGTTTGGCAGCCATTGCATCGATATATATCTGTCCCTTCATTAGCTTGACGAAACGACAGTCTTTTAGCCAAAGTGCATGCTGTTCCCATGGTTCGTCGTTCTCGTCCCAATCCTTGAGACCGCCACCGCAACTGAAGCATCTTACACGATCGCCGACGCCTGTGTAAAAGAAACCCGCCTCGGCCAACTGTTGAGGCTTCTGTTTCATATGGCGTGGCCAATCGTTGAATGTGCGCACGCGCGCCGTTTCCACAGCGTATTCGGGATACTCGGGAAAATAACTGGCCTGTGGCCGGCAGGGCTCGGGCTGGACATCTCTGCCATTGGTAATACCACCACCACTGCGAATCAGATCTGTAGTTAGTCCTGGTCCCGATGATGACGTTGTTAACGTTGTGGCATTAACACCGCCGCCAATCGATTGCATCAATTGTGTTAACTGTATGTGTCCCTCGGGATAGGCATGTTCGCGCATCTCCAAGCCTGAATCGTTTGTCCCGCAAATGTCATAGCTTATCGGTGGCAATACGCGTTCAAGTGCATCACTATTAAGTGGCACATTGTTCGTTGTCCTCCGCCGTAAGAGTGGACAATTCGGGGAAAAGCGCAAATGTTCAGGTACGGGTTGATCTTCGGGCTCCCAGCGGCCGATTTCCACCTCACAGAAATAGCACTTCACTTTGTCACTCTCGTTCGTAAAGAACATTCCCGTTTGTGCCAATTGATGTTTATCCAGCCAAGATAAGGGCCAATTGTCAAATGTTTTCAATCGCTCATCTTCGCGATGATATTTATCGTTCATTGTGAATATACGACAAGGACTCTTAAAACTTAGTGTAGCATTGGTACTATTATCCACTTGATCCTGTGGACGATGATGAAGAAGTTGATGATCCGGGACTATGAAGACCGGTTTAGGGGCTACATTAGTTGCCATTTTGCGTTTAATCTTTGTTGATTTCCTGTTGCTACTGCTGGTTCTTGAACTTTTACTAATGTATTGAGTTCGTCCTGATGATGTTTAATGTCTTGATGCAACAACTGCAAAGATAAAGAAAGAACAAAGGCGTTAATACAAAAATTTCATTCACCAGATATAATATTATCTTCATTGTCAATATTAGGCCAATGATAAGTGGGGCGCTTGTTTACGTTAAAAGGACACGGTGACTCAACAACGCCTGCCAATACGCTCAAAGAGCCATATTAGCACGACGATTGGCCATGGCGAACTGAAAAACTGATTGCAATACTGAAAAACTGAAGTACAATCTTTCTGGCTGATAATTTTCTGTGCCGTATCAACAAACGATAACCGCAAAGATTAAGTAAAAATTTATATTGTACTGCATGATACAGTTCAACATTCCAAAGAAGCTAACTTCGGATATGCCCAAGTTTATATACCCTGTAACTTGTGTTCTATTTATCCGATCAGATTAAAATTTGGGGATCTAATTTTCATAGCGTTACTCCAACTGCTCCACCTACTTTTCGTATAAGACATAGTGGTCCGATCCTAAAGATTTTCATACTTAATCTGCCCCAGATAATAAAAAGCACAGGAAAAAAATTTGAGCTCGATATAGACGGACAGGCGGACAGAAGGAAAAACGGACAAGGCTAGATCGACTCGGGTGTAGATGTTGTTCAAGAATATATACACTTTATGGGTTCGGCCTTTCTGCCTGTTACATACATTTTGGCGACTTTAATATACCATTTCATTTTGGTTTCTCCACAAAAAAAAAAAACCCAAACATGGGAATGCAAAACACGGTTCAAGGAACTGTCGACAACTGAAGGAACATGGTAGACGGATGCAGCATCAACAAAACTGAACTTAAAGCGCCCCCTTAACTAGGCAACATACACACACACACACACACACACCACACTAGTGTTGTCCCACTCTGGCACTTTCTTTCCTTACCTTTCTCACAAGCCGCGATTTAATAAGGGTAGTTTTTTTTTTACGACAAAAATGAAAGGAAAGATAGAAGGAAAATGAAAAAACACACGGAAAACGTATCGTAGAGTACGCAACATTACAACCGACGTTCACATTGGCGAACTGCGCCGAAGCGGATAGCAGCTGCTCCTATTATTGTGGGGGTGGGTGATTGAGTGACGACGAACGATTACGACGAACGCCGACGACGCGGGCCGAACCCTCTCTTTTCTGAGTCACCCAAACTAAACTGAACTGATATTGCATTTGATTAAAGTATATAATTATGATGTGGAAATCTTCTCATTGTTCGAGAAACTTAATTTTGCTGGCAATTTCAAAAGATTTTGAATATAAATTATAGACATATTTCTTTCGAATATAAACAAAATCTCTTAAACTCAATCTGTCGATGTAGAATTACTAAAGAAGGATCTTGAAAATTATCTCAACTCTATCCGAATGAGAATGAATAAAGATTTCGAGGGGGTCTAGAATTTTTATGGAATGATCTTACAAATGAATCTTCCCAAGGAGAACTCTTGGTGATTCTCTTGATGAAGAAAGCGTTTTCAAATCAAACAGAATGACTATATCCTTGGTAATAGAATTCCTACGAATGAATGACGAGAGGTGTGACCAGATAGCAAGTATGAGTTATATTATCTCTAGGTAAATTTCTTGGTAGACACATTTAGTCACTAGTATTTGTCTTTGTTGTAATGTTGATTGTAAAACATTTATTTATTTTCCATGTCAATGGCATTTTTGGCTTAAGCCCTATCCTTAACTCGACTACACTTGGTGGTCTTTTTTGTTCCTGCTTTTTTTATTTGAAAGAGATTGTAAGCCCACCAGCAAACACGACGACGACGACGACAGGACGGGCGGACGGACGAACGGACGACCGGCGGACAACAAATGGTGTCCAAAGTCCAAAAAAAAAAAGGTTTGTAACCACAAAACCAGCCAAACTGGCCAAACAATTGCACACACACACCAAACACCACACCACAGTGGTTCAACTCACGACGACGCCACTTGGTGGTGGTGGGCGGTGGGGTGGTGGGGCGTATGTTGGGGGAACGGTGCATACAGAACAACAGACCTCTCGTAGCTGGCCGGACTGTGAGAAAGTTTTAATGGAATGCAGTCAAACGACTTGGGCGACGGCGCAACAGTAACAACAACAACAATTCAATCCGGCAACATAAGCTGCAGCAACATTTATGTATGTGCAATAGGGATAGCACTATGTTGTCGGGCCAAAAACCATCAATGGGGAAAAAACAGCAACAGCAGCCACGCTCTCTCACTTGCTCTCTCTCTGTCTCTTGCTCTCTCATTTTTCTGTACCTCTTTTGCGAAAAGCAAATTGTAAATTACAAATGTTGACCTCTTCTTCTTCTTGAGGGGATACACACACACACACACACACACATGCATGGGCCTCCTTCCTCTCCCCTCTCTCTCTCTCTCTCTCTCTCAGATGATGCTGCAGAGATTGTGCATCATATATTTGAAGTGGAGCAGCGCAGCAGTGCATCTTTGTCTGCTGCTGCATTGCACAGTTTTTATTTTTTTTTGTTTTTGCTTCAATTACATGCACCGAGAACCGACTCGACCGATCGACAGATCGACAGACCGACCAATGCGTTCTGCTGCTGACCAGTCCAAAGTGCAAATATTTTTTTTGCAATCACAGCTGTCTACTGCTCCCTCTCTCTCTCTGTCTGTCTCAGCCTTTGGTTTGCGTTATGGTTGCGGAATGTTAACTACTTGGCGGCATTTAGAAAGATTACAATCATGTAGAAGAGAGAGAGAGAGAGAGAGCGAGAAGGGAGAGTCAGGAAATATCAAAAGGTTCAATCGTTCGCATTTTGTACGATATTAAGTCATAAAATCGATCAATAACAAGAAATGTCAACACAAAAGCCAACCTATTAGGAAATTTGTTGTTATTTTTACTGCGGAGAAATAGATAAATAAATGCGTTTCAAGAAAGTTATAGATAAGTTCAAGAATTACATCGAAAAGGGTAGAACTGCAAAATCAGCGACAGAGACAGAGGCAGAGGCCCGCCGCCCGACCCACCCGACCTACTAGCAGCCCAACAAACAGAACAAACAACGAACAAACACAAAACGACAAAAATAAAAAACTCTCTCTACCCTACTACAAATGGAATGCAGTCGAGCAACTTTTCAACAAACATGCTAAAGTTGGTTTGGTTCATTCGTGGTGGCTGCTTTTTCGAGTTTCGATTTCGGTTTCTGATTGGGAACTGCACCAGCAGCAAGCAACTCCAATTCCAAAGTACAACCTAACCTAACTAACTATCCATGGCTGGCTGGCTGGTTGGGTGATTGGAGTTACTTGCTTCTGGCTGTTGTTGGCTCTTGGCTAACTTGGCTTGGCTTAATTCGAACTCGAGTTGGCTCTCTGTGCTGTGTAAGTGAAGGTAACCGCAGAAAAGACAGAAAAATAAAGGTTTGAGTTCGCTCTCTTGTGTATACTGTGGGAAACTATTATAAACACTTTACCCATTCTGAAGAAAAGAAGAAGAAAAAACATAACAAAAACTGAGATTGGAATGCGGTGATACCAGATACGACAACAACAACAACAACAACAGCAACATCGTGGGGCAAAAGCAAGTAGACATAGACAAGAAAGGGAAGGGAGACAACAGAGAAGAAGAGGCATGAGTCTTCGTACTTGCTGGTCGAAAACGAGAGAATGCGGAGTAGGAGGAGGAGTAGGAGAGACGTACAAGCAAGCACGCACGCACACACAAAGAACATTCTTGCATCTTCCTGTGGCCTTCCAAGAAATGCAGCAGCAGCGGCAACAACAACAACAAAAACGACCGCCGACGTTGCCGTCGTCGTCGATAATAATAATAAAAACAGAAAAGAAGATGCCAAAGAAAGAGATTGAGGGAGAAGGCGAGAAGAAGAAAGAGGAGGCGGGGTAAATATAACCCAAGAGATGCTGGCTGAATGGCTTGTCTTGGCTTGGCCGACCCAACAAAGGGCCATATTGTAATCATAATAAATGCATTAAGAGGCAGCAGCGGCAGCGCAGTCCACCAACATTCTTGGTCCAGCCGCAGCCGCAGCAGCAGCAACGCACTATTGAACAATGATCGATTGTCCAAAAAAAGAAAAAAAGGGAAAAATAAAGAAGAAAAACAACTAACGGACGGGCCAAGTTCAAAGTACCGCCATGCCCAGATAGAGATAGACAGATAGTAAGTCGTCGTCGTCGCCCTCAGCGTTTTTTCATGGGATGGAAAAATAAATGAAAATTTTGTGTGTTCTTAAACCCAAAGTCAAGCCGTCGCTTTATCATTTAGCATCCATCAGAGACCCACAGAAGGAGAGAAAGAGATAGACGAAACGAGACGAGATGATGCTGCTTGCTGCGCTCTCATGAAAATTCCAGACGGAGCAGACAGAGGCAAACGCATTTACTGCGCCTCGTTAGTGGGAATAATAGTTGGAGGAAAGGTCGTTTTTCACGCGCTCAGAACTCAGAGCTCAGCTCCAAAGGTCGTGATGATGATGATTCAGCTTGAGAATTCCCGGAATTCCAAAATGTAACTCTCTCTCTCTGTCAAGGGCCGAACATAATTTTCGTCGGCTTGGTCCATTCCTTGTACTTTTCTTGTTGTTTTTGTCCCATTCATAAGGAAACAGACAATAGTATTCAGCCTTTAGCCGCCTAGTGCGTTTCAAATTCGTGAGAACGTTATCAAACGTTTTATGAGGGAGGGTGGAAGGAAGGGAGGGTAGAAAAACCTTTGGATTACTATATGCATGGGGTGTGTGTGTGTGTGTGTAGGCGGCGTTATAGGGACCACCAGCAGTGTCTTATGATTTTTTTTTTCTCTCTTTTTTTCTTTTAGGTGCGGCGACGACGACGAAATTTCAAGAGCGCATATACAGTTCGAGCTTTACATTAAGCTCTGGAGACTTTCTTTGTTGTCGACAACAACTTGGAAAGAAATTGAGCGCAAAAGTTCAAAGCAATGAAGCATAAAATACAAAAAACAACAAAACAAACTGCAAGTTGGCAAAGCAGCTGAAGAGAAGAGACGTCTTTAGTTTTGCTGGCCATGGTTTATGTTGTTGCTTCTGACACACACACACACGCACACGCATGAGTGCACCACTTCCGTTCACAACGGATATGCGAGACAAAGAAACGGGGCCCAAAAAACAAAAATTAAAAACAAAAACAAAAAACAATGCTTTTGCCTTGATGATGTTGGATGTTTTTTGTTGGTGGTGGTAAATAGTGAAGTCACTCACTATGAAGCAAACTTTAATGTTGTTCATGAAGAATGCGTAAAAGGAAGTGCATAAGTGTGAGTGTGTGTGTGTGTTGAATCTCTCGTCATGCATGCAAACATCTGTAAGCAAACTTTAACTGTATTTGAAATCATCAACCAAAAGTACACAAAAATTTAATTAGAACAGGAATTAAGCATAGAATGGACGGATGGGGCGGATGTTGTTCTTCTTGATGTACAGATAAAAATACACATATGTGTCATAGCTTTGTTGTGACCTTCTCTAGCCAAGCGAAAAAAAAAAACAAAACTGGGTAAACTGGAATATTTTTTGCATGCTATATACATAGATACATATACATACATATTTGTATCTACTCTTATATGGTATATAATATTGTCGTCATCATCATCATCAATATGGTTCGTTTGTTCAGTTCGGGGTTCGGTTCAGTTCGGTTGGAGTATTGCGTATTTTTTTGGATAAATACAAAATAAAATTAATGTACAAAGCGCCCATTTAAGAATGTTGTTTTCAAAGCGAACGCAGGAGCGCATTTAGCGGACGCCGAACAAAAGGAAAACAAATTTGCAGAACTTTACGGTTCTCTAAATCCGGCCCTGAATCGAGACGGCTGAAGTGGCGGAGGGATGAGCTGTGCTGTGTGATGTATGAAATCATTCACAGTGAGCAAGCAAGCAAACAAGAGAGGGTTACCATATGGTTGAAATATTTTTTTTATTTAATTAGCCTTAAAAATATATATGTACATACATTCATGTGAATGTATATGTAAATATAATAAATATGATACGACACATATGGAATATAAACAATTACTTTAGCCGATGTGTCATATATATTTATGTTACTTATTCACAATAAACAAAACACAGCACAATCACAATATAAGCCAGACTTTATAAATAATTTTAAATAACAACAAAACCGCAAGCATTTAGCAACTCTATAGCAGGCCGCCATGTTTTTTTTTTTGTTTTTGTTTTTCTTCTTTCGAAACGACCTCTGGCTGCGGCTGTTTGCCAGAGCGAAAGAGCGAGCTATGCTTTGCTTCGAAACGGGAACAACAGAGAAAAATGAAAAGAGAGAGAGAGAAAAAAAGCAATGTACAACCTGCAAATGAAATTAAAATATTTTGCTAATATGTACATGAAACTATTTTCTTTTGCCCTATAAGAAACTCGACCACTATATGATTAATTAATATTAGTAATTTGTAAATATTATTCTATACATTTAAATGAAAGCCAAGCCGGCAGCAAAACGTTATCGACATTTTTGTGGTGTGTACCATTCTCGTATACATACATATGCCAAGTTTCTTTGTGAATGTGAGAACGTGGATAAGTATGTGTGTGCATACACACACACACATGCATATACGTTGTGGGCAAAGTGAACGGAGCAAATAAAAATGTATAAATTTTTGTTGCTTCAGCTTTTTGGGCTTGCGATGTCACGTTTCCATTTTGTATTTTTTGTCTTCTTCTTTTGTATGTACTTTGGTATGCGAGAGCAGAGAGGGAGTACGTACGTCAGGCGGTTGGGGGTTAAATTCGGATAAAAATGCAGCAAAGAAATACTCTTTTTATCTCACCTTGACAATTTTTCTCTTTTTGTTGAAAAACTCAAGTTTCCACTTTCCGTAAATGTGATTTGAGATTCTGGTTGTATTTATACATATATGTAATATAATATATATATATTTGTATGTTTTATATGCCTGCACAGTTATTTTATCGATCGAACGGAAAAATACATAAACGAAGACAAATAACAGAAAAACACACATATACTCTCGCTGAACTGAAGGGGCGAGACAAAAACACACAGTATTGAGGGTTTTTTCTTTTGCTTTTAATATTTGTTTCGTTTTATTTTTGGCTTTCTATTGAATTGTTGTCAACAAATACAATGCCAACTATCACAATTTAGACTTTTCAGTGTAAAAAAAATAATAAATCACTCAATTTGTTTTGTACTGATTATATATTTATATATAGATTTTTAAATGCAAATTAATTTCTATAAAATTTCGAGTTGAGACGTTAACAGTTGCCCGTTCATATCTCTTTTCTATTCGAGTTGCGATACCGAACTGAATTCAGGCGTCGTCGTTGTCGACGTCGTTATGTCGTCGCACAGTGGTCGGTTTTGTTAAAGACATTGGTAAAAATCTGTAATATTTGAAACAACCTAATCGCAAAATTTTATTAATGTAAAATAAAATTATTCAAATTTAAAACATCTTAAATAAGAAAACATACATAAAAAATGCACTTCTATGCCAAGTTTTAACTGAGTTTAAAGATTTTATTATGTTCCCTTTACATATCTTTAAAATTTTCTTCCACTTTGACAAGCTAAACAAATGACAGAATACTTTTTAAAAATCAAACAAAAATTCTTTATAAATAATTTGTAAAAATTTGTGAACACTTTTTCGAAACGAAATGAAAAATACATTTGCTTCAGGCCAGGCATTCTGAAGTCCAACCACTGTGCTTCGTTCGTCTCTTACTTGTCGGCAACCCTTGTCGAGTCGTGAACACTTCGTTTTACGCCACGAGCCAACCATTTCTATACCCTTCCAGAATAGTATATTTACTTCTTTATCGATAGACTCAAAGAGATTCAATGAAATAGTCAAACATATGCTTTATTAAGTTACAGATTTGTTCAATTGTTTTTAATAAAACAAATAAGAATTTTAAAAATGAAAGACACTTAAGTCGAGTTGTATTTCCGTTTATTAGAGTATACAAACTTCATGGTGTACATTTGTTAGTTGGTTTCTCTACTATGGCAAAACATTTGACAATCTCCACTGGTTGTGAACGTTGGTGAAAAGAGAGGAAGTGTACGAGGGTGAGAGGCAAGAGAGGCGTATTGAAGTTGAAGTTGAAAGAGAGTGGGCAAGAAGATGGAGAGAGACAAGAGTGCAGTGGTGTTGCACAAAAAAAAACCAACAACAAAACCAAAAAAAAAAAAGAAAACTGTTTCCCATTGCTTGCAGATGAAATTTTCGTTAAGCTTTCATTACAAGTTAATACCAAAGCTGTAGCTGAAATTAACAGTTCTTACTATTTTTTTGCTATACTTATTCAAGTTTTTGTTTTGTCCCATCCCCAACACACATACATACATACATACACACATATGTACATATGTACGTATGTACATATGTATGTATGTACATATGTCTGTGTTAGAGCAAGTGCATCCATGTGGGTGCAACAGGGGGCGAGCGAGTTGCAAACGGCGCATGTCCGTACAACCTCTACTACGTTTCTAGTAGTATTAGTACGCAAGATGCAGCGTATACCGTACAACCGTACAACGGTGCCAGCAGTATCTACGGTCATCCTTTTTCAGCTCGTAATGCAGCTAGGAGCCACCCAGTAGTATGCCCAGGATCATTGATTTTTATTTTGCGCCTGGCGCAGAGCATGCGCTCAGATCCATTCGTCATACATACATATGCAATTATGTACAAACACACACACACAAACGCATGTACATTTTGTTTGTTTGTATGTAAGTGTGTATGTATGTAGTTGAGTTGATGGACGCGACGCGTGTCAATGCACCGTGGCTGTTGGCTTGCAGTCGCAACTTCCAGACGCAGTCACTGAAGTGCGTCGACAGCAGCTGCATTTTTGTGTATTCATTTGCGCTGCTCCTTCACCTCCGCCTCCTATTCCACCATTTCGACCACCGTGTACGCTGTCTCTCTGTCAGTCTGTCTGACTTTGGCTTAAAGGTTGCCCATCCAGCAGATGCAATGCGAGAAACCACACTATTCATATCACTTCTGCCTCTCTCTGAAATTTTCATTCTTCAAAAACTGTGCTTTTAGTAAACTGATAACCTATCAGTTAGTTTGTTGCTTTTCCATTGTTAGATTGGCACAATCTCAAAGTGGAAGTAGATACAATAACCATATAGATTCATTCACACGTGGAATAAGTTGAATATAAACAAAGAAAAAAACATTAGAAATCTCTAAATTTCATTAAAAGGTTAGTTGAACAGGTGCTTTTAGACATAACTCTTTTCTTACCTATAGCCATCAAAGTGAAAAAACGTTTTGTCTAAAAATGATAATGTTTGCTAAAGAACGGCCTACAATCTTGGCATACGAAATAACGATCAAAATCACTGTTTTCCACCGATCGTTCCTATGCGAGCTATATGATATAGTCACCCGAACTTTATCAAATTCGGCACAGTCATTAACAAATGTATTAAATTAACAAATCTTCAATTTGAAAGCAATCGCGTGAAAGGTAACGAAGTTATTAACAAAAGTCCCTGTTTTCGACTGATCGTTCCTATGCGAGCTATACGATATAGTCACCCGATCTTAATCAAATTTTGCACAGTCGTTTAAAGGTGTAATAAACTCCAATAGCTTAGAAACTAATGAAGTTATTGAAAAAAAGTCACTGTTCGTGACTGCCGTTTGCTATATGATATAGTCGTCCGATCCGGCTGAATCCGAGATATACAACCTGTGCACTATATACAAGCCTACATGCAAATCCAGCTCTGTAGCTCTTAAGGTCTAGGAGGAGTTTGCGCTGATCCAGACGGACGGGCGTGCCGTTGTAAACTCGTCTCGTCGTGCTGATCAAGAATATATATATTTTATATGATAGGAGATGCTTCCTTCTATGTGTTGCACACTTTTGACCAAAATTAAAATACCCTTTTTGCAAGGGATAAAAATTAGAGTTAGGGCTAAAAAGTTTTCAAAAATATTCAAATATTCGTAAGGTGTACGAAGATTTAATGAAAGATTTTTCACTTTTTTTAGCGCAATAGTTTTGAGTATTTAATAAAAATAGTCTCTTTTTCCTTTTTTTTTCGAAAGTAATTAAAATTATGAGAGAAAAAGGTGCTATAATTGTGTTAAAAATCCTATTTTCGAATAGAAGGAAAAATATATACATATGTAAGTTCTAAGTCGTTTGATAATATTTATATGAGTTTTTAAATACATATATTCAAATGTATTGATAAATTTTAGTCTGAATTTTATTAAATTTCGTGGGCTGATATGTTTTGTTTACAATACTTTCGAATATTCGAAAAAACGCATTTTTGAATCGAACGATAGTTCTAGTTTTTATAGACGCTGAGATTAAAGTACTAAGTACTAAGTTTTACAAGTCTCATTCATATTACAAATGTTGATTAAATTTTACCTTTTCTCCTTTATAAATTTGGCTTTATTTATCAAAAAGTTTGCAGTAATGTATAAATTTTGTTGTTTATTTATTTTATTTTTTGTAAAATTTCTCCAAATTTTTGTTTTTAAAAACTAAAAAAATAAAAAATAAATAAAATCTGTTTTACTTCTTTTCTGTTGGGACTTCAAATCGAAATGCCACTCCAATTCGAATCCTGGCTAAGCCCTTGGCTAAAAATGCAAGCAAAAGTTTATTTGGAAATGTTTTTTTTTGATCAATTGTCTTTATCTCTAATAACAAGGTTTTATTTTAGTTTTTATTTTTGTTTAATTAGCGTTTTACGTCTTTGTTCGCGTGTTCAAATAATAAAACCATCACAACAATTACGACTAATATAACCCATTCATTTATCTGTGCGAAAAGGCAATCAATTTGATCAACTTTCCTAGTAGAAAAGTAGATTAGATAAGAAAACAAAACAACGAGTCAAGTTGTTTCATAGAAAAGAATGTTATGTACTTTGTTTTAATTGGCGCCACTGCAATCGGAAAGTCTGATAGTCCACACTATAGATAGACATACAGTGACCATTTTTTTTTTTTTTAAACCTTAAATTCTGATTTCATTCGATTTTTTATTTAATGTTAGTGAAAAGTTTTGATGTGTTAATTTATAGCGTTGAATTGATCATCTATTGAGATGATGTACCGTAAATTTTGTGGGCGTATCTCTATTGTTTTGTTTTTTTAAATGGATTTTGATAAAAAAGACCCAAAATTCGGACCTAGCAAAAAAAAGACTCTTTGGACCCTAAGAAACAGTTTCAGATAAACCATGCATACCACAAATTATCGATTTGGCCCCAGGGTCCAATTTAGAGCCAACTGAAAAACTCAATTTTGTATGCATTTTTATGGTCTGTGTGCCTTCATTTTTCGCCAATTCACACTAAATTACACTTGAACTACGAAAGATAGTGAATTCAATTTCCTGTCGAACAATATATATTTCTCCCTTGTATATACATTATATATAATATTAGAAATTACGTAATCGCTTAAAAATGGTTGTAGAAACCCATAAAATGACACTGAGCCATAAGACTCAGACTGTTAAAGGAGAGGAAATACCTTCACGTCTCATGGCAGATTGCATTATTATTCATATACAAATAATATATCATCAATTGTTTCCAACTGAATCATACATACATATATGTATGTACATATGTATATACTTATAGAAAAGAGTCAAGCCCACTCACTTTCTCTGTCTCTCTCCATAGGCCTAGAAAAGTGCCAGCGATCATAGGGCAAGAAGAAGAAAAAAAGGATGAAGTGTTTTGCTTTTTTTTTTTTTGTTTTGTATAAATAAATCTTGCTAAATTTAACATCCAAAAGATGTCGCGACACATTGAAAAATGTCTATGCCTATAAAGGCCGTCTAGACGAATTTGACATGTTTCATGTGCCCAAGGAGCACTAAAAGAGAAGAGAGTAGAGAAGAGGATCGGATTGGAGGCGAGGCCAGATTGTTTCTATTTATGAACATACAACTTTAAAACTCAAAAAATGCCAAAATCCATGGATATAACTGACGGATCTGCCAATTGACCGCACACACACACACACATATACAGGCAGATTGAGAGAGATATTTAGTCAAAAGCCAGTTTATGCAAAAAAGAAGAAAACAAATTGCACATGGCTAGTGCTAAACGGCCTTGCAAGGCCTTTTAAAGTTGTTGCACTCGCCTTGTTCTTAGCTGCTGCTGCTGCTGTTTCTCAGGTGTCTGTGAGTTTTTGTTGTTGTTGTAATTTTTGTTTAAACATATCTGTTGTTGTCTCTTTTAATTGACAGCCAAATGTAGCTGAGGGAAAAACCTGTTTCTGATTGGATTCTGTTAAAGAGACTCGCTGCATTTACTTGTTTTGTTTTTTTTTTTGCGCCGTCAACGGGCCACAAAAGAGTCGATGAGGTGTTATAGGCAAGTTTTTTTCGATGCGATAGATTGTCTATTACAACATGTGTTATATACCCTTCTCCTCTTTACCTGCCAACTACAGCTGTTCGAAGGGATAACGTGTGCCAGCAGCTGCAAGTCAAAGAAGATAAAATGGAATCCTGCCATCAATAATCAAATCCTGCAGCTGTCTTTATCCTTATAGTCAGCGTGTGTGTGTGAGGGGCGCGGGACATAGACAGCTGCTGCTTTGGTCTAGCCAGATGGCTCTTGGATCCATCTAACAATTGACTGCCTTAACACAATAACTAACAACAAAAAAAAATCATTGAAAGAAGAAGTAAAGTAAATTTTTTTTTTTTTTTTTATCAAGAAATGCAGGTTTAGTCCTAAAGAATCAAAACTGACCAAAAGAAATATCAACATCATCATTTTGACCATCATGTCTTTGCATTCCATTCGAGCACCTTGTTAAACTCTTTCTCGCCAAAACCAATGGCCACCGATTGCTCCATACAGGTGGTCTGTCTCTTTAGATTATCAATCATGAATAGTTGCTTCTTATAGGCATTTAGTAGATCGGCACGTTGTCGCTTCAATGCCTTGATGCGATTATCTCGTGTCTTTAACTCCTTGCGGCTTGTCTCCTGCTGTTCACGTTGTTCGCCACGCATTTGATTCAGAGCCTGTCGGGCATTTTCGGCCTCCTCTTGGGCTCTACCCAAACGATTCTCTAGATTCGTTACAGTCTGTTTAAGGATTTTCGCATCACGGCGCAAAAGCTCTAATTCACGCTGCTGATTTGTATATTCCTGTTGACGATCCTTTTGCCTACGATTGGAGTCCTCACATTGCTGTTCGGAACGTTGCAGCTGCTCCATCAAATGTTTATTCGTATTTAGAACCTGATCCCGATGACTTTCGGCTTTTTGTTGCGCATTCAAGGCCTGATCTAATTGCTCTTTTTGCCTAGCCATCTCAGTGGCATGCTGGGCGTGATCCTCTTCGAGAATGGCTACTTTTGCTTTCAGAAATCTGCCCAAATAAAGTGAAAGAACGATCAGTCTGAAGACTATGTATACTTTTAGTGCCTTTTGTACTCACTTGATGAAATTATCCTGGGTCAATTGCTTCTTAGACTGACCACTGACGACAGTGGTGCTCTCACGTTTCTGTGAGACTTCAACCAATTTGACAACATTTGTAGGATCCGCCAAATCGTTGCGCAACAATTGATCCAATGAAGGACTCTCACTAAAATTGGGATTTCGATATTTGATAACTGCTGCCGTTTTACTGGTCGTTCCACGTATATAAGTACTGTATTTACTCTCAAATGTCGATGATGTGGCTCCTGGTGGTGCTGTGGCATATTTCTGACTATGTGTACCCGTTGTTGTTGTCGCCGCCGCCAAGGTCGTCGCTACTGTTCCCGCTGTACCTTGTCGCCATTCGGGTCCCTTTGATTTGGTTAGAAGGTTTGTGGCTCTTGGTGTTGTCGGCTTCGATGGCACCTCTTCTTCCCCGCCGCCGCCTTTGGCCTTAGCTGGCGGCACTGCCACTGTAGTCCTTGCCTTCGGCTGTTGAAAGGCGCTAGCCGGTCCTTTCTTCTTTAGCAAAGTGCTGGGACCCTTTTGCTTATGATAGGTGCCATAACGCGGTAGACTAGTATTCATGTTATTTGCCGGATAAACAGTCTCGGCCGTTGTTCCAGATGAATTTAGTGTCAATAGATTAAGTTCTTGATTGATTTTAAATAGTTCCTTTTCCCTTGATAAGAGTTCGGACATTTTTTATTCTTGTTTTTTCCGTTTTACTTTCAGCTTGTTTCTGTTTCTTTTTCTTTTGATTTTTCTTGAATTTGTTTTTTATTAATTTATATCCTATAGCCCAGTAAATTTTATTTTTTTTTTTTATGTTTTAAATATAAAATCACTATATTATTTGCTAACAAATAACCTAGGACCTTTTTACACATAGAATTTGATACCAACTATATTCAGAAGGTAACTCTGGATTTCACCACGTTAAAAATTTTGTATTTTTTCGACTTTATGTTTGTCGGATTGAAAGCACAATGCTCATACGATTTGCTTTGTAGCTCCAGTTTTTGAAAGGGAAGGGGTGAGCAAATTGGGTGCTGGGGGGTTGAAAGTAAGTAAATAAATTTTTGAGGTAACCCCTGGCTACCCCAGCACAATGACAGCTCAATGAGAGGTCCTCTTTTTTATGTTTTTTGTTTTTTGTTCGAGGGGTGTGAATATCGTTTGTTCGATTAACAAGCAAAGAGCAACTGTTGCCTAGCATGAACAGAATATCGATGTCCGAGAATCTTTATATCTGTTGCTATGTTCCATTACTGTGAAACTATTCACCTGACTGAGGGATCGCTTTAAAAGAAAACTTAAGGAAATCGGTTCATGCGAACTTAAAACTTATTTGTTTATAAAATGAATCCAATACTCCTGTAAATTATTTTAAGCCTAAAAGCAGTTGGGAATCATAACTGGATGGAAAAGAAAAACAGAAAGCATAGCTTACAGCTGAAAAGTTGCCCTAGCCAATAGGCATCGCTCTTCATGACATTCATTTATTTAGTTGTTATGTTATTTATTATTATTTATATATTTTAGATCCGGGGAACTTTTGTAGGTAAGGCCCTCTGGACTTATTTTTAACCCCAACCTTAACTTTTTTTGCCACGCGCCTTATTTAATGAAGCACTGTAAACAGGGACGCATCTAGAAAAAAATTTCGGAGGGGTTTCAATCGAAAATCGCGTAATAGAACAACATCAAAATGTAATATTGATACAAATTGTCAGGTGTACGGTGGAAAGTCTGAAGCTTCTTCTCAACCTACCCCCCTGGATGCGTCCCTGATTGTAAGTAACAGAGAATGTCTTACATAGAATGTCTTTCCAAGAACTGTTTCAATATAAGTATACTTGAAGGGTTTTGCCCGTTCTTTACAAGATAACTAAAGTGTTATTGATCGAATCACTATATAAACTTGACAGAGGCCGCTTTTAGCCATTTCAAAGCTACTTTTTATTAGGCCATAGCCATTCATTAGGAAATTTGATTCGGCTGGGAAATTAAGAAACTCTTTTTGAGTCCATTGATAACAATATTATCACAATTCTGTTTAAACGATTTCATTATTTTTGCAATACTGCGAAAAGCTCTTTGTTTTGCAATTGGATTTGTCATGCATAATTAGCAAATGATAAATGTTTTAAAGTCTAAAGTAAATGACTATTTTATTGTCACCAGGGAAAACATATTTCTAAAAAAAAAAACAACAGTCGTCGTTCGTAGAAATGTTATCGCAAAGTTAAATATAAAAAAAACTTTGCATTAGTTGTTCAGGGCGGTGGGTGGCGCCCATATGGCGCCAATCACCAAATCGGAAATGCCTACCTATTAGACACACAGAAAATCATTGTTCAACATTAGAACGAATTTAGCTTGGAAATTTTCTAGTTTTTATACCATGCACCCATAGGGTGAAATGGTATATAAAAGTCGCCAAAATGTATGTATGTAACACGCAGACGGACCCCATAAACTATACATATTCTTGATCAGGATCAACAGCCGAGTCGATCTAGATGAAGATCTCGGAGACTATTAGAGCTAGAGGCACCAAATTTCGTATTTAGACTCCTGTAATACCTACTGATTCCTGCAACTTTCAAATTCAGAACACTAATGCTCCCTATAAATATCTACCGACATAAAAATTTTTATTAAAATCGGACTAGAAACATGGAAAATTTACTTATAAACGAGTTTTACTAGGCGGTCCATAAGAACGTGTACTTTTGTGAGGGTGAGGGAGATAGCATGCTATGAGGTAAATTCATTAGACATCGAAATTTCGAAATATTTTTTCACCTGGTGCATGGTATACCAAAGTCGGCGAGACGACTTACTTACTTCATTATAATTGGATTCAGAGTACTTTAAAGTCGGTGCTAATGTTTTCTTTTCTACTTGGTGTGTGACGCAATTAATTCTAAAGTAATATATACGAAAACTAAATGCGGTTTTCTAGTTAAGACAACTGTTTAAATATGCTGTCAAGAGAGGCAGGAGAGAGGGCGATAAACAAAACAAAACAATAACCTACACACGCAAACAAAATAATTAGAGTCGAGTGTACAAAAATGGAAATGACATTGAACAATAATTAAAATTAGCTGAAAATGTAATAATAATAAATTTTACGAACTACGAACTATTTTGAAATTCGCAACTAAACGAAACTATTCCACCTACTGAGTGGGTGGCTGATGGCATCATTGGATGACCTCAGCAGCCGATACAAATGCATTATTTGAAAAACTGATCATTTCACAGAAGATACATACATATATCCGCTTAGTCATTGTTTAGCTTGGCAAAGTGATAAAAAAAATATTCAAGTCACTTTATTTTTTTATTATATTTAGTATGATTTTTTATTGAAATCTTTATTTCGTTCGATTGATCTATAAATATCTCATTTTCTCATACTTCTTCGATGAAAGATCTTTTTTCGATAACTTTTGAAATATTAATCAAAATGTAATGCGCTTCTTTGCAAGAAAAACGTATTCAACATTTCATCTGTCGATAGTAGACGGTAGAGGGGAGAGAGAAAGAGAATGTGAGAGATTAGGGGTAGGCGAAGAGGGGGTTGCTGCTGTGATTGCAGAAACTTCTGAAATGACTGGAAAATGCTTGAAAATGAGCATGTGTTTCACACGTTATACATATATATGTATAGTGAGTTTAGTTTGTGTGTGTGTGTGTGTGTGTGTGCGACCGTGCGTGTGCGTAAGAGGATATGAATGAACAAGAGAGAGCAACAGAGTAAACAGGGACAGCGAGCAAGTGAGCGTACAAAAGAGACAGATAGACTGAGAGCGCTACTGCATTTGACCTGCGCCTGTTTGTATGCAATATGAAAAGCGAATGTCCTTTTTAACCAACTATCCAAAGAGGAGCAACAACCCATGTGATATTCGTGCACACATATGTATGTACATATTTATTTTTCAATCTTATCTTGGCGTGAATTTCTAGTACTTACCAGAGACATTGTACTTGTTTGATGTTTCTATATCTTATCACTTTATCATTTTATTATTGTGGAAAAATTTGTTTGTTTACCGTGTAGGTTTTCGCAATTAAATAGGATTGTTCGGAGGGTGGTTTAGAAATTGTGGTTTTAAATACTCACTCAAACACCGACAAAAAAATTTGAAAAAAATTGTATTTTTTTAAGTCTAGTCGACCGATAGGTTTGAGAGTCACGCTGCGACTACGACGCGCTGATTATTTTATAGCTTTTGCCTAGCCTACATTTCCCATGCGCCCATTTTTACCTATGTCTGATTGTACGATTTTTGTAGCTGCTGCTGCTGCTGTTGGTGTTTTTAGTTTTGTTTTCTTTTGCTTACGAGAGGCAACGAGATGAAACGCTGCGCAATATTTTTACGGGGTGGTGGATTTCTCTGTGGCAAAAAGGGGGCAATGAATGAACGACAGAGAGAGAGAGAGAGAGAGAGGGTGTTTCAGTATTTGTGTGCGTGGAGAGAGGGGAGAAAGGGAGTGTTATATTCTATGAACGGCTGGCATTCGAGCGCTTTTCCTCAGTGAGGAGAATAACAATTGAGATTTGCGATTTTCACAATATTAGCTAAAAGTGTGCCACTTTTGAAATTGTTTCTTTTGCGCCAAATAAATATTGCAGTGCTGCCAGATGTATGAAAATACACAACTAACGTGTACACACTGTTTGCATTTTGGTATTTTATCGTTGGTATTTCTTCAAGCGTGGCAGCGCCTATTGCGGGTGTCTGAACTAACGGTACTATTTAACTATTTGATACGCAATAATAGCCGTTTTTCTCCAATTTTTATTACAATTCCAAAATTAACCATAAAAAATGTATATATGTATAACCAAGCCCGGTAGAAACTGTTAAACCGCTAAAAAGTTCGATACAAGCGCTATGTTCGATATTTAATCGATTCGTTGCAAAATACTAGAAATAGCGGCAACAATTTTAAAATAGTTTTTTGTTTATTATTTTTCAAATTATTCATTTTGTTGTGTATTGAATTGGCGTTAAATTATTTTAAATATACCTTGCTTATTTACATTTTATAAAACAGTTGTATCAAAAATGCCGACTAAATATTTTTTAAAAATATATTTTAGTACACTTTTATGGCACTTGGAAAATTGTACATACTTAAACATGAATGGAGAAAAGTTGAATATAATCGGCTAGTATTTTGTATATTGGCTACAATGAGCCAAATCCATATACATTTAGATAATGTCTTTTGAATTTGGCGCTCACATAGCACGCTGACCGAAGCTCTTTGATTTTAACGAGAGCGTGCGCTTTGTGAAGCTTGGGAAGGAAATTTGGATATGAATAGTCGCAAAATTGTGAATGTCTAATAATATTTGATATTAATTATAAATCTAGCAAAATTTGACAATAAGAACGCCGCTATTTTAAAGATATAAATTTAATCAATTGCCTTCTTTTGGGCTCAAGGTGTTAATAGATTGTTTGTTAAATTGTTGTTTCATTTGTTTATTTATATGAGTAGGACTCTAATTTGTATGCTTAAGTCTAGAGATTTTATTATTTATTGGATGCTTGTACAATAGAAAAATAATAATATTGAAATTTAGCCAAAGTCGCCTTAGTTCAAAATGGCTAAGCGAAATTCGTAATTGCAAAGCGAATTTAAGTATTGCTAAGCGGGCTGAGTAGGCGAATTCACGTGCTGGCGGTTATTGTTGCCAACGAAAAGAGCTGAATTTTAAGAGAGAGCGCCAAATGAAGCGAAGAGAGAGTCGAATTCGCTGCATTGTTGTTTTTGTTTTCGAGCGAGAAGGTCGTGCTATCGCAGTGTTGACGAGCGGAAATAAATCAGAAAAGAGAAAAAAAAGAAAAGAATTGACAGGGAAAAAGGAAAACCATCGGGAAAATATGCAAAATGAAGTGAATTATTTGTGCATTGCACGCCGCAGTCAAAGCGTTAAGTTTCATGTGCAATAAATCTAACCAAGTTGCGCTTGTGGTCTAAGAGAGGTGCGTTCGCTTCTTTTTTTGTTGTATTTTTTTTTTTTTTTTTTTGGTGTTGAAAAATTTCTACTGCAATCCATTTGTGCTCTACGTGCGTAAGTGTTTGTGTGTGCGAGTTTGTGTCATGTGTGTATGTGTGTTTTGGAGCGGTGTGTGTGTGTGTGTGCGTTGGTAAAGTGCTGTAAAATGCCTTTACATAATTACGCGCTTTCAGATCAAATGCTTTTTAGTTTTTATTTTTAATTCTATTAATGCATAATTATGTAAAATGCGAAATTGAAAAAAAAAAACGAACAAAATTGTTAAAAAAAAAACTACATATATAAATGCGGCAGCGGCTTTTGCTGCCATCTTTCGTTCTATTTACTCGCGAGTCGCGACGTCAGCGTCGCGGCTGTTGAATTTATGTCAAATTGGTAACACACACATATACGCGCATATTCACATGGGCAACACACACACACACACATTCACTACATATGTACGTATATACGCAGAGCGAGAGCATAAAAGCGAGAGAAAGAAAGAGCGCCCGCGTATCCCATAAACAAAGTAAAGCGATATCAACGAAAAAAAAAAAAAAAAACGTACATTTTTTTCTTTTAGTTGTTGGAAAAGCCAGAGTTTTAATAATCATTAATAAGTGTGTATTGGTATCTTTTTTTTTGTTTTCTTTTTCTGTTTATTGCAGCGTGCAGCAGCAAAACAGCATTTATGTGCTGAAATGTTTTGAAAACGAACGCAAATACAAAAAATGTGTAATAAATGCAACAAAATCACAATTGCCGCAAGAGCAAAAGAGAGAGCAACAATTGCCAATGCAACTGTGTGTTGTGCGTGTGAGCGCGAGTGAGAGAGCGTGAGTGAGTAGTAGTAGTCGAGTTGAGTTCAGTTTTTGAGATTGTGTGTGTGTGCAGCCAAGTGCAAAAGAAATACGATAAAAAAAAATACAAAAAACGAAGAGAAAGAAGAAGCGCCAAGAAGTTGTAGCTGATAAAGCGCACAAAAGCGGAAAGGAATAAAACACTCACACACACACACACACACACGCACGCATGCCAAGAATCGTGTGTAAACAGAAGAAAAAAATAATAATTAGCAAAGGAGAGAAGAGAAGAAGGAGGAGAGTTTGTGGAGAATCATCAACAGGAAAAACAAAAAAAAAAAACCAACAACAAATCAAAATTGAAAGTGTGAAGCATTTCTCTAAAAATAGTTTTTAGGAAATACAAAACAAAAAAAAAAACACATACAAATAAAACAACAACAAATTCCCAGTTAAAAGAGCAGCAACATTAACAACAACAACAAATCTCACAAAGATTAGGCGCCACATCTTTGACCCTAGAGTGAGAGAGGGAATAGAAACAACCAGCAACAACAACAAGAACAACAAAAAAACAGCCACAAAATGTCCACACTGGACACACGCAGCAATTCGGCGATGATGAAGCGAGCCGAGCAGCTGAAACGCTGGGAGGAATCGGACACAAATCGAGCGGCTCCCTCACCACGACATGAACATGGACGCAGGATCAAATTCAGCTCCGGTTGCGTCTTTTTGGCCGCCTGCCTATCCAGCGACAAGGATGAGGTGATTCAATTGCTTGATCAAGGCGCCGATATCAATACGGCCAATGTCGATGGCCTCACAGCATTACATCAGGTGAGTGTTTATCTCTTCCATTCAACCAACCCACCCCCCACGTACTCCCTTTACGCCTTTGACTCACTTACGTCACTATAAACCCAGGCAAAGGCTAATGGTAAGGGATTGGTGAGCAGGGGCAAGGACAAGAGGGTTAACAAAGGCATGGCTGCAATTTCAAAACTTGCCGCGAATTCTCATTGAAAACATTCTCATTTCTTTCAATCTCTCTCTCTCTCTCTCTCTCTCTCTCTCTCTCTTTCACGCACTTTTTCCTGCTCAGTGAGTGATGCTGCTAAAAGTTTGGAAGTTTCATTCATAAAAAAATCACTATCTATCATTTCAGTCGTCGAAGAAAAAGAATTAAAACTTTTCTTTACCCTAAATTTACATAATGATCATTTTTATACCGTACACCCATACGGTGAAAAGTATTAAAGTCGCCAAAATGTACAAATCTTACAGGCTGAACGAACCTTTGTCCCATAAAGTATATATATTCTTGATCAGCATCAACAGCCGAGTCGATCTAGCCATGTCCGTCCGTATGATCACCCACATCTCGAAGGCTATAAGAGATAGAGCCACCAAATTTGGTCTGTAGGCTCGTGTAGTATGTAGAGTGATCAAGTTTATGTCAAATTTTTGCCACGCCCCTTTCCGCCCCCCGCACTTTAAAAAAAGCGTTTATCTCAAAAACTATTCTAGTTAGAGACACCATATTTAGTATGTATGTTTGCTTAGTAAATGCGCACATTTTGTATGTGTAAAGATTTAGCCACGCCCCTTTCCCCCCTCGATTATCTCCCGTAATGTTCTACCCTGTGCAATCAAATTTGGCCCACTTAAATTTGATACTAATATCCAGCAAAATACCAAATTTGATCAAAATCGGACTAAAAATATCCAAGTTATGCATATAAACGTTTTTCCATAAGGCCGCAAATGGCCGTTGGCTGATGGGGGCGCTAGGGTGCTCGTATGTAGTGTCTGGTAAACCTGAATCGGCGAGAAGACTTACTCCACGAGAGTTTACTGTTTTCAAAAGAATTAGTGTACAAAAAGGTTAAGTAATTGAAATCAGTGCGGAATCCGTTTCATTAACAGAAATATTTATATGATTGTCTTAAGCTTAAATTGTTTTCCTACATTTACCCCGTTTTGATAAAGGTGACCCATTAACTGGGTGATTCATTTGACTCTGAACGCTATAAATCACAAAAAATAGCATTTGCCAATATTAAAATCGTAGCACTAACCATAGAATACATGGATGCGTCAAACTCAAGATTTTTTGATTACAAACGCTAGCCTGAGCGTGGAACCCCAGAGAACTTCGGCAAAAGCCGAACAGCGTAGAACCCCAGAGAGCGGCCACAGCGAGAGCGAAAAACATTCGCTCGCAGCAGTGTCGCTACGCATCGAAAATAATTCACAGACTACCGAACGACGCAGGCAGCTCTATGTCGCTTGTCATTTCGTTCTGTTTATGTATGTGTACACTCGTCGGTACATGCTCATGCTTCGTAGTATGTGTGTGACGTGAAGTTGTACAACACCGCATTTCAATAGCTCGCTCGACAAAAATTTTTAATTTTCGACAAAACAGCGACTAAGCGAATAGGACATGCCCCTGTGGAAAGAATATCAAGAAATATTGGCATCGGTTTTGTATGTAGCCCGGTGGCTGTGTCGATAGAGTGCTCGCTTGGCGATCCGGATGCTGCCTGGTTCGATTCATAGCTCAAAATTGTCAAATAAGGTTTTCTTTATTTTTTCTTATATTTATTTTTTTTTATAAAAAAAGAGATTAAAAAAAGAAAAATAAAAAAAAAAAATGGTTAGTGGTGACACATTAACTGGGTAATTTATTTGAATCTGAACGCTATAAACCACAAAAAATAGCATTTGCCAATACCAAAATCGTAGCTTTAGCCGATTTTTTGCACTTTTCAACACTGAAATCTCATAACCTCATTCTGAAATCTCTCTCATAATCAGTGCTGGACAATGGACGAGTTCTCTAAAAACACTGACATAAGTGGCAGTGTTGGTTAACACTTGTTTTTAACGAATGAACGGATAACTGAAATTTTATTCCGTATTCTTTTACCTAGTCAGCATCCCGATCGTTTCCTCTCTTGAAAATGGCAACCAGATTTGAGTGCGGTGGGTGGAAATCATTTCCAATCGATTTCAACCCACTGTTTCAATGCATAACTCTTTAGCTCCTATGTTGTTGGTGCTGTTGTTGTTGTGCCCCCTTCTCTCTCTCTCTCTCTCTCCATATTTCTTGTTTCGTTCCCTTCTTCTGCGGTTTCAACACCACAACAACAACAACTAAAACATTAACAAATAGAAAGAGGGTGTGAGAGAGAGAGAGAGAGAGAGAGTGAGGGAGTGAGGGAGAGAGGGAAAACAAATCTAATTTCTAATGCAAACCGACGATTTACAAGTCAAACAGTCGAACAGCGAAAAACAGCACATACATTAAATAAGAAAAATACAACAAAAAATTCTATTTTTAAATGCCAAGAAAAATATACAATACACAGCCTCACACACGCACACACACACACACACACACACACTCCCAGTCTGTGTGTATGCGAGAAAAAGATTTTCGCAAAATCATTTTCATTTTCCTTTATTTGTTCTCCTCTTGAATTTTTTTTCTTGCTTTCTGTTTTCTGCTTTTGCCTTCGCGTGAAAATACTAAAAAAAAAAACAAAAATCTTTAGATTTTGGCAATATAAAAAATTGAAAACCCTTTGATATTTGATGTGATATCAAATAAAAAAATTAAAAAAAATTAATGCAGATGCTCAGAGCAGATTTTTCTATCTCAAAGTAGAAAATTTAAAAATCTTCATTAATGTGGGGAAAACTTTTTATTTATTGGAAAAATGATTTGTAAACGATTTGTTGTTGTCTTTGATATTGTAGATAAACAATTTAACAATTTATTTATGAAACACGTGCTCAAAATTACCCAATTTGAATTTAAATTCAACTTTTTAACTAGAAGGTGTTTAATATTCTCAAAATAAAACACGAAAAAACAGAGTAAAATGGTAAGAGCCCTAACAAACAATCTATAAACTCTTGACTTATGTCTTATAAGCCCCCCGCTCAATATTCTCGAAATCCGGCAACACTACCGAACACAATCGGTCTATGCGGAACATCGAAGTCCACTGACTGAACCTAACATAACCTAACAACCTATAACACTTAAATCTATATTTATACCCTTGCAAAAAGAGGGTATATTAGTTTTGGTCAGAAGTGTGCAACGCATAGAAGGAAGCATCTTCGACCATATCAAGTCTATATATATTCTTGATCACCACGACGAGGCGAGTTCAAATAGCCATGTCCGTCCGTCTGAATCAACGCGAACTCCTCCTAGACCGTAAGAGCTACAGATCTAAAATTTTGCACGTAGGCTTGTATACACTGCACAGGTTGTATATCTCGGACTCAGCCGGATCGGACGACTATATCATATAGCTCCCATACAAAGGACAGTCACGAACAGTGACTTTTCTCAATAACTTCGTTAGTTTCTGAGCTATTGGAGTTTGGACTGGACTGTGCCGAATTCGACCAAGATCGGGTGACTATATCAGAAGCTCCCATTGGAACGATCGGTCGAAAACAGTGACTTTGATCAATATCTTCGATATTTCCTATGCTAAGACAGACTTTTTTTTGAAGGCTATGGCCAGGGAAAGAGTTGCCAAAACAGTAGCAAGGGTATACAAACTTCGACGCGGTCGAAGTGGTTTTAGTTTAAACGTTTTACATTTCAGGTACGTTTCTACTGTTCCCTGTTCACTGTTTACTCTTTGAAATTCTTGATAATTGATTTTAATTATGCTATGTTATTGTCTCTTTGACGGTTAAAAGTCGCGTAGATTTTCACTATTTAACCGAGGCGCACTTGTTAACCATATGCTAATTTGTTGACTAATGTGAAAGTGCGACAAAGATAGAGAGAGATAGATAGAGAGAGAGAGAGAGAAAGAGAGACAAAGAAAGTATAAAATATAGGAAGGGGGGGCTACTGGGTGTGGGTGGGACACCATGGGGAAGGCGGTGGAGGTGGACTGTAATTATAACAATAATAACAATGGGGGGAACTGGGCAAAAGTTTTGAATTACCTGCCACATATTGTTGTATGCTGATGCGGTGTAACCCACGACGATGATGATGATGGTCGGTCGGTTTGGCGGTCGATCGGTCTATTACTGCCTGCGGCTGTTTGTTGTTGTTGTTGTTGTTAAACCACAAACCTGAATTTGATTGTATTTATTATATTAATTAACTCATCGTTGGCATTTACTAAAATTTTGTTTCTACTTTGCAAATCAATTCATCGGAGCAAACAACCGAACCGACCCAACGACCGCACTTCCTATACCCTTACCAAAAAGTCAACAGCGCGTTGCTTAAGTTCATTTGGCGAGGCATTTCACGAGTTTGGCTTGTAAAGGTAAAAAATTTAAGCAAAAACTTTGAATTTCTATAAGATCGACTTCGTATCACCACTGAATTGAGTGCGCCCTTGTTTTAGATGATTTGTTTTAAAATTGAGAGGTACATTGCTTCCAACTAGAGAGCTGCTTGAATGAGAGAAAAGTCAGAGTCAAATGAATCCATTCGAATTGAATTCAAATGAATGAGTGACAACTACACAATGAAATGAATGAGTGTGAGTGAGTACTTGTCAAATCTCTAAAAATACGTAACTCTGTTTAATGAAAGGCCATGAATTGAGTGTCAAAGCATCGAATTGTACTAAGGCACTCAAATCATTCGAATTATTCGAATTGACTCATTTTTATTGGGACGTTTTAAAACTACAAAACCTAATTAATTTATCCAAAATGTAGGGAAATGGCGAAATGAGGGCTATTGAAATTAAAATATGCTATACACCAAAAAACTTTAGTGCGCAGTTATGGATTGGACAATTTGGGACAAATCTTGTAAAATCGAATTTTTCTAACCTAGAACATAAATATGGCTAACTAATATATTATACAAAATAATATTCGCTAATCCATCATATACGCGATGGATCTACCTTTTAATATTACTTCACTAGTTGGAAAAAAAATGCATCTCTATCTCTGTTTGAACCCGACAACAACAGTATTAAAGTTTGAGTAGGTCCCCACTGAACCACCGACCACACTAATTTTGTCGTATCACATATAGTTGAAAAATATGCAATGCATATAAATACTAAAATCAGAAAATACGAATGCATTCGAATCATAGCAACTCATTGTCTCACTTTCTAACTCATTCAATTCTTTTTGTTTCGTTTGAATGTTGTACGAATGATTTTTACGTCGTACACTCATTTACTTGAAGTTGATTTTCAAAGTCATTCAATTCATTCATTTGGTTTTGAATATTGTTAACTCGAATTGATTTTTCTATCATTCATGCAACTCTCTACTTCCAACCCCATGGCCTCTACCGTAGAGCCTTAGAAGAGGCACGACATCCAAAGACCTCTGCACCAAATTGCAAATAACTTCAGTTTTCAATCTAGTATCAATCGATTATTAAAAAACCGGAAAGATTCATGCCGAATACCTCCTATGTGCTCTTGAATCGATCAAAAGTTTGTATTGAAACGAAATAATATTGATTTCGAAGGTCTTTAGGGATCAGCTATGCATATATGTATGTACATATATATATTGTATTCTACATTCTATTATATATATATATAATCGATTGTATTGAACTAGTTCAGAGATGTATAAATCAAAGGATGTTAATGCTATCGATGACAAACAATCGAATTATTAGAGACAGAGTTTTTTAGCGTCAAGTCAAGTGAGGAACGTGTTCCTCCTAGCTGCTCGAAAAGAAATATACTAATGTAATGCAGTAACGGTCCCTCATATATGTCAAGAAACAGTTTACACACATGGAAAAAAATAATTTTTTTCACATTAAATACAAAAATAAATGGGTTTTATTCATTTTAACAAGTTTTTTTTTTGATTGATTATAGCTTAATACTAAATACTTAATTTAATTATGAAAAAACGAAACGAAAATTATTAATACAACTCAAAAGAAACAACAAAAACTGAGATTACACATTTCTGACACTGTCAAGAAAGTGTTCACACATTTCATTTTCAGCTTAATTGACTACAAATCTCATGGCCTTTAGTATGCTTTTGTATATTTTTAGTACTTTGTGTAGCATTAGCTACATGTTGGAGACGTCTTTGAATTGAATTGATTAAGTTGCTAATGTAATCCTGAGGGATCTTTTGCCACTCTTCTATTATAAAAGCTTTCAGCTCAGCTTTGTTCTTGGGATTCCTTTTTCCCACTTTTTTTAAAGGAAGGACCACGCATTTTCAATGGGGTTAAGATCGGGACTCTGTGGGGGTGTATCTATGACCTTGCCACAGTTGTAAAGCAACCAATTCCGGACATTAAGCTCCTTGTGTTTTGGATCGTTGTCCTGATAAAATTTGAAAGTTGGCCTATTATTGTGTACGAAGCCGAATTGAGCCGCACTTGTGGGCAAATGTGCCTTTAAAATGTTGAGGTACTGCTCAGCATTCATGGTACTCTCTATAAATGCGATATCACCGACTCCTTGACTGGATATGCACCCCCAAATCATTACGGACAGTTTGCCAAATTTCACAGTCGGAATTATATTACGCTGGTCCAATGCAGTGGATACCTTACGCCATACTCTGGGTGGTCCATCATTGTAGTACAGCATCATTTTGGTTTCGTCACAAAAAATGACGTCTTCCCAATAGTCTGCGGGCCGATTTACCATGCTGGTAGCAAAAGTTAGGCGCTTTTCTACATTAACTGTCGATAGCAGTGGTTTCTTCCTAGCCACTCTTGAAGAATACTTGTGTCGTAGGATCGCCTGGCGCACAGTTTCATGGGAAACAACTAAATCGCACTCATCATGCAGCTCCTTGGCAAGCGATCTCACCGAAATTTGCGGATTTTGATCGATCTTGCGCATGATAAGGCGGTCTGCCCGTTGGTAAATTTTCTTTTTACGGCCACCTCCACTCTTTCTATATATTCTATTTCTCTCCTCCTCTTCCGCCTCCAACGAATATTACCTGCTAAACCGCAAAATATCGATAGCCAACATCGATTTCCTCACTAAAAATATCGATTTGAGCACCAAAAATTAATTTACAGCTAAAATAGATTTCAGAAAAGAACGATTTTTTAAAAATAATCTCGTTTTTTTGGAAATTACATAACATTTTGGGGAAAATAACGAGAAGTTTTAATCAATTGGCGAAAGAGTATATAATTATCGTGGCGATAAAATTTTGCTTGCGGTAATGTGTGTGTTTTCCAATGCTTTCTTTTTAAACACACACATGGAAAACAAAAACAAACATGCTGAAACAATTTTCACTTGAAGTGCCAGTGTGTGCGTGTGTGTGTGTGTGTGTGTGTGTGTGTGTATGCGTTTGCCTTTCATTCATAAAGACAAACACAAAACTAGCAAACCAACAACAACAAGCCAAGAGGAGCCATCTCATACCTGCTAGCCATTTTCAATGGCAAGTGTATGAAGAAGACGAAGGTGTTCAAGAGGAGAAGGTGCCGGAGATGGGGGCGTGGATCCATGCCGACTTTGAATTTCTTTTGGCCTGCAAAAACATTTCGTCCGTTGACATTAAGCGAAAAATAATCGGTTCGTGTGACTAAATCGGAGGCCTCCAACTGGGACGAGAAACAGCAAAGAAATAGCCATTCAAAATTACATATATTTACATAGATGTTTTTATAAATTTATATGCACAATTATTATATAGAGAGTTTTCTTCTTAGTTCAAGGATAATGCATGGTCATCGCATAAGTTGAAGATCAGAATTTGTGTATATGGCTTATATATGTATATAAATTCTTTCTATATTTAAACACATTCCACCAAATTCATATTTACGTGGGCCACCGTGAAGAAACATTCAGATGTGAACAATAATTAGTGCCTATATATAATATATATGTATATTTATTTCCATCAAATAGATTCCAACTCAAATTTGCAAGTTCTTCAAATATTTGATAAACATTGTACATAAATTAATTTGAAATTTACAACTCAATAATATACTGAAGGTTGAAGGTTCAGTCAGAAATTTATGCCCCTACCTACCACATGAGTTATTTTGGTCTTGGATATCAAGATTTAGTTTTGGATATAGTTTTTGAAAAACGAAAAGCCTCATTTTTTATTTTGCGAGGATCAGTTACTAAATTTCGTAGAATAAAAAAAAACTCTAAACAAAAAAAAGTTGTTGAAAAAGGCCAAATAGGGAAACACAATTGTTTCTTTGTAAATTTAAGATGCTAAGGCCTAATTTTATAAATTTAGCCAATAAAGGCTTTCAAAAGTAAGAATCTTTTAACATTTAATATTTTTACAAGTTGTAACGCAGAGAAGGAGAAGGATATATATAAAAATATATATATATAAATCTTTATTAAAAATAACTTCCTTTTCCAAACTTAAGACTATGTTTGATCTGCCCAGTTGCAGATGGTACAAGACTCCAATGCTCAATAGTACAGCTGGGAATCCATCGATGGTTGCTCCACTCGATATTTTTCCCATCGATGAAAAAAACCATCGATAATATCGATGGTGCCATCGATGGTTTTCCCAGCTCTACTCAATAGCATGTGGAGTGTAGTAAGGAAAATAAGTAGTTTCCTCTTCGATTTCCAATAAGAAGTCATCTTTATATTTCGGTTTTATAAGTTAGAAGCTCTTCATGATCCATGTAACAGAAGCTTTCAGAACATGTTAATGTAAATACAGTGGTAGAAATTCCAATAATCTTAAACAAATAATATAAGAAATCTTAATATATACAAATGTAATTTCAACGATGTCTCCTCCAACAAACTATAAAACAGAAATTTAATCTTTTTCAAACTTAAAAATATAAAACAATCATTGCTATTCAGAGGTTCACTTATGACAATGTATAAAAAGAAGCATGTCATCATTAAACTTAAGCGAACTTCTCTTCTCGATTACTACGATTCCAGACTTACAGTCAAAGTTGCTGGAATACAAAAATATGTATGTTTTGCAGCCATCTTAAAATGCTTTATTTGATGAGATCTTTTCTCAGTGATTGAAAAGCCAACAAAAACATCGAACATTGGAGAGAAAATATCGATGTTTTTTACGAAAAGAAAAACATCGATATATCGATACTACATCGATGTTTGGCACAGCTCTAGTTTCTACCTTTTTTGTTGGACGTTAACCCAAACCCAAACCCGAAAAAATCTGTTGTTTATCCGAAAGGTTAGTTATGCAAGGCGTTCGATAACAGAGGGTCCACTGTATTTTTAATCACCATGAGAATTTGAGACTATATAGTCACGTCCGCCCGTCAAGTTATAGTCAATGTAAATCGGCTCCACGTCATTGCTCGAATCCGTGTACACATACAATGGGATTGCAAAGGAGGAAATTGAAAGGGATAGAAAAGAGTTTAAACATTTAAAAGAGTTGAAAACATTTAAAATTATTATTGCCAAGGATTGCAAGGCATAGCCGATGTTTCTTTGATATTTTTGTGGCACATATTTTTATATTTTGAAGAAACATTAGCAAGAAAGCTTCCCTGTTTATCTAGTTCACGATATTACTCAAATCTTTATTTGAATCTTTACCCAATTTCTATAGTGGGAGAGCACTTGAGCAGAAAACCAGAGGGCCGGGGTTAACTTCGACCGCGTCGAAGTTTGTATACACTTGCAACTGTTTTGGTAATTCTTTCCTTACCCACAGCCATCAAAGTGTAAAAACGTTTTATCCAAATGTTTGCGAAAGAACGGCCTTCAATCTTAGCATAGGATATAACGAACTTTTTGATGAAAGTCACTGTTTTCCACCTATCGTTTCTATGGGAGCTATATGATATAGTCACCCGATCTTGATCAAATTTGGCACAATCATTAATAAGAACATAAAACTGACAAATACCAACTTTTATGACAATAGCTATAAAATTAATGAAGTTATTGAGAAAGTCACTGTTCGTGACTTTGCCGTTTGTATGGGAGCTATATGATATAGTCACCCGATCTTGATCGAATTTGGCACAATCATTAATAAGAACATAAAACTGACAAATATCAACTTTTATGACAATAGCTATAAAATTAATGAAGTTATTGAGAAAGTCACTGTTCGTGACTTTGCCGTTTGTATGGGAGCTATATGATATAGTCACCCGATCTTGATCAAATTTGGCACAATCATTAATAAGAACATAAAACTGACAAATACCAACTTTTATGACAATAGCTATAAAATTAATGAAGTTATTGAGAAAGTCACTGTTCGTGATTTTGCCGTTTGTATGGGAGCTATATGATATAGTCACCCGATCTTGATCAAATTTGGCACAATCATTAATAAGAACATAAATCTGACAAATACCAACTTTTATGACAATAGCTATAAAATTAATGAAGTTATTGAGAAAGTCACTGTTTCGTGACTTTGACGTTTGTATGGGAGCTATATGATATAGTGGTCCGATCCGGCTGAATCCGAGATATACAATGCCTGCAGTATATACAAGCCTACGTGCAAAATTTCAGCTCTGTAGCTCTTACGGTCTCGGAGGAGTTCGCGTTGATCCAGACGGACGGACGGACGGACGGACGGACGGACGGACGGACGGACGGACATGGCTATTTGAACTCGTCTCGTCGTGCTGATCAAGAATATATATACTTTATATAGTCTGAGATGCTTCGTTCTATGCGTTGCACACTTCTGACCAAAATTAATATACCCTTTTTGCAAGGGTATAAAAAAGGTAGTGGGTTTACGTCAAGCATGTTTGGTCAGAAGTGTGCAACGCATAGAGAGAAGCATCTCCTACCATATAAAGTATATATATTCTTGATCAGCACGACGAGACGAGCCACGTCCGTTTGGATCAGCGCAAACTTCTCCTAGACCGTAAGAGCTACAGAGCTGAAATTTTGCCTGTAGGCTTGTATATAGTGCACAGGTTGTATATCTCGGATTCAGCCGGATCGTACCATTAGATCATATAGCTCCCATACAAACGGCAGTTACAACAGTGACTTTTCTCAATAACTTCGTTAGTTTCTGAGCTATTGTGCCGAATTCGACCAAGATCGGGTGACTATATCAGATAGCTCCTATAGGAACGATCGGTCGAAAACAGTAACTTTGATTATTTCCTATGCTAAGATTTGCCGTTCCTTTCCATTAGACTTTTCAGATAAAACGTTTCCAACTTTGACGGAAAGAGTACCAAAAATCTTGCAAGGGTATTCAAACTTTGACGTGGTCGAAGCTAACTCCGGCCCCTCTGGTTCTATTATTTAATTGCAAAAGAAAAGAAAACGTGAAAATGTAAACGCATGTAAAATTATTTTTAGTGAGAAAAATAATACTTGGGAATATTTGTATAAATTTTATTGTTTTTTCGCGTATCTTGAAAAAGTATTTTGCCCAAATGACTCGGCGTACTTTTTAACCTTGGCCCAAATCACTTGTGAGGAAAATGATATTATCCTCCGATTCAACAAAATTTATAGATTTCTTCTATATACAATCATTATGCATTCATTTTCGACCTTAAATGTAATTGATTTGTAGAATTTATTCCATTTGATTTTGTCGTTTATCTGTCAATTAGTTTTATTCTTGAATACGAGATGCATAAATTAGCTAATTATTTTGTCAAGTTGTTTGTTTCATAATAATTGATAATAATCGTGCACTAGAAATTGCCAATTGATGACCAAAAAGGAAGTGTGTGTGTGTGTGTGTGTGTGTGTGTGTGTGTGGTGGAGTCGTCCTGGCTTGACCCCTCAATGCGTCAACATAAAATAAAAGATAGCAACAAATATTTGCTTGTTCGATTGGTCGCTTGGTCAGTAGTGGCTATGACTTGGCTAACGTGTTTTTTATTTTGACGTATTTTCTAACCTTGGCCCGGTTCTTGATGGACTGACTGACGCACTGTCGGTTGACTGAATGACGGATCGACCGACACATCGGACAGCTGTTTCAAACGCACTGAGAAAGAGAGACAGAGAAAGAGAGAGAGAGAGAGAGAGCCGCTAGCAACAAATACAGAGATACAAATCAAACATCCTCAAGAATTCACAGCGCGTGTTTCTTAATATATATTTATTTTTTTGGTTGTATATAAATGGATGCTGGCTGGCTGGCTGGCTACACTTGATTTGATTTATTTCTCGTTTGCTGTTTTACACCCAAAATAACAAACGATGCTTGAACACAAAATCTTGCGAATGATCAAAATGAAAATCATTCTCCTATATACAATTTGATGTCTGCAATGTGCGATTTATTCTCTCTCTGTCTCTCTCTCTCTCTGTGTATGTGTGTGTGTACATTGCATAATACCATTTCAAGCAAATTACATCAACAACAACAACTTTAGAATTTATATATACATATATGCCATTAAATATGTTTCATTTTTTACAGCCGTAGGCCTCTCTGCTTCTTCTCCTCACATCTCGGCCAACAACTAAACAGAAGCAACAAGTCAGTCTACTGCTGGCAACCTTTCATTCGCTCACTCCACTCACTCTGTATCTGTCTCTGTCTAGTATTATTTTGGAAAATGTTCTATACTAAATTTTCCAGATCGCATCAAATTTTTCGCATAATTTAAATTCTGTAATCTTGCTAGAGCATATATCTCCATATATATGTATGTAGGGAGATATTGTTGCCCAGTCATGATGATGATCTGGTAAATATTTTTCACACCCTGCTTTTTACCCAAGAGAAAAAAAAGTATTGGAAGAATTTCAAATGATTCAGCTGACTAGTGGCCCTTTAATACACGCTGATCTCAAGAAAAGAATATACAGTGCCAAAAATGATAATAGCACCACCAATGGAAAACTTTTTCAAGAGTCTTTTCGAAGACACTTCAAACAGTATAATTTCCTCGATAATGAGAACATTTTTTCAGCTTCTATACCAATATAATTGAGTTAATACGATCCAAGAGGAATTTAGCCTAGCAAGATTAGGTTATATCTTACCTCTCATAACTCTCATTTGCAAATATCATTAAATATATTCATACATATATTCAAATCTTGGAGTCTTAGTAGGGATTCTGTTGAAAACTATATAACCTAAAGCCGTTTGTATCCTTGGAGATCAAAAACATTTCATATTTTGTCCTACCTGAGCATTAAATTGTACGTCCAATACCAACACATGTCAAATGAAGTAAGTCATCTCGCCGACCAACAAAGAAAAACATTTTTAAATTTCAAAAACCAAATATATGTCTATTAAATTGTTTTCAAATGCCTCGCAGAACCCCAAGGCCAACTGGACCCTTATGGCCCGCATATTAAAACACGTTAATACGAACATTTTGCATGTTTTTAGTTCGATTTTGGTAGCTTAATAGAAATACATAAGATTGTTTAAGATCTACGTGTTCGGCTGATCAAGCTTATATATACCTTTTGGGGTCGGAAAAGCTTTCTGCCGCCTACTACATACACTTTGGCGACTTTAAAATACCATTTTACCCTATGAGTGGATGGTATAAAAATGATTATGGACCACCATGGTAGAACATTGTGTTAACGTATATAGACCTTAATTGTCAATCCAGGTTGTCAGAAGTATCCTTAGATCTAGAACCAATCTGCTTTGGATTGAGTTGAAGAATTGTTGTCCTGGAAGACAACTAATAATCCAAGGAAATGAATGTGCTAAGCCCGATCAAACAAACGCTTGGTTGGTTACTTGATGGGACATCATTTGGACTAGATCCTAAAATACTTTAAAATGAAATTCGCTAACAGACAACTTTCAATTCTTCTTCACTCTTATTTTCGAACAGAAACCAAAATAATTAACATAATATTTTCAAATTCTCCTGCCATGTTTTGTAAGGTGTTCAAAAGAAAAACAACTGGTTTTGTACCAATATAGATACAGATATGTTTCTCGAATTTACAAAAGGTGTCGGGGGCCAGTGGGGGCAAATGCTCCCAATGACTTCAGCACTTCACCAGATTTGATTGTATTTAAAAATATGACAAAGAGTGTCAATTGCGGTAATTTCATTACATTCGGTTTAGTTCGGTAATGATTTTTACAATTTAGTGGGGTTCGACTGTATTTTCTCTTTCCTATTATATTTTGTTTTTCGTTTTATTCTTGGCAACTAAATGTTTTTTCTGTGTGAGAGCAGCCCCCTGACCGGCGGTCCACTTTCATTTCAAAATCTATGATTTTTAGAACAAAATATGAAGGCTTGCAATATATCAGATGTATATATGTATGTATATTTTGTTGTTGATGGGTCGGCTCATGTGGCGCAGCAAGCGAAGCAACCTCCAATGAACAAGTGAGCGAGCAGCAACAAATGCCTTAAACGCACACGCAGAACGCACAGAATGTGTGTGTGTGTGTATGTACACACATATATACATACATACATGTACTAGATATATCATATGGTTTATGTAGAATCTCTTTTTAGTCTGTGTGATGCCAAAATTTTAATTTGAAAGTTTATGGAACTCAAGCGGTTAGGCAATTTAGCCATTGAATATTTCCAAATCCAAATCCCATTATGGCGGCAATCAAATTAAAATAATATATATATACATATATGAAAGTCGGCGGAACAATGAGCAATTTGGTACATTGCTCTTGTTTAGAAATTATTAGTTCATAGAATCAAAACTAGCTATATATTTACATTTCTGTATATGCCCCTTAACTCCTGTTGATTTATAGTGAAATTTGTACTAATAATGATGTGTGGATTATTTGAGAATAGATTTTATGATGGCTTTAGCCTTTACTTGCATATTTGACTAGATTTTGTTTAACTTTGGATGTTGATTTAACATGATTTTATTATATATATGTCTGTAGGTAATGACTTTAGCTTTCAAATTTCCTTTTAAAACCTTATTCCCCATTAAGTTTTGCATTAACCATTGAAAACATATTTGTTTTTTTAAGTTGGGCTAAATGGCTTCTACAAAGTGTATGGAATCACATAAAAAATGATGCATTTCGACTATTCTTCATGAATGAAATATCGTTTATTAAGAAAACAATAAATGGAACTATATTATGTCCTCTCTTTCATTCTTTAGATCTTGCTATTTTTTCATAAAATTAATGGGTTTGTTTAAAAATGACCGCGAATCGGGCATATTATTGCATACAAATGCTTGGGAATGCATAAACGAAAGGTTTTAAATGCTACTAAAATAAACTAGCAACTAATTTTAGTTCACATTCATTTTTAGATACATTTCGATATTTAATATTATCCTTTGCATAATATGAAAAATATGTTTTGTAAAATTGAAAATCTATCGAAAAATAATACTTCAACATAGAAAAAACTATAAACTTTAGAGATTTGAGTTTAAAGCTTTTAATGTAAACATAGTTAACACATATGACTTTGAAACCTATGATATGGTGAAATGTGAGCACGGGTCATTGGTCAAGTTAACTATGAATACGTTGCTATGTGGAAACATGCCAAATGCACATTTCGTCGTTTGGATAGTTGGCATTATTGACAACATGTTGTAATTTTCTGCGGGTCGTCTTATTCCTATTGTATTCCCTAAAATATCTTATGCTAGACATTTAAAAGTGTTCTGATTGCCTCACAGAACCTCTTCTGAAAGTGTTCATTTTATATTTGCTAGACAAAATGGTCCATTGAAATATTCAAAGGATAATTGCATGTAAGACATAACTAATTCTGTAGCCTACTTTAGGGATCGCCATATGAGTTTGATTTTGTCGGGGGCTGGTGTGAAAATATTTAGTTTATGGATTATATGAATGAACACAATGAAAAGAAGGATTGGTGTTGAGTGCGGAAGAGCTACGCTAAGCTTTGCGGGCGGCTTTTGCCGTCTCAACAACTTTTACATTGCATACTAGGCGTATACGTAATGCGGAGGTGAATAACATTTTCAGTTGGGGAAAAATGCCGCTTATTGGGCCTTTGGCTGGCTGACTGGCGCTCGCTCTCTCAATGGCGTGCCAAAAAAAACAAAAGGCTAAACTTAGCGTGCAAATGTGTTGTGCCTCTGGCCAAGAAAATTCGCTTTCAATGATGCAAATGGAAATAGCTTAGAATTTGTTGCTCTGTGACATTAAGAGATGGCAATTCTCTATGATTAAAAGAATCTTTAGACCCTCAGACAACAACAACTAAATAGAAGATTTGTCAAATTTTGCATGCCAATGTGTTTCATTTGATGATTGGTGATGGTGATGGTGATGATGATGATCATGATGGTAATGATGATCATGATGAGGATGTGATGGCTGGCGGTGGTTTGCTGCGTGGGTGGGCATCACTTTATACCCCTTGGTTGTGATCGTTTGGTCGGTTGGTCGGTCAGTTTATCAAAATTGTTCATAATTAATTAATTGGCTGAGTTCCAGATTTACAAATTGTTCAGCCATTTGTTCTGTTGTGTTCATTTTGGTCTCTTTTTTTGATTCTTTCTTTTATTCGGTTTTTTGTTTTATGCGTTTTTACTGCGAAATGGAAATTGCTTTTGGATTCATTTGTGTGTGTGTTTTTTTGAAAAAGCAACAAATAAAGTAAATTAACATATGGTGGGGCAAGCAACAAATACAATAACGAAAATCGGTCATTTGATTTTTAATGCCTCCAACGTGCTCTTATCATGGCTATATAAAAGGCGGCCACGACGAAGCAAATGTGTATGAGGAGATAGAAGAGGAGGAGGAGAAGAAACAGAGGACGGAGGAGTAGGACCAGTCGACGACAACAACGACAACGATGATTGAAATAGTAGAGTTGGAGCGAGCTTGCTTTTGTTATGTTTCTTTTCTGTTTTTGCAAAAGAATGCTTATCGGCATTTTAACTACTAGTTGTTGTTTTTGTTGTTGTACGCTATTGTTATTGGGTTGGGTTCTTTTTGGTTAGATAGCGGTACGCGAAAAGAAGAGCCCTGCCTCAGACCGACCGACCGACAGACTGTCCGTCCGCCCGCCTTCCTGCTCGTTCGCCGGCGATGATATCATCGTTTTGGGATTTGTTTGGTGTTGGTGTGCTCGCTGGCTCGCCAGACGGACGAATGTGTCTTCAATTCAACGGAAATCCGCATAAACAACATGCCCATGCTGGAGTCACTCTCTCTCTCTCTTTCTGTCTCTCTCTCTACCAATACTATATGTTGTCCATGTGAGTGTATCTAGTACATATATATATATATGTTTATTTTAACATTTTAGCAAGATAAACAAATTTGAGTTGTGCAAAGCTATTAAAATACATTTTCTTGGTTCTTATACAAAAAGAAAAAATACAAAAAAAACTCTTATAAAAGCTGATGCGAATCATTACTCAATGTGAAAAGGATTAGTCAAAGATTGATCGGTCTGTATATATAGAAATGTTTCATATATGTGGATAGAATCACAGATTGATTGTATTTGGGTCTCATATTAGTTTTTATATTTCGCTTACGTTCAATTCGAATTCTAAAATATAGAAAAAAAAATGCTGGGCTTCTGGAACGATCGGTAATTGTTGGATCAATCGGGTCTATTGTAATGGGTATTAGCTGCACTTACATACGTTTAATGGATTGTGCCAAATTTCCAAAGAAAAATTGCCGTCCAAAGGAATAATTGACAAAAAAAACAATACAAATTATTTCTCTACTGGATTTGTTTGAAATTGGTTGACTCTTGCAAGAGTATACAAACTTCGGCCAGGCCAAAGCCACTTTTTTTCTTGGGAGACATTTGGATTGAAAGAAAAAAAACCATTAAACTGAATAAAAACTGAATTTAAAATGTGCAAAAATATTAATAAAAAAACTATTTTATTTCATTTGCCGAACTTTAAAATTTAATTTTAAATTTGTTGTTAAGTGCACTTCATGACAAAAACAAGATAGGTTTAATTTGTGAATGGTTTGATTTGTAACATAATTTATTACATTACATTTTTCTTTGTCGTGTATTGGTAACTATATGAGAGGAGAATATAAAAACAAAAAAATATGTATATATTGAAAAAAATAAAAAAAATCCACATAGCAGAGCAAGGTTTCGATCCTCGGACCTCTGGGTTATGGGCCCAGCACGCTTCCACTGCGCCACTCTGCTTGCTGGTTGCTCGGCATGCCAAATGACACTTTGTTGTTAACAGTTAGCACAGTGGTGTGAGAGAGAGAGGGATACAGATACTGCACGATATCAATTCGAGACGATTATAGATTATACTATGCATATATTACATATATTATCTTATTCTAATAGTTTTTCTGGTGTTATTTTTTGTTTTGCAGGCCTGTATCGACGATAATCTGGACATGGTTGAGTTTTTAGTGGAGCATGGTGCGGATATTAATCGACAGGATAATGAGGGCTGGACGCCTTTACATGCCACTGCCTCCTGTGGGTAAGTAAATGGAGAAATTTTGAATTTCCTTTTGGTTTGTCTCAAATTAATTGACAACTTTTTGTTTTAGATTTGTGAGCATAGCACGTTATCTGGTGGAGAATGGAGCCGAAGTTGCCGCTGTAAATAGCGATGGCGATTTGGCTTTGGATCTGGCAATTGATGTGCAGCATTTGGGGATGATTGATTACATGGAGAAAGTGGTGCAGGAGCTAAATATTGATGTAGAGCAGGCGCGCAAAGCCGAAGAGCTGGCCATGTTGAGTGATGCCAAGAAATGGTTACGCAGCGATGCAGCCGAAGTGGATAGGCCGCATCCAAAGACTGGTGCAACACCGTTGCATGTGGCCGCTGCCAAGGGCTATAAGAATGTGCTAAGCCTATTGCTTGCCGGTCGTGGTAATGTCGATCGTCAGGATAATGATGGCTGGACGCCGCTGCATGCGGCCTCGCATTGGGGTCAAAAAGGAGACGGCCGAAATGTTGGTTGAATCTCTGGCCGATATGGATATACGCAATTATGCCGGACAATCGTGCATTGATGTGGCTGATCGTAAAATGGTTAAATTCCTGGAAGAATTGCGTGCCAATAAGCGCAATAAACGGCGTCCATCTAGTCAAATCAGGTAAGTTAAATGAAATTGGGAAAGCCTCAGTGGATTTGTTATTAATTATTTCTTTCTTTCTCTCAAATTTTTAGCAGAATCTCAGATGCAATTGAAAATCATGTGGATAAGACACCCACGAAAATGGTGCGCGTCGAAGTGAGAACTGATGCCACAAAAGATGGTGTGTATTTTGGTCATAACACTTTCCCATTTTCCCGACTTTTTATCCCATTTATCGAGCACACACACGCATAAACAAATGATGATGCACCTGCATTTTGCATATATATTCGTTTGATATATATATATAAAAGTATTTTTTATTTACAAACCAACAAACAAACACTCAAACATTGTGGTTTGTGTTTTTGTCCTGTTTCTGTATACCTTCCTACGCTTCTTTCTCTCTCTCTCTCTCTGTGTCTGTCTTGTATGCATTCTCTTAGGTTCTCATGGGCGTTAATTTGTTGTGTGTGTGTGTTTTCTTTTGTTGTGTGTCTTTTTTTTTGTATTGTTTTTCTCTTTCTTCCTTTTCTTAAAGCATTTACACACGTGAAAACATTTGCCACTGCCGTCTTTTTGTTATGTCAAACTCATCAATTTTTTGTGAAAAGCACCAAAAGAAAATCAAATCGAATCATACATTAAAAAAATTTCATCATCAAAAATAGATAGATTCTTAATAGATAGATTTCCGTTTTATTCCTTCGTCCATATCTCTCGTTGTCTTTCTCTCTCTCTCCATCTTTTTCTCTATTTGTGTCTTGTCTTTGATTGTATTTACTCTCATGCACACACGCACACACTGCAGCTGCAAGTAGCTCATATTGCTCGAGCAATGAAGCTAATGACATTGTGAAGCCTAGTGCCAATCCCCGAGATGATGATGTTGATGATGATGATGATGAAAATGTTACAAGTAAACCGCCAGACATTCATGTGGATAATGTTGTAAATGATGTTGATGATGATGATGAGGAAAGTGAAACAGAAGAGCTTAGCGATTCTACAGAAAGCTCACATACAACAAGTCTATCTGATGAGAGCGAAGGTAGTCGGCATTTGTTTTGTGTTGAATCTCCCCATTATATCTTCTTCTATGTGCCTAAGCCCACAAAAAAAAAAAAAGAAATACTTACTCCTCTTGTTATCTAATACTATGAATATGATATATAATAATTCGTACAATTACTATGCCAAATTACAGCCGAAAATGTTAAGCCCAATCAGCAAATACATGCCGCCGAACATCCTGTCGAGGACGAAGCCCCTGGCGACGCAAAATGCCACGTACACCCAACGATAGTCCCACTAAAAATCGTATGTTATGGCTTATTAGTAACTAAATTGTATTAAATCATGAAATCCTTTCTTATAGAAGTTCCTGATAAAGAGCTTAGCAGCAACAAGAGTGTCAATGAGAGCGCCAACGATGTTATATTGCGACGTACGCAAAGTTTTGAGAATGATCAAAAGTAAGTTTCAAAAACAAGCAAAATATGTGAAAAAGAAATGACAAAATGCGTGCCCCATTTACCCCTCAACTCATACACATATATTTACATGCCATCTAGAATATGTAAACGAATATATATTCTAGAATAACCAGATTTTTATACCATTATTAATACTACATATATAATTTGAGTCACAAAAAATCGAGAAAAAAAAAACAATCACTGTATGTGTCAGTTCATTTGATTGGGTTTTTGCAGTTAATGCTTCACTTTCTAACTTGATTGCATTGCTTATCTATCGCGCACACACACACACACACACACACACACACACACTATATACACTGTACATACATAAATACATTCATTCATTCATCTATCTATACACTTGAATTTGTACATATATTATTCATATGTAATTATCGATAACCGTGTCTTAGGCCAAATTATACAATAACTTTTAAATTTAGCCAAGAAGTCTCATTGCTATGGCGCAATAAGTTTGTGTGCGTGAATCACACACACACACACACCCACACACACACACAGAAAACCAATTTATACATATATGTACACAGAAGTTAGCTTTGAGCTTTTTTTGTGCTCTCTTTTTACTTTTTTTTTGTTTTTTTTCACCCATTACTTGTATTTATTTAATAATTGTTGAACGGGAAAGTGAAGCTATAACTGCATTAACACACAATCACAAGAACAACAATAACAACAACAACAATAATAATAATAATATAAAATCAATCATATAAATAATACATACATAGATACATATATCAAACAATTTTTGTTTCTTAATTTACAAATTTGAATTTTGTTTTTGCTTTTCTTCCGTGTATTCCAATTCAAACATATTCCTCTCACCCTTCCACTGTCCCTTTTCCTTCCCCTTCCCCTTCCACTCATATAAAATATAAAAAAAAACGCACTACCAAAAATCAACTCATCAAAAAACAACAAAAAACAAAACGCTTTATCAAACAAATCTAACCTGCCCGCTCGCCCAACCGCCCGTCTGCCCGCCCGCCTGTGCCTACAACCTGTATCACCTGTGTGTATCCGTATCTGAACGCTCGCCTGCCCTGCCCTGCCCTGCCGCACGCCTCACGCCGCACACCACCCACCAACTCACAGATTCTATCAAAAGTATAATGAGCTGCGTGCACGCATAAAGGCAAATTCATGTCCCATATTGCCAGCGACTGCAACAGGCCATGCAATTGCCAATGCCAATGCCAATGCAAATGCAAATTCGAATGCGAATGCTAATGCTGTGAATTCAAATAACAACAATATATTAAGTAGCAATAACAACAATAATAACCAGAACAACAACAACAATAAAGCCCTCTGCTGTTGGGATACGCTGCTGCCACAAACGCTTCTATCACAACAACAACAACAATCATCACAACACCAATCACAACAACAACTAGTACATCAAACACCAACACCATGCACAACACCAACAACACAACAACAACAACATCATCATCATCAACAACTACAACAACAACATCATTGGCAACACCTGCAACAACAACAACAAGCTTACAACAAACGGCGGCAACAGCAGCAGCAGCAGCAGGACTATCTACAAATCAAAGTCAAAACTATATTGTACAAAGATCGGCCTCACTCAAAGATAACACAAAGCTATACAGGTTTGTTTTTAAGTGTGTGAGTGTGCGCGTGTGTGTGTGTGTGCGTGTGTGTTAGCTATACAGGCCTGAAATTTATAAATGAAGTTTTTAGAAGTTCATTTCAAACTAGACGCGGGGAGCTAGAACGATTTGATTATGGATGTTTGTGCCATGTAGTTGATTTCCAAGAAGCTTTCAGAATAAAATGTACATATAATAATAATATAATGTAATGTGAAATTAGAAAAGTTTTTGTATAGTACCAAACCATTCAAATTAGAGCCAGTAAATGAATATGATGAGAGCCTTGAAGTCGATTTTCTAACAATAATTCATATTGGCGACCCAATTTATTGATACTGCCTAAAAAACGAATAGATATTGTAAGATATTTTGAGTGCAAAGTGGCCGCCTTGTTTGACATTTAAGGATTTTAACATATTTTTGTTTTTTCGGGCATACTTTTAGGCTTTCTTTAGTTGTTTAGAATATAAAAAATGCAACTTAACTAAGTTAAGTGTCTAATATATAGAATTTAGTTAGGTAATACATAGATCAAAATCTACAAGCATTAGTTTTCAATTGAATAAATTAAATGGGGAAGATATATAAAGGCCTGTATACTATAAAGGATATAGATAGATAGTCATGCTTACTACTCTAATACTACTACTATTCTCAAACTACTACTCCTACTACTACCACTACAACTGCCTACTACTACTACTATATAATGTTAACTCTCTCTTAACCACTTGTAATTTGTGTGCATTTATGCTTTTCGCTTAGCTTTTTAGATCTACCCATTCACTCACTTTCTATCTCCCTAAGTACAAAACAAGACAAAAACTCACATTTCCTCAACTCATTGCACCATTCCGACTATATATACATACCATAGGCAACGCACCTTGTCGTCTATTCTTTAATCTCAATATATATATATATGACTAGATTAAAATATTGAGAGATTCCTAATCGAAATGTATAAAATATTTAATAATAATATTTTCCTTTTTTCCCTCTGCGTGCGTGTGTGTGTAGGAAACCACCAGTTTCAGTTGCCATGCTTAATACAACAACAACACCAACGACAGCAGCTACAGCAACAACAATTCCTAATTCACCATCAACAGGTGTTCTACTCCCACCAGTTCGCAGGTAAAATGAATTAATTAAAATATTAAAATGTTACGAAAATTTATATTTTTAATCGAAATAATTTGGTTGGTAAAGTCAACAACAAGTTGCAGCACAAAATACTGTCAACAGCAGCAGCGGCAACAACAACAACAACAACAATGGCAGCTCTACTGCCAGTACCAGCGATGCAGAGATTCAGGCCAAACCGCCGCCGAAACAATCAGCGGGCAATATATTCAAAAACTTTTTCAAGTAAAGAAACAGCTTTGTAGAAATGGCTCAAAACATTAGTCATTTCAATTGTTTAAATGTTGTTGCTCCATGCAAAGATTGGGAAATAATCCTTTGCCAGATTAATCCTTTACCTTCAGAGATTTGTCAGCGGATGGCATGCAGTTATTGCCTTAACCATTTTATGAGCCTCTCCACTTGTTTGTTGTACTAATATATAAACCATAAGAAAAGCTAGTAAACAAAAGTGTGAAAATTTTAGATGTATTTTCAATTCCAACATTTTCCCATTTGAATCACATTAATCTATGCTGCGCTCTTCTCTAACGGCTCGTTCTTTGTTTTTTTGTTTGATTGTTAAATCATCTAAAATAACCTAAGATAAGATTGTTAATAAATGGCCTTTTGTGTGTTTTCCTTTTCTTGTTTTAGATCCTTTGTCCCGCCAGTCCGTGACGAGGAAAGCGAAACGCAACGCAAAGCGCATGCCAAGAGAGTTCGAGAAACTCGTCGTTCAACACAGGGTGTTACCCTTGATGAGATCAAGAGTGCCGAGGAGTTGGTCAAAAAGAAAAACATGGGAATGGCTGCTGCCAATAATAATAATAACAATAACAACAACAACAGTAATAGCGGCGTAAGTACAATTTTGTTGGTGTGAAGCCACACTCGGTCTTTTTTTTTTTTTTTTTTTTTGTTATCATTATTGCAGCTCACAAACAATTTTGAACAATTTGAAATACAATCACCCAAGTGTCAAATCTAAAATCAAGTTTACATAACTCATACATACATACAAGCATACATTCTATATACATACATTCACTCCATAATTTGTTGTTAGTTATCTCTTCGTAGAAGAGTTTAGAATCCACAACATCTACATACATACATACTTTCCATCTATTCGTATACTCAAGCAAACACACAGTCGATACACACACATACAAATTGCTTATGGTTATGGTGTACCTCCCCCACCAGCCCTTCACCCGTTCAACAACCTTTATATACATATATTTACATGTATAAAATGTGTGCGTATGTTGCACTCACTTGTTTCTTCACTCTCATTTCCAACACTTGTCTTCTATTATGTGTGTATTGTGTGTATGTGTGTGTGATGAGTGTGTATGTTTGTTAAACTTACAATTAGTCAAATAAAAAAGAAAATGTTGATGTAGTTGTCAAATTTTTAATCAAAATCATTCTCAAATTTAATATAAGGCAACAGAATACACAGCGAGAAAAAAACTTAACTGACGCAAAAAAGTATGCTATGAAAATAATTAAACAACTAAGCCTTGTGTTTTTAAGCATTTGTCAATTTAATTTAACAAAAAAATGAAAAGTAATAGTTATTAATTGAATTTTTAATAATGAATTTCAAAAAATATTAAAGTGTGCTTTGAGGCGCTTTTTATTCACAGAGGAGTAAATAAGAAATATATAGATATATACAGGAGTTATAACATTATATTTATTTGAAGTTAATAGTAAAATCAATTAAACAACTGTTGAGACAGAATGGGATATTACAAAAACTCAAACAAAAAGTAAAAGAGTTTTAAAAAAATTAAAATTTTTGTTATTATAGAACTTGTTTATTAAAATATCTCAAACTTAAGGTCAATTATAGATATTTTAACAAAAGTCGCAACAGAAATGGAGAAGATATAAAGTAAAGAAAGAAAAAGAGAGAAGGGAGGAAGAAGAGATAAAGAAGAGATAGAGAAGAAATAGAGAATAGATAGAGAAGAGATGGAGAAGAGATGGAGAAGAGATAGAGAAGAGATAGAGAAGAGATAGAGAAGAGATAGAGAAGAGATAGAGAAGAGATAGAAAAGGGATAGAGAAGAGATAGAGAAGGGATAGAAAATACTAAGGACATAGGAAAAAAATGATTACTGTGTATAAACTGTTGCCTTGTATTGTCAATTCATTTCAATTATTTTTGTTAGTCAGTCATAATTTAGCCAACAATCAGAGTGTCTCATCGATCAATCAATCAATTAGCATTGCTTGCCGCCCACAAAGAGAATAAATCAGCTGATCAAATTTACCCATCGAAAGCAATGAACCAAAAAACGACAATGACAAAAAAACTGTTCAATATCTTTGGCCGCGCCTAGCCAAATTGTTAGCTAACCTGCTGCCTGTATATGTATCATCATGTTACTTGAATTATTTATTTTATTGAAGCATTTCTTTTTATCTATATATAAATTTATGAGATGAGCCCGCAAATAGCAGCAGACCAAAAAGCCATAGCGTAATCTTTCATCGTTTACACTAAAATTTATGTTAATTTGGATTTTTTTTCTTTCGTTTTTTGTATAAGTTATGCCTATAACTGATTTATCAGTTTTTGCAGTTATGTATTCTACATTTTATATATATAAATATATAGTTTTTATGCATGTCTCATTTGCATGCGTATTTTACGTATCGTATATCGTATATATCGTAACTTACTCTCTATATTATATCGTATTATGATCCTTCCCTTTACCAAGCCCTATTCCCTTGAATTTAAATTTGATTTGAAAAAAAAGAATACCAAACACCGTAGGCCAACTGTTTTTTTATTTGTTCCAAAACTAATATTATTAACAGAATGAAACAAGCTCCACATCAGGCACAACGATACCCAGCAGCAGTAGCCAAGTAGAGGCACAGCCTCCACCGCCACCAACAACGCCGCCACCAGCCATAATTCCTACAACAACAACGGCCACAGATGACACAGAGATCGAAGCTTTGGTCGCTGGCAATCCAACAATAATAAAGCCAATTGAGAACGTAAACGATACCACAGCCAGCTTCACATTATCCGCACCAGGAGCACGACGTTCTCATCATGAGGGCGATGGCCCAGATGCCGATACCGATGATCTGTCGGTGGTTAGTGCTAGCTATACGATAGTCTCGAAACGTGAAACGCCCGCCGAGCAAATCTATGATGAGGCAACGACGACAGCCGAGGAGTCACATAAACATAAGACTGATCAGGAACCAGGAATAATAGTGGCGGATGATAACACTGCAACATATCCCAACAGACCCACAGATCTGCCATTGATTAGTAGTAGTGCATCAGTAGCAGTAGCCGATATAAAAGCAGGATCACCCACCATTACGCCAAGTTCACTCGAGAGTCCAGTGCGGTTGCGGGACAAGCGCGCTTTAACCAGCAGTCAAGAGACAGCCGCAGCGGCAACAGATGGCAAATCCTTTGATACCGCTTCACCAGTCTCGGGACATCCCGATTTCAATGCACGCGATTCATTGCTCAGTTTATATGCTCGTCGCACATTGGATGGCAACGCAAGTGCAGGTGGTGGTGGGGTTGGTGCAGCAACTGCAGCACCACCAGCAGGAACAAGCACCACAGCTCCAGCAGCAGTAGTATCGGCATCTGCATCAACAGCAACAACATCCTCTACATCGGCAGCAGAGCGTCGTCCCTCTTGGCGCATCAAATTCGATGCTGGCTCAAAGGTATGCCACACACACATCCAAGAAACCAATCCCACTATCCCCACTACCCAACTCTGATATATACAAATGTATATCGATTTTTAACTGAACTTTATTTTGATATTGACAAAGAAAACCCAAACCGTACCAACTAAAAAGTGTGTGCCATATAAATTTTATAATTTGATTTTTATATTCTGTTGAATTATTTTTATTCTTAGGTGTATTTTATTAGCATGTTTGTTGTAATAATAATTGATTGATTTTATTTTTAGTATTTGTTTCGGTACAAGGTCTGTCTGTTTCAGAGAAAAGCCAAACACTTACTTTGGCTTTGGTTTAATATTTTTGGGTATCAGGAATGGAATGTGAATGCGATGTTTTCAGTTTAGATCCAAGTCCAAGAAAATGTCCATTTGTCTGTTTAAAAAACAAAATGCCTTGGTTTATTTGTCCTGAATATCTAGTCTCTACGGTTTTTTTTTTCTAATAAATTATTCGAATTCTAATCATTCTGAACCGCCTTTTTGCTTGTAGAGCCCGCTATATCATCTGTCATATAGAATATTATAAACATTAAAAACATTTTGGAGGATTCTGTTTTTATTAAAATATATTTGCTTCATCTTTGTGAAATTCCTTTTCGACTAGAATCTTTTAAACTGTTTCAAGCTTTTCGTATTAGAAGGTGGTTTTGGGATAAAGGAAACTCTTTGAAGAGACACATATGTATATATTTGTTTAATCAGATCAGAATTACTATTACTGCTTAGCTGACGGGAGTCAAAACGAAACCATTAAGATTAATAAACTTGGAATTGTAGTTTTAGTCAATTTTCGATTGGTTTTCCCATCTATCCCGTTTGTGATTTATATTTTATTTATAGATTTTAAGTTTTAGAAATTTTCTTTAAGTTTTTTTTTTTTACGCTTAATCATAATTTATTGGTTTTATTTCGCTCATTATTATTAGTTTTCTGTTTCTATCTGTTTCTACGCATCTGCATATAGACATAACTATTTGATTATCAAATGTTTTCTTTTCTTTGTATGTATTATCAATGAACTATATCTTTAAAATATCATATCTATGTATATACATACATATTGTCTATATATATAATTAATCATGGTCTCTTTGTGTAAATCTATATATTTGCAAAATTCCATTATTGTGGATATTGGTCACTAATAATTGCTTATTAATTTTGGCTGTTTTTTTGGCTTTTTGTTAATTTTTTAATCTTTTAACCTCTTTAGGTCTGATTGAACTTTTCAAATGTTATGATAAATGGGGAGAAAGCGATAGTTAGATTTGATTTTTACCTTTATTTAGGGAAACTATTGGATATATATTTTGAAATATCTGTTTAAATGAAGATATTTTTAAAATTTAAATCACATCTGTCGTTTGAGCCGGCTCGAAGTCAATGTTCAAAGAATAAATTTTTCAAACACACCACAGAAATGTATTTGAAATTTATTAAATCTAGAATTGTTTATACTTTTCGATATAAACTGCTGTAAGTCTATGAACAAAAAATGATTTGCTCAATTAAATTGTAATTTGACGATTTTGTTTAACTCAGAATTGTATTTAGGGACTAAAGATAATGCAAATTATAACAGCATTTTTTAATTATTTTTTAAATTGATCTGGGCAAATATTAAAGTTATCAATAATAACCAAAAAAGCATTTAGTAAAAGCAAAAAGTTAAAAAATGTTTTATTATTAAGATATAATAATAATCATTAGGTGAAGAGCGTAGGCAGGATTCAAATAAGAACGCCCCAGCTCATTTCTGGCTACGTCCTTGCATTGGGTAGAGATAATACAGAAAGATCATATTTTGGGGGGATTCAAATTCAACTAACAATGCATGCAGGGAAATTTCAGATAATTTTTGGTGGGTGTTTTTTTTATAAGAAGCTTGAACATGGTTGATGGTTACTAAATGTGCATTTGAAAACTAACTGCTGCAGACTATTCTTTAAAAAAATCAAACTGTTGACACTAAAAAACAAAAACTCACACACAAATACAACAACTGCTCCACCATACACGAAAACCCCGCCCTAAAACGAATACCCTTCAAAGATAACATTACAAAATCTACTCGTCTATACATTGTGCACAAACAACTAAACAACGACAACAACAAAAAAGAAAGAAAATATACATAAAAACACAACAAAAACATAAATTCTATTTCTATTTACACATAATGTGATATAATGAATTTTTAAATTGATAATTGTTATTAACAAATTGTTAAATTTTGTAATGTGCTGCAGTTCAAACTGGAGGATATAACCAGCGGTGGTGGTGGCACATATCCGCCAAATAATACAACTATCATACCCAGCGCTCCAGCTGTAATGGCAGCGGCCAATTTATCAACCACAACTGGTGTCCAGCGTCGCATTAGCAGTGGTCCAAATGCCCGTAAGTAAAGGAACTCTGATTCAAAGCTTGTGTCAAACTCTATAATTATTTCGATTTGCAGTTAATGCTTCAAATCAATCAATAAATTCGGTGGGTCGTCCTGTGTCGGCGCCCAGCGAGAGCACAAATAATAGCTCCTATGTTGCACCACCAGCACGTAAATATGAGACAACATCAACGGGTACGGGAACAGGAACAACAACTACACCAGCAACGGCAACGGCAGCGGCAGCAACTGCTAATCATGCCACAACAACTACGCCCAGTAATGATGATAAGGGTAAGATGAACAATGGAATTAACTGAATTTCAATTATCATAACATTAAATTCATTTAGATAACGACAAGGAGAACGATAATCGTACACAAACTGTCATCCAAAGGCGTCGCAAACCAAAACGTAGATCAACTGGTGTTGTGCACATTGATATGGATGTAAGTTCCTTTGAAGATTCCAAATTATGATACCATATAATACAATAAGCAGCAAAGAGATTTCGCAGAGAAACCCAAAACACTTGAGTTCTAATTCAAGGCATAGATCCAAGCGTAGGCAAGATGATACCACCCATAGTTAGTTAGTATAAGGTATGGTTAAGGGTTAAGAAAAAACATTGGCAATAAGCAAGCAAAACCAATAGCAGTACCAACAGTACGAAGCAAGCTTCTAATCTAATGAGACTACCTTATACTGTCTCATGGTTCTTCTTATAACTTAAAAAATGTTTCCTCTTGGGATGGGCATTTTTGTGTAATTGTTAAAAAATAGGAACCAAATAATATAAAACATTTTTTTTGATATTTTTGGGTAAAAATCAAGTTAAAGGAAGTTCATATGTCATTCGTAAATGTAAGCGAAGTGACGTTTCTATACATACTGCACTTAAAATCTGACCACTTGTACAGTTATCTTACCGTAGAAGCTCTAATTACTAATCTCATCCTAATTTCGTCGTTTGAATAAGTTAGTGACTGAGTTTCTACTTATTTTGCACATTGTACGCCTAATGGGCTTATTTCGTTAGCGACTATCTCTTCCTATCGTATAAACAATTTATCCATTTGTAGGGGGAGATCTAGGTTACCTAAGCCCTCAAAATTGATTCTGTTTCATTTTCCACAGTTAACCCATTTGATTTTGATTTCAAAAGCTATATAGAATATTTTTATTTTATCGTAGAGCTTCTCTTCCTAAATTTGCTTTGAAAAGTCATGTGGGCGACCGCGTAAATGTCCGTATGTCCATTTCCGATCTCACTCACACGACGTTCGGAAGCAGAATAAAATTTGATATGTAAAGTGATGATTTGATTGTAAAGTATATTTCTAGAGTACTATCGATCGTAAAAAAAAATGTAGGGCTGCCTGTTTTTATGTGTTGAGAAAAAAGCTACAAAAGAGCGGTGACTCACACGGCATCAAATATACATGGCTTTAGACATCATTACTAAAAATCGCCAAACTCTGCGAATTGTGTGAGAATTTTGAACTTTAAATATTTTTGGCATAAACTAGAAATGTTTAGCTTTATTTGAAGACATGATTTTTTTAATATATGTACTTTTATTTTGTTCTCAGTGCTGAACTAAGTGAAATGATTTCTCTTGATGCCAACGATATTCTTGGCTGCTTCCCATTTTGGGTTCATTTTCCCGTAATAACGGCGCCCACTCCACCAACTGCCTGCCCCACTGCTTTGTAGTCCGACAGTTTTTTTAGTTCATTTTTATACCATACACCCATTGGGTGAAATGGTATATTAAAGTCGCCAAAATGCATGTAACAGGCAGAAGGAAGCTTTCCCGACCCCATGAAGTATATATATTCTTGATCAGTATCACAGCCGAGTCGATCTAGCCATGTCCGTCTGTCCGTCCGTCCGTATGAACGCGTAAATCTGAGAGATTGTATGTCGAAGAAAAAAAGACTTAACTGAATAGCAAAATTATAAAATTGCTACATTTCTTAATAATATATAGTGAAAAACATCCAAAACTTTGGTACTTTATGTTTAGGTCCTGTGGTTGACCTTTAGGGGAGAGGGCCCAGTTGTGACTCAGGCCCAGTTATGTCATTCTCAAATATTTTTGAAATGCGGTATTGAATGACAGTTTGAGCCCTGTAAATCATGTTTGTTAGACGTTCTGCAGTTTTTGGACAGACCCCAACGTTAATAATCGTATTGTATATACGCGTACCAAACATCGTGTTGAAAATCGCGCGAAAAAGTTTTTTTTTCATTTTTTTCAAAGTACCAAAATTATGTGAAATTAACAGTGAAAAGGTGAGTGTAATGCATAAAAATATTGTATTTGCCGTATATTTCGTGATTTTATAAAAATTTATGTGATTATGCAGTGTCTATAAAAAATATACATATAAACTTTAAACTATAAAAAGGCCCGGTTATGACTCAGCTGGGGGCCCAGTTATGTCCCATTTTTTTTTTTGCACTTGGATTATCTAAAATTGTCAAATTCCAACATTTTTGTTGTTGTTTAACAACAAGGAAAGGAAATTTACATATTGAGATCAGTTTGTCCGAGAATATTCTGGAAGATCTCGATCGGGAATGACCGCTGCCAACTCTATCCATTGCAATGTATGCAAGCGTCCATTTCATTCAAAGTGCGCTAACATGCAAGCAAGTTATTTTACATGCAAAAACTGCGAAAGTGACATGGACGACGAGGAATAAAAATCGTTGTCATTTATGGTCATAGGAGTCCATTTTCTTTTGTGTTTTTCATTGTTTTTGCCATTGAAGGCCCACATAATAAATAAACCATTAAATTACAACAATTGGTGTGACATTCCTTTCATATTTTCTTATATTCAGTGAATTTCTTAAGGTGAGTCATAACTGGGCCACTTTTTTTTGGCCCCAAAAAAGTTATCCAAATTAAATCTGTTCCAAAATTTTTGAGTAACTCAAATAAATATACTTTCTTTGGAAAAAAGTTGCGTTTGGTTAATATTAAAATGTTAGTCTTCTTAATTTTTCAATTTCCTGAACTGAAGAAAAAATTTCGATGTTTTTCAAAACCCGGGTCATAACTGGGCCCTCTCCCCTACATACATATGTAGTCAAATTTTAACGATTTTACGAAAAATATAACAAATTTGGTTAAACAAATGCTTTATCTATCAAACGATCCTAAGATTGTATAAAAATAAACTTAACTGCGGAGTTGATATTCATGTATATCTATTTAGCTATGTTGCCATTTGAATCGAATTGGTACCAATGAATTGCTTTAAAAGTATTCTAATAGAGATCGGTGAGGCTTATTAATGTACAGTCTAAGGATACTCATGGTGGACCAAAAAATACTTACAATTATACAATTACTGTGTACTTTAATTTGAATATATTTCATTGCACACAATGAAACAAATCTGTACGTTTTGCATCTCACGGCACTTGCACACACGTCACATTCAGTGAAATGAGTGCGAATAAATAAAGTGTAATACGGAATGAAATCAAATTTGGCGAAACCAAAGATATTCCAAATTGGTTTGTATATAAACATTTCGAGAAAAACAAATGCGATTTTGTGCAAATTCCTAGCAAAAGAATGGAAAAAATGTCTCCTTCGATTTTTACTTGACTTGAGTATTTCAGAGCAAGATCTCATGTCGTATGAGTTACTTGCATTACGTATACGAAAAGTATTCTTATTTATTGTTTGCCTCAATTTTTATTACATTAGTTAATGGGGAAGTGTAAGTCAACAATCATTCTCTCAATATAAGATTTTAAGAATTATTTGAAAGAAAAAAAATAACAAGAATAACTTTAAAACTTTGAAGTAGACTCGCTTTTTCTTTCACTTTAGTATTTGGTTTGAAAGAATGTACAGTCATTTCTGAGATATTTAAGTATGTTCGATTTGTATTCAACTCACACGATTGTATGAGAATATATATTATATATAATTTCTTAATCTAAAATTTATTTAAGTAGAAATATTTCTTTAGGCATTTGTTTTGACTACATTATGTTATAACAATTATGGACTAGTATAATCTTTTTCAAATTCTGTCCACTGTTGAAGTATATAAATATTCTCTCTAACTTAATTTTAATATTTCTTTTTATTTTAGGAAATCGATCCTGAGCGTCAAACTGAATCGTCTAACAATGACAACGAGGACAAAGATAAAGAGGTAAGTACACAAAAAGGCTTTAACTTCAACAAGAACAACAACTAAAAGAATAAAAAGAAAGAAGAATTTCACGCCCGGAAATAATTAAGGAAAAGGAATTTATTGAGTGTTAAGCTTTAATTTGTTTATTCGTTCCTTGTTTCTCTGTGTGTTGTCTAGAGTTTATGCATATATATACGTATATAGGTATATAGGAATATGCATGTTCCGTCACACCTTGTCACAAATTTAGATTCCTCCAACGTTTTGGGCGTCCTTCAAAGTAGCTGCCGGCCGTCTGCTGCTGCTGCTGCTGCTACTGTCTGTTCCAATTAGCGACTGACCCATTTGCTGCCAAATAAAAACCAAAGAGACGGGCTAACATCGATAGTGCCGATGTTTGTATACCCTTGCAGGTTTTTTCTTACTTTTCCCGACCTAATAAGTGGCGAAGTTCTCTACAAAGGCGAAACCTACAAAGTCAAGCTCGAAGCCATTTAATTCTATACTTATCCAATGCTGATCAATTTTTTTTTTTTTGGAATTTTAGATTAAAAGTTGAATCTTTGTTTATCAATATTCGCATTAGAAAGTCTTAACTCCTTTCGATATGGTTACCCAATCTAAATCATAAACTGATATGGTTATATGAACTCGTCATGCTGTCCAAGAATAAGTATATTCCATTTATATACTTTCTTCTATGCGTTTTACACACTTTTGAGCAAAATGAGTATGCTCTTTTTTCTTGGCAAGGGTATATACAAGAAGATGAAAACTAAAAACCAAAAATTATGATTGCCATTTAGAAAGTGCACACGTGGCATTGCGCGCATTTATTGTGTGTGAGTCTGTGTGTGTCTTGTGTATATGTGCAAGTGTGTTCCAATGCAAATCCTTTCATGGCCGAGGTCAGAACTATTAGTGCGCATCCAATTTACAACAAGTTTTTGTGCATTTTAACAAACCTGTTAACAATTTATTTAAACGCAAGTGTCTCGCTGCTGTCCGTTCATTCAACAGAATCTCGTCTCGTCTGTCAGTCGATATTAAAAATTACATATTTTTCTTAAACACTTTGTCACTCTCTCTCTATACATGTATATATATACCTATATATAATATAATAGCGCGTCTCACTGTCTAAGATTATTATTGTTGTTGGTGACAGTCTCAGCAGACAATTGAAAGCAATTAAAGACAAAAATTTATTATGCGTTACCAAAAATATACCAAAAGGCTTGAAGAAATTGCTTGAAATGGTTTAAATGCTTGCCTAGTCAAAAATCATTTACATATCCTTTTCACTTTAGAAAAAAATGAGAGCCAAACAACATCGGATGACTTCTTTTGGCCCACCCTATATAAAAATATAGAGAATAAGGTTTTCTGCTTTGTAGTTGTAGGTTTTTGATATTCAAACTTTGAATACACTACGATTATTTCCACATGAATGTTCTTTGAAAAACTGCTTTAATGGGCTATAAAAGTAATAACAAATTAAGTTATTAAGTCAATTGCTTGCTTGTTGATCTCTCAAAAAACTATATATAATGTTTCTTAATGATTCTCATATATAAAGTATAAAAAAAGTATATAAAAGATCTAAATGGGGCGACACATTTTCAATTTAGTTTACACCTTCAGCTCGTTAGTAGAGAGAGATCACCAAAATTGAATCAATCTTTTTTCGTTTGACAGTTGTTATTAATACTCTACTGACAAATTGATCATATAGGAAATGTAAAGTCATTTGGCAAAAAAAAAATTAGATTTAAGTTAATACTTTGAGAACGACAAGAATATTTAATAACATACATAATGCATACAAATATTAAGCTATAGAAAGGGTATTTAAAAGTCTAGAGAGCGTGTGTTCTTTTTTCATATTTAGTTTATGCGCACTTTTGTCTATTCTCCAAGTGCCAACTAACCAGGACAAAGCCTCTTTCTAGCGCTGATTGACGATGTCAAGTGTTTTGCTTTCTACAAAGAACGTAAATTGGGATGAAGTGGGAGAGGGAAAAGGGGCAAAATACTTTCACAATTGTCTTTTCATTTTCTAGCCATTTGAATTCTATAACAAATTGGGTAATTACAAAAAAAACAAAAAACACGCTGCAGAATAAGCAAAATCAGAAGGATGCAACAAATTTCGAATCATTCAACCGACGTACATTGAACTTTGTGTGCCGAAAGAGAAACAGAACAAAATTTATAACGTGCTGCTGCTGCTGCTGCTTGTAGCTAAATTTATACATTTTGCATTTTTGTAATTTAGGCAAAGGCATTTGTTTCCTCATTCTCGGTGGACTTTCTTCTACTTTTGCTTATGTGAAGACTTTGGTCATTGGCTATTTTTACAGAGCCATCGTTTGCAATGAAGAAAGTGGTGTGTAAATTGTATGACTGACTGCAAAGAAAAACTTCTGGCCCACTTATAGAAGGCAAATTTGGAAGCAAAGAACTTTTGCCCAAACAACAAACAAACTCACAAGGTGGAGATGGAGAGAGAGAGAGATAGGGGGAGGACTGCAGCGGCAGTCCTAAAAAATGTTTTAAATTTAGAAGTATTTAAAAATAAAATACTTTTATGTTGCATTCAATGGTTTGCCGCCTCCATTTCGTCCCAAGTATCCATCCATCCATCTTTCTTTCCTTCTAGCCATTCCTTATTCTTCTCTCTCTTTCTCTGTGGCTCTATCGCTGTCTGTTTTGTGCATATGTTGTGTCAATGACTGTGTTTCGCCTTTTGGCCCAGTTTGTAGGATGAAGCAAAAGCATTATTCACTAACCACCTGACCCCAGCATAGTTCACACTTTTACGTTCTCGGACATTGGGCCAAATACGTGTGCGATTTACTAAATTTAGCCTACAGACCCACCACAACCAGGTGAAAGAAACATACGTTCCCCGTGAATTTCTTCTGGTGAAGCAGACAGAGCGTAATTATAAGGTAGATATATCTACTACTGATTAATCATATATTTTGGCATTTATGTGTGTTCCTTTTGTGGTCTACTCTTTTTTTTTTTTTTTTTTTTCTTACTCAAGGCTTTAACACATTTTGCCCTGATTTTCCTTTTCTTTCTGTGTCTCTATCTTTCTCTTTCGTTTATATCGCTTCTCTTTATTGTTGTTTATTTTGTTTCTCCGCTCTTCTTTGTGTATTTAAATGCTCTCTTGCGTTTTATTTCTGATCGTGCGCTAAGTTTCTTTTGCTTGCTTCGTCGGGGCGGTTTTCAAATAAAACATTTCAAAACTTTTATGAGCAACACAGTTGAGTTTCGAGCGGCCAGCACAACGGATCATCCCCCTATATCAAATCTCAAAACAACTAAAATCTCAAAAGAATAATAACAATTATAAACTATTAATTGAAATCAATCACAAAACGTAAATCCAGTTACAAGATCAAACCACAAAAAGCTGTCAAACGTGTCAAAAAAAAATAATAAGAAGAAAAAAGTATTACAATACGTAACTAAAAACAAAAACAAACAAATTGCAATTCGTTATTAAAGATCAGTTTATTATGGCAGACGAGAAGTCACAAGTTGCTTTCAAAAAAAAAAAACTTCGCGCGGTTTTACCATATTTAGTCAGTTGGTTTTTTATTTTTTTGCTGGAGTTGATTTTTGTTTTTGGTCAATTCAAGTTTTGTCAATTTGAAGTTTATATTCTTCTCTCTCTCTCTCTCTCTCTATATCTCTTTAAATGGTCAACAATTTTAATCAGTTTTTAATTTTTCAATTTGTGTGCTTCAGCCACAAGCTGAACTAAGATCGATCGACATTCTTCTAATGGCAATTTTACCTTGGCATTAGAAACTAGATCTCGCTTCTCATTTATTTTTATTCATATTTCCTAATCCTTTTCACAAAGTCTAGTAATAAACCTATGGCCTTTTTCTCATTTAAGCGATTTATCATTGCCAAGAAAATTTCCAACAAAATCAGTTTTATGTTGACTGAATTATCATGAATATATTGCTGCAACAAAGGCCAAACAATGGCAGATAAACACACAGACACAAACAGATGTGCCATGCCGCCGACGCCGCTTTTCATTCATAAGCATTTCCACCCTCTCGATCTCGTATCTCTCTTCCTCTCATATATGTAGCTATAGATAGACAATTATAATATTAGCAGAAACACAGTCAGGCAAGCAACCATCAAATAATAAATTATATATTCATTGAAAATTTTGTTGAAAACCCAAAAACCAACTTGAATTTTCTCTTTGCCGGTATTTCGCAATTTAAGACAAAATGAAAAGGGATTTATAAACGATTTGTCAAGTTTTCGTCATGTCATTGTGTTCAGGCTTTTATCACATATTCTACAATCACTTAGTTCCAGTTTAAGTTCACCTTCAATTAACCATTACATAAACCTTATTTGAAAATAATTGTGGTAATGCTAAGTTAAGGCCAAGAAAAATAAATAAGAAAGGGAAAAGAAAGTACTCGTCTATAGTAAAAAGAGTTCTCTACAAATCCGAAATCGAAATCCAGTTTGATTTTTCAAAGAAGATTAAGATTATAAATTATATGGCTGTCGCCTAGAACGATCAAGATCTAATATCACTCGACTTAAAGGCACTGAGGAACGGTCATTTTATAACTGGTTGAGAATTACAACAAAGTGTAGCTTTAACCATTTTTGTCCACCTTTTAGAATTATCATGTCATCTTCTTTGTAAGATTCAGCCTAGTGTGATATAAAGTTTTTTTCTATAATTCAGTTTATTTTGAATTGGTAAATTAAGTTAAACAGAAAATCATTAATTTTAGATTAATATAAATGTTTAAAAAATATATTTTCTTAGTCAATATCAATTACTAGGGCCATGTTAGGGTATAGAGAGATCAGTAGCATTTGCCCCTTTTCGTGTTTGTTGTTTGAAACGCGTGGGCAGCGTAGAAGAAGCATCAGCAACAAAAGCAGGAACAACTTAAAATGTTAACACACACAATACACACATACAGAGACAGAGTGAGGAAAAGAGAAATAAATAAATAGATCAGACAAGCTTAGAACCCATAGATCACTTTGTAGTGTATGTTTTTCAATAGCCAAAGCAATGGGTGGCGGTAAGAGAAGAGGCAAGAGAGAAGAGAAGTGGCAAGAGAGATGGTAGGGAGGGAGGAGAGGGAGAAAAAGTTTTCCCCCAGCATGGCAAAATAAAAACAACTAAACTTAAAGAACCGAAAAAAAAAGAAATTAAACGAAAATGTCAAAATTTATGTCTTGACGTCATTTTCAATTTTCAATGGAAAAGAAGCAGCAGCAACAGCAGAATGCGCAGCAATGGCTGCACGAAAGGGGGGGAGAAGGGGGTTGAAGAAGGGGGTGGGGGCAAATGGGGTAAACCACATGTCAATATTGCGTTTTCCACATTCAAACGTTTCGTTTCTTCAATTATTTTCCTGGATATATTTTTGTTCTTTGGCTTCGTTGATTGTGGATACCCTCTCTGCCTCTTCCCTTCTCTCCATCTCTTTCTCTCTCTCACCGTTTTGTTTATGCCAATTTCAACGAACATGAATTTCAAAAACATTTTGGTTTCGTTTCTTTGATTATTTATATTTGTAATCGGCTTTTATATTTGCGCATTTAAAGGGAAGGCAGGCAGGAAGGCAGAAAGGCGAATATCTTATACCCTATTCCCTAATTGGCAATTTTATTTAAATTATGATTTCCCCGAGGCGCAAAAGACATTGGAAATGATCTAAATACATTTTTGGTCTTTTAACGTAATTGCAATTTGGCATTGACGATTGATATATGCTTGTGGTTTGTTGGCCTGGGGAGGGTTAAAAGGAGGAGAAGCATTAATGATTAGTATTTTCTTAATCTCTCGGTCTCTTTGTTTTTGTCTTATTTTGTGTGGTTTTAGCTACGTTTTATTAGCATTCGGTGATCGTCATGTCTTTTCGCTCAAGATCGCGCACTCAGGCGCCTCTCTCCAGTCGTCGACGTTCGCTTTCTTCCAGCTCTAGGGTAGGATCAGCTGGTGCCTGTGGTTCTGGCGTCTCCTCCTCCAATTCGGGTGTATATAACTATAATGGCAGCAGTTATAATGGCAACAGCACACGACCTCTAAGCACTGGATATTTTCCCAGCAGCTCAGCGAGTAGCAGCAGCTATCAGAGTCCCTATGCCAGCATATATAGCTCTAGGGAAAGTTTATATGGCGGTGGTAGTGGTGCCAGTGGATATGGCAGTAGCGGACGTAATACTTCATCAAGCGGTGGCGCTGGCGGTTATTATGCAAATGGTAATGTTTGCAATCGATATGAGTTCTTGGCGCCTCATGGCACCACCAAGTATCATCATCAGAATCACAACAATCATCAGCATCATCATCATCATCACCTGCAGCCAACCGCAAGCAATGGTGGGCAATCGTCATTAAACGTCTCTTCATCTACTGCAGCCTCCTCATCAACCATAGCTCCAGCTACAAGCAATTCTATGCCAACATCTGCAGCAACCGCAACTAAAACGCATCACAGTAACCGCTACTATATGCATTTGCATCAGCTACAATCGCCGAACTCTGCCTCCTATCATCATCATCATCATATTGTTGTGAGCAGCAGCAAGCTCAGCAATAATTATGTGCCAACTAAATCAACGTCTGCCCTCCTCTCCTCTTCATCTGCTAACTCGACTGCCTCGTCATCGGTATCGTCCTCAACGAATGGCGGTGGCACTTCTAATTGCTCCTCCTCAACAGCATCCAGCTATGACAGTCCACGTTATGGTTCCAGTGGCTATGGCGCAACGTCGTCGTCTCCCTACAGCAGCAGCAGCAGTGATCATCATCATCATCATCGTTATGTCAGTCCCTATTCGAGCAGCTATGACAATGGTGTGACAACAGCTTCGCTTAGTTTCAAATCACCCAGTTTGAGTTCTTCCAATTCGTTCAAGGGTGGCTCTTCGCGTCTCTTGAAGACAAAGTCCCTATCGACATCGAATAGTAGTTTAAATGTCCCAACATCACCATATAGCAGCAGTTCAACAACAGGTGGAGGAACTGCAGTTGGGGCTGCAGCTACTGTGGCAGCCATTGCGGCCACACGTAGCAATTCGTTGCGTGAGCAGGAACGTAAATCCCGTAATCGTACGCGTTCTCGCAGTGCAGCGCAGCGTTCCATCAGTGCCTCATCAGAGAAGAGTGAGGGATATGAAGTAAGATTTTTTATCAATAATTACGTGGGTCTGGATGTGAGGTTATTTCCTCGTCTTATTCTTGTTGATGTTCTTGTTAAAAGTCATACACTTTATATTATTTAGAATTTAACAATTTCTATTTCCTTCCTTTTTTCAGAGTGGCAGCGAACGTACATCGCGCTCTCGCTTGGGTAGCACAGCGAGTACTGCAACAACGAGTGCGGCCAGCGATACAAAAATCCTCAAGTAGCAGTAACGATAAAACAGAAAATGGAGATGGTATCGACTACAAAGCGCTTTGGGAAGCGGCCAAGTGAGTATCTACTAGAGATAAATAACGGGCCTGTGTTGCTTCCAAATCTCGAATCAATATTTTTCGTCCTGAAAGCACGAAAAGCTTAAAAGAAAACGTGAGCTTGTAAAGCCGATCGGACAGATACGAGTTCCAAAATTTCTTCATGACTTATACTGAAAAGCATCATATGCAGTGTTTCCGAAGTAATATAGCTGAAGCTAAACGAGGTTCGAGCGGCAGAGCTAAGCCCTAGGGGCACCCATAGATGGAGCGGGCACTTTTCTTCGGCAATATGCTCGTGTTGCCATCTGTGCGCATGCCGAACTCAACACGATTCGGTTGAGGCGATATTTGCTCACTTTTCATACACGTACATTGACAACTTTAATTGGCAATAGCGAGAGGATTTACTTTTTATTCTCTCTTATCCGTGAGAAACTTGTTTTACATTGAGCAAGGTGGAAATTCAGCGAATTTGTCGTCAAGATCAGTTAAGAAAGCTGCAAGAGACAAGGTCATTCATGGACTCGCTCTCTGATATGCTTTTTTTTTTTGTTTTTTGTTTGAGGTCCTCATCAGTTCAGGCCGGCCCATATTCATCGCCTCTAGTATCCCATTCAAATCACAAAACTGTTTCAAATCTTTACTAATGTTGTTTTCAATTGCAGATTGGAGAACGATAAGCTAAAGCAAATGCTCAAGCAAAAAGATGATGAAGTTGTCCAGACGCGGGCAACACTCGAACGATTTGCCAATGCTGTAAGTACTAGTTCAACATGTATATTTAATGCCTAACATGCCACGCCTACTTCATATATAATATACACATATGTACATACATATATAAACGTATGTATCACTAGCAGCAGCCTCTCTCAAAAAAAACAAGGAAAGAAAAAATACTCTCAACAATAATTACAACCAACAAAACAAAAATACAAAAACAAACAACACACTAAAGAAAAAAATACCGTTATTCTGTCGGGCTCTGCTTTGCTCGGCGCTCTCTCTTCCTTCAAGCCCATATCCCTTTAGAGGGAAGGGCATAGGAGTTGTTCTCTTTGCTGCTATTCCACTCACTCACTCACCAAACAAACACCAAGTCACCCACAAAAACAACAACAACAACACGCTCTCTCTTACTCTTGCTCTACATCCATTTTTGGCTATCCTCTCTATCTGCCACTTTCACTCTCTTACAACATTTTCTTCATCATGATCATTCTGGCTAGTCGCAAGCTCTCTTTATTTAAATTTATTTTTCTCGCGCTGTGCTCCCGTTTTTCTGTTTACCAACAAACAAAATAAACACTGTCCAGAACAAAAAAAAAAACACAACTGACAAGCAAACAAACAAACAAAATGGCTAAATCGCAATCAAAAAAACAAAAACAAACAACAATTTGTTTCATTATTTCACATTCGCAGACAACGAAAAATTCACTCTCTGAGATTGAGAAACGTGAAAGAAGAGCTATGGAACGCAAACTTTCCGAATTGGAAGAAGAGCTCAAGGTAATTACAAACGAGTCCTCCTTTAGCTATCACTCCAAACAAAAACAAAAACATAAAAACATAAAAATTACATAATGTTAATGTTGCTGCTGTTTGTGTTTTAAGAACAGGAGTTGCTAAAATAATTCAGTTATTCATTTTTACCATTTCAAACAAAAACTCTTTGTTTTTTGCGTTTAATTTTTATTTTTAGTTTTACCTAAATATTTTTTTGTTTATTGTTTTTTGGCAGAAGAGTTAACAAATTACTTAACTTTTCTGCGCTTTGTGGCATGAGTTCAGAAAATAAAAAATTTTGTTTCGCTTTGTTTCGTTTGATCTTGATTAACTAATTTATTACTTAAGTTTCTTCTTTTTTTTTTTTTTTGAATCGACCTTCTGTTCTTATAACCCAAATAAGCCAAAATCTACAAAATTTAAATTCAAAAAAAGCCAATAAGCCTCTCAGCTCCCTCCCCTCCTCTAAGATTTCTCTGTGCACTGAGTTCTGAAGCAAGCGATCAGTTTTTTATATCTATTAAAAGAAATATATATTTATATATAACATATATATATATATATTTATGTCTTTTATTCGTATTTGTTGATCAATTTCACTTGCTTCAATTTAAAGTATTTCTTTTGATTTTCTATTTTAATTTTTATTTGAGTTTTTTTTTTTTTTTTTTTTTTTTTTGCCAGTTTTTGCTATTTATGTAATACTCCCATATACATATAGAACATCTAGAGTATCTAGAGAGTTGTCTGTGTGTGTGTGTATTCCAATGGCACAAATTTTCGATTTATAATTGATTTAATTATCTTGCTGAATGATATATGCTCTTTGCTGCTATTATATATTACTTATGCTCCTCCTTACAATCCTATATCCTTTGCAAAAAAAAAAACAACGAAATTCCTAAATCGCTGTACAGAAGTTTTGCTTTAATTTTTTTCTATTGTTTCCCCTTATATCGAATCTACCCACCCTCAGCCCGTTCATCATAATGTCTCAACCTTGCCAATTCATTATTCCGTGTGCGTTTTTCTTTATTTTCTCATCTCAATTGAACATCATTTGACTCTACTTTTCACTTTACTTTCCATCCATTACCATCATAATAATCATCATCATCATCATCACAACAACAAGAACAAACAACAACAAACACTAGACATTAATCAATCAATCATTATTCAGTCATCGATCCATCATCATTCGTCAGTTACTCATAATTTCAAACCCATTCAAATCAAACTCATTCTCTCATGATTCTCTGTGTGTTTGTCATCATCAATTCTCATCTCTTATGATTTTGTTGGTCTCCACTCCCAACTTTATTTCATATGTGTTTCACGTTAATCGTTTTTACGTTCTACGTTGCGTTGCGTTACCGTTACGTTACCTTTATCGTTACCGTTACCACCAACAAAAGGAGCTCCAATGGGAGCTCCATCTCCCCCTTCCCCACCATATTTTCTTTTCTCTTTTGCTGCCTTTCATTTGAAATCGCTCACTGAAATTTGATTTTCTTTTCTCTCTCTCTCTTTTCTCTCTCAATCTCCGTCTTCCCACGATGCGCCTCATCAATCGATATCGATAAAAAAAAAAAACAAATCTATATATATAAACATGCCGCCACATATATCAAAATGTATCAATATCATGCGTATATCTTCTTCTTTTCTTCGCCATCCGGTTTTCTTTTTTCTTCCTTTTTTTGTTTTTGTTTCATTTGTCCACCCATTTTTATAGCTCTTGCAGAAGCTAAAGACTGAGAACGATCGTCTGCGTGCCGAGAATCGGGCCTTGACACGAGTCGTCTCAAAGTTGACTACATCGGCACAGAGCCAACTAGCCAAAACCAAATAAGAGCAGCTTAACTAAAAAAAAAGAACATACAAAAAACAAAGCATTTAATTTGTTTTGGCACCGAACCAAATCAAATCAAATCAATCTAAATCCAAATCAAACACCTAAAACGCACAACAAACACCAAAATGCACCAAAGAAAAAGAAAAAGTTATTAAATTATTATACAAATTATTTAACTTGATGTAGTTATTGAATGGATATATGACAATTACTATATATTTAAATGCATATAAATATTTATAATCGAACAAAAAAACAAAAAAAATAGAAGCTAAAGAGAGAAAGAAGCAACAACAATACAAGGAGTTAACAATCTAATGATAAATTTAAATACAATTGGGACTGGTAATTAAGTAGTTAAATACTTTAATTGCACCACTCTCACTATCTCTCTCTGTATCTGTCTCTATCTCTATCTCTATCTCTCTGCGGCTCTTTTTCTCTTTAGTAAATAATATTATAAATTTTTGCACAACGAGAAACAAATTGTTCAACTTTTGGAAAGAGTTAACGCGAATTTAAAATGTTATATATAGATTAAAAAACATTTGATAACAGAAACAACATATATTATAAATTATAGTTATTGGAAATAACACAATTTACACAAAACATACATATAAATACTATATAAAACGTATATATTGATTGTAAATTGATCAAGTGAGAAAAACCCGAAAGCTCAACGTATCAAGAAGAAGAAATGCTGAAAAGTGTGTTCTCTACCCCACCATATTCATCACTATGTACTACAACCACCATTCAGCACCGCCACCACCATCAGCACCACCCACGACCACCACCAAATGGGGCAACAGAAGCAACAGCAGCCGCAGCCGCAGCCGCAACGGACCCAACATCAGAGTCAGGGGGGATAGAAAGGGAAAAGTGCAGAAAGCAGAAAAGCTTTACTGCCCTCTCTCTCTCTTTCTGTCTCCCTCTCACTCACACTCTCTGTCTATCTATTCACACGCTTGTGGGCTTGTGCGTGTGGGTGTATGTGTGCCACTCTCTCCTTGTCTCTCACTCTCTCTATCTCTCGGTCTCGCTCTTAATCATCTTGGCAGCCATGATCTTGCACCAGGAAGCTTTACGGTAAATGTCCATCCATTGACACTGACCAAGAGCCATATTAAACCAAAAAGAACATATATATATATATATATGAATATAAACCTGCTCGACTTATCAGCTGATTGTTGTTTCTTTTTCTTGTTACACAAAATCAAAAAAATTATTAATATAATATATAAACCTAAATAGTTATAACTTTTAAAATGTTATTTATATAAGAGTGTTTCAGAATGAATCAATTATGTTTCTTATAAGAGTTGACGGAATGCAAATGCAAAGTATGAAATATATAGTAAAAACCAAGAACTCAAATCAAAAATTGATATAACTCGGTTTGGTTTTTATTTTAAATCGTAAATCGATTGGATTTTTAAGTTCAAGTTTTGGAATTCTATATTTAAGTACACTGTCTAAAAATTGAACAATTTATAAGTGAATATTTTAAAAACCAAAGCGATAAGTTTTTTTAGTGATTCGATAAAAGAATTTATAAATTGAAATGAAAACCAAATATCAACTTCGATGTTGTAAGCCGTGCGTGGCTTTTCATCGCTACATCCAGTTGCAATTCCCAGCTGGTTTTGGTGTTGAAGTAATGCTATGGCCTTACAATTCCAGAGAGGCTTATTCAAATGATTGAAATAAAATGTCAGACATATATCACAGAATCTCAATTAGAATTCTTTAAATTGAACTTAATCTTAACTTGCCAAAAAAAAAAAACAATTATATTTAAATTGAACAGACTAAACTAACGATTTGATAGCGAACAGACAAAGTATTTTAGAAACAAAACCGATCAATTTATTCGAATAAATTTTATTAAAATTAAGAGTTTGCTTATTTAATAACAGACCTGAGCCCTTAAAAAGCCAGTTAAGCCATAAATTCAGATTAATTAAACTTTTAATAGACATTTAAATATATATTCTAACGTTTGCATTTCCATTCCCCTCGAGGAAACCGCTGTCTCTTTGCTCTCGATTCGAAATTTGATTTTAGTTGATTTTGAAACACTCGCGTTTGTATATAGAAAAACACACACACACACACACACAGAAACTCCTTTTATACAGTTAATTTAATACAATAATGTCTACTTATTAAAACAAAAACTGTTTTCAACAACAAAACAAATAAAACCTATTATTGTTCCCTTTGTTGTTTAGTTAATATATATTTAAATACATATACATATGTGAGTTATATATATACATATATATATATATGAGTATATACATGTTTATTGTTACCGAAAACAAACCAATTATGTTTTGTTTTGTCCTCTATTCGTTTTGTGCGTTTTCCAACAAACAAACATTGAGATATTTGAAAAAAAAAAATGGTGTACTATAAAATAAAACCAATCAAAATTCTTTCCAATGTCGTTTCTAAATCAAAACTGTTGTTTCTTTTGTTTACATCAATGTTGTTGTTGTTTTTATGATGATGATGATAATGATGACTCCATTGAAGACATCATCACTCCCGAAGCATTTCTCAATTCTCCAATCAAATTTGCATCAGATGTTCCTCTCCTTCCCCACCATCTTTCGATATGAATTCATTAATGGAGTTGATATATATATATATATATATTATATACCTAAGACACTCTCAATTGATTCCAACTTATTGTGTTTATATTGCATGATTGTTATATACAATATCTATTCAGGAATAGGTTTGAAAAATTGTGAAAACTGTTCTTTGTAGGCCTTTGTTTTTTTTCTTACTAATTGTTTGTTGTTGTTATAATTGCAATTGTTGTTGTTGTTATTATTGTTATTGCTACTGCTGCTGCTGCTGCAGTGTATATTGACCATGCCCCCGTGCCCCCAACAACCCAACCCCAACCCCCCACTCAAGCATTTTACTTAACTTAAGCATGAAATGAAAAAATCAACTACTACTTACTTTCCAACTAACAATTTTTGCCAAAAACCCACAATACGTCCGACATTCAGACGTTATATATAATATCTCTATATTTCCTTATTGAATTTCTACTAACTAAACTATAAATTGACATCAACATTTGTTTTTTTTATTGTTTGTTTTTATTTTATTTTTCATTTTCTATATATTTATTTCTCCATGCCATTATTATAGCAACTTGATGCCTACAAATCGGATAATCATCGCCTGAAGGAGGAGAATGCTGCTTTGATTAGAGTAATTAGTAAATTAAGTAAATGAAATCAAATGAAATTATATGTTTTACTTTAACAACAAAAAAAGAAAAAAAAACAAACAAAAAACAATTCAAATCAATCAACCCCAACCAACAAACAAATCTATATCAAGAAGAGAAGATGGCAAAACAAAAGAAAATTTGAAAAAACAACTTTAAACTTTTTCATTTTGTATGTTGCATAATAATCTAGTAAACGACAGGATTGAAACATTATATATACATATATAGGCGAAAGAGATATAAAGTAGTTTGAAAACGATTCACACACATACACACACCCACACACACACACAAACACTATATATATATATATATATATTTTTGTGTTAGGCATTTAAGGCATTAGGAGAAAACAAGAAAAACAAAATATTGAAAAGAAACCATGTTTCGAAAATCGAGTGAAAAGAAAGAAGAAGAAAACAAAAATCGTTAAAAAAAAAAATTGTTTCGTTTGTGTACTACTATGATTAAAACTACTACTACTACTACAACAACTACTACTCTATATACATACATAAAACTATAAATGTTTTAAACTATATAATTTTTAATTTGTGTATTAACTTGTTTTTTTTTTTTTTTTTTTTTTCCTAAAATTTGTATGTATAATGCATTCGGTCAAATTATTAGAGCGAAGTAAATGTTTAAACAAATTCTAAATCCATATATATATGTACATATACATATATATATACATATGTGTATATATATAGATAAACCTTTACATACAAATTGAAAACATATTCATCAAATGAGCCCCTAGTTACAGATTAGTTTAACTATACATGCAAACACACACACACACACAACACACTCATATATATTAAACGAAATTTTTTCATATATAAATTATGTCTACACACACACCAACAAGCTAAAACATTTCAATGAATTAGTTATACAAAAGCATTCATATATAACAAAAAACAAACGTTCAACAGTTTGCAAAATGAAACAATAAGAGAAGCAGTAGAAAGCAAATTAAGCTAAAGGAAAGAAGATAGAAGAATATAGTTTTGAAACCAAGCCCACGCGTCAACTAACTAAGAGAAACCAATTAAACCATTATATTGTATAGTTCATTTACAAAACAAGAAACAAAAAACAGAAAAAAAGAAGAGAAACATAAAGTTTAGCCCGTATCAGAAAAGGTTGGTTCATTTCCTAAACTGATCCAGCCAAACTGATGTAGACAAATTTATAACTGTCTTAATATTTATAGTTTATTTAGTTTCTTAGTTGAGTAAAAAGAGTTTCTTAAAATGGGCAATGAAGTTGGCAAATTTTAAATTTTATCCATGGATTGCTAATAATAACATTATCCTGTATATCCTGCAATATTTCAAAACGTTAAACATATAAATTCAACTGTTTCAAAGTAGAAAATCAAACAAAATACTTAACTGATTCTATTGCTAATTCAAACTATTGCAGGGAACTACTTTGAAAATTGGAAAAAGTTGAGTCATTTGAAGAATATTTCGATAATGATAATTCACATTGAGTTTTTAGTTTACTTTTTGTTCAATTCTCGCCATCCTTTGGCTTAAGAGAACGTTTTGTCCTTATCCTAGCCTACAAGTCATTTTGGCTTTAGAGGCTAAGTGTCTAAAAGAACTCGTTCGACAAGAAACTAGTCAAAATCCCATTCAACTACCAGCCAATTATTGACAATCCTTTATCCTTTGTTAATATCCGAGTTTTGACAATGTAATAATGATGTAATGAATGATAGTTTTGGTTGTTCGAAATTAAACAAGGATATGAACGATGAAGGATATGTTATAATCTGGAAGACCCATCTAAAATCAAAAATGTTTCAATACTCAATTGAGAAAAAAAGGCATCATAAATATTAAAGAATTTATAAATTTTTACCTTATTAGTTTGGCTGTAATTAGAGCAAAAGAGTTAGTCAGGCTGAGAAATGGGCTAAACTAATGATGTGCTTGATGTATATAAACAACTAAATATATTAAATATGTATATACATATTGTTTATGTGAAGCAGCATCAACAGAATCAGAATCAAAAAAGGAGAGAAAAACAAAAAAGAAAACGAAAAACGAAAAATCTTTGCCAATTATTTGCTTTGAATCTTGTTTCAATGGCGCTCTAAATGCTGCAGGACTGTCAAATTGCACTAATTGCTTGGGGGTAACTCAAGATCTTTTTGCTATCCTATATCTATATGTTTTAAATTATTTAGATTTAGTTTTTAAAATTGTCTAAAAACCCAAATGAAAAGGCAGTGCAAATTGCAGCCCTGCTAAATACACACACACACACACACACACAACACATGAATAAAAATTGAATATATTTTTTTTTAAACAAATTATTGTTGGCAACCAAAACTTTGGTTTCTGCACTTGAAAAGAAACGTATTATATGTATACCCTCCGCCCACCCCTAAGCACCCATCCATTGCCCCTCCCTCGTACTATACTCAATTTAATTTCAATTTTAATGAGAACACACACACACACACATATGAATCATACGCATATTTCTGTTATTTATTTAATTCGTTTAAGAGATTTTGTGTTAGTCTTAAAAACAACAAGAAAAAAAAAGTATGTAAAAGAAAAACTATAATGATGAAAATGATAATAATTATCAAAATATAAGAAAGAATGTGGAGAGAACCAATAAACCCCCTCCACACACACACACACACACACATACACACATACACACACAAGTTAAATAAATTGTGAATTGTGTGTAAACAAGCAAAATATATATAAATAATATATATATTGAAGAAAATTTGATTCAAATACGAAACTTAATAAATGTGATCGCAAGTAAAATAAATTTGGTCTTATTTCTTTTTGGTTTCCTAGATAATTTATTCACAGCTTTTGCATCCGATGTTTACTAAAAGTATCTTAAGTATCGTAAGCTGGGGAAATGAGGGAAATTTGCTCGCGAAAGGATGCAATGAGCCGAGCAAGAATTCGATTTTTGAAACATAGTTTTGGAAAATTCTGCCAATGAAACAATTTTCGTTTGCTTGTACACAAATTTTAAGTCACAAGGCATACGAAAAGTTATAAACTTTTTGCAAATATTAAACATTTTTAGCCTATTGCATACTTAAAGGAGCTAATTTCTCCCATTTCACGCCCCTCTGTACTTTCTTATGCAATAACAAACAATTCGATCGTCGATATAAATTAAATTTGGAGATAATATTTCAAGTTCTTTTAGCTGTCGTTTCGGCCAAATTGGTAGCCCTTTTTCTATCCAACCAAAACATCAGCGAAAATAAACAATGGCTTAAATGTTATTTACTTATTCATCAAAATTTAAGATGTGACCAGGACATTCAAATTGGTATACAACAGTGGAAAAACTCACCTCCTTGGAGTCGACAAGCAGTTGAGTTTGGTAAAAGGTCAAGGAAGAGAATACTGTATTCCTGAATCCTTTCAATCTGCGAGCTCAAAATCCTATGAGTGAATATCCCTATTCACTCCTCTCGAAATATAAACTACTTCATTATGGTGGTCAGTTGCTACGTGAAGTACACTCTTTGCAACTTTTAAGATCCTTGATATGTTGCGGTTTAAGGGAGCTCCTCCTATATGAGAAAAAGAAGGGAGGATATAAATACATACTTTTTATGGGTAGAACTCAACAAGTAAATCAATGAGTGAGTAAAAGAGGAAGATAGTAAAATTGTTAACCTTATTATGCACTTTGACAGTTTGAGTCAGGGCCATATATGTTAAAGCCAATTCCTGGTTCAAAACTATTTTTCAAGGCGGTATTCTAAATAAATGAAATCTAAATAGTTTTCGAAAAAGTATTTCTCATACCAATGTATCATTTGCTCTACCGCTCACTCTGCCACAGGTCAATGGCTAATTCCAATCTTATGAATAACGTTTATACGCATAACTTGGCTAACTCAGTGCGTTTTTAATTATGTGTAATGCCAATTTGACAATTTTAATAGCGTTTGTTTAGTTTTTGGGGTTAACTTCATCATCGTGCATACTAAACAAGTCAAACATACCAAATTTAGTGGCTCTAGCTCTCATAATCTCCAAGACAATCACAACTACCACAGTTCCCCCCTCTCTTTGATCCACAAATATAGATAAATCGCTGTGATTGCATGTGTTTTTTGCGTACAGTAAATTTTTTTTTTAACGTTTAATATATATTTGTTGAATCTACTCTTATATTAGAGCCTAACAACAAGTTTAGAAAAATAACATAATCTAGTACTTAAGATAAATCCAGGGGATTTTGCAGGCGGCCCTAATCACTTATTATTGGGTTGGTCTGTCATTTCTTTTCAGACGAGTTCTATTCGCATAAGGGAATTGGCAAGAACATTGGGATGTACATCCAGTTTCGCAGTTTCAGTTTCAGATTTTACGATAGTACGGCACCGTAAATCCAGATGGGTTTAAGTACGGAGTTGTATAGGAGGACTTTATACTCCAGACGTAGAGAGGACCGATGTGCTTGCGCCAAGTTAGTCTTCTGTCTAGGTGGATGCCAAGGCAAGTGACATCCACGGCTTGAGGAATTGGTACGGTGGTCAGCATTAGAGCTGGACAGTTTCTTCTGTTGAGCATAAATGTAACAAGTTTACATTTCTGCTCGTTGACCCGGATACGCCAGGTTGCTAGCTTTAACCCTTTAATTTTGCAGAGGCTTGCCGTGCCATCGGCCAAATTGGACGTTGTAAGTCATGGACTCGTTGGTAAGTCTGCAGTGTACAGCAGTTAGAACAATGGGCCAAGTACACTGCCTTGCGGTACACCAGCTTTGATTTCAAAGTAAAAATTACTTGAAATTATTCGGACATGTTGGAATAAACCGATTGAATAACTTTTTTATCACTGATCTCTATAATACACAAGTATATCGACTTATACCCTTCTAAGTTTTTACTTAACGTAAATAAGGTGCACGAAATAAGTAAATGGGACACTACGTTGCTCTCTATAACAACTGAACCGATTAATATATTAAAAAAAAAAACCAATTTATCTTTAAACTTCTTCAATTTATAAATATATTTCGGTCCACTTAAATCGAAAAAAGCTTAAGACAAGATTTTTTTTTTTTTTTTTGTGTGTTTAAGTATATTTAAAATCTGTCCACTGTAGGACAATAATTAAATTTCTTAACGGCCATGTTGTACATAACAATGAAATGAAATGAAAAGCCGCTGCAGGGTTTGTTGGTTTGGGGTCATCACTCTTCACTTGCCGAAATTAGGTGCAGCTAGCACTACCAATTGGGATCTGTCATGAAGGGGAGGTCAAGAGGATGCAACCTCTTCAGCCTGCGAAGACAGTGGTCATCTGCTAGGTCAGCTGCAAGCCTGTTGATGTGACTGGTGAGTCTGTCGAGGTGGACTGACGGGATTTTCAAGTCCCTATGTAAAACTGAATTTTGGACGTAGAACGGCGCACGCACCAGTTTGCGCAGAAGCTTATTTTGAAATCTTTGCAAGATTTCAACGTTGGAATGACTCGCCGTACCCCACAGCTGAATGCCGTATATCCAAATGGGCTTCAGTATGGCTTTATACAGCAGCACCTTGTTTGATGAGCCATTGCATTCTTCTTGCCTTCAAATTAAGCTGCATTGTCTTTGCCTAGATGTGAGCCTTCCAGTTAAGTCTTCGGTCGAGGGTGAGGCCGAGGTATTTCACCTTGTCAACTGTGGGCAGAGGAGTCCCGTACAGACTGACTGAAGGACAGTCACCCATTCGTGTAGCAAAAGTGATATGGTTGCATTTAGTTGTGTTTACGGCGATGTTCCATCTGAGCAGCCAAGGCTCAATAATGTTCAGCTGTCTTTGCACAATTTCGGTGGCTTGACTTCGAGTTGAGGCTGATCTTATGTATAAACGCAGTGTCATCGGCATAGGTTGCTATAAGTAGATCGTGTGACTGGAAAGCTGGGAGATCAGACGTGTATATGGTGTACAAGATGGGGCCGAGGACGCTTCCCTGAGGGACACCTGCCTTCACTTTCTCAATTCGGGATACCGCAGTGTCACATTTGATGTAGAAGATTCTGTCGGCCAGATATGATTTGAACAAGAGAAAGAAAGGGGCCGGGAGCAGAGACTTGAGTTTAAACAGGAGTCCATCGTGCCAAACTCTGTCGAACGCCTGCTTTACGTCCAGGAAGACGGCTGAGCTGTATTTTTTCTCCTCAAAGGCATTGAGCAATCTTTGGACGATGCGGTGACATTGCTCGGGGGTTCCGTGGTGTTGCCTGAAACCAAACTGGTGGTCTGGATTGATATCGTCCAGCAACGGCAGCACTCTAGCCAAAAGTATTCTTTCGAATACTTTCGAGAGAAGCGCCAGGAGACTGATCGGACGGTATGATGCGGGGTCGCTTTCCTGTTTGCCTGGTTTTGGAATCATTACGATCTCAGCACATTTCCATTGGGATGGAAAGTGACTAAGATCAAATATACCGTTGAAGAGGCACGCAAGATGTTGGATTGCTCGTGGCGGGAGAAGCTTCAGGGTGACCGCATCAATACCGTCGTAACCTGGGCTTTTTGTTGCTTTTAGCCTGTCAATTTCCGTTTTTACTTCCTCCGGGGAAACTCTACTGATGGGGAGGGCCATTTGACATGGTGACTCTAGGAAGGCTGTGGTGTCGTCTCGTTCGGCCTGGGTGCACATGTTGAAAGGGGAGAAGGCATTAGCTACATGAGTGGCAAACTCATCTGCCTTGTCCTCTGGTGATCTGCACCAAGCTCCGTTGGTACCTCGAATAGGAACTTTCCTGCTTGTAGGCCTTTTGAGGTATCTCGTCGCATTCCAGAGACTTTTCTCAGGGTTGTTGGGCTCGAGGTTCTCCAGATATTCAGCAGTAGCTGCATTTCTTTGTTCAAAGAAAAGAGTCTTCAGGTGTTTAATGGCTCTGTTAGGTGCTGTTTTATCAACTGGATTGCGACTGAGTTGCCATACTCTTCGAAGTCTTCTCTTGTTCCTGATTGCATCTGATATCTCAGTTGACCAAGCAAACTTGTCCCTTTGATTGCAACGGGGTGGTGTGGCTCGTGCAGGTGGTGTGCAAGAGGTAGCAGCTTCACAAATGTCGAGGGTAAATTTTTCGACGGTTTCGTCAATGTCCCCACCAGAGTTGAGGAGGACAGCTGGGTTGACTACGTCCTCTAAGATGGATTGGAAAAGTTCAATGTTAGAGTTTCCCCTAAGCAGCCGAGTGTTGCGTGTCTTGACTTCCGCAGGGGTGTCCAACCAGATTTTGATTGCGCTGTGGTCAGACAGCAGGTCTGGTTCATCAGCCACGACGATTCTGCTGTGGTGAATGCCACTGGTAACAACAATGTCTAGGACATCAGGAATCTTGTTTGGGTCGGTTGGCCAGTATGTAGGTTGACCAGTTGAGGCGATCTTCAGGTTGAGCGTATTGACACAAGGTCTGAGAGCAATTCCTTTGGGGTTGTTTAGCCTTGAGCCCCACCATGAGTGCTTGGCATTGAAGTCGCCTGCAATAAGGAACCTGTTGCCAAAAGTGCTCAGGCCTTGTTGAAACATTTGAGTGTCGACTGCGTGTCGTGGAGGGATGTAGCATGAGGCAATTGTTAGGAGACCGAGTGAGGTTTGGATGGTTATTGATGCAGCTTGCAGCCAGGGAAGAGTTAACGGAGCATTCTCAGTGTATTTTATTGTGGATTTTATAAGGATGCCAGCACCACCTCTGGCGTTGCCGCTCGGATGATTCGCCTGAATCAAATCAAATCCCTGGATTTTGAAGTAGGATCTGTCGGTAAGGTGTGTTTCACTTAGGAGCATTAAGTCGGTGCGGTTGCATTTTAAATAAAGGTCGATTTTCAAGCGTAAGTAACTGGAACAAATTAATGATATGTGTCTTAATTTTAAAATAAAAAATAAAAACCAACTGAAACAAATTTAAACCATGGAATAGCCCTCATCTCTGTTTTTTTTTTTTTACCAATTTCAATACACGAGCTGTCATTGAATTAAACAAGTTTTGGAGTATTTCAATATACAATTTGTCCGTTTCTTGAATAATGGTTTCTTATAAGCCCTTTAACTTTCCATGGGCATAAAGCCGTAGATTCAAGATGGCTTAAAGATTTTTTAACGGATTTGCATCTAGTCTGCTTGCTGACCAGTCTAGAGTTTTGTGAGTTTTGTTTAATGGTTGGGTGCATTATGCTGATACAAAATGTATGTATCCTATCCAAATGGCACAAAAACGATCTCTAACAACGCAACATCGGAGGAGGATTTATGCATACGTCTCGTGGATATCCATAGAGAAAAATTACTCCCTATTTGGGGTTCGCTGATATTTTATTTGATCGCTACGTTTCATATTCGTTTGTCAATCAATATTGGGCTAACAGAACGGGGGTTTCTTCCATAGTTTCCCCGATCTTTAAGTCATTTTCACAGTGTTTTTATTTTCGTTAACATGTTTTGCTTATCTACCTATAAATCAAGGCAAAGCAATCTGTCCCATTTACTTATTTCGTTCGCAAAACTCAACGTTGGCTTCTTGACAATTTTTTGATCATCGTTCAAGCACACTACAACCAAAATATAGAAGGAAAAGAGAAAACGCAAAACTGCATATTTTGGACAAAATAATGTGATAAGACTTTGTCCAACTTACTTCTTGCGACCACCTTACCTCTTTCCCATCAATGAACTTGGATAAATGAAATATTTTTGCGGCAAAGTTCTATTAAAACGTTGAAAGAATAACAAAAAATAAAACTTGCATGGTAACTTGACATTCCATAAGATAGACAACATTTGATAACTGCATAAACAAATAAATAAATGTTTTATAGTCTATGTAGTTAGATAATTTAACTGATAAGTCCCCATTAGCGTTAAGTAAGCAAAAAGATAATAGAAGCTGCAAATATTTGACTGCAACACTGACAAGAAATACGACTGGATATGTCTAGATCTGACATGAACTATGTAAAATAATGCATATCTATTAGAAAATTAGTTATGTTACAAGAATATATATCTAGATTCGAATCGGAATCGCTTACAGATTGGTTTGGACACAACCAGAATAGAAACTTAAAGTGGTGCATCATAAACTAATGCACTTTCTCATATCACATGCATTGTCAATAGGCTTATCATTGGAAGGACTCATAAACAGTGTATAATAAACTGCAATTTTCTGTATAAATACAAAACTGCAACAAGTGAAGACTCTCAAGATCAGTCTTTGGCATATCATTGTAGCAAAATGTTAAAGATTTGCATATATTTCATTTGTGTTGCATTGCAAGTTAACTTAATACTGGGACAAAATTGTCAACAATGTCAGACGGACAATGCGATCTATTGCGATAATCGAACCTCTTATTACCTTTGCGTAGGTAAGTACAAAAAAAAAAAAAAATGAAAAAGCCCAAGCTGGAAAAAGGATGTAAATTTGGTTTTCAGCTGGAAGCGGACCAATTGGTCAGCTTATATTCTGTCCTGATGGACAAATTTGCACGAATACTATGGATTTTTGTGTACCGGAATCCTCGGTGAACGACGACACTGTCCTGGATGTCTGTAAGGAGAGTGAAGAGGAAGTCGATAATGAAAATGGCATTGACTGCGAAGTTTGCAATGGAACAGATGGTACCTATGCATGTGTCAGTAAGACACAATATGCCCTCTGTGAAAATGGTTCAGTTACGAAATCCAACGTCTTGGATTGCGCCACCGATGAAGTTTGTGTGCTAAGTGCTCAAAGTGATTACAACAACACTTGTGTTCCTAGCTGTGCCCTCTCATTTGTAGGTACACCTTCTATTGATTAATTTCTTGCGAATTAAATTCATTTCATTTAATGCACAGTTGAATCTGGAGGCCACTTGCAGCAATGATGTTGTGGTAATTCCAACTGTTCCACCACCCAACAAGGATGCCATGAAGACAATTTGCAATGGCACCGATACGACATCCTTGTTCTTCTATACCCCATATGCGGAGGATACAAACTGCAATGGCTTCATCTATTGTCAACGAACAAGTGTAAAGGATACCGATTGGGTGGTCCTCTATTTGACATGTCCAACTCCAGCTACCCCGTACTATGATTCAGCCAAAAAGATATGTGTCAGCACCAGACCAACTAATTGCTAGAGAAAGTTTTAGATGGCTTTGGCCTAGTGTTTCAATTTCAATCTTATTAAGCGTAAAAAATTTAAAAAAAATTTTAACTCCTAGCAATTTGTTGGATTTATTCATTTATATTTGGCTTTGTTTACAAATTTCCATAGTTCAAATTAAAATCTTCAAGTCGAAAAGTCAAGAAAATCATCTGTCAGCATAGGCTATAAGTTTTCATTTTTACAAATATCTTCAAGAATATACACCAAAAAATATCCACAAAATACAAGAATCCACAAAAATTGGTTCTAAATTAAGGTTTCTTTTTTAAAAAATCTATATTGCACCATGAGCCACTTAAAAGTCAAGATTACCACTGAAATCCTTTTTAAAATCTTTTTGTGGCTTTTGATAAAATTTTGCAAATTTCCGATATAGAGATATTTATGTATCTAATGACATAGCAAATTCACAACCAATAATACAAAATCCTTTAAGGATATAAAATAAAAGCAAACCAAATTAGGTTATATTATTCAATGGCATATCGTGGGATCAGGAAATAAAGTGAATTTCCACCTCCAATGTCTCACTGTTAAAACTTCAAGGCCATTTCGGAGTGTGTAGGATTTATTACGAAGCTGAGCTGAGCCATGCCCGTCTGTCCGTATTTAAGCAATTTATAACCTGGGTGAGATGAGGTACGAAAATCATTGTACGATAAAATAGTGAAGGAGTTGGAGTATCCCTAAGAAATTTACTAATGTTATAGTCTTTGTTATTAAACATCAGATCCAAAAATTTCAACCAGATCGGATAAATAGAACACAAGTTACAGTCAACATAAATCGGCCTACTACGTCTTTGCTCATATCAGCAGAGCACACGAATACTCACACAGGCGCAGCGCTACACAAACTGTATGTGTAATAGTATAAGATGATGGGAAGATGGGAAGAAGAAGAAAAAGAAATGGAAATTATATGTGGAAGGTTTGGTTTATGTACTGATGAATGCAGTTACAGAAAAAGAGTTTGAAACATGTCATAATATTACGGACAAAGACTTCGGTGCAGCCGAAGTTGGATTTTTTGATATTTTTTCGTTTCTTTTTATCAAAAATCAATTTTGACGTTCACGTATCCGTTATTTTATCAAAACTCAAATCAAAATGAAGCATGTAAGTCGTCCCGCCGACTTGGGTATACCTTACACCAGTAAAACAAATATTTCAAATTTGTAATAACTAATGCATTTGCCTATTTTAAAAAATTCTGTTCACATGCTTTTTACAAGCATATTTCAGTATCTCACGCACTTATGCAAATAAGCACCCTAGCGCCCCCACCCGCCAACGGCCATCTCCGGCCTTATGCAAAAACGTTTATATGCATAACTCAGCTGGTTTTTGTCCGATTTTGATCAAATTTGGTATTTTGCTCGGTATTACTATCAAATTTAAGTGTGCCAAATTACGGGAGATAATCGAGTTTTTCAAATTTCGGGGGCGGAAAGGGGCGTGGCGAAAACTTTATACATACAAAATGTGCGCATTTACTATGCAAATATACATACCAAATTTGGTGTCTCTAGCTGCAATAGTTTTTGAGATAAACGTTTTTTTTTAATTGCGGGGGCGGAAAGGGGCGTGGCAAAAATTTGAAACAAACTTGATCACTCTACAAACTACACTAGCCTACATTCCAAGTTTGGTGGCTCTATCTGTTATAGTCTCCGAAAACTAGGCGTTCATACGGACGGACAGACGGACAGACAGACGGACATGGCTAAATCGACTCGGCAATTGATACTGATCAAGAATATATATACTTTATGGGGTCGGAAAAGCTTCCTTCTGCCTGTTACATACATTTTGGTGACTTTAATATACCATTTCACCCTATGGGTGTATGGTATAATTAATAGGTACCCAGAGTCGTTCTTTTTGAAACCAACAAACTTAATTCTTGGAGATAGACTTCAGTGCCATCCGAAAAGGGCTTTGGATTTGTGTGTTTTAGCAATGCTCTCAGTAAATATAAGTCACGAGGAATCGTCTTTTTTCAGAAACCGAGTAAATTACGAAGAAGCGTCTTTTTTTTCGGAAACCGAGTATCTGAAATTCTAAATTCATGGGGTCAGACTTCAGAGCAAGCGGGAACCGTCGTCGGCCGCATTTATATTCTTTTTCCCCTTTTATAGTCGTTCTTTTTGAAACCAACAAACTTAATTCTTGGAGACAGACTTCAGTCCCAGCCGAAAAGGGCTTCGGCTTTGTTGGTTTCAGCAATGCTCCCAGTAAATATAAGTTACGAAGAATCGTCTTTTTTCAGAAACCGAGTAAATTACGAAGAAGCGTCTTTTTTTTCGGAAACCGAGTATCTGAAATTCTAAATTCATGGGGTCAGACTTCAGAGCAAGCGGGAACCGTCGTCGGCCGCATTTATATTCTTTTCCCCTTTTATAGTCGTTCTTTTTGAAACCAACAAACTTAATTCTTGGAGACAGACTTCAGTGCCAGCCGAAAAGGGCTTTGGATTTGTGTGTTTTAGCAATGCTCTCAGTAAATATAAGTCACGAGGAAGCGTCTTTTTTTCGGAAACAGAGTATCCGAAATTCTAAATTCATGGGGACAGACTTCAGAGCTAGCGGGAACCGTCGTCGGCCGTATTTTCATACTTTTCCCCTTTTATAGTCATTCTTTTTGAAACCAACAAACTTAATTCTTGGAGACAGACTTCAGTCCCAGCCGAAAAGGGCTTTGGATTTGTGTGTTTTAGCAATGCTCTCAGTAAATATAAGTCACGAAGAAGCGTCTTTTTTTCTCGGAAACCGAGTATCTGAAATTCTAAATTCATGGGGTCGGACTTCAGAGCATTTATATTCTTTTCCCCTTTTATAGTCGTTCTTTTTGAAACCAACAAACTTAATTCTTGGAGACAGACTTCAGTGCCAGCCGAAAAGGGCTTTGGATTTGTGTGTTTTAGCAATGCTCTCAGTAAATATAAGTCACGAGGAAGCGTCTTTTTTTTCGGAAACAGAGTATCCGAAATTCTAAATTCATGGGGACAGACTTCAGAGCTAGCGGGAACCGTCGTCGGCCGTATTTTCATACTTTTCCCCTTTTATAGTCATTCTTTTTGAAACCAACACACTTAATTCTTGGAGACAGACTTCAGTCCCAGCCGAAAAGGGCTTTGGATTTGTGTGTTTTAGCAATGCTCTCAGTAAATATAAGTCACGAGGAAGCGTCTTTTTTCTCGGAAACCGAGTATCTGAAATTCTAAATTCATGGGGTCAGACTTCAGAGCAAGCGGGAACCGTCGTCGGCCGCATTTATATTCTTTTCCCCTTTTATAGTCGTTCTTTTTGAAACCAACAAACTTAATTCTTGGAGACAGACTTCAGTGCCAGCCGAAAAGGGCTTTGGATTTGTGTGTTTTAGCAATGCTCTCAGTAAATATAAATCACGAAGAAGCGTCTTTTTTCTCGGAAACCGAGTATCTGAAATTCTAAATTCATGGGGTCGGACTTCAGAGCATTTATATTCTTTTCCCCTTTTATAGTCGTTCTTTTTGAAACCAACAAACTTAATTCTTGGAGACAGACTTCAGTCCCAGCCGAAAAGGGCTTTGGATTTGTGTGCTTCAGCAACACTCTCAAGAAATAAATGTTAGAAAAGGCGTCTTTTTTTCTAGGAGGCCGAGTTTCCGAAATTCATGGGGACAGACTTCAGAGCAAGCGGGAACCGTCGTCGGCCGTATTTTCATACTTTTCCCCTTTTATAGTCATTCTTTTTGAAACCAACAAACTTAATTCTTGGAGACAGACTTCAGTCCCAGCCGAAAAGGGCTTTGGATTTGTTTGTTTTAGCAATGCTCTCAGTAAATATAAGTTACGAAGAAGCGTCTTTTTTTCGGAAACCGAGTAAATTACGAAGAAGCGTCTTTTTTCTCGGAAACCGAGCATCTGAAATTCTAAATTCATGGGGTCGGACTTCAGAGCATTTATATTCTTTTCCCCTTTTATAGTCGTTCTTTTTGAAACCAACAAACTTAATTCTTGGAGACAGACTTCAGTCCCAGCCGAAAAGGGCTTTGGATTTGTGTGCTTCAGCAACACTCTCAAGAAATAAATGTTAGAAAAGGCGTCTTTTTTCTAGAAGGCCGAGTTTCCGAAATTCATGGGGACAGACTTCAGAGCAAGCGGGAACCGTCGTCGGCCGTATTTTCATACTTTTCCCCTTTTATAGTCATTCTTTTTGAAACCAACAAACTTAATTCTTGGAGACAGACTTCAGTCCCAGCCGAAAATAGTTTTGGATTTGTTTGTTTTAGCGATGCTCCCAGTATATATAAGTTACAAAGAAGCGTCCTTTTTTTCGGAAACCGAGTATGCGAAATTCTAAATTCATGGGGACAGACTTCAGAGCAAACGGGAATCGTCGTCGGCCGCATTTATATTCTTTTCCCCTTTTATAGTCGTTCTTTTTGAAACCAACAAACTTAATTCTTGGAGACAGACTTCAGTCCCAGCCGAAAAGGGCTTTGGATTTGTGTGCTTCAGCAACACTCTCAAGAAATAAATGTTAGAAAAGGCGTCTTTTTTTCTAGGAGGCCGAGTTTCCGAAATTCATGGGGACAGACTTCAGAGCAAGCGGGAACCGTCGTCGGCCGTATTTTTATACTTTTCCCCTTTTATAGTCATTCTTTTTGAAACCAACACACTTAATTCTTGGAGACAGACTTCAGTCCCAGCCGAAAAGGGCTTTGGATTTGTTTGTTTTAGCAATGCTCTCAGTAAATATAAGTCACGAGGAAGCGTCTTTTTTCTCGGAAACCGAGTAAATTACGAAGAAGCGTCTTTTTTTCGGAAACCGAGTATCTGAAATTCTAAATTCATGGGGTCAGACTTCAGAGCAAGCGGGAACCGTCGTCGGCCGCATTTATATTCTTTTCCCCTTTTATAGTCGTTCTTTTTGAAACCAACAAACTTAATTCTTGGAGACAGACTTCAGTCCCAGCCGAAAAGGGCTTTGGATTTGTGTGTTTTAGCAATGCTCTCAGTAAATATAAGTCACGAGGAAGCGTCTTTTTTCTCGGAAACCGAGTATCTGAAATTCTAAATTCATGGGGTCAGACTTCAGAGCAAGCGGGAACCGTCGTCGGCCGCATTTATATTCTTTTCCCCTTTTATAGTCGTTCTTTTTGAAACCAACAAACTTAATTCTTGGAGACAGACTTCAGTGCCAGCCGAAAAGGGCTTTGGATTTGTGTGTTTTAGCAATGCTCTCAGTAAATATAAATCACGAGGAAGCGTCTTTTTTCTCGGAAACCGAGTATCTGAAATTCTAAATTCATGGGGTCGGACTTCAGAGCATTCAGAGCATTTATATTCTTTTTCCCCTTTTATAGTCGTTCTTTTTGAAACCAACAAACTTAATTCTTGGAGACAGACTTCAGTCCCAGCCGAAAAGGGCTTTGGATTTGTGTGTTTTAGCAATGCTCTCAGTAAATATAAGTCACGAGGAAGCGTCTTTTTTCTCGGAAACCGAGTATCTGAAATTCTAAATTCATGGGGTCGGACTTCAGAGCATTTATATTCTTTTCCCCTTTTATAGTCGTTCTTTTTGAAACCAACAAACTTAATTCTTGGAGACAGACTTCAGTCCCAGCCGAAAAGGACTTCGGCTTTGTTGGTTTCAGCAATGCTCTCAGTAAATATAAGTCACGAGGAAGCGTCTTTTTTTTCGGAAACAGAGTATCCGAAATTCTAAATTCATGGGGACAGACTTCAGAGCAAACGGGAATCGTCGTCGGCCGCATTTATATTCTTTTCCCCTTTTATAGTCGTTCATTTTGAAACCAACAAACTTAATTCTTGGAGACAGACTTCAGTCCCAGCCGAAAAGGGCTTTGGATTTGTGTGCTTCAGCAACACTCTCAAGAAATAAATGTTAGAAAAGGCGTCTTTTTTCTAGGAGGCCGAGTTTCCGAAATTCATGGGGACAGACTTCAGAGCAAGCGGGAACCGAAGTCGGCCGTATTTTCATACTTTTCCCCTTTTATAGTCATTCTTTTTGAAACCAACAAACTTAATTCTTGGAGACAGACTTCAGTCCCAGCCGAAAATAGTTTTGGATTTGTTTGTTTTAGCGATGCTCCCAGTATATATAAGTTGCAAAGAAGCGTCCTTTTTTTCGGAAACCGAGTATGCGAAATTCTAAATTCATGGGGACAGACTTCAGAGCAAACGGGAATCGTCGTCGGCCGCATTTATATTCTTTTCCCCTTTTATAGTCGTTCATTTTGAAACCAACAAACTTAATTCTTGGAGACAGACTTCAGTCCCAGCCGAAAAGGGCTTTGGATTTGTGTGCTTCAGCAACACTCTCAAGAAATAAATGTTAGAAAAGGCGTCTTTTTTCTAGGAGGCCGAGTTTCCGAAATTCATGGGGACAGACTTCAGAGCAAGCGGGAACCGTCGTCGGCCGTATTTTTATACTTTTCCCCTTTTATAGTCATTCTTTTGAAACCAACAAACTTAACTCTTGGAGACAGACTTCAGTCCCAGCCGAAAAGGGCTTTGGATTTGTGTGCTTCAGCAACACTCTCAAGAAATAAATGTTAGAAAAGGCGTCTTTTTTCTAGAAGGCCGAGTTTCCGAAATTCATGGGGACAGACTTCAGAGCAAGCGGGAACCGTCGTCGTCCGTATTTTCATACTTTTCCCCTTTTATAGTCATTCTTTTTGAAACCAACAAACTTAATTCTTGGAGACAGACTTCAGTCCCAGCCGAAAATAGTTTTGGATTTGTTTGTTTTAGCGATGCTCCCAGTATATATAAGTTGCAAAGAAGCGTCCTTTTTTTCGGAAACCGAGTATGCGAAATTCTAAATTCATGGGGACAGACTTCAGAGCAAGCGGGAACCGTCGTCGGCCGTATTTTTATTCTTTTCCCCTTTTATAGTCGTTCTTTTTAAAACCACCAAACTTTATTCTTGGAGACAGACTTCAGTGCCAGCCGAAAAGGGCTTTGGATTTGTGTGTTTTAGCAATGCTCCCAGTAAATATAAGTTACAAAGAAGCGTCCGTTTTTTCGGAAACCGAGTATGCGAAATTCTAAATTCATGGGGACAGACTTCAGAGCAAGCGGGAACCGTCGTCGGCCGTATTTTTATTCTTTTCCCCTTTTATAGTCGTTCTTTTTAAAACCACCAAACTTTATTCTTGGAGACAGACTTCAGTCCCAGCCGAAAAGGGCTTTGGATTTGTGTGCTTCAGCAACACTCTCAAGAAATAGATGTTAGAAAAGGCGTCTTTTTTCTAGGAGGCCGAGTTTCCGAAATTCATGGGGACAGACTTCAGAGCAAGCGGGAACCGTCGTCGGCCGTATTTTCATACTTTTCCCCTTTTATAGTCATTCTTTTTGAAACCAACAAACTTAATTCTTGGAGACAGACTTCAGTCCCAGCCGAAAATAGTTTTGGATTTGTTTGTTTTAGCGATGCTCCCAGTATATATAAGTTACAAAGAAGCGTCCTTTTTTTCGGAAACCGAGTATGCGAAATTCTAAATTCATGGGGACAGACTTCAGAGCAAGCGGGAACCGTCGTCGGCCGTATTTTTTATTCTTTTCCCTTTTATAGTCGTTCTTTTTAAAACCACCAAACTTTATTCTTGGAGACAGACTTCAGTCCCAGCCGAAAAGGGCTTTGGATTTGTTTGTTTTAGCAATGCTCTCAGTAAATATAAGTTACGAAGAAGCGTCTTTTTTCGGAAACCGAGTAAATTACGAAGAAGCGTCTTTTTTTCTCGGAAACCGAGTATCTGAAATTCTAAATTCATGGGGTCGGACTTCAGAGCATTTATATTCTTTTCCCCTTTTATAGTCATTCTTTTTAAAACCACCAAACTTTATTCTTGGAGACAGACTTCAGTCCCAGCCGAAAAAGGTTTTGGATTTGTTTGTTTTAGCGATGCTCCCAGTATATATAAGTTACAAAGAAGCGTCCTTTTTTTTCGGAAACCGAGTATGCGAAATTCTAAATTCATGGGGACAGACTTCAGAGCAAGCGGGAACCGTCGTCGGCCGTATTTTTATTCTTTTCCCCTTTTATAGTCGTTCTTTTTAAAACCACCAAACTTTATTCTTGGAGACAGACTTCAGTCCCAGCCGAAAAGGGCTTTGGATTTGTGTGCTTCAGCAACACTCTCAAGAAATAGATGTTAGAAAAGGCGTCTTTTTTCTAGGAGGCCGAGTTTCCGAAATTCATGGGGACAGACTTCAGAGCAAGCGGGAACCGTCGTCGGCCGTATTTTCATACTTTTCCCCTTTTATAGTCATTCTTTTTGAAACCAACAAACTTAATTCTTGGAGACAGACTTCAGTCCCAGCCGAAAATAGTTTTGGATTTGTTTGTTTTAGCGATGCTCCCAGTATATATAAGTTACAAAGAAGCGTCCTTTTTTTCGGAAACCGAGTATGCGAAATTCTAAATTCATGGGGACAGACTTCAGAGCAAGCGGGAACCGTCGTCGGCCGTATTTTTATTCTTTTCCCCTTTTATAGTCGTTCTTTTTAAAACCACCAAACTTTATTCTTGGAGACAGACTTCAGTCCCAGCCGAAAAAGGTTTTGGATTTGTTTGTTTTAGCGATGCTCCCAGTATATATAAGTTACAAAGAAGCGTCCTTTTTTTCGGAAACCGAGTATGCGAAATTCTAAATTCATGGGGACAGACTTCAGAGCAAGCGGGAACCGTCGTCGGCCGTATTTTTATTCTTTTCCCCTTTTATAGTCGTTCTTTTTGAAACCAACAAACTTAATTCTTGGAGACAGACTTCAGTCCCAGCCGAAAAGGGCTTTGGATTTGTGTGCTTCAGCAACACTCTCAAGAAATAAATGTTAGAAAAGGCGTCTTTTTTCTAGGAGGCCGAGTTTCCGAAATTCATGGGGCCAGACTTCAGAGCAAGCGGGAACCGTCGTCGGCCGTATTTTTATTCTTTTCCCCTTTTATGGTCGTTCTTTTTGAAACCAACAAACTTAATTCTTTGAGACAGACTTCAGTCCCAGCCGAAAAGGGCTTTGGATTTGTGTGTTTTAGCAATGCTCTCAGTAAATATAAGTTAAGAAGAAGTGTCTTTTTTTCGGAAACCGAGTAAATTACGAAGAAGCGTCTTTTTTCTCGGAGACCGAGTTTCCGAAATTCTAAACTCATGGGGACAGACTTCAGAGCAAGCGGGAACCGTCGTCGGACGCATTTATATTCTTTTCCCCTTTTATAGTCGTTCTTTTTGAAACCAACAAACTTAATTCTTTGAGACAGACTTCAGTCCCAGCCGAAAAGGGCTTTGGATTTGTGTGTTTTAGCAATGCTCTCAGTAAATATAAGTTAAGAAGAAGTGTCTCTTTTTTCGGAAACCGAGTAAATTACGAAGAAGCGTCTTTTTTCTCGGAGACCGAGTTTCCGAAATTCTAAACTCATGGGGACAGACAGACTTCAGAGCCAGCGGGAACCGTCGTCGGCCGCATTTATATTCTTTTCCCCTTTTATAGTCGTTCATTTTGAAACCAACAAACTTAATTCTTGGAGACAGACTTCAGTCCCAGCCGAAAAGGGCTTTGGATTTGTGTGCTTCAGCAACACTCTCAAGAAATAAATGTTAGAAAAGGCGTCTTTTTTCTAGGAGGCCGAGTTTCCGAAATTCATGGGGACAGACTTCAGAGCAAGCGGGAACCGTCGTCGGACGCATTTATATTCTTTTCCCCTTTTATAGTCGTTCTTTTTGAAACCAACAAACTTAATTCTTGGAGACAGACTTCAGTGCCAGCCGAAAAGGGCTTTGGATTTGTGTGTTTTAGCAATGCTCCCAGTAAATATAAGTTACAAAGAAGCGTCCGTTTTTTCGGAAACCGAGTATGCGAAATTCTAAATTCATGGGGACAGACTTCAGAGCAAGCGGGAACCGTCGTCGGCCGTATTTTTTATTCTTTTCCCCTTTTATAGTCGTTCTTTTTAAAACCACCAAACTTTATTCTTGGAGACAGACTTCAGTCCCAGCCGAAAAGGGCTTTGGATTTGTGTGCTTCAGCAACACTCTCAAGAAATAGATGTTAGAAAAGGCGTCTTTTTTCTAGGAGGCCGAGTTTCCGAAATTCATGGGGACAGACTTCAGAGCAAGCGGGAACCGTCGTCGGACGCATTTATATTCTCTTCCCCTTTTATAGTCGTTCTTTTTGAAACCAACAAACTTAATTCTTGGAGACAGACTTCAGTGCCAGCCGAAAAGGGCTTTGGATTTGTGTGTTTTAGCAATGCTCTCAGTAAATATAAGTTACGAAGAAGCGTCTTTTTTTCGGAAACCGAGTAAATTACGAAGAAGCGTCTTTTTTTCTCGGAAACCGAGTATCTGAAATTCTAAATTCATGGGGTCGGACTTCAGAGCATTTATATTCTTTTCCCCTTTTATAGTCGTTCTTTTTGAAACCAACAAACTTAATTCTTGGAGACAGACTTCAGTCCCAGCCGAAAAGGGCTTTGGATTTGTGTATTTTAGCAATGCTCTCAGTAAATATAAGTTACGAAGAAGCGTCTTTTTTCGGAAACCGAGTAAATCACGAAGAAGCGTCTTTTTTTTCGGAAACAGAGTATCCGAAATTCTAAATTCATGGGGACAGGCTTCTGAGCAAGCGGGAACCGTCGTCGGCCGCATTTATATTCTTTTCCCCTTTTATAGTCGTTCTTTTTGAAACCAACAAACTTAATTCTTGGAGACAGACTTCAGTGCCAGCCGAAAAGGGCTTTGGATTTGTGTGTTTTAGCAATGCTCTCAGTAAATATAAATCACGAAGAAGCGTCTTTTTTTTCGGAAACAGAGTATCCGAAATTCTAAATTCATGGGGTCAGACTTCAGAGCAAGCGGGAACCGTCGTCGGCCGCATTTATATTCTTTTCCCCTTTTATAGTCGTTCTTTTTGAAACCAACAAACTTAATTCTTGGAGACAGACTTCAGTCCCAGCCGAAAAGGGCTTTGGATTTGTGTGCTTCAGCAACACTCTCAAGAAATAAATGTTAGAAAAGGCGTCTTTTTTCTAGGAGGCCGAGTTTCCGAAATTCATGGGGACAGACTTCAGAGCAAGCGGGAACCGTCGTCGGCCGTATTTTTATACTTTCCCCCTTTTATAGTCATTCTTTTTGAAACCAACAAACTTAATTCTTGGAGACAGACTTCAGTCCCAGCCGAAAAAGGTTTTGGATTTGTTTGTTTTAGCGATGCTCCCAGTATATATAAGTTACAAAGAAGCGTCCTTTTTTTCGGAAACCGAGTATGCGAAATTCTAAATTCATGGGGACAGACTTCAGAGCAAACGGGAATCGTCGTCGGCCGCATTTATATTCTTTTCCCCTTTTATAGTCGTTCATTTTGAAACCAACAAACTTAATTCTTGGAGACAGACTTCAGTCCCAGCCGAAAAGGGCTTTGGATTTGTGTGCTTCAGCAACACTCTCAAGAAATAAATGTTAGAAAAGGCGTCTTTTTTCTAGGAGGCCGAGTTTCCGAAATTCATGGGGACAGACTTCAGAGCAAGCGGGAACCTTCGTCGGCCGTATTTTTATACTTTCCCCCTTTTATAGTCATTCTTTTTGAAACCAACAAACTTAATTCTTGGAGACAGACTTCAGTCCCAGCCGAAAAAGGTTTTGGATTTGTTTGTTTTAGCGATGCTCCCAGTAAATATAAGTTACAAAGAAGCGTCCGTTTTTTCGGAAACCGAGTATGCGAAATTCTAAATTCATGGGGACAGACTTCAGAGCAAGCGGGAACCGTCGTCGGCCGTATTTTTATTCTTTTCCCCTTTTATAGTCGTTCTTTTTGAAACCAACAAACTTAATTCTTGGAGACAGACTTCAGTCCCAGCCGAAAAGGGCTTTGGATTTGTGTGCTTCAGCAACACTCTCAAGAAATAAATGTTAGAAAAGGCGTCTTTTTTCTAGGAGGCCGAGTTTCCGAAATTCATGGGGACAGACTTCAGAGCAAGCGGGAACCGTCGTCGGCCGTATTTTTATACTTTTCCTCTTTTATAGTCATTCTTTTTGAAACCAACAAACTTAATTCTTGGAGACAGACTTCAGTCCCAGCCGAAAAAGGTTTTGGATTTGTTTGTTTTAGCAATGCTCCCAGTAAATATAAGTTACAAAGAAGCGTCCTTTTTTTCGGAAACCGAGTATGCGAAATTCTAAATTCATGGGGACAGACTTCAGAGCAAGCGGGAACCGTCGTCGGCCGTATTTTTATTCTTTTCCCCTTTTATAGTCGTTCTTTTTGAAACCAACAAACTTAATTCTTGGAGACAGACTTCAGTCCCAGCCGAAAAGGGCTTTGGATTTGTGTGCTTCAGCAACACTCTCAAGAAATAAATGTTAGAAAAGGCGTCTTTTTTCTAGGAGGCCGAGTTTCCGAAATTCATGGGGACAGACTTCAGAGCAAGCGGGAACCGTCGTCGGCCGTATTTTTATTCTTTTCCCCTTTTATGGTCGTTCTTTTTGAAACCAACAAACTTAATTCTTTGAGACAGACTTCAGTGCCAGCCGAAAAGGGCTTTGGATTTGTGTGTTTTAGCAATGCTCTCAGTAAATATAAGTTAAGAAGAAGGGTCTTTTTTTCGGAAACCGAGTAAATTACGAAGAAGCGTCTTTTTTCTCGTAGACCGAGTTTCCGAAATTCTAAACTCATGGGGACAGACTTCAGAGCAAGCGGGAACCGTCGTCGGACGCATTTATATTCTTTTCCCCTTTTATAGTCGTTCTTTTTGAAACCAACAAACTTAATTCTTTGAGACAGACTTCAGTCCCAGCCGAAAAGGGCTTTGGATTTGTGTGTTTTAGCAATGCTCTCAGTAAATATAAGTTAAGAAGAAGGGTCTTTTTTTCGGAAACCGAGTAAATTACGAAGAAGCGTCTTTTTTCTCGGAGACCGAGTTTCCGAAATTCTAAGCTCATGGGGACAGACAGACTTCAGAGCCAGCGGGAACCGTCGTCGGCCGCATTTATATTCTTTTCCCCTTTTATAGTCGTTCATTTTGAAACCAACAAACTTAATTCTTGGAGACAGACTTAAGTCCCAGCCGAAAAGGGCTTTGGATTTGTGTGCTTCAGCAACACTCTCAAGAAATAAATGTTAGAAAAGGCGTCTTTTTTCTAGGAGGCCGAGTTTCCGAAATTCATGGGGACAGACTTCAGAGCAAGCGGGAACCGTCGTCGGACGCATTTATATTCTTTTCCCCTTTTATAGTCGTTCTTTTTGAAACCAACAAACTTAATTCTTGGAGACAGACTTCAGTGCCAGCCGAAAAGGGCTTTGGATTTGTGTGTTTTAGCAATGCTCCCAGTAAATATAAGTTACAAAGAAGCGTCCGTTTTTTCGGAAACCGAGTATGCGAAATTCTAAATTCATGGGGACAGACTTCAGAGCAAGCGGGAACCGTCGTCGGCCGTATTTTTATTCTTTTCCCCTTTTATAGTCGTTCTTTTTAAAACCACCAAACTTTATTCTTGGAGACAGACTTAAGTCCCAGCCGAAAAGGGCTTTGGATTTGTGTGCTTCAGCAACACTCTCAAGAAATAAATGTTAGAAAAGGCGTCTTTTTTCTAGGAGGCCGAGTTTCCGAAATTCATGGGGACAGACTTCAGAGCAAGCGGGAACCGTCGTCGGACGCATTTATATTCTTTTCCCCTTTTATAGTCGTTCTTTTTGAAACCAACAAACTTAATTCTTGGAGACAGACTTCAGTGCCAGCCGAAAAGGGCTTTGGATTTGTGTGTTTTAGCAATGCTCTCAGTAAATATAAGTTAAGAAGAAGTGTCTCTTTTTTCGGAAACCGAGTAAATTACGAAGAAGCGTCTTTTTTCTCGGAGACCGAGTTTCCGAAATTCTAAGCTCATGGGGACAGACAGACTTCAGAGCCAGCGGGAACCGTCGTCGGACGCATTTATATTCTTTTCCCCTTTTATAGTCGTTCTTTTTGAAACCAACAAACTTAATTCTTTGAGACAGACTTCAGTCCCAGCCGAAAAGGGCTTTGGATTTGTGTGTTTTAGCAATGCTCTCAGTAAATATAAGTTAAGAAGAAGTGTCTCTTTTTTCGGAAACCGAGTAAATTACGAAGAAGCGTCTTTTTTTCTCGGAGACCGAGTTTCCGAAATTCTAAGCTCATGGGGACAGACAGACTTCAGAGCCAGCGGGAACCGTCGTCGGCCGCATTTATATTCTTTTCCCCTTTTATAGTCGTTCATTTTGAAACCAACAAACTTAATTCTTGGAGACAGACTTAAGTCCCAGCCGAAAAGGGCTTTGGATTTGTGTGCTTCAGCAACACTCTCAAGAAATAAATGTTAGAAAAGGCGTCTTTTTTCTAGGAGGCCGAGTTTCCGAAATTCATGGGGACAGACTTCAGAGCAAGCGGGAACCGTCGTCGGACGCATTTATATTCTTTTCCCCTTTTATAGTCGTTCTTTTTGAAACCAACAAACTTAATTCTTGAAGACAGACTTCAGTGCCAGCCGAAAAGGGCTTTGGATTTGTGTGTTTTAGCAATGCTCCCAGTAAATATAAGTTACAAAGAAGCGTCCGTTTTTTCGGAAACCGAGTATGCGAAATTCTAAATTCATGGGGACAGACTTCAGAGCAAGCGGGAACCGTCGTCGGCCGTATTTTTATTCTTTTCCCCTTTTATAGTCGTTCTTTTTGAAACCAACAAACTTAATTCTTTGAGACAGACTTCAGTCCCAGCCGAAAAGGGCTTTGGATTTGTGTGTTTTAGCAATGCTCTCAGTAAATATAAGTTAAGAAGAAGTGTCTCTTTTTTTCGGAAACCGAGTAAATTACGAAGAAGCGTCTTTTTTCTCGGAGACCGAGTTTCCGAAATTCTAAGCTCATGGGGACAGACAGACTTCAGAGCCAGCGGGAACCGTCGTCGGCCGCATTTATATTCTTTTCCCCTTTTATAGTCGTTCATTTTGAAACCAACAAACTTAATTCTTGGAGACAGACTTAAGTCCCAGCCGAAAAGGGCTTTGGATTTGTGTGCTTCAGCAACACTCTCAAGAAATAAATGTTAGAAAAGGCGTCTTTTTCTAGGAGGCCGAGTTTCCGAAATTCATGGGGACAGACTTCAGAGCAAGCGGGAACCGTCGTCGGACGCATTTATATTCTCTTCCCCTTTTATAGTCGTTCTTTTTGAAACCAACAAACTTAATTCTTGGAGACAGACTTCAGTGCCAGCCGAAAAGGGCTTTGGATTTGTGTGTTTTAGCAATGCTCTCAGTAAATATAAATCACGAAGAAGCGTCTTTTTTTTCGGAAACAGAGTATCCGAAATTCTAAATTCATGGGGACAGACTTCAGAGCAAGCGGGAACCGTCGTCGGCCGCATTTATATTCTTTTCCCCTTTTATAGTCGTTCTTTTTGAAACCAACAAACTTAATTCTTGGAGACAGACTTCAGTCCCAGCCGAAAAGGGCTTCGGCTTTGTTGGTTTCAGCAATGCTCCCAGTAAATATAAGATACGAAGAATCGTCTTTTTTCAGAAACCGAGTAAATCACGAAGAAGCGTCTTTTTTTCGGAAACAGAGTATCCGAAATTCTAAATTCATGGGGACAGGCTTCTGAGCAAGCGGGAACCGTCGTCGGCCGCATTTATATTCTTTTCCCCTTTTATAGTCGTTCTTTTTGAAACCAACAAACTTAATTCTTGGAGACAGACTTCAGTGCCAGCCGAAAAGGGCTTTGGATTTGTGTGTTTTAGCAATGCTCTCAGTAAATATAAATCACGAAGAAGCGTCTTTTTTCTCGGAAACCGAGTATCTGAAATTCTAAATTCATGGGGTCGGACTTCAGAGCATTTATATTCTTTTCCCCTTTTATAGTCGTTCTTTTTGAAACCAACAAACTTAATTCTTGGAGACAGACTTCAGTCCCAGCCGAAAAGGGCTTTGGATTTGTGTGTTTTAGCAATGCTCTCAGTAAATATAAGTCACGAGGAAGCGTCTTTTTTTTCGGAAACAGAGTATCCGAAATTCTAAATTCATGGGGACAGACTTCAGAGCAAGCGGGAACCGTCGTCGGCCGCATTTATATTCTTTTCCCCTTTTATAGTCGTTCTTTTTGAAACCAACAAACTTAATTCTTGGAGACAGACTTCAGTCCCAGCCGAAAAGGGCTTTGGATTTGTGTGTTTTAGCAATGCTCTCAGTAAATATAAGTCACGAGGAAGCGTCTTTTTTTCGGAAACAGAGTATCCGAAATTCTAAATTCATGGGGACAGACTTCAGAGCAAGCGGGAACCGTCGTCGGCCGCATTTATATTCTTTTCCCCTTTTATAGTCGTTCTTTTTGAAACCAACAAACTTAATTCTTGGAGACAGACTTCAGTCCCAGCCGAAAAGGGCTTTGGATTTGTGTGCTTCAGCAACACTCTCAAGAAATAAATGTTAGAAAAGGCGTCTTTTTTCTAGGAGGCCGAGTTTCCGAAATTCATGGGGACAGACTTCAGAGCAAGCGGGAACCGTCGTCGGCCGTATTTTTATACTTTTCCCCTTTTATAGTCATTCTTTTTGAAACCAACAAACTTAATTCTTGGAGACAGACTTCAGTCCCAGCCGAAAAAGGTTTTGGATTTGTTTGTTTTAGCAATGCTCCCAGTAAATATAAGTTACAAAGAAGCGTCCTTTTTTTCGGAAACCGAGTATGCGAAATTCTAAATTCATGGGGACAGACTTCAGAGCGAGCGGGAACCGTCGTCGGCCGTATTTTTATTCTTTTCCCCTTTTATAGTCGTTCTTTTTAAAACCACCAAACTTTATTCTTGGAGACAGACTTCAGTCCCAGCCGAAAAAGGTTTTGGATTTGTTTGTTTTAGCGATGCTCCCAGTATATATAAGTTACAAAGAAGCGTCCTTTTTTTCGGAAACCGAGTATGCGAAATTCTAAATTCATGGGGACAGACTTCAGAGCAAACGGGAATCGTCGTCGGCCGCATTTATATTCTTTTCCCCTTTTATAGTCGTTCTTTTTGAAACCAACAAACTTAATTCTTGGAGACAGACTTCAGTCCCAGCCGAAAAGGGCTTTGGATTTGTGTGCTTCAGCAACACTCTCAAGAAATAAATGTTAGAAAAGGCGTCTTTTTTCTAGGAGGCCGAGTTTCCGAAATTCATGGGGACAGACTTCAGAGCAAGCGGGAACCGTCGTCGGCCGTATTTTTATTCTTTTCCCCTTTTATGGTCGTTCTTTTTGAAACCAACAAACTTAATTCTTTGAGACAGACTTCAGTCCCAGCCGAAAAGGGCTTTGGATTTGTGTGTTTTAGCAATGCTCTCAGTAAATATAAGTTAAGAAGAAGTGTCTTTTTTTTCGGAAACCGAGTAAATTACGAAGAAGCGTCTTTTTTCTCGGAGACCGAGTTTCCGAAATTCTAAACTCATGGGGACAGACTTCAGAGCAAGCGGGAACCGTCGTCGGACGCATTTATATTCTTTTCCCCTTTTATAGAAGTTCTTTTTGAAACCAACAAACTTAATTCTTTGAGACAGACTTCAGTCCCAGCCGAAAAGGGCTTTGGATTTGTGTGTTTTAGCAATGCTCTCAGTAAATATAAGTTAAGAAGAAGTGTCTCTTTTTTCGGAAACCGAGTAAATTACGAAGAAGCGTCTTTTTTCTCGGAGACCGAGTTTCCGAAATTCTAAACTCATGGGGACAGACAAACTTCAGAGCCAGCGGGAACCGTCGTCGGCCGCATTTATATTCTTTTCCCCTTTTATAGTCGTTCATTTTGAAACCAACAAACTTAATTCTTTGAGACAGACTTCAGTCCCAGCCGAAAAAGGTTTTGGATTTGTGTGCTTTAGCAACAGTCTCAACAAATAAATGTTAGAAAAGGCGTCTTTTTTTCGCAGACTGAGTTTCCGAAATTCTAAATTCATGGGGACAGACTTCAGAGCAAGCGGGAAGCGTCGTCGGCCGCATTTATATTCTTCTCCCCTTTTATAGTCGTTCTTTTTGAAACCAACAAACTTCATTCTTGGAGACAGACTTCAGTCCCAGCCGAAAAGGGCTTTGGATTTGTGTGCTTCAGCAACACTCTCAAGAAATAAATGTTAGAAAAGGCGTCTTTTTTCTAGGATGCCGAGTTTCCGAAATTCATGGGGACAGACTTCAGAGCAAGCGGGAACCGTCGTCGGACGCATTTATATTGTTTTCCCCTTTTATAGTCGTTCTTTTTGAAACCAACAAACTTAATTCTTGGAGACAGACTTCAGTCCCAGCCGAAAAGGGCTTTGGATTTGTGTGCTTCAGCAACACTCTCAAGAAATAAATGTTAGAAAAGGCGTCTTTTTTCTAGGAGGCCGAGTTTCCGAAATTCATGGGGACAGACTTCAGAGCAAGCGGGAACCGTCGTCGGCCGCATTTATATTCTTTTCCCCTTTTATAGTCGTTCATTTTGAAACCAACAAACCTAATTCTTTGAGACAGACTTCAGTCCCAGCCGAAAAAGGTTTTGGATTTGTTTGTTTTAGCGATGCTCCCAGTATATATAAGTTACAAAGAAGCGTCCTTTTTTTTCGGAAACCGAGTATGCGAAATTCTAAATTCATGGGGACAGACTTCAGAGCAAGCGGGAACCGTCGTCGGCCGTATTTTTATTCTTTTCCCCTTTTATAGTCGTTCTTTTTGAAACCAACAAACTTAATTCTTGGAGACAGACTTCAGTCCCAGCCGAAAAGGGCTTTGGATTTGTGTGCTTCAGCAACACTCTCAAGAAATAAATGTTAGAAAAGGCGTCTTTTTTCTAGGAGGCCGAGTTTCCGAAATTCATGGGGACAGACTTCAGAGCAAGCGGGAACCGTCGTCGGCCGCATTTATATTCTTTTCCCCTTTTATAGTCGTTCATTTTGAAACCAACAAACTTAATTCTTTGAGACAGACTTCAGTCCCAGCCGAAAAAGGTTTTGGATTTGTGTGCTTTAGCAACAGTCTCAACAAATAAATGTTAGAAAAGGCGTCTTTTTTTTCGGAGACTGAGTTTCCGAAATTCTAAATTCATGGGGACAGACTTCAGAGCAAGCGGGAAGCGTCGTCGGCCGCATTTATATTCTTCTCCCCTTTTATAGTCGTTCTTTTTGAAACCAACAAACTTCATTCTTGGAGACAGACTTCAGTCCCAGCCGAAAAGGGATTTGGGTTTGTGTGCTTTAGCAACAGTCTCAACAAATAAATGTTAGAAAAGGCGTCTTTTTTTTTCGGAGACTGAGTTTCCGAAATTCTAAATTCATGGGGACAGACTTCAGAGCAAGCGGGAAGCGTCGTCGGCCGCATTTATATTCTTCTCCCCTTTTATAGTCGTTCTTTTTGAAACCAACAAACTTAATTCTTGGAGACAGACTTCAGTCCCAGCCGAAAAAGGTTTTGGATTTGTTTGTTTTAGCAATGCTCCCAGTAAATATAAGTTACAAAGAAGCGTCCTTTTTTCGGAAACCGAGTATGCAAAATTCTAAATTCATGGGGACAGACTTCAGAGCAAGCGGGAAGCGTCGTCGGCCGCATTTATATTCTTCTCCCCTTTTATAGTCGTTCTTTTTGAAACCAACAAACTTAATTCTTGGAGACAGACTTCAGTCCCAGCCGAAAAAGGTTTTGGATTTGTTTGTTTTAGCAATGCTCCCAGTAAATATAAGTTACAAAGAAGCGTCCTTTTTTCGGAAACCGAGTATGCAAAATTCTAAATTCATGGGGACAGACTTCAGAGCAAGCGGGAACCGTCGTCGGCCGTATTTTTATTCTTTTCCCCTTTTATAGTCGTTCTTTTTAAAACCACCAAACTTAATTCTTGGAGACAGACTTCAGTCCCAGCCGAAAAGGGATTTGGGTTTGTGTGCTTCAGCAACACTCTCTACAAATAAAACTTAGAAAAAGCGTCCTTTTTCTCGGAGACTGAGTTTCCGAAATTCTAAATTCATGGGGACAGACTTCAGAGCAAGCGGGAACCGTCGGCGGCCGCATTTATATTCTTCTCCCCTTTTATAGTCGTTCTTTTTGAAACCAACAAACTTATTTCTTGGAGACAGACTTCAGTCCCAGCCGAAAAGGGATTTGGGTTTGTGTGCTTCAGCAACACTCTCTACAAATAAAACTTAGAAAAAGCGTCCTTTTTCTCGGAGACTGAGTTTCCGAAATTCAAAATTCATGGGGACAGACTTCAGAGCAAGCGGGAACCGTCGGCGGCCGCATTTATATTCTTCTCCCCTTTTATAGTCGTTCTTTTTGAAACCAACAAACTTAATCCTTGGAGACAGACTTCAGTCCCAGCCGAAAAGGGATTTGGGTTTGTGTGCTTCAGCAACACTCTCTATAAATAAAACTTAGAAAAAGCTTCCTTTTTCTCGGAGACTGAGTTTCCGAAATTCTAAATTCATGGGGACAGACTTCAGAGCAAGCGGGAACCGTCGGCGGCCGCATTTATATTCTTCTCCCCTTTTATAGTCGTTCTTTTTGAAACCAACAAACTTAATTCTTGGAGACAGACTTCAGTCCCAGCCGAAAAGGGATTTGGGTTTGTGTGCTTCAGCAACACTCTCTACAAATAAAACTTAGAAAAAGCGTCCTTTTTCTCGGATACTGAGTTACCGAAATTCTAAATTCATGGGGACAGACTTCAGAGCAAGCGGGAACCGTCGGCGGCCGCATTTATATTCTTCTCCCCTTTTATAGTCGTTCTTTTTGAAACCAACAAACTTATTTCTTGGAGACAGACTTCAGTCCCAGCCGAAAAGGGATTTGGGTTTGTGTGCTTCAGCAACAGTCTCAACAAATAAAACTTAGAAAAAGCGTCCTTTTTCTCGGAAACTGAGTTTCCGAAATTCTAAATTCATGGGGACAGACTTCAGAGCAAGCGGGAACCGTCGGCGGCCGCATTTATATTCTTCTCCCCTTTTATAGTCGTTCTTTTTGAAACCAACAAACTTAATTCTTGGAGACAGACTTCAGTCCCAGCCGAAAAGGGATTTGGGTTTGTGTGCTTCAGCAACAGTCTCAACAAATAAATGTTAGAAAAGGCGTCTTTTTTTTCGGAGACTGAGTTTCCGAAATTCTAAATTCATGGGGACAGACTTCAGAGCAAGCGGGAAGCGTCGTCGGCCGCATTTATATTCTTCTCCCCTTTTATAGTCGTTCTTTTTGAAACCAACAAACTTATTTCTTGGAGACAGACTTCAGTCCCAGCCGAAAAAGGTTTTGGATTTGTGTGCTTTAGCAACAGTCTCAACAAATAAAAGTTAGAAAAAGCGTCCTTTTTCTCGGAGACTGAGTTTCCGAAATTCTAAATTCATGGGGACAGACTTCAGAGCAAGCAGGAACCGGATGCAATGGTATTTATACATTTTTGTTTTTTGATTGCTTTCAGTTAAAAAAATGTCTCTGAGACTGAAGGCAAGATCACGTGTCACTTTGATAAAACGTTTGTGAAGGGTAGTTTACAATTAACAGTATGTTTTAATGTAGAGTTGGTTGATTATTGGCCATAACTTTCATGGGTTACAACCGTAATTTAAATTAAAAATTGAATTGAACTTTTATTACCGGGTAATTCGTTTAAAAAAATATTATATTTAAGGCAAGTATGTAAAGTGGGGCGGAAAATAGTTGGAGTTGCTGTTGCCCTCATCTCGAGAGCCAACAAGCAACTGTTAAAGCGTCACATGATTCCGGACTATGTGTAGTATTAGGTATGATCCACGCTTCGATTGATAACCATCGATAAATAAAAACAATCGATAAACAAGAACTATCGATAAATAAAAACAATCGAAATTGTAAGGGCTGTCCAATATCCGACAGAGATAGATATTTAATAGAGTTGTAGGCAATTTATTTGGTTTATAGAAAAACACAATGACATTTAGTCAAATTTAAATTGAAGCCATTCAATATAGAGCTGGGAATCCATCGATAGTCTCCCCCAACAAAAACTTCATATTCAAATAAAAGCAAACTTCATTAAGATCTTCAGTCTCAACTAGATAACTTAAAACTATATACATAAGTCTATAAATCCTTGCAAAAAATTCACCTGCTCTGCACTTTACCAAACACGTGACCACGCACAAATCAAGTTCGATAGATCGCCATCGAAAAATTTCCATCGATATATCGCACTTTTTAATTTCCATCGATACTATCGATGGAGCCATCGATGGATTTCCCAGCTCTAATTCAATAATAGTTTTTGTTTTATTTTCATAAATGAGTTCACCCCCTTAAATACGCCAGAAAGAGGGTATAAAAGCAACATATAGTCCCTTCATACCAACCTTTTGAGCTTTGAGACCCCAAAAGGTTTATTGCAGAGCACTGTGGTCCAAAATCCATATTTTGTGGCATAAACTATAAGGAATGCAGTTACCGAGTTAAAACTTTGCACATATAACCATGTTAGGATGCATAATAAAAAAAAAAAAAAAAATTGGAAAGATTTGACCACGCCCTCTTGACCTCCCATACTAGCCCACGCAGCGTATACGTAATGTGATTTAAATGAATTTGGGATTAAAATAGTTATAGCTATTAAAAAACAACAAATTAAATTTTAATATTTTATTTTGAACTGTTATTAATAAAAAAAAAAATTTTGTTTCTTGATTAAGCAATGCAAACTATAAATAAACAACTTTGATTTTATTTTAAATAAGTTAATCATAGAAGCACAGAAAGAAAATTAAAAAATAACGCAGTAGAATACTTAATTAGTTATCTTCTATTTGTAATTCAAACGAATATGGATTTATTGATTCGGTTTCGGAATCAGAATCACTGTCCGACTGGTCATCATTAATATAATCAGCAAGGACCGGTTCATCGAAAAGTGCAACGACATCTTTAGATAATATTTGTTTTTATGTTGAGCCGACCTTTTTTTGAGATTTATGCTAGAAATAAGTGGATCGGAGGAGTCCATTGATCTTAAGAATACATCTAACAAGTTATTAGCGCGAGAGTTTTGACGAGCATGTAATTTTCTATCTCGTTTGTACAATTTGTCTCTTGCTTCAGAAGCATTTTCACCAAGGCAACCCACAGGTAGTACTGATGTTTCTATAATTTGCGATCCATGTACCAAAATTTTGTGCAAAGTGGGCGACATTGGATACCACGGGAATATTACCATATACATAGTATACAAAACTTTTCAAATCGAACCATATTAATAGAAAATTCACTTGAAATTACTATTAAAATGGTACGAAGGCATTCTATAATTTCTAAGTCTATTTCTAAGAAGCAAATAATTTTGCATTTGCAAACGCCCTCCTCGCAGTGTTGCCATCGTTTGTGTTACCGCTGCCATTTTGTTTCGGTTTATCTGCATGTATACCCATTTTTTGCCACAACATCTTTTGTATCTTTTGTTTTCTCTCCATCATTATATTTTTTTCTGCTTGATCCCTTACTTGCCATTTTTTTATCCCAATCCTGTACGATATTTTAAGCAACAGTTCGAAAACTCGTATCCAGGCATGCAGAGGACTCATTCCATAAATAAGGCTCCCAGGCTTAGGCTTAAATTTCAAAGAGCTCATATCATTGACCTCCATAAACTGTTTAGGACCAGCACCACATATTGGACAAAGTTGACAAGATTTTGTTCCAGTTAAAAAATTTAATACTTTTCCGTCTATAAGAGTCATATGAAGATTATAGGACACTGTGATTGTTTTTTTTATTGCTAAATGTGAAAGTGAATGGCAAAAGTTCCATTATTTGTTTGTCTAAATTAGCCTTCTCAATTAGAACGTAATCTTTGGTTTCCTTGGCGAAATCTATTTTGAGAGGCCTACAATATCTCACAGATTGAGGAGTTCTATTTAGCCAGAAAACTGTATTAGAGCTATCTATTAGTTTGAGCGGTGTGACGGTCGTAACGAGCAAAGAGTGGTCAAGCGAATCCGGCTCATTTGTTTCGTATCTTTGTTTATACATGCTTTGTCCCGTAGATCCATCAAATCCATAGCTTAGTATTAACATGACACTCGCAATATTCTACAAATTTAAAAATAGCTCTTCTTGCATAAGAACGATTCTACTGGCCGTATGATTCAAAAGTTGTTGTAGGGAAACTTCGGCTGTAATATCAGTACAAGATACTCCCTTGGGTCTTAATAGCGATTTAGCTTCTAGAACTTTGTGGTAGCTTGGGAATATATCAGAATTTTGTCGTTTGTTAAGATATCGCATATCATTGTATTGTTTTTTGCTTAGCGAGCTTTCAAGCAAATGCGCTAAGGCTTCGTGCGGAGTTAGAGGTATGGGTTCCTTAGCAGCAATTTTTATACCCTTGCAAAAAGGGTATATTAATTTTGGTCAGAAGTGTGCAACGCATAGAACGAAGCATCTCAGACCATATAAAGTATATATATTCTTGATCAGCACGACGAGACGAGTTCAAATAGCCATGTCCGTCCGTCCGTCCGTCCGTCCGTCCGTCCGTCTGGATCAACGCGAACTCCTCCGAGACCGTAAGAGCTACAGAGCTGAAATTTTGCACGTAGGCTTGTATATACTGCAGGCATTGTATATCTCGGATTCAGCCGGATCGGACCACTATATCATATAGCTCCCATACAAACGTCAAAGTCACGAAACAGTGACTTTCTCAATAACTTCATTAATTTTATAGCCATTGTCATAAAAGTTGGTATTTGTCAGTTTTATGTTCTTATTAATGATTGTGCCAAATTTGATCAAGATCGGGTGACTATATCATACAGCTCCCATACAAACGTCAAAGTCACGAACAGTGACTTTTCTCAATAACTTCGTTACTTTTTAAGCTATTGTTAGTTTATTGAAGCTATAAATGTGCCAAATTTGGTCAAGATCGGGTGACTATATCATACAGCTCCCATAGAAACGATAGGTGGAAAACAGTGACTTTCATCAAAAAGTTCTCTATATCCTATGCTAAGATTGAAGGCCGTTCTTTCGCAAACATCAGACTTTTTGGATAAAACGTTTTTACACTTTGATGGCTATGGTTAAGGAAGGAATTACCAAAACAGTTGCAAGGGTATACAAACTTCGACGCGGTCGAAGTTAACCCCGGCCCTCTGGTTTTTCTTATTTCACTAGGTCCACTTGGAGTAAGCATTGCGCGCGACAGTACAAAGGCTGCATCAGTTTCGTTTGATTTTCTTGCTGAACAAGCAGCCGCATGCAACAGAAGATTTGTGTCATCTGCAACTTCTGCAAGTTCCGATGCTATCTTTCGCTTCAGACGTGCCCCTGCTGCATCATACGATAAAATTGGGCGTCCCCCTTTATTATCTGATGTTGTTTCTAAATCTGTTTCTAAATCCATTTTATCCAATAAGATAACCACGGGCATTGAAAGCCATTTTGAGTGTCTTACTTTAAATACCTTCAGATTATAAGTGCATTTCAAATAGTTTTGTCCCAAGTAAAGTTCAAAGCTCTTGACTTTTTTGTTAATTTCAGCTATGTTTTTATCGCTCACCAACTTGCTCAAAGATCCAGCTCGAAATTGCAGAAGCCTTTCGATTATTTTTCGCCCAAACCTCCAAAAGCGAGGTGCGGCAGAAGTCAAACTTGGCTACAATAAATGATAATATAAATTTACCTCGGAAAAACTCGGAAAAAGTAATCATAACATAATTTAATACATACTTTGAGCTGTAATTTACTATAATTACAATTTCGCAGAAAGTTAGTTTTCACTCCACAATAGACGCACACATGGGTTAAGTTTTATTTATTTTAGGACATAAACAATCATTACACAAAAAAACAATTAACATATACAAATTGAAATTTCGTGCAGTATTTACATTCTACATACCTTGATTAATATTATCCATTACAAAAGTTATTTTACAATTTGTTTGTTAATTTTTTACACTGGCTCAAAGTTTGCCTACAATTTCCCGCTTTTTTTGGCAGAGCGAACAGCTGACTAAACACCTGACTTTAAAAGTGTGCCAAAATTTCAGGGGTGCAGTAAAAACAAAAATATTTTTATATTCGATATATCAAAGTATTCTGTCCAACAAAAAATTGTTTAAATACGATTTTGTTTCAACAAATTTTTTAGGTTTATGCCACAAAATCTGGATTTTGGACCACAGTGCAGAGGTAGGCACCAGAGAACGGCAGGGCGTGATGGCAAAAAAAATCAAACACAAAAATAGCCGAACAATCGTGTCATTCGGCTCAGACGATCAAACATTCGTATGTACACGAACTCACTGTCGTCTTAAATTCACTCCAATCCGCTCATTTTTTTTCGTACTGAGTTTATTCGGCTCAACATTGATTTTTATACCCTTGCAAAAAGGGTATATTAATTTTGGTCAGAAGTGTGCAACGCATAGAACGAAGCATCTCAGACCATATAAAGTATATATATTCTTGATCAGCACGACGAGACGAGTTCAAATAGCCATGTCCGTCCGTCCGTCCGTCCGTCCGTCTGGATCAACGCGAACTCCTCCGAGACCGTAAGAGCTACAGAGCTGAAATTTTGCACGTGGGCTTGTATATACTGCAGGCATTGTATATCTCGGATTCAGCCGGATCGGACCACTATATCATATAGCTCCCATACAAACGTCAAAGTCACGAAACAGTGACTTTCTCAATAACTTCATTAATTTTATAGCTATTGTCATAAAAGTTGGTATTTGTCAGTTTTATGTTCTTATTAATGATTGTGCCAAATTTGATCAAGATCGGGTGACTATATCATATAGCTCCCATACAAACGTCAAAGTCACGAACAGTGACTTTTCTCAATAACTTCGTTACTTTTTAAGCTATTGTTAGTTTATTGAAGCTATAAATGTGCCAAATTTGGTCAAGATCGGGTGACTATATCATACAGCTCCCATAGAAACGATAGGTGGAAAACAGTGACTTTCATCAAAAAGTTCGTTATATCCTATGCTAAGATTGAAGGCCGTTCTTTCGCAAACATTAGTCTTTTTGGATAAAACGTTTTTACACTTTGATGGCTGTGGGTAAGGAAATAATTACCAAAACAGTTGCAAGGGTATACAAACTTCGACGCGGTCGAAGTTAACCCCGGCCCTCTGGTTTTCCTTGATTTACTTATACGCCCGAATTCTTACTCAATTCACCTCACTGAACGAAAATCAACGTTGAATGAAAATCAGCTCATGATGCTGAAGTGTGAAATATTTTTTTTATTTTATTTCATTTCATTAATTTTTTAATTTTTTTGTTAATTTTCTTTTCGTTGTCATTGAATATGAAAATATATGTATAATCTGTTGTGAAATTACGTACACTAGTCGGCATAAATATTTTGACGAAATCGTTTTGTGCCTCTTGAAGCTATCCATGCGTATTACCGTTAAATAACGGTGCGAAAATGAATGTCAAAACAAAGAATCTATTAACAGCTATGTGCATGCCAAATTTTAAGTTCTTTAGCTTTTGCATTCTCTTTCTGCTTATAAGACTGCAAGCGAACAGCGAACGGCGAGCTAAGTTTCACGCCGGAAAAAAAATAGTGGACATTGCCAAAGAATACCAAAGAACAGGCCCAAGACGGAAAATACCCTGACTGATGACCGAGTCCTACTACGGGAATTTAAAGAAACGTAATGCTGAAGCCTCAAAAAGCAGCCGATTTGCTGAATTTGACAGCCAATAAGTCAATCAGCGAGAGGACAGTCAGACGGCGTTAGAAAGAAGGAGAGTTCGGAACATTTGTAGCCAAGGACGTGCCAAAGGTTAACAAGTTAAAAAGGTTAGCATTTGCAAAGGAGCATATAAACAAACCAAAGGAGTTCTGAAGAAGAAGAACAAAAAAATTTTGTTTTCCTATTTTTAAGTTTGTATTAACCATACACAATATGGAAAATTAAATAATAATTTTCTATAAAGAAATTAAAAACTTAAACAGCAAAATGCGCAACTTTTTCTTCGTCAAAATATTTATGCCAACTAGTGTATTTTGATTTCCTTGACTTAGCACATGAACAAACTCATACGCGTTGATTTAAATCAATGTTGAGCCGAAACAACATACGCCCAAAAGATCGGTAGCACATTGACCATGAATAAACTCAGCAGTGAGTTCGTGTACATATGAATGTTTCATCGGTTGAGCCGAATGACACGATTATTCGGATAAGCCGAAATGTGTACCTAAGGCTATGCAATTACGCAATTCGTATGCTCATCATCATGAGTTGATTTTTACTCAACGCTGACTTTCGTTCAGGGCATGATGAAATAACATAACTTCCGACGAAACCACCTTATGTTATTTCATCATGGTTCAGGGAGTGGAATTGAGTCAGAATTTTACCATATTTTACCAAGAAAAAAGTGAATTTTGCAGATCTCTGGTAGGCACTCATAGCCCGTGCGGGCACTTTTGCTCGGCAATTGCTCGTGTGGCCGTCTGTGTGCATGCCGATGTGTGCACGAGTACAAGTTGAGAGCGTAAAAAAACAGCTAGTGTCGCACAGACTTTTGACGAAAGCAGTACCATGATGAAATAACATAAGGTGGTTTCGTCGGAAGCCGAAGTTTACCGAGCTATACACTTAACTTCAGTGCACTCACTCTCAATACAACACAGTATACTATTCGTTTCACTCGCACTTATTGCAAGCGGCCGTTACACTTGTTTCCTATAGTAAAAATAGACCGGCACTTGTTTTTTTTTTTTTTTTTTTTTTTTTTATATTTAAATAACGTGTATAATAGGTAGAAAGGATTGCAGAATCTATTATTCTTTTTCACTTGCAGTTAATTTTTTATTCGTTTCTTCACATACGATTCGCGCAGTGTAAAGCAGCTTACGCACACAAGCAAGCGTACGCATACTTTGAGAGTTTGAGCTGGCTCTCTTTGTGCCTACTCCTGCATTAAAACACAAGCCCGAACATTTTAATGCAGCTGATATTCAAATAAATTCACGGAAAAAAAAGACGACTTGTCTCTCTCTCTCTCTTTCTCTGTCAGTGTTGGTGTTGCCAGATACCAAATTTTCTGGTAAAAAATTGGCGCCATATTTAAATTTTTGTGGCAAATTCAAATAGAATATTGATCAAAAAATGCTATTTTTACGAAAGACAATTGGCAGAAATTCGTTTATATAATAGTGTGTTAATACTAATTGTTGTGTTTCAGTGCAATTGGGTTAATTTAATGGGCAATGCCGTAAAGTTAAAGGTTAAAGATGTTTACCTATGTTGGTGGTGTTTTTGTGGTCTTTTGGGCTAGTTTCGACCTACAAGTGTTAATGGTTGATGGTCGGTCCTAATTAGAAATTTTTACCCATATATGTTCTATCTTCTTTCTGTTCAATTTTTCACGTACAGTTGGACCTTGATTATCCGGCCACCCATTAACCGGGAACCCGTATTATCCGAGATGAAGTTGAATTTGTTTTATTCTCACTGTTAACCGTGATTAAACCACTTCTTTCTTTCGTCTTTCGTAAATGCTTTAGATGCGTATGACATTGGAAGTTGGAGTCCTTCATTTTCTTGACTGAGAACGGCTCCACATGCAATCTTACTTGCATCGGTTGCAAAGCAAAACTGTTTATTGAAAACCGGATATTAAAGTATTTGTACATGTTAAGTACCTTGGAGTTGTATTAGACAAGAAATTAACCTTTAATGAACATGCCCGTCAAGTCAGGCACAAAATTAATCTCCTAACTCGCTCTCTTTAGCCTTTTATAAGTAGATACTCCAAACTGAGCTAGTGAACAAAATGTTTCAATTCAGATCAATATTTCAATCTGTACTATTCTACGGAGCACCGGTCTGGGCTGATATCGCGAACTGTCATGTTAAAAAAACTTTAAGTCACTCAAAACAAATTACTTAAAATGATTCATAATATGCCCTGGCATTTTTCCACAAGCGAACTGCACCATAGATCAAACGTTGAACTAGTGGCGACTCGAACGTCTCCTCAATAATTTTGAAAATAGATGTTTGTATCCGCATATAAATATCCTAGCATAATTTCTAGTTTTTGTCGTAAGTTTAATCTAAATGTATATTCAACGGGTTTTTTAATTAAATTTTCTCCCCAACTTATCTCATAATATATGTATTATCGTTAAGCATCAATGTCTAGCAAATTATTATATATTTAAGTAGAAAATGCCAATGCAGCATAAACTCTTAACCCTTAGAATTATACTCACACATATCAAAAATATATATCAATATTAGTGAATAAATGAATGAATGAATAATTGGTTTTTTAATTATTCAAAGGCTGATTGGAAGTTGTTATACCAATAGAATTTTAACATTTTTGCTTGATAGTCTGTTAATAAATCGTGTATGATATGCGAAGTTTAAAACAAATCTGCAGAAGTAATTGCAGTAAGCTATAAATCGTTTGGCTTCCTCACCATTTTTGACAGTCGGGTATTCTTGAATGGTTTTAAAATTGCTTTCATCTGGTAAGTTTCCTTTATTTGTAGATTTGTAAAATATATATTGTCTTAATATATTAAGCTGAGTCGATATAGCCATTTCCGTCTGTCCGTCCGTCTGTGCAAATCAACTTCACGCTGGCATCTTAAAAGCTATCGGAATGAAATTTGATATTTGAGCTACTTTAGCCCGGAGCTGATAAAGTATGAAAATTGTCAGGATCGGACTACTATATCATATAGCTCTAGAACAAAAATTTTTGCAAAAATTGGAGTATCCCCATGAAATTTACCAATAGGATAAAATTTCAGATCCGAAAATTTGAATCTGATCAGATAAATAGAACACAAGTTACAGTCAAGCGCTACCATGCACCCATAGGGTGAACACATCGATAATTTGGCTTTGGCAATTATTTGCCTATTGAAATTTACTGATAAGTCTTACTAATTTTTACCAGCTTACTAAATTTGATTGAAATCAGACAAGAAACATGGAAAATATACATAAGTATAAACGTGTTGTACTAGGCGGTCCATAAGGCCGTAGAGTTTGACGTAGGCTAGGCTAGACAAAAATACAATGAAATTATAGATATTTTTTCACCTGGTGCATGGTATACCGAAGACGGCGAGACGACTTACATTCATTTTTCATTTTTTTAAGGAGTCGTAATATCCTTTAAAATTCTTTTAATATCTTTATAAAAAAAAATGAAGTAAGTAACACGTCTCTCCGAATTAGGTATACCATAGACCAGTGAAACAAATGTGTATTTCAAATTTATAATAACAAATGCATTTAGGTATTTTTAAAAAATTCTATTCATATGCTTTTTACAAGCATATCTTGGTATCTCGCTCATTCATGCATCTGAGCACACCAGCGCCCCCCACCAGCCACCGGCCAACTCCGACCTTATGGAAAAACGTTTATATGCATAACTTGGCTATTTTTAGTCCGATTTTGATCAAATTTGGTATTTTGCTGGATATAAATATCAAATTTAAGTGTGCCAAATTGCCACAAGGTAGAAAATTACGTAAGATAATCGAGTTTTTTTCAAATTACGGGGGCGGAAAGAGGCGTGGCAAAAATTTGAAATAAACTAGATCACTTTACTTACTACACGAACCTAGATACCAAATTTGGTGGCTCTATCTCTTATAGTTTCCGAGATCGACGGACGGACAGACGGACATGGCTAGATCGACTCGCCTGTTCATGCTGATCAAGAATATATATACTTTATGGGGTCGGAAAAGCTTCTGTCTGCCTGTTACATACATTTTGGCGACTTTAATATACCATTTCACCCTAAAAACATATAATTAAATATATGTAATTTCAGTTAAATAACTGCCTAAAAATAAATATTAAATAGTTTTCCTTAAAAAATGGTCAAAAATTATCCTTTAGAACCAAAAAACTACGTGTAAAAATATCCTTAAGAGATCCAGTTCCAATATAATATTATTAAGAAGTTGTTTGTTTCATAACATTTTGATACTTGCGATTTTGAAAACAGATTTTAGATTCCATTTATTTCACTCATCTTTCGTTTATAAAATTTGATGGAATATTTAACTAGTGTTAAAATTTCTCTTTAATTTCTAAAACCAAACCAAATCAAACGTAAAACAAAATGGCTGATTTTTTCAGCAAACAGTCACAAATTTCTGTTTCTCGTGTACCGAGCTAAAAATAGGTAAATGTCTAGTGATTATTATTTTCCTATATAAGTTTATGATAATAATAATTATCATACGTATGCTATGTTCCTGAGATGGTGGACGAACACAAGGTTAGAATCATATTAAATATTATCTCATAAACATGCCTCAGTAAAAAAATAAACTTCTAGATGTATGCTATATAAGACAAACTGAAGCAGATCAGATTCGCAAACTCTTTCGGTATGTTGAAGTTCACAGTAGTTTTTTTCATAATTGGCACATGGGCCATTGCCACAATAGAGGGACAAACCTGTGGCACGTGTCAGACGGCTAATGAAGCATATTGTGTCACCAATACAACATATTACAATTGCATGGGTAAGGACATTTGGGAGATCGAATAGATCTTTGTAGTCTATAAAAATGAATTATTCTATTGCTAGGCAATGAGAAAATGGGCACACTTCAAAATTGCAGCGATGGAACAGTTTGTACCAATAGTGATGAAGTCTGTGTTCCAACTACATCTGTCGATGGATCGACTATAATCGATGTGTGCGGTGCTTCAATGACTGGTGCAAATTGTGGAGTTTGTTATCCAAGCTATCCATACGCCTGTGCCAGTCAAAATCAGTATGTTCGCTGTGTCAATGGTGCAGCTGTGAAATCGAAAGTATATAGCTGTGATGACGGTGATGTGTGTGTTGTGGACGCCCAATATCTTGGTTCTATTTGCATATCCAAATGCGCTGCCGAGTCCATAAATGTAGGTTTCTTTTGATCTCTGTCATTTTAAAAGTTAATTATTTTCTGTTTTTTTGTTTTCTAGTATCCTCTCACATGCAGCAATGGCAACTATACAGCGGTAGTTCCAACAGTTCCGCCAACCACTGCACCGACCACAGATGAACTGAAGGCTGCCTGTGATGTGGCTTCAGCTAGCTATTCAACATCATTGTACTTCTATGCCATTTATACGGCGGATAGCACATGCAATAGTTATCTATATTGCGAAAGAACCAGTCTAACAGCGACCATCTCGACTGCCATTCCACTAAAATGCCAATCTTCAACTTCCCCCTACTTTGACTCATCCAGCGGCTCTTGTGTGAGCACCAAGCCAAGCGGTTGCTAAAGACTAGACAACAAACACATCGACACATCACCTCAATTTTTGGGGATTTGTCTTCTTCCCCTTTTTTCCTGTAGCTTTAGATTTATCTATTAGCACACAGTGTAATAATAAAATTATAACATAATGTTTATACATTTGTTTAGCCTTCAATGAGTATAACTACAAATGACCATGCTAAATCAAAAGATAATCAATTCCCATTTGAAAAAGCCCTTTACACTAATTCTGATGGCGCCCAAGGGTATGCACATAAAAAAGGTGGAAACTGCAGTTGCAAAAGCTTTGCCGTTCTTTTCTCGCTTCATGTCGTTTGAATTCCGAACTAAGAAGATATGGTATGGCCATTACAACTGTGGATTCTTTAGCGAAGTCTGCTGATTATAGAACTTGGTGGTTCTTGAAATAGCTGTACAGACAACCTGCTCCCCTTTTGTGCTGCCTTTGATTTAAAATCTTATAAATTAGTAAGATTTATTGACCTCAAACCGGCTGAAACCCAGTTTTGATTATTGCAAAAAATATATAATAAATAATAAATTATTTCTTTATTGATCTAAATTCTAAGACTTTTTTTATATATAATGAAGAAACTACACAATAATTCAAATTAATTAATCGTATTAAATGAACCACCTGACGTATACGTAATATATTAAAGACAATTTTTATTGCACGGTTTTAATTTTAGGCTTACTCAAACAAATAAAATTGTTTGTTTGGCAGTTAAGTAAGAGCGAGAATCATTCGAATCCTCTAGCTAGGATTGGTACCGATGAAAAAAAAACGATTTAATATGTTTATACTATTTGATTGTCAATGTTTTTTTCTTTATAAACAATTACATAATGTTCGTTTATAAAGACTCTGGAGAACTGTATCTGATAGGGTATCTAGATATGGTGTTTCAGTCTTGCTTATGATATGACCTTTAGATAAGCAGATAAGTATCTGAAGCATATATATGTGATATATAATACTTGGCCATAAACTACATTGGCATGGCATATAAATTTTGGAACCTTATTCTTCTACTCAACGTTTACACAGAGCCACATATACAATATCCGGCATGAATTTAGAAGCATTTGTTCAAAGAAAAATATCTCATGGAGATTGGGTTTGTGTAGTTCCAGGGAAGTAGTAGGGTAGAGTATGGACCGGGGTTTGAAACTGAATGTATTGTTGGAGAGGTTCTTTTATAACGTTGCGTTTTACTCACAGAAAGTATAATGATATTAGTCGCTTTTCGTGACAACAAAATAAAAAAAGGCTTACCCATTGTGAGCCAACTAAAAAAATTAAATTAAAAAATAAAACAAAAAGTGAAAAATTCCAAAAGTTGTTATGTTTTTCTATAAAATTTAAAAAAAATAATTAGCCACAAGTTGCTTAAATTACAAAAAAAAAAAAATTATTCTTTTTTTTTTTGCTGTTTTTCCCCATTTTTATTTATTTTTTATGGGTCTTCCTCGGTATTTTGTTGACGCTTTGATAGTTTGCAGTTTGCAATATACCAAGAAATACAATTTTGATAAAAGATTAGATCTTGAAAGCAAAATACAGGGTGGCCCAAAGTCAGGCTCCAACAGTGGCTACGAACAGGAAAACTAGAAAATTTCACATAAGTTATTTAATATCTTTTGAGCTACGCTTTTTTGATAGGGAAAGCTAGATCATAAAATCGAAAAGAAAAAATCACAATTTCAATAAGCTACAGACAATTAAAGTGTTTTAAACTATTCTTATATTAAGTTTAAGTAGTCTTTCTAGGACTTTTCAAATCAAACATGTATTTTTTGTTTTGCTGATCCAAACTGAAGAATTTTGTGATGGAACATAAATAAATATTACCTAATGACGAAAAGCACTGTTGAAAACAGTATTAAGACCCATTGTTTTTAAAAATAACATAATGATAATGAGATATATGATAAGGTTGCTAAGTAATATGTTTCCTTTATCTAAGAACATTATAAGTATTATTATGGACACATATGAAAATATCTTTCAAAAGAATAATTATTATTTTTTTTTATTAAAAAAACTGTTTTTGGACCTGCAAAAAGGAATTCAGAGGTGACGCATCTATCTTTTCATGGATCATTGGCATGGTCCGATCAAAAAATGATTTTTGGCTCAGCAATTTTATTTAGTTTATGAGGACTTATCAAAATTGCACAACTCACTAGGTTTAAACTTTAAAGAGATGAAAAAATTGAAATCCATCCAAGTACATATCTGTCTGAAAATGAAATAATCTATAGATTAATCAAAGGGTCAAACATTTTTTAGATAAAATGAAAACTTTTTAAAATAAATAATCCATTTTGGGTCTACATTTTGATTCTAAATTGTATGTAACTTTTTGTCGGAATGGAATAAACTTCGAATAAGTTCTTGATTACCAATCGAGTCATCTTTTTTCGATCATCGATTTTAAAAATACAGTTTTGTGAAAAAAAGTTAAAGTTTCCAAATTGCCAAAATTTGTTTAGAAAACGCTTTACAATTAAGAATGATATATATGTATACTTACATTAACCAACTTATTAGAATCTTTATAACGAATCTTTAGAATGGCTTTTCAAGATTGAACTTATACGAGAAAAGCGAGCTAATAAAAAAAATAAGTTTCTAGTTTTTTGCGGTTTTATGTTTTCTTTTTTTTTCAGGGAAAAGAACATAAAGTTATAAAATCGAAAGAAAACACATTTTGGTTAAGGCCACGAGCCTTTGCTCTTTGGGCTCCATACATATGTTCTTAATGATTCAAATTTTGAAAACATAATCAAAATGAAGTCAACAGCATTATCTTTGACAGAGATCATAAACTTACTATTTGACTTGGCTCAATTTTCGGAGGTGTCTTTTTTCGTTTCTTTGTTTTGGGTATAAAAGACGTTTGCTAAGATAGTCTTGAGATCAGTTCGTGTATACGATTAAACAGAAAATTATTCCAGAATGCAAAAGCTCTTAATTATTTTGGCCATTGTTGGTCTACGAATCCTTGCGACAACGGCCCAAACTTGCAAAACGTGTCAGGCAGCGAATTCGGCCTATTGCCTCAATCAAACGCACTATTACAATTGCATGAGTAAGACACTTGATTCAACATGGATTTGCGATTTGTATTCAAATTATAATTTTCATCAAATAGAAAGCGAGATAGCGGGAGGTTTGGAAGAATGCGAAACGGGACTAATTTGCAGCAATAGCCCGGCTGTTTGTGTTACCGAGGCCGAATTAATCGATCCAATTGTGGATGTATGTGGATCCACTGGCACTGGCAATTGTGGCAGTTGCAGTGGCACCACCACCTTCACCTGTGTCAGCAGTAATCAATATGCCCGCTGTGTCAGTGGTGTGGCGTCAGGCGTTTTCGATTGTGGCAGCAATGAAGTCTGTGTGTTAAGTGCCTATACGGATTATAATAGCATTTGTGTACCCAATTGTACACTATCCTTTGTAGGTTTCAAAAACAAAAAATGAAACCCTCCCCCCATTGGCTTTTATAATCCCTTCTTTTCATTTCCCCCAGTTGGATCTAGAGGCCACTTGCAGCAATGATGGCACTGCGAGAACCACCACAGTGGCTCCTTCAACAACAACTGGCGTTTATACAAATGTCTGCGACGATGCTGCAACGAGCACTCAATTATATTTCTATACCATTAACACCGAGGATAGCTCCTGCAGAAGCTACATTTACTGTCAAAGATCTAGCACAAGTGCTGCCTTTGAAGTGAGTTTTTATATCTCGTGCCCGACAGAGAAACCGTACTACGATAATACCCAGAAAGCTTGTGTGACCACCAAGCCAAGTGGTTGCTAAAGAACCCGAAAATCAACAACAGATTTACATATATACATGAATACATACATAACCTACATATACAAGTTGTAGTAGAAAGTTAATAAAGTTGTTAAACAAAAACTTATTTTTTATTTTTTTAATTTTCAAAGTTAGAAAGGAAAAATATCTTATATGGGCTCTCGAACAACAAAAAAGAAAACCCGATTGTCAATTAGCTTCCTTTTTCCTAGATAAATATTTTACCTTAGTCTAAAGGAAAAAGGGAAATTTATTTTAAATATTAAAAATAAAATAATGGAAACATTTTCGGTTAGTTCCTTGGATGTCCTTATAACCCAATTCTATCTTCCAAGCTATCGTTTCGCCTATTTTTGCTGTTTCGATATCAAAAAATTGGAGCGAGTCTCAAAACTTCTGTACCATAACTTTTGGATTACAATAAAATGAATAAATGTGTGACATTTATAACTCTAAAACTCTCCCTTCAATTTTTTAGAGCATGTTACACTTGTGTACAACGAATTTTGCAACGACTTTGAAGACTGGCATTTCGGAGGTGTCCAGACCCGCACAACTCATTTCCCCATACGGATACGTCCATGGTTTAAGATATTTCTATATTACAGCTGGAGAACCTAAATTAATGCACTGTTTTTATACCCTTTCACAAAGGGTATATTGATTTTGGTCAGAAGTGTGCAACGTATAGACGAAAGCAGCGTTTTTTCAATAAAAGTATACTTATATGTTCTTGATCAACATGATGAGACCAGTTCAAATAGCCATCTCCGTTTGTCCGTCTGTGCTGCCGTGGATCGACGTGAGTTCCTCTTAGACTGTTAGAGCTTCAGAGTTGAAACTTTGCATGTGGGCTTCTATTTACTAAAGGGTTTCCAGGTATCTTGTATTTAGCTGTATCACGCCACTATATCTTTTAGCTTCGTTCCTATGGATCGGTCTAAAATAATGACTTTTGTCAATAGCTTCGTTACTTTTTGATCGATTGCTTTCAAATGAAACATATATCTGTTAATGACTGTGCCAATTTTGATCAAGATTGGGTGACTATATCATATAGCTCTCATAGGTGGTAAACATTGGAAGGAATGAGATGATCAGGGTGACTTCAATCCAGTTGCTTTATTTTCTTAACCTAAAATATAGTACGAGATTAATTTCAAGAGTAAAAAATTCAAGTACAGCAAACCACACTGCAGTGTGGTTGCGCCCAAAGGCCAAAAATCAAAAAATCCATCGCCACCAATTTTGACAAAACCCAAACAAATTGTCTCGTAAATGTCCAAACTTCTAATTTTGCACCGGTACTTTCTAGAAATAGCATTGAAATCCCGAACACGTGTTAATTTTCGCACAGCTGATGCGCTCAGTAAGCTTTTTTCTCTTTGGAGTTGCATTTCAAAGTGGTCAGATTAATTTTTTTAGAATGGATTTTGAAGTATTTCTAATGTAAATAACTAATCAACTAATCAACTTGTTATTGTGAATTTAATTTATTTGATTTAATATTTTTTATGTGTGTTTATAAGCGTCTTTTTTATGTTTAGGTGGAGTTTTAGTTATGATCCCACAAAATTCCACAGATATGTTGTATATTCTTGTATTTGTCTGACTTTTAAGGTAATAAATGTGTTTAGTTTAGGTGCCCAAATTTGACCATGCATTTGTAAACGTAAATAATGTGACGGCGTCTCCCATTATTAAAGGTCAGCTGGGCCTTACGAAACAGGTGATTGGTATTGTTTTGTTGTTGTTGTCTCTGTTTTCATCGGTTGTGGTTATGTATGATTTTGAAAATTGTTTATTCTTGTATTGATTAATCATTTTTATTTGATTTTGTTGATTGAATTTCGTAGACAATTTTGATATTTGGTGCACAACAAACGGAACCAATGCAGAAAAACTAAGGACAATGATAGAATTTGTACACATTGAAATTAAAAAGAGCGGTTACATTGTCGACCTGGATGATTTGTCTGTATTGCAATATCAAAATGTTTGGCTTAAAGAAAAGGAAACAATTTCATTGCGCTGTGACCACCAGATGTCCCAATCAATAGCCAAATCAACTGTTTGTGGAAGGCCGAAAAAAGATTTCATCGAGTCTTCTAAAAGGACAAAACGTCGAAAAATTGCTGAGCTTTCAAAATCCGATGAATCCGTTGCTTGTGCCCTACGTTCCTGCAACTTATCTAGTCCAGCGTTTTCGGAGTTCAGTGCCGATGAAGTGCTATCGATTCTCGTGGAGACAGGCTGGAGTAAACAACAGTATTTGACAATACGAAGTTTTATTAATACTAAAACGTCGTATAATTTACTCCCAAGCTAAAAAAAACTTCTGGCAGCCAAAACAGCAAGTTACCCTGTAAACATCAATGTCAGTGATTCGAAAGCTGAAGTTGAACTGCAGAGCTTGGTAGATCACACGGCATCGCGAATTGTCCAACTTCAAGCAGATGTTCTTGACTCCATTGATGGTTACGATTTAACTTTAATTGGGAAATGGGGCTTTGATGGCAGTTCTGGGCATTCGGAATATAAACAAAAAACAACGATTAATGATTTTGACGAGTCAAGTTTGTTTGTTACCTCTTATGTCCCACTGCAACTAATAACCAAAGATGAAGATCCTAGAAACCGCAAATTAATTTGGAAAAATCCTGGACCGTCATCTACACGCTACTGCAGACCAATAAGGTTCCAATTTCAAAAGAAACAACACAATGGGCCCTTAGCGAAGAAAAATACTTCAAGGAGAAAATTGCAGCTCTGAAACCCACAACGTGCATTGTATCCAATTCACTAATTCAAGTTGAGCATAATTTGTAACTGACTATGGTTAACGGAAAAGTTTGCAGTGCTTTAAGGCAAACATCTTCTTGTAAGTGCTACATATGTATGTGACGCAAAGCCAACAGAAAAGAATGATTTGGAGCAATGTTTGACAAGGAAAGTTCACGAAGCACGATATGAGTTTCGCTTATCACCATTACACTCATATATTCGTTTTTTTTTTGAATATTTCTTACACGTTGCCTACAGATTGGATATCAAAATTTGGCGAGCTTGTACCCCACAAGAGAAAACTGCTCTTCTGGATAGGAAAAAGAAAATACAAGCAGTCTTTCGTTCTAAAATGGGATTGATCGTCGACAAGCCGAAGTGTGGAGGAAGTGGAACATCCAACGGCGGAAATTCTGCAAGAAAATTTTTTGCCGATCCGAAATTGTCTGCTGAAATTACAGGATTAGAGGAAGGTGTTCCACAGTACTGCAATGCATATCGTCTGGCTATAAAATTAATATAGAACAGTTTGGAGACTATGCACTTGACACTGCAAAACAACTAATTAAATTGTATCCATGGTACTACATGCCACCATCTGTCCACAAAGTTCTGCTACATGCTCCTGAGATAATAAGTTATGCGCTGGTTTCCATAGGAGAATTGTCTGAAGAAGCCGCAGAATCAAAAAATAAAGACATTAAAAAATTTAGAGAGCAACGTACGAGAAAAATTTCACGTATTTCAACCAATACTGATTTGTTAAATAGATTGTTACTTAGCTCAGACCCTTTCATTACTGGTCAAAGAAAGTTACCTTGCACAAAAAAAAAAACAAAATTATTAAACAGTGCATTCCAGTTATTTTTAGATGAGTAAATGTATGTAAATATAAACTTAGAACTTGATAATATTAGTTTTTCTTACTGTTTCTTTATTTATAATATAATATGTATGTATAATAAATCTTCTGTTTGTTCTAATGTTATATTTTATTAATTGTTTTTTTTTAGTTTACGTATTAGGGGGTGGTGTAGGGTGTTGGTGGGCTACACGACTTATTTAGGCATGCTATATTACTTATTATATTTTTATAGAATTTTGGAAACAATTTCATAATTTTATCTCCACTAGAAGTATTTTTGGCCGCTTTCCCCACTGTGCGATGTCTTTTACAAAAATTCAAAGTTCTGGAAATTTCCATGGAAGAAGTAAGAAAGAAAAGAATTAAAGTAACGGAACTCCAAGTTTGTCTCTTCAAAGTAACTTGCGCTGTTCTTGGTCTCTCTCTCTCTCTCTCTTCGGTCGTTTTCTCAGCAAAGAGAGTCTTGCTTCAGTTACAGCCCAAACATCAGATAAAACGTTTTTCCACTTTGATGGCTACAAGAAGAGAGAGACAAACAACAAACCAAGCAATAAATTAAAATGAATTGCCTTTCGTAAATTTTTTTTGTCTCTCTCTAGTTTATTTAAGATCTGCCCAGGGGCCGATTATTAAATTTGATTAAAAGGGAGAAACAATATACATATGTATGTACATATGTACATACATACATATGTATGTACCTATGTGAAAATACAATAAACAATTAATAAATATGATCAGGCATTAACATTTGGAAGAAAATTAGTACGAATTAAGAAAGACAATGAGAGTGTTGGGGGTTTATGGGTTCCTCAGTTTAGCCGAAAAGGTAGGTCGAGTGGGCGGTGTCGCTTAAGCCTTCTGGTATGTAAGCTGTTGTCTAACAGGTTAATCGCTGGGTTATTCTTGTGGCTGTCCTGGATAACATTGAGTACCGTCTCCAGAACGGTGCACTGGTAATCACGCACAGAATTAGCTTGGATTGGAAGCTTTCGATTTTGTGAATGTTGGAGGCACTGGCTGTTCCCCTTAATAGAATTCCGAATACCCAAATTGGCTTTAGCAACGTGTTAATAGCAGAATTTTGTTTTCGAACTTCAGTTTAGACCTGCCTCCCAAAATCCAGCATATTTGGCCCAGTTCAGCTGATTACGCTTGTTTTTAATGTGGGAATCACAGGTTAGGCGTTTGTCTATGGTGAGTCCCAGGTATTTGGCTTCATCGGATCCGGGAATAGTTTAACCGTCCAACGCTACTGGGGGGAAGTCGTCTCGTTTCAAAGTGAAAGTGGTGTGCTGCGACTTTTCGGTGTTAATTGTGATTTTAGCCATGGATTTAACAAGTTAAGTTGCTCCTGGTGGATTATTAAGGCAGCCGCTGCATCTCCAGCATGTCTACATTATTTAGATTGTTAGGTATTTCTCAATAAAGTAGCTTAGTGGTATGTTATAGTGGACGGACATGGATGTATGGATTGGAAACGTCTCTTTATTTACCTTACAAGCATATGTCAAATGCTTGATCGATTTACACACTTATTCTAATTATCTTCTAATTTGTATTTAAAGTTATGCCTATGATACTTCCTGATCGGTGGCTCCATTTTATACATATGCACTCTTGTTTTTGAAAGTTGAGCCGCAGGCGGAGAGGATAATGAGACAAAGGTAGTTGGAGGTATTATTTTTCTTAACTAAAAATTTTGTTTGGAATTGATTGAAAAATTAAAGCTTCTATTGCTTGAGATATTTTCTAGTTGCTTCTTTGATTGTTTATTTAAATTAGTAAATCGACTCGTTAAATGTCTTTGGTGTTATCTGCTGTCGGAGGGCCAAAAACTTGGTATAGTCTCAGGGTCTTTGCCAATATTTCGTTGTATATTTATTTTGTTATTATGCTTCCCCGAAAATGCTTCAATATTACTTTATGGTTATATGACACTCTGACAGACAAGCGCACATTGAAGTAAACACTTTTATCATGAGAAGGACCAATAAACGCGTCGTTGAAGGTTAAATTTTGCAAATCTTTTAGGCTATATAAGTTACAGTATTTGGTGTATACCATATCAGTTAACGAAATCACATCAGCCAACGCACAAAAGTGGAGAACTAAAACTAAAAATGAAGACTAGACTACAAACCATTTGGTTATTTGTCCTGATGGGTATCCTTGCGACCAGGGCACAAACATGTAACGAGTGTCAGGATGCCAACGATGCGTATTGCGTTAGCCAGACTCAATATTACAATTGCATGAGTGAGTTGGGACATAGAGACAAGTGATAATGACTGGTAAGGGAGAAAGTAAACGTTTTCACTCTCTTTCACCTAGAGGGCTCATCTTTTGGGAGCATACAAAATTGTACGGATGGCTATGTTTGCAGCAATAATGTAGAAGTTTGTATAGCCAAATCCACAGTGGGAACGGACTCTGATCATCTGGATGTGTGCAGTGGCACTAGCGCCAATGGGGCGGATTGCGAGAGTTGTAGCAGCGGAAGCAACTTGTACACTTGTGTCAGCAGCTATCAATTTGCCCGGTGTTCCGGCGGATCGGCTCTGACATCGACCGTATACGATTGCGACACGAATGAAGTGTGTGTGCTAAGTGCTCTCACTGACTTTGGCACTCTCTGTGTACCCAATTGCACGGCCACCTTTGTAGGTTCTACAAATAGGATTCCAAATTTTCATTTAAATCTTAAATTTTAATTACTTTGCAGTTGAGTCTGGAACCGACTTGCAGCAATGAGGTATTCCAAGCTGTTACCACAACAGTTGCTCCTGCCACGACTCCCGATGCCGCAGAATTACAGGATATCTGCATAGCAGCCAGCAGCCAAACATCATACACATTCTTCTATACCAGAATCTACGCGGACACCACATGCAATAGTTATGCGTATTGCCAAGAACCTAGTGGAAATTCCGTCAATTGGATAGCCCTTCCCTTGTCATGTCCTTCGGCCAACCCATACTATGACACCACAACCATGGCTTGTGTCGCTCAATGGCCCGCCAGTTGTGCAGTGACGGTCAGCACAACGTCGACTACTTCAGCTGTCACAACGGATTCTTCAGCAGTTTCTGATTCCTCTACAACAGATGCTTCTTCCTCAACCGATTCTTCAGTAGCTACAGAATCTACAACTACAGATGCTTCTTCCTCAACCGATTCTTCAGTAGCTACAGAATCTACAACTACAGATGCTTCTTCCTCAACCGATTCTTCAGTAGCTACAGAATCTACAACTACAGATGCTTCTTCCTCAACCGATTCTTCAGTAGCTACAGAATCTACAACTACAGATGCTTCTTCCTCAACCGATTCTTCAGTAGCTACAGAATCTACAACTACAGATGCTTCTTCCTCAACCGATTCTTCAGTAGCTACAGAATCTACAACTACAGATGCTTCTTCCTCAACCGATTCTTCAGTAGCTACAGAATCTACAACTACAGATGCTTCTTCCTAAACCGATTCTTCAGTAGCTACAGAATCTACAACTACAGATGCTTCTTCCTCAACCGATTCTTCAGTAGCTACAGAATCCACAACTACAGTTGCTTCTTCCTCAACCGATTCTTCAGTAGCTACAGAATCTACAACTACAGATGCTTCTTCCTCAACCGATTCTTCAGTAACTTCCGAATCCTCTACAGATGATGCTTCTTCCTCAACCGATTCTTCAACAGCTTAGGAATCCTAAACTGCCTACACTTCTACGACCAAATGTTCAGCTAATGAATCCCCTTCAGTCGACTCTTCAGTTTCTACCGAGGCTTCTGATACCACAGTTGCTTCAGAAGTTTCTATTGAAGGCAATTGAAGAAATCTTGTATATAAATATTTAAACCAAAAACCGAGGCGATTGTCATAAAAACAAAACTAAAGTCCTAAACGATAATCAATCATAATTGTGATTTCGACGATTTGTTGCTAAAATTATTTTTGTTTACTTAACTACATAAACACATATGTAAATATTAAATACACATATATAAAAATTATTAAGAGAGAAAGATTAAACAATAATTGGTTGTTTTTATTGTCAACAATTTTGCGTTGATCTTTAATTACTATATTTTTTTGTTTATATTTTTTGTTAATCTCTGTCAAGGTTGTCGACAGTCGTACAACAAAATACAATATACACTACATTTTATGTACATAGTATGAATAGGAGAAATTATAGCTAAGACTAAATTTTATGGATCGACTGAATATGTGTATTTTCTTCTGTTTGTTACACTTGTTAGCTTAATAGTTAAATTAATGAATTAAATCTAAATTAAATGTAAAAAAGCATTTCAGTTGCTCTCACAATGTAGTCGATACTATTAAGTGATGATGGAAATTAGAAATTTAGAAATAAAGAAAGGCCTTCTTAATGATTTGGGCATAAAACGTTTGTAGATTCATTCTAATGTCGTCGATATTAATGGGTTAGGTTCTGTACATGGGTGACGGCCCCATAAAGACTCGGACATAAACCAAACATATGCACACATACGTCAGACTGTCGAAAACTGTGTACACACATCCATATATATTACGTACAGATATATACATATGTATATTGAGAATATGGATACAAACATATTTTAGTTGAATATGATATTTTTTGGGTTACACTCTCTGGGCGTTTGTTTTTGCCTGATTTATATAGCGAGCAGTTGTGTTTCGCTTCAGCTTAAGTTCAACGAGGAGAAATTAAAATGATATTTGAAATCTTATTTCATTGCTAGTAGTACAAACCATAACAAAGAGGGGGTGGGGAAACGGTGTGGATGTGGGTGTGTGTATGATATTTAGATATATACATATGTAGTATATACAATGAAAAGTTTTCATTTAATGATTCTTAATAATTTTCATACAGAGAGACAAAAGCAAGATAAAATCTATTGCTATTTGCTCCTGATTGATGTTGTTGTTGTTGCTGCTGCTTCTTTTGCATTGGCAGCGATTGTCGCGGCAATTAAACATTAAATCAAATGAATTGCAAAAAAATAAAAAAAAAAAAAAAAAAAAAAAAACTAGCCTGCTGCAAATGCCGAGTCTTTGTGAATGACGACGATGATGAGGTGAAGGATTGATGATTGTTCGAATGCTTGGATGGATGACTGAATGTCTGACTTGACTCGAGTGCCAACGTCTGGCTATTTGGCTGACTATATTCTGGCCTATCCATAATTAAATGCGCAGAGGGAAATTGTGACCATTAACGACGCACGACCGTCCCGGGACACTATATGTGGGCAGTGGCGAGAATACGAACTGCAAGAAAATCGAGAAAAAGAGAACACATCATACATACATATATACACATACATAAACAAAAAGGCAGACAGTCAGACAGACAGAATTAGCCTCCAAATGGATGATGGATAGTCGATGGCTGCAAAAATTGTGCATACAAACCTTTGGCACTTTCTGCGTTGTCGCCATGTAGCCGACGCAAAACGATTGCGTTGTATGGCTCCACATCACCCTCGCCGCTGCTCTGTTTCGGATAGTAGAGCAATGTCAAGGCGCCGGCATAAAGATCCTGCTGCTGCGGCAACAATGGCGAATCAAGAAACTTTTGCTTGAATGTCTTATGCAGACTGGTGACCGCACAGTCGCTGGTAAATGCTCCATTGCATATCTCTTTGGCCAGCAGAGTTTTCATCAGATACTCACCATTGCCTGTGGTACATGTGGCAATGGATAGATCGTCGGTATCGGTGGCCCAACAACCGGCACCATAGGTTGCCCCCTGACCCACACGTCCTGGGACTTTTAATAGTATGCCGCCAGAACTGCAGCCAGCTGCTGTCTGGCCAGAGGCATCAACGCACACCGCGCCCACTGTGTCTAGAGCGGCATTGAGTTCAACCTCATTACCCGGATCGGGCACGGGTATAATGGAATCTTGATTCTCCTGTTCAGCCTCCTCAGCCTCGTCATCCTCCTCGTCGACAGAGGCATGTTTGTTGCTGCGATTGCCAGCAATTAGATCGTATTTTTCTTTATAATGATGATATAGGAATTTCGATTTCGATGAGATCAGCACGTGGGGCTCTATCATAGTGCAACCCATTTCCTCAGCATAACGTTCCGCTCCACTGCCAGCCAGAATCATGGGCGGTAGACGCTCCATAAGCTGGGGATTCGATTGGTTATCACAAATTCGACGTGCCAGCTGTATGGGATTCTTAACACGGCTAACATTCGTACAGGCGCCAAAATTTAAAGTTGTTCCATTCATAATGGATGCATCACACTGGACCGTACCGTCCATACAGAGATTGGAGCCATAGCCAGCATTGGTATAGCCACAATTCTCCAGCCTCATTATAGCAGCCTCGCAAGCATCGACAGCATTGCCACCATTTCGTAGTATATCGGTGGCCCGGATGCAGGCCTCCTTGATGACGCGCTGATATTTGGTTTCGTCGATGCAATTTCCAGCACCTATAAGAGAGAGGGGAATACATACGTTATTCCGTTAATCAATCTTATAAACTAGAGAGACTGCCACCACATATGTATGTGTTTGTGTAATGATTGATGTGTGTGTTGGGGGAATTGGGGAGGATTATTCTGAATTTCAAGGCGAACCTGTGTGCACCGCAACGAAACCGGCCATTGTTATTGTTACTGCAGGTTTGTATTTCAAGTGGTGTGCTATTTCGGCATTCGTTTGTTTAAATTATAATCAAAAATGTGCAAGGTCATCACGTCTAACGCAATGCTCATCCAATAGCCAGACAAATACTAAACAGACCGAAACTAACAAAACAATTAAACCTGTAGATTATTTCTAATAAATAATAATATATAAATATGCTTTCAAGAACAAAATTCGACCGGAGCGCAAAAAAAAATTGAATATTCGCCGCAACTTCTTGCCCTCTCGCCGTAATGCCGATAACTTTGCTTCGATAATGTCGATAACGTTGCTCCGATACTGTCGATTACGATAGGTTTGTTCCGATAATGTCGATAGCTTTGCTCCGATAATGTCGATGTTATCGATATTTTCGAAATTTGGGATTATATCGATTCGATTTTCCTAAACTGGTCACACTTTGCGTTGGCGCGGGCGGGGTAAGTTACTTGCTTATTTAATTTCGCAAATATTTTAAATACTTGCAATAGTTTTATTATGGGTACTAATCAAACAGCCATCAATTAACCATTTTTTTAAATTTGTATGAGAATGATCTCATACAAACTGCCATTAAGGCATTAATATTTAATATTACTTTTGTTATATTGTATTAACAAAAACTAAAAAAATAAATTGAAATAATAGCTTGAAATAAAGCTTATTTCGACTGAAAAAAATTTTAATGGGAGAAGTAAGGGAAAGGAAAGCTTCAATTAAAAAAAAGAACGATATTGTTTCCGTTGCGAATATGCTACATCCGAATAAATCCAAAAAAAAAAAAAAAAAAATGATTTCTTTATTCGAACATTTCCATTTTGAAAATGTTGATCATATGCCAATTTGGGAAAATCTAACTAATTGATTGGGAGAAAAAGTGATATACGATAGAGTTTTGGTCAGAAGTATTAGTTTACAAGGATGCTGGCCAAAACAAAGTTTTCGAGCGATGGTCAAATGCTGCGGTTGAGAGAGCATTCATCCAAATGAATATTGTTAAAACCAATTTTCGCAACAAAATGTCCTTAATAAATTTGAACGTCATTGCAAATGGTATCATAATTACAATCTGCCAAAAAAGTACCTGAAAGAAATTAAATTATCCGCCAAGTATGCGGAATCAATAAACGAAGTTGATAAAATAATTTTTGTACTTTCATTATATTAAAAAATGAATTATTTTAGTTTTTATGGTGAGCTTATTATTGAGCTTTTTTTTTAATTTTAGCTTATCCTTTCTTTTTCCCCCAATCTAGATTATGGTGCCGCCAAAATCGGACAACACTGAGTGTGCAATAACAACGAACGTTAAAAAATCCCACAATAATTCCCTTAGCAAGAAATACCAAAACAAAAAAGTGTTTACACACCACACTGAAATTCACAAGCTAGTCATAATAATCGTGTGATTTTGTTAAAAGAAACAGAAGAAAATCAAAACAAATGATTTCGAGTGAAGGAAATGTATCAAGACATGTGCAAAAAACCAAATTATGTCCCCAGCGCTGCACCACGAAATTCAAATATGTTAATCAGTGCTGTAAAACACTATTTCATTGTCTGGTATTTTAATCATACTGTTCATTTAGTATTTTGGCATTTGTTGGCATCTGGCCACTTATATTTTTTGCAATAAATTATTCGCACACAAAAAGTCAACTATATTTTTTCTTGTTATTTTACCAGCTCAACAAAAAAAAATACAATGAATTTGTAAAATAAGTAATAAGATAACACAGTAGAGTCGTTTTATTCGTAGTTAATAATGAGTAGTAATTCACCGGAAGTGCCGCAAGTGAAATGTGAAAGAAACTGATTTGTTTGTGTTTGTCTACGCGCTCGTGAGTGTGTGCGTGTGTGTGTGTGCGTGCGTGTATGTGTGTTAGAAGCTGTTGTATGTGTGTGTGTGTGTGTGCGCGCACTTGTGAAAGGAGAAAAAAGAAAATAAAAATATAAAGAAAAACAGCAGTGCGTCTCTGCACATATTGCAACGCAATATAATTAAATAAGAAGAAAAGTAGCCAGAGCCACTAAAAACAAAAAAACAAAAAAAACACATTTGATACGCACACAATATAACTACATACATACATATATTTAAAAAGAAATGGAAAAATTCCCATTAAAAGGAAGCAGAGAGGCTGCTGCAGAGGGCAATAGCTATATAACGGCATATCAAACGGTAATGAAAAAGGTAAGCCATCTAAATTTTTTGATAACAAAATATCATCAGGTTATGGCCTATTAATCAGTTAAGGGAAAACAATAAATAAATATTATGCACACAGTAGTTACGAGTTAAGTAAATCGCAGATACACGTATTACTTATCTATACATATACATTTACATATATGTATATACATATATATATATATCTGGCATATGGGGGCGGAAATTCTACCGTTTCTATGTAAGTACCTGTATGTACTTGTATCTGTGTCTCGCGCTCTGTGTGCGTGTATGTGTGTCAGTATGTGTTCTGCATAGCTGAGTAATTCTACAAAGAAAAATCTAAAAACTTCATTCCAGCTAAAATAGTTATGGTAATAAGGCCAAAAGATCTTAATCTTATCATTGTGTAAATGAAAATGAATTAAAATTGTCCGATTCTGTCTTTTGTTGTTGTTGCAGTCAAATGGTCACACAACAGGTGGCAGCGGAGGAGGTGATGGCGATTCTAGTTATCATGATCATCCATTGGCACCCCACTCCAAGCTAACAACATCCCTGACAGCACCAGGCACAGATGATGAAGATATGATTGACATAACGCCGCGTTCCAGTCCAGGTGATGTTATTGGCGGCGGCGGGGGCAGCGGCAGCGTAGGAGGCAACCGAAATGAAACAGCCACCGAATCGGATACGGATTTCCATACTGGAAACCAAAGATCTCTGCATCATCATCAGCAGCACCATCATTTGCACCACCAGCATCAGCATGTGCCAACTCACAGTGCCTTTGGCGATCCCATGGATGGTGAGTTTTGTGTGTGGTGTGACGAAGCCAAATTAAAGTCCGAGCTCGTTTATTTAGCTTATTAGTCAAGATTCATGAATTTAAGAAGGCAACGACGACGTCAACGTCACCCGGTCACAATTGTGCCGGCGTGGCACAGCTGTACTTTTATTTCATTTATTATTTGTTATTTTTATTCATTTAATACATATGTGTACATACCACAATCACGATGATGATGATGATGATGATGTTGACGGACGATGATTAGCATACAGACATATGCCAATAATTGTAGGGGGCTAATGTCGTCCAGTCGCCCCATTATCATTTTGAATATTAGTCAATTTGCTTTATCATATTAGAATATAATAGACATTGCATATCTGAGGCAGAAAATGAGTTTTCAAAAACACATTTCACAGTCGTTTCTTCAGAATGGTATTCAGATTATCTCTGAAAACTAACTTGGATCCACTTTTTGTTTCCATATGCTTCAAGATGTTCCACACTACAGAGCCCTTATCTAAACTAAAACGATCTTTAACTTATACAGAAACATTTGTGACTCACTCGATTGGCATACTTTTTGTCATCTGTTTTTTATTTAAAATCTACCAGAGCACATGAAACCATTTTTACCCGTAACCATGATTGATTTCGAAAGAATCGTTTGCTATAGCTAGTCGCGATCGTGTGTGCATTCAATAAATTAGTATTATTGTTGTCAAAGTAAAGTTAAACTAACAAGCATTTTCCCATGCATACCAACTTAGGAGCCCTCTCATTCTATGGCTCCTCGGATGTACAAGATGATATACCTGGAATTGGACAGTATGAAGATTTTCATACCATCGATTGGCAGCGGGATATAGCCAGAGATCGTATGCGTCATCGTTATATAGTCAAGAAGCGGCAGGATTCAGTGTGGGATCTTATTAAGGTAAATTTCAAGTTTTCAGCAATTTGAAGAAAGGCAACAAACAATACAAATTATTTCACTTTTTACAGGGTTCAATTGATGCTGGCTCGGGATGGTTGTGCGTTCTGTTAGTGGGCATTGCAGCGGGCTGTGTGGCTGGCATGGTTGACATTGGAGCTAGCTGGATGTCCGATTTGAAACATGGCATTTGTCCGCCTGCCTTTTGGTTTAATCGGGAGCAATGCTGCTATCCAGCTAAGCAATCTGTATTCGATGAAGGCAACTGCTCTACGGTGAGTAATAATAATATTCTCTGTATTGTCAAATCATTGATTTCATTCTTTTTGTTCTTCCGTTGTACAGTGGAAGACGTGGCCAGAGATCTTTGGCCTGAGTCGTAGTGGTACGGGTCCATACATTATCTCATACATTACGTATGTTTTTTGGGCCTTGCTGTTTGCATCGTTAAGCGCTTCGCTGGTCCGAATGTTTGCCCCATACGCCTGTGGATCTGGTATACCGGAGATTAAGACAATTTTGTCGGGCTTTATTATACGCGGTTATCTTGGCAAATGGACGCTACTAATTAAATCCGTTGGTCTAATGCTCTCTGTGTCCGCTGGCCTGACATTGGGCAAGGAAGGTCCAATGGTGCATATAGCCAGTTGCATAGGCAACATATTTTCGCATCTATTTCCCAAATACGGACGCAATGAGGCCAAGAAACGTGAGATTTTATCGGCAGCTGCTGCGGCTGGCGTCTCGGTGGCTTTTGGAGCACCAATTGGTGGCGTTTTGTTTTCTTTGGAGGAAGTCTCCTACTACTTCCCCTTGAAGACATTGTGGCGATCGTTTTTCTGTGCCCTAATTGCTGCTTTTGTCCTGCGTTCTCTTACACCCTTTGGGAATGAACATTCCGTACTCTTTTTTGTTGAGTACAACAAGCCGTGGATATTCTTTGAGCTAATACCATTTGTCTTTCTGGGCATTATGGGAGTAAGTATATACCATAAACAAAGGCGGACCTTCAAAAGTTGATTAATCATTGTGGTATCTGTTTTTAGGGCGTCATTGGAACCTTCTTTATCAAGGCGAATTTGTGGTGGTGTCGCTATAGAAAATTCAGCAAACTGGGCCAATATCCAGTAATGGAAGTGCTTGTCGTTACCTTGATTACTGGCATCATTTGCTATCCAAATCCATTTACGCGCATGAACATGAATGAGTTAATCTTTTTGTTAGTTAGCAAATGTTCGCCCGGGGATCTCACAAATCCATTGTGGTAAGTAGCCATCGATCGATTCCCCGTTTCATTGCTCACTTGTTTTCGGTCTCCTCTTTGCAGCGACTATAAGCGTATGAATATGACGTCGGGTACCAGCTTCATTGAGGTTACCGAACCCGGTCCTGGTGTCTACAGATCCATTTTCTTGCTCTTGTTAACATTTATCCTTAAATTGGCTTTAACCATTTTCACATTTGGCATGAAAGTGCCAGCTGGTTTATTTATACCTTCCTTATTATTGGGAGCCATAATGGGACGTATTGTTGGCATCGGCGTGGAGCAATTGGCTTATAGTTATCCAAACATTTGGCTATTCACCGGCGAATGCGCGGACAGTAATCTCATTACGCCAGGTCTATATGCGGTTGTCGGTGCGGCAGCTGTTTTAGGAGGCGTTACACGCATGACTGTCTCCTTGGTGGTCATAATGTTTGAACTGACTGGCGGAGTGCGATATATTGTGCCATTAATGGCCGCTGCCATGGCCTCCAAGTGGGTTGGCGATGCTTTGGGTAGACAGGTAAGAATTCAATATTATGTTTGAGATCAACTCTTGCTAAAATTGATTGTTTCTTGGTTCTTATAGGGTATCTACGATGCTCACATAGCGCTTAATGGTTATCCGTTCCTGGACAGTAAGGAGGAATTTGCCCATACAACTCTGGCCGCCGATGTTATGCAGCCCAAGTGAGTGTTTTTTTTTTTTTTTTGGCTCAACCGATTGTCTATAAACAAATTCAAACATCTCTTTTCCTTTTAGGCGCAATGAAACGTTAAACGTTATCACACAGGACTCAATGACGGTGGACGATGTGGAGAATTTATTAAAGGAAACCGAACATAATGGTTATCCGGTTGTAGTGTCCAGAGAAAATCAATATTTAGTTGGTTTTGTATTGCGTAGGGATCTTAATTTAGCTATTGGTAAGTATAAATGCAACTAGACACATATATGTAGGTTTTTATACGTATTTATGAATGATTTTACTTGTCTCCATAGGCAATGGCAAGCGTCTCATTGAGGGTATCAACAGCAGTTCCATAGTATTATTTACCTCAACCACACCCCTACAAAATCTGGGACCGCCGCCACTTAAGTTAAAGAAAATTCTCGACATGGCGCCAATTACAGTTACAGATCAAACTCCAATGGAAACTGTTGTCGATATGTTCCGTAAATTGGGACTACGTCAAACACTGGTCACACACAATGGGTAAGTGGGATCTAATGGGATTCCATTTCAATTGAACGAATTACTAATTCCATACACTCTTCCTTCAGACGATTGTTGGGTGTGATTACGAAAAAGGATGTCCTACGCCATGTGAAACAAATGGATAATGAAGATCCCAATACGGTACTCTTCAATTGAATTTATGAAGCCAATCAAGAACACAGGGCATCTACTAGTTATTATTATTATTATTATTATTATTATTATTATTATTATTACCTGTACACTATTGAAATACCAACAATATTTGATATGTGCAAAATGCAAATAGCAATTTAAGCTTAAGTAAAAAGTTTAACGTGTGGATAGAAACGGAATTATAGTAAAGTCGAACACAGATATAGAGGAGAGACAGACGACGTTCGTTACGTGAGAGATTTAGCAAAATTGTATGGAGCTCTATTAAATTTATACATATATTTATATATATATACAGCATATATATCTCGTTAAAGTTAATTTTAATGAAACAAAAGAAAAGAAAAAAATTATAATTTATTTACTAGTGCAAATGGTTATAAACATATATATTCATTTCTAATGCTATATTGCCAATTTGTAATTATGTATGAGATGTCAGATTAACTTAGTACATCACTCGAACACACACAACACACACACACACATACGAAACATACACAAGTTCTTGTCTATAATTTATTTTTTTTGTTTGTTTGATGTAAAAACGGAAAAATGTTTTTGATAGAAGTTAAGAAGAAACGGCTGTTCGTTTTGCCTTTTCTTTATCTGTGAATGTGAATTGTAATTGTATGTGGATTTTAATTTGAAAGATGTGAGCAGTTTTTATATGCAATATATTTATATATAGTATCCGCTAAACCCGATTATTTTAAACAATATTATTGTAAAACAAAAAAAGAAAAGAAAAAATTAATGTCTTAAAGTTCTTATCTCCATTTCCGGCCCATTTTCAATTAGTTTACACTTCTATTTTCGTATATACACACACACACACACAATATATATATATATATATATATATATATATATAGAAACATAGCCTACATATTATATTTGTTAGAGATCTGAGAAATTTTAAAATGAAACTCGTGTAAATAGCCGCAAAATTATATGAAGATGGAAATCGTACATCAAAAAAAAAAAAAACTAAACACACACAAAAACTATGCAAATAAATGCGATAATATCAAAATAGAACCATATTAATAGATTAAACTGATTATTGCTCCACATAAAATATTTGAAATTCATCGCCATAGAGTCCTGTGATGAGCCAACAGCTAAAAACCGAATGTACATAAATATTAATCATATCAAAAGCCACAAAGATTTGTATTTACCCATTGTCACTGCTTCGTATGTAATTGCCACGACCGCGCAGGGCCCCCTTGACTTGAGCATGAGCTCCATCGCTGATACGATAATAGTCCAGGGAACCATCATTGCTGGGGCAATAGATAATGTTACCATCCTGACTGCAGGCAATGACACTCTTAAATGGCAATGGGATCTGTATGCTCAACCGGGCGGCATCCTAGGCAACAGAAAGAGATCAATAGTATTTGGCCCCTGTTTGGGCCTGATCACCAACGAACCTCATCTACATGTTGCATATCATGATAGAAGGCTTGACCACTTAGATCACAGCTGAGAACAAACTGATGACCATCGATTTCTGTTTTCAACAATGTCGAGACCATAAAACGATGCCTACGCAATGGCATTAGTTGCAGGTGCTTTGGGTTAATGGCGTTTTGCCGTCCATTGCTCCAGCAGCGATAGACACCGCCATCATTGGTGCCCAATACGAAGTCCTCAAGTCCCAAGACCACCATGGCCGTAACTTCCGAGTTAATTGTAGGTGGCAAAGTGTATCTGCAGGGAAAGAGAATTTTAGTTGCTTGTTGAGTTCTCTTGAATGGCAAAGTCTTACTCCCAATCCAAAGTCATTACTTTGCCCATAGCCCACTGATGTAGGGCTCCATTGGCGTAACTGGCCACTAGATGTTTCTCCGATACCCAATCAAGGGCCACAGCTGCTCCCTGCGCCGAGGCCACACTGTGCAATTGTGTGATCTCTATATTTGGATCAACGGTGTGGACACCGATCCCACTGCGTAGCTGTTCATACAGCCACACCAAGATCTCACCATCCATTGTGGAACCGGCGAAAATGTTTTTATTAAAGGGATTCGTGCACAGGCTACGCAAACATGACTTCAATGGCAATGTCTTGGCCTCGTTGAAGATTACATAGTTGCCATGTGACATGCGCTGGGGCACAAAGAGTTTCAGCTGCTGATCCACATGCTCGCACCAGTCGTCGTGGGGTGCCACTGTTGTGGCCACCAGCACAGGAGCATTATTCGTCTGGACACACAACCAAATGGCCAAACCCACGCCCAGTGAATTATCCGCACTGCTGCCCATGGACAATTTCTGATATGTATGCACATGTACCTCTTTTTCAAGTCTACCCTGACTAGTTGTCTGCTCATCCATCATGGGAGTGGGATGCATTAATTCCTGCTCGACCATTGGGCATATCTGACGCAACCATTTGGCCAGGGCTCGTTCATCGCAGGTTCCGCCACTACTGCCAGTGGCCAATCTGGTTTGTTCTGTTTGAGAGGCCACACTGTGTCTTCGTTGCGTTTCGGTAGACGCATCCGAACTGGCTGCCGGTGGATCTGTTCCCGTACAATTGTCCACCAGCGTGTGTTGCTTCTCAAGTGGCTGCGATGCCGGGAATTCAATTACAGGTGAGCTATAATGCGAAAGCACGTCCATTTCTTCAGTGGTTACAGAAAATAAAAAAACGCAAATGCTTTGGTCAAACCTCCACCACGTCACCTCACTTTGTCCATGTAACCATAACAACCTAACTCAACTCTGTTACCCTTTGTTTTGAATCGTTTTCTTTTGAATTGCGGGGGCAGAAGTGGGCGTGGAAAAAATTGTATGCTAGAAAAATTGCCCACATAGTAAATCGAATCTGCTTACCAAATGTTGATGATGATCTAGCTACTCTGTCTTCCAATTGCGGGAGCAAAAGGGGGCGGGGCAAAAATTTGAAATAAACTCAACCTGCGTGCAAACTGCACCAGTCTGTGTACCAAATTCGATCGTTCTAGCTTCTATAGTCTCCAAGATCAGGGTGTTCATACAGACACGAAATTGACTCAACTGTTGAGGTTGACAAAGAATATATATAGATATATATACCTATACATATATAGTTTATGGGGCCATAAAGCTTACTTTTGTCTGTTACATACATTTTTTATTATAAATATATTTCAAAACAAATCTGTCGAACATTTTTGAAATACTAAATTTATTTGAAAAGTTTGTTTTTTTTAAATAATAAAAATGACACAAAAAGCAAGGTACATTTTTTAAAAGTTTTCTGAAAATCTGATTTATACGTGTATATTATTATTTCCCTAAAATATTTTGTCCCTTTAAAGAATTTCACATACATATATGTATATACATTGTTTCCTACATCAAGTAGGCCTTGACTTTAGATGTCAGTTAGCAAAATGCTCAAGGAGTTGGAGCTTTCATTTAGTATCAGAACGAATTTCGTTGTGAACTAACTGGTACAGAAATTTGCAAAAGAAAAAAAAGGAAAGCAATTTTCAAAAAAAATATAAAATTTAATTGAAGTCTAAAACAAAGAAAAATCAAAACATAACGAAATGTCGCTAGCTTGGTTTAGATTGGCCACAGGTAAGAAATTAAATGATTGTAGGGCTAGATGACTTGGTTTAATTGTTGGCTAACAGGATTCCGCCGAATTGGCTATAAATGGAATACTGGAACCCATGTGCAAGGACAATCTTCAAAGATGAAGCTTCCTTTGCTGGCTCGCCATCTACATGGCACTTGGATGAACCTCCAGGATAAGAAGTCCGGCGATGAAACTGAAAAGGAGACGGAGAAGAAAAATGAAGAGATTTGCGAGGAAATTGCAGAATCCTCACGTGATGCTTCCGATGACCTTGCTGGAAGTGGTGGCAAAAGCCAGGCTTTGACAAAAGAAGGCGATGGCAAAACCCAGGGTGGTGCTCCAAAGAAATTGCAAGGCAAACGTCGTGAGGGTCACATACAAGCTGTCATTGGCCCCGTGATTGATCTATATTTCCCGGATGAATTGCCGGAGGTCCTAAATGCCATCGAAGTTATTGATGCTCCAGTTGAGCACTTGGTCTTGGAGGTAAGTTATAAATTTTGGGTTTGGAACACCTGAAGGGTCATCTAATCGCTGTGAATGAAAACCTTTATAGGTTTTTCATCATTTGGGTGACAATGTGGTGCGCTGTGTGGCCATGGACTCCACCGAGGGACTGCATCGTGGTCAGAAAGTCGTCGATACGGGTTATCCTATTCGTGTGCCCGTTGGCAAGGCCGTACTTGGACGTATTCTGAATGTGGTGGGCGATCCGATCGATGGACGCGGTGAGGTTAAATCTGATTTCTACTCTTTTATCCACAACGAAGCACCCGAATTGGAAGATCTAAGTGTGAAACAGGAAATGTTAGTCACTGGCATTAAGGTAATTGATCTACTGGCCCCTTATGTGAAGGGTGGCAAGATTGGACTCTTTGGCGGTGCGGGTGTAGGTAAAACTGTGCTCATTATGGAGCTAATTAATAATATTGCCAAGTCACATGGTGGATATTCGGTATTTTGTGGAGCCGGAGAGCGTACACGCGAAGGCAATGATCTTTACCATGAAATGATAGAGTCCAAGGTGATCTCCATTGATGATGATTCGTCCAAAGTGTCGCTTGTATTTGGCCAGATGAATGAGCCGCCCGGAGCACGCTCTCGCATTGTGCTGACAGGGTTGACCATTGCAGAATATTTTCGAGATATCGACGGTCAGGATGTTTTGCTTTTCATCGACAACATATTCCGTTTCACCCAGGCCGGATCTGAGGTGTCCGCTCTATTGGGACGCATACCGTCGGCGGTGGGGTACCAGCCAACGCTGGGAACTGACATGGGTACCATGCAGGAGCGTATCACCAGCACACGCAATGGCTCAATAACCTCGGTTCAGGCTGTATATGTGCCTGCCGATGATCTGACCGATCCGGCACCTTCGGCTACATTCTCTCATTTGGATGCCACCACTGTTTTGTCTCGTTCAATTGCCGAGCTCGGTATCTATCCGTCCGTAGATCCATTGGATTCAGTCTCGCGTATTCTGGACCCAGAGATTGTGGGAGAAGAGCATTACAACGTGGCTAGATCGGTACAGAAGACACTGCAGTCGTATAAGTCACTACAGGATATTATTGCCATTTTGGGCATGGATGAGCTGTCTGAAGATGATAAATTAACGGTGACGCGTGCCCGCAAAATGCAACGTTTCTTCTCCCAGCCATTCCAGGTGGCCGAGGTGTTCACCGGCCATCCGGGCAAAATGGTTCCCGTTGAGAAATGTGTGGATGGCTTTAAGCGTTTATTGAATGGAGAATTTGACGACATTCCGGAAATTGCCTTCTATATGGTCGGTGATGTGGATGAGGCTGTTGCTAAAGCAAATCAATTGGCTGCAGCCCTGGACGAGAAACCAAAGGACAAATCAGCGAAGCCAAATGAAGGGGACAAAAATGCTGCCAAGGATGAAAAGAAGCCGGAGGATGCCAAAGATGCCTCCTCTAATGCAGAAAAGCCAAAGGATGATAAGGATTCAAAGCCAAAGAAGGAACCGCCAAAAGCTGAAACTAAGGCTGCCACATCGTCAAAAAAAGCTGAACCACCCAAGGCAAGTTCCAAAGATGCCAAACCATCAAATGAGAAGAAAGACGAGAAAACAAAGGAAGATTCTCCCAAAGATAAGGACAATAAAAAGTAAAACAGCAATTTTGATCTTCAATCAAATTTATGAAATTTTGTAAATTAAATTTTACTAAAATTTAAAACGTTGTTGTTGGCTTTTATTTTTCCAAGTGTAGTCTTTACGTTATTACATGTGTTTACGGTTTTTGCTTAGCCGCGTTACGTCATTAAGTTTGCCGAAATGTTGCGTGCCTTTAATGTCCGTCTTGGACTGCGCTTATATTGTGTGAAAGCGGCCAAGAAAGATGTCAAAAAGTACACAGATACCATTAACCTGCCCAAAACAAAGTTCCCCAATCGGCTCAGTGCAGCCAAACGAGAGGAGCAAGAACGACAAACATTGAATGTGAGTTTCATGCGTAATTTTAACGTAACTTTTAATTACGTACATATTACTCCATTCTATGACAGGATCAAATAGCCTCTGCCTATGAGTACCAGGAGCGGCGCCATTTGGGTGACGAGAAACCCACATTTGTGCTACACGATGGCCCACCTTATGCCAATGGCCAGTTGCATATGGGTCATGCGGTAAACAAGATTCTTAAGGATATAACACTACGTCAGAGGGTTGCTCATGGCCAAAAAGTGAATTATATTCCTGGCTGGGATTGTCATGGCCTGCCCATTGAACTAAAGGCCACCAATGCGACGGATGGGGGTTCAGATGCTGATCCTTTGGATATACGACAGAAATGTGAGTGGAATAGCAATGGAATGTGGCTTAAAAGCGACACCTAACCATCTAGCGATTGTTTGTAGCACGCAAATTTGCCCTGGAGGCGGTTCAGTCGCAGAAGGATGAGTTCCGTAGCTGGGGCATATTGGCCAATTGGCAACGTGATCAAATCTATATGACCTTTCAGCCCGAATTCATAGCCAATCAGCTGAAAATGTTTTATAATCTATACGAGCGTGGTCTTGTGTATCGAGATTTGAAGCCTGTCTACTGGTCACCCTCGTCCAGGTGAGTACGTTATACTCGGTAATACCTATTGACTTTTCTAATAGTTTGCTCTAGAACAGCTCTTGCTGAGGCCGAATTGGAGTACGACGCCAAACACATCAGCCCTTCTGTATACCTGAGATTCAAATTGAATCCCCATGCCGGTTTCAAGTCAATTTATGCCTTAGTATGGACCACCACACCTTGGACACTGCCCAGCAATCAAGCAATTTGTTTCAATTCATCGCTGGAGTATGTTTTGATCAAATTGCCAGACCGTGATCCAAATGATCTATATTTGATAGCTGCAGCTCTGGTAAGGGACTTTGAGGCTGCTACTAACCTTAAGTGTGAAATTGTCCATAAATTTGATAACAGCTTATGGAACCAGCTAAGCTATCACCATCCCATTGACAGAGAACAGACCCAGTTGCCATTTTTCGATGCCAAACATGTGCAGGATAAAAAGGGTACGGGTCTGGTACACACTGCTCCGGCTCATGGGCCTGATGATTTTCTAATTTGCCTATCTAAAAAGATACCAGTTAAATGCTTTGTGGATGAGTCGGGCATTTATACCAAAGAAGCTCAAGACTTCCTCGTTGGACAATCCGTGCTAGGTCAAGGCAATTCGCTTGTGTTGCGGCACATAGCCAAAGATGTGGTTCAGGCCACACAACTGGAACATTCCTATCCCATTGATTGGCGTACCAAAGAGCCCGTAATTGTGCGTGCCAGTGAGCAATGGTTTATCAATACAGAGAAATTGAAAGCTCCAGCCGCTGCTGCCTTGGACCAGGTGGAAGTCTATCCGAGAGTAAATGCCGAGGCCAGTAAGAAAGCATTGTTAAATCAACTGCAGAAACGTCCCTACTGGTGTATATCACGCCAGCGAGCCTGGGGTGTGCCCATACCGGTTCTCTATCGCCGGGATACCGGCAAAGTAATAGTTAATCGAGCACTTGTCGATCATTTGTGTGCCCGCTTAATAAGTGAAGGCAATATGGACTTTTGGTGGTCACAGACTTTGGATGACAAACTATTACCCGCAGAGATACTGAAAGATCTCAATTGTGATATTGATTTAATAGTCAAGGGCAAGGATATATTCGACATTTGGTTCGATTCTGGTAGCACTTGGTCTGCTGTATTGCAAGGAGAACAGGTGGCTGATCTTTATTTGGAGGGATATGATCAGTTCACTGGATGGTTTCAATCCTCCCTTCTAACCAGCATAGCAGCACGTAATACTGCTCCCTACAAGTAAGTTTTCCCGCAAGTTAATAATCAAGTCTAATCGCTTTTGTTTAGAGCTCTCTTCGTGCACGGTTTCACGGTGGATGAGAAGGGACATAAAATGTCAAAATCCTTGGGTAATGTCATTTCACCCAAACAAATTACAAAGAAATATGGCACCGATGTCCTACGCTGGTGGGTGGCTTCACATGGCACTCAAAATATGTCGATAACTGTGAGTGATAAATTGCTCCAACAATCTGCTGATAATCTCAGTAAAATACGTGGAATCCTCCGCTACCTGAATGGTGTAATTGGTGAAAAACAAAAGTTAACTCCTCACCAGGATGATGGGAGCTATTTAAACAAGTATCTACTAAGTAATCTTCTGGATTTTGATGCGGAGGTAAGTGACAAACCAAATTTTGGGGCTAAACTAACCATCAAACAATAATCCTATTTAACTATTCAGATTGAGAATTTGTACAATAATTACGAGTACAATCGCGTGGTAGCCAGCATTCAGAATTTCATTGCGAATCAGGTATCTGCCATTTATGTGCATCTAATCAAAGATCGTTTATATTGCGGTCATAGTCAGGAATTAGCTGACATACGGCAGACTCTAACACATTGCTATCGACACTTGTGCAAGACGCTGTGGCCGATTGTTCCCTTCTTGGTGGAGGAAAGTTGGCGTCATTATGATCCAAAGGGCGATGGCTTCCATACGGATTCCATTTTAGCCGACCCCAATTGGCGGAATGCCAAATCTCTGCAAATTGTAAATGCAGCATTGGATATCAAACGTTTGCTTAATCAACAATCAAGTGATGTCAACACATGGCTCTTGGACTTGACCATACAGTGTGGGAATCCAAAACAGTTTCAACTGCTCAGGGAGTTGCATAATTCGGAACTCTGCGAGATTCTCCAAGTTGGGGCGGTCAGCCTGCAACAACCGACGGATGTGGAGCTGTGCCAGGAGGCCAAGGTTAATCTGAAAGTTATAAACTCAACGCTTTGTCCACGTTGTCGTCGTTATAGCCTACAACCCAATGACCACGAGACTTGCTCCCGTTGCTCTCTTGTATTAAAGGCCATGGAATCGTAAAAAATAGTCTCTTTTATTTGTTAATTAATAAGTAATACATATTATTAAAGGATGACGTCGTATTTTTTCCCTCTTTGTCTCTCCCTCTGTCTCTCTAAAAGCTTTGCAAGCATTTTAGAAGCGTGTCGCGTAATTTAAGTCGTGTGATTGGTTTATCGCCGCAGATGATGTGAGTTTCGTTCTCCTCGAATTTAATGGTGGTGTCCTCGTTGACCAAGTGCAAGGATAGAAAACCGCCAGTACGATCCATTTTGATGTTGGTGAAGCCATCCTGAGTTAGACGTTTCATTAGAACATCCACATCGATAGTGCCGTATTCGTATTTCACATTTTTTAGCACTTCCTCTTTGGATGGAGCAGGCGCTGTGCCACTACTGCTGCTGCCGGTGGGATCGTCTTTGATGAAATCTGCACATGGCTGGATGCAGTGCACCTTGTCCTTGACCTGTAGCACACCCGTGAGGGTGGACAATGTAACACCACTGGTTACTTCGCGGGGCGATATCTTCTGAGCCAATTCGGAGGTGATGTAAATACGATCCAGTTTCCGTTTAAGTGGCAATCTAATAATCTCACCACATTTAAAGGTGATAATCTTCTTATCCGGTTGCTCAATGAACAAATTCGGAGCCGACGGATGGGGTTTGGTGTAGGCTTCTGGGATAACCAAAACATTTGGCTTTAATTCTTTGATTAGCTTATTGGCCTGCTGGTAATTGAGTGAAGTGTCTATGGGACAATAGAAGGCCTTCATGGCCAATGGCTGGAACGGTGCTAATACTTGCAGATATGGGAAATCAGGTTCAGTGAATATAATCGAATTATTGGGATTGTTGCCCCACATCTCAATAAAATGGACAGCATCACCAAAACGCAGACTCGGATGACCGCAAAAGACGACGCAAGGTTGCCGAAAATCTTTACTGAATCCCTCGGAGAACACATGATTGTAGTGCTTCAGCTTGGAGTTGCGCAAATAGAAGGCATGCGGAAATGGATCATCTGGCAGATAGACCTTATTCTGCTTGGCCGAACTTAACCACTCGGCCAAGATGTTGGAATAGGCTAAGGAACTATCGGCCACTGGTGATATAAAGAACATGGGCACATTGTTGAGGCCAGCGTTCTCCAGATTTTGTGTAAGACATTCAAAAAGATCGTAGACAACACCTGATGGATAACATGGTATTAGGGCACTGCCATTATTCCTTATGGTTAGGGCCACATTCATGCACAGCTCGCCCAGTTTTGTATCCGGATTGACTGTGGGCGCTTGCGTTAGTCCGGTCATAATCAGTACATCTGCATGCTTCAGTGCCGACTGATTGATGGGCCGTGGATGTGTGGTTAGTGTCGAGGAGCCGCTTACATAGCAGATCTTCTCGTGCGCAGTACTCAGCACCCAATTGCTGGAGCCTAGGCAATAGCCAGAGCTAACCGGTGTTGCTATAAACGCACCAAGTATATCCAATTTTTCATCATAGCCCATAATGGTCACCTTGGAGAGGCTGCCCTGAACGTCCTTCAGACTAAAGATCGTACGCCACTTCTTCGCACGAAATGCTTCGGAGAGTGGACTTGGTAAGACGTGGAGTTTATCCTTCCAGAGGCGAGCCGTACATGCCTTGGGCGACACCTCAATGTAGTCGACCAACTCTTCGAGGAAAAAGCGGCCTATCTGCAGTGTTGGCTCCGTGGCATAGACTTTGCCCTTGAATCCCGTATTCTCCGTGATATACGGTAGAGCGAGCATATTTAGATAATTTGAGATAAGTATCACATCGACTTCACTAAAATCAAGCATTTTGTCCATGGGTAAATTGAACTCGGGTGTGGAATCGATGAACACCCGTCCACAGCATTCTTTCAATTCGCCATCCATCTGAGGATCATGATCCCGGCTGGGAACGAAATTTGGTAGATTTGATAACTTGAGACTCTGGACAAAGGGTAGTGGCAAAAAGTTTAGGACTGTCTGCTCAGTCAGGCCACAGTCAAGCATAATCCGTAATCCCTTGAAGGTAATAATGTAGCATGGCTTGGCCAAGTCACCACTGAGGCAATACTATAAAATAACACAATAATAATTATTTGCCGGATCATGCTGAATAAAAAAGCAACGTCTACATACCAGGCGCATCTTCTAATCGTAACTGGGCAGTAGCCACTTGTGGGTGACACGACTAAAAACAAAAACCTAACTGATAAAAAAGTTGCAAATAAGTAAATATAAACAGAAATCGCCGGTTCCGACTGGAAGACATTTTCGGATACTGCTTCCAGCTCCAATGAACCGCTGGTTCGGGCACAAAGCTAACCATTTTCTACGGATATGGCAACCCTTTTTTGATAATTTTTATTTTCATTTTGAAATTTAATGAAATGTCGCAGCAAATTCGTGTTTTACAGTGCGTAGAATGCAATCTCTACCAGGTACAGCCCACCATTGGTAAATTATCTCTTTGTCTACATGTTATCCGCCATTTTTAGGTTGACATTGTGAAAAAGGCCATCCAATGGGAATGTAAAGTTTGCCGCCAAAAGCAGAAACTGCTTAAAGAATTCTTTTGCGGATCTGGAGCGGAATGTCGGCAAAAGGTGCAAGAATTGAACATGAAACATGGACAAAAGTCTCAGTCATTGGATAACAATAAAATGCTGAAATTGCAAAAGCAACAACACGAAGGCCACATCCCAAGCTCAAGCAAGTGGGCGAATTACATAGATGAGCTCCCCGTTCGTCCTGCTCCCATTCCTTATGTTGAGTCTAAAAAACTAAAGCTGGATAAGGCGAATAAGTCGGATGATGAGTCCTATACCGATGCGGACTCTTTGCCCAGTAAACGTAAAAGTAATGCGAATACTTGTTCCAAATGGCAGAAATTTCTATAATAAGTCAAGACAGAAACATATAAAACTTTCATCTATAGATTTATAGTAATATTTTTAATATATTCTATATTTGTTCATGTATGTTTTATTAAAATTTGTTTCGGTCTCATAAACATCTTGTTATATGTATATATTTATCAGTATGTATGTATGTATTTTGAAACGTGTAGTTGTATGAGGCTCTTCTCTCTGGGGCTAAACTTTTTCATATAATACGATAGCCAAGAATTTTTGAGCCTCTCTTCATCTAAAAACGAAATACAATCTGGTATATTCGTTTCTTATCAATCAGCAAGTATCAAGAAATTTGTTATATAATTTCTTATAATTGTTAAAATATTATTAAGTTGGAGTCTTCCTTATTGAAATTTTCATTTGGTTTCGCTAATTGCAAATTGTGGGGGGAAATGTGGAGGAGGGGCAGCATGTTGGACATGATACAACTCTTGCCCGGATCTCACGATGCTCCGCGCTATTAGTTTGTAGTTATATTTTTATTTTTTGTTTTTAGAATACTCGTAGATATATAAGAAATAGTTTTTGTTTTTTTCCTTGTAATAGTAAGTGTGGGCGTTCGTTCCGTTTTGCGGTGACGCACTTAAATTGAGAAAAAAAAGTGTGTGTGTTTTTTATATTTAATAGCCGACTACATCTTACTTCTGTGTTGGCACGCTTTAATTAAGCGGCAACACCGCCAGCAGCAGCACTACCGGCCGTGGCACTGACTCCTCCGGTACCACCTTCCTTCTTTGCCACCTTCTCATCCGAGCCGGTCTCATCGATGTCAGCGGATTCAGACTCACCGCCGCCGACACCCGCTTTGCCCGAGGAACGGCGACGTTTACGATTAATGCGCCACGGACGCATGGGAAACTTCATGGCTGGCAGTTGATCCATACCGAGAACCTTGAAGATCTGTCGGAAAGCAATATAGCGCAAAAACAATTGCGCCGACACAGTGAGATCTTCGCGTTCCTGTTTGGTTAGCTCTTGCAACGCATCGGTCGGATCCTTTTCGCAAGGATCCAATAGGCCTGGTCCATTGATTAGGAAACCTGAAGCCAATGCCTCCATAATACGTCGCATACAATCGCCGGGTGATATGGGAAAACCGGCCGATGATATAACCTTCTCCACAAGCAATTCGAGGGACCATTGTGGCAAGGCTTGCCAGGAGACAACTCGCTGGCAAAGATCACGTAAAATACGTATGACCATGACACATGATTGCAGTCCAGTGGCTCGGGCCTGGAACCATTTTGCGTGACGCAAATCAGCAAGGGCCTATTCAATAATATAGAGAAAGACAGAAACCTATTTAGAAATGAAATTTGTCAGAGATTATTCAAAGATTCTTACCCTTAGGCATGGCTCGCGTGGCAAAAACTCAGCATCGGCTGTTGTCGCTGCAGCGGCAGCAGCTGCAATCTCTGCGGGATTAGCCTCACGGAGCAATGGGGACGTTAATGTGATTTTCACTGAAACAGCATCATCGAGCACTATGACAGCAGCATCCTCGGCATTGACCTCGACGCGATAGTTGACCTGAATGTCACCTGGAAAGGGAAGCAAGCGGAGAGGGAGAGTTTTGTATTAGTTCTTGGGAGCCCAAAAGTGGCCAAAGTTTAATTTTTTTTCATTCTTTTAGTTTTGCATTTTTTTTTTTTTTTTTTTTTTTTTTTTTAAGGATTTTTCAAATAAAATGCCTCGGTTCATTGGAAAAAGAGACAAACATTATATATATATATATATATATATATATATATATATATATAGGTGGATGAAGCAAAAATTCAAGTGTGAGCCCGCAATATACACAGATAACTATCAATAGGAATAGTTAAAAATGGACATGAGATAAAAATGTTTGTTTCTTCCTACGTGCCACGGATTATCCCCCATCTGTTCCCAGCAAACAGAAGTATATATATTTTTGTAATGTTTAAGTTTTTGCAGTTTATCGTATGACACTTGCGTGCTGGGACCTGGTTGGGATTAATTTATCTTTTTGTTTTGATTTGCTAAACGGAACTGCAGATTCTGAAGTTCCACTTAGAATGCAAATTCTTAAAAGATGGTAATATAAAAAACATTGAACGAAATTTTTTGATCAATTACGGTTGCGGGATTTTGAGTTTCTGGCCGCGATGTCATTTCACTTGTACATTTTTGGATCGTGGACGCGCAACTTTCGTAAATTTCGGTCGCAATTTTTCCTTCACCATTCGTTATCATCATTATCATTTGTTATCATTCGTTATCATCATCATCAAATCAACATCATCAATATCATCATCATCAAGCTTTGATACACACAAATCGGCTGGCGCATATATATATATATATATGTATATAGATATTTAGAATATATATATATATATATGTATATACATATATGTGTAGTTTTTTATGGAGATAAATACGAGTGAGTAATATTTTACATTGTTTATGGAGTTTTTCTTCTCTCTAATCCGAGATTTGGCAAATTTTGTCTCATACATTTTGCGTCTGTGTGTGAATCAATATATATATATAGATATATTATAAATATTATTTAATCGCATTGCTTCTGGGCAGCGTTGTTTGTCAAAGGACTTTATTTACACAAAGTTTCTCTGTTGTTGGTCGCAGTCGAGTAGTAAGAGTGAGAGTATGAGAGAGAGAGAGAGAGACAGAGACAGAGGCAAAGAGAATCTATTTGTATATATGTATACATATATCTACGATGTATATATATATATGTATATAATTTTATATATATTGTGGGGTGGGGCGGGGCGTGGTATATAGAGCAGAGAAGGAGAGATCGAGTGGAGCATCAAAAACGAGAGAGAACAGTCATTGAGTGTGTTGTTTGGGCTGCCTCTCAAAAAACTTTGTATAAATATACTCCTTTTGTTTTTTTTCGAATTTCGTTAAGATTTTTTTACAATTAACAAATTTGCTTGATTATTTTGATTGGTTTCTGTTGTTGTTGTTGTTTCTTGTTGTTGGTTGGCTGGTTGGTTGTTGCATGTATTCATTCATTCATCCAACGCCACACAACTCTCATCTCATCTTCCATCCTCTTGCGGGTAAAGAAACTCGAAGGAGGAGGAGCACTGCTTTGTTACCGTTACGATCCATTTGGTTTCTCCACCACCAGCAGCACCAGCAGCAGTAGTACTAGAGTAGTAGCAGTAGTAGTAGAAGTAGTAGTCGTAGCAGTAGTAGTAGTAGCAGTAGGATAGCAGGAGGATCAGCAAACACACAACTGGGGGAGATCTAACTGAGTAGTGACAACAGACTGAGTGACAGTGAGTAGTGAGTAGTAGTAGAGCTTCTAGGCTAAGGCTCGAGAAATCTCTTATATCCTGCAGAAAAACAGAAGCTGAAAACGGCAAATACGTCAAAATCAAATTTGTGGGGCTACTAAGAAGAGTGGGTGGTGTTTGTTTTTTTTTGTATATATATACATATATATATATATATAAATATATATGTATATATATTGTTTTTCATTGTTTTGCTGGTTCGTTGGGCTCGGTTTGTGGCGGTTTTCTATTCGCATTTTCTTTTTAGTTATATGTATATATATATATATATATATATATTTGTTTTTTTTTTTCACCGCATCAACAGGGCTCAACAGCACACAGAGAATAGGTCGTAGTCCTAGGTAGTAGTAGTAGTAGTAGTAAGTATATGTACAAAACCTATTATTTTTTTTTAAACTTTTCGACTTTTTCCACACAAATTGCCCGCGTCGTACTTGATAAATACATATAGCATATCGATCGGATCAGTTCAGATCGGGCGTGTTTTTATATAGTATATATTATTATCAATTATTTCTTTTTTCCCGTACCATTTTGGCCAAATTCACAAAATATCAAACCAATAACTAAAGACTGGCGTATCCGGTGAAATTGACCAAGTAAAAATCAAGTTAAGTTATGATCCTTTCCTTTCCTTTTTTTTTTTTTTTTATTCATTTATTTCTGTGCTTTTGTGTCACACTCAAGCCATTTCTCTGGAAAAAGTTTCTCGTTTTAAATATGTTTTTTTATTTTTTTGGGAATAACCGAAAGGCTTAAAGTCTTGAGACAGAGGGAGAGAGAGATAGAGAGGAAGAGTCAGACACACAGAGACAGACAAATAGATAGATAGAGAGAGTATAGGAAAGATATAGGATAGAGAGAGACAGATGCCAGGTTGGAAAGATTTCACATGATACACTCTTTCACCATATACCCAACTTACCTGCCACCTCCTTGAGCTTATCCGGCAACACATTGGCCACACGCTGCAGCAATCCAGCTGTTGGTTTCTCCGCACAGAGTACAACCAACTCAACGGCACTGTCACCATGGAGCAGCAATCCTTTGGCCAAATAACCAACTCGCATAACACCCTTGAGAATGCGCACTATGTTGCCGCCATTGTCGGCATCCTTGTGGAACGAAAATATCTGGTTATCCCTTCCATCCTTTTCCGATGGTTTGTCTGTCTTCTCTTTCTTGGCCGCCGGTCCGGTGTCATTGGGCTGTTCGGTGAGGGCGTCTGAGACCAGTTTCAATGCTCGTTCTGTATGCGAGACAATGCGCTGTATGGTCTGCAATTCCTCCTCTTTGGGATAGATTTCGGCATGTCGAGCGATCGCATGACGATCGTCGGTACTCTCCGGACGACGTACATTTCCACCGGGCATCATGCCAAAGTGCGGTGGCGGGCCATTCCCCCATGCGTCCAAAGCGCTGGGCACCTGCCAGGCAAAATCAGAGAATTGTTTGTTTTGTTGTTCTTAATATATTAATATATACAAATTATGCCACAAAATTATAGATTGATCCCAATTTCGACTGAACTATTCAATATATTGAGAGCTGTCAAAGAAGAAAGTGGCTCAAGCCTCTAATGAATGCAAGTCCTGACTTAGTAATCGAATTCATTTGTTTGATCGGTGCTCAATTTACTTACGTAAATTATGTAATGGCTTTAAAGATGATGAAGAAACATTATTTTATGAATCTTTTCAGCATTTTTAAAGTAAAAAGTGAGTTTCTATTGAATATGCCGTGTCAATACTCAAAAAACAATTAGTATTCAGACTCTGAATGATTTTCTATGCTTTCGATTCGAATTCATAGCATAACTATAAACTCCTTATTACTATAACATATTCAATAACTGGTTCAGAGTATCCTAATTATCTATTCATTCGGTTCATGCAACTATATTTTCATATTCGTTTCTAGAGATGAAGAACTATTTGCCAAGCTGAAAGATTTGTTTGCTTTTTATATATCTAGATATAGAGCAGGATATTTGATATATATTTGATGACAAATGCAATTACCAAAGAAAATTGGGGACATTCCATAAGTGGCTCTTAAGTACTTGTCGTGTTTGAGTGCTAAGCCATCAAAAATAAGTAAACATCGATGGAATTTACTAATAATTGGCTAAAAACAAGCGGGAGTCGATTCAGTCAAAGACCGAACGAACGAATGAAGGAAAGAGCGGGGGGCGATTACTTGTCCTCAATAAGAAATAAATCACGCAAAAGCCATAAAAAAGAAAAAAGGCAATAAGGTCTCTAGTTTCATATGTGGTAGAGTGGGGGCTAGGACTTAGATTTAGAAAGGATTCACTTACCACCAAAGCTGCGGGACATCCAATTATTGTAGTCATATTCCTCGTTGTATTGGCGATTTCTTTGCTCCTCCCAATAGTTGCCGCCACTCTCATGGTCGTCACCGCCACCACCACCGCCGCCGCCTCCGCCACGATGTGATGACATGAGGGCACGCTGAGCTCGCGCCTCGGCTAGGCGACGCTGTCGTGGAGTTGGCTTAAAGTCTACAACTAAATCGGGTTGAACCTTTCGCTTGTATTGCAAGCGATGACGCCGACCCTTCATGTGCATCTCCTTGGCATTGGGATCGTTGAATTTGCAATCGCAGAGCTTGCAGTTGAAACTGAGGATTTTACCCTCCTCATCTTTGACCTCTTCAATGTATTCGCCACCAACTGGTTTGATGTTATCCGTATTCTCGCCCAAAGAATCGTCGAGTTGGTCATCAAGATTGTCCGTACCGGTTGCAGATTCACTATCACCATTACCACCACTAGTTGTTCCTTCTGTTTTTGATGCAGCTCCGCCAGCGGCTGCCGTGCCAGTAGCTGTTGCAGCTGCTCCGGCTTCTCCAGCAGCTGGAACAAAATTAATTTTACCCAATTTCTTTGGTTCATCCGATGGTATTGGCTTGCCCAGTTTCTGATGCAATTTGACAACTTTCTGGTGCTTAGCGCCGCGGACATGAGCCGCATAGGCATCTGTTCCGGTGCAAGTGACATCGCAAAGTTCGCAATGATAGTTATTTCCGCGATTCTGGGTGGTTGTTGTGGCACTGGCTTGCATCTTGAGTGAGGCTTCGCGCTTCTTGTGCTTCTGGCCCTCTAAATGCTCACGATAGGTTTGCGGACCGGCGCAAGAGATCTTACAGACTTCACAATAATGCAATTGCTGCGGTCTCGGCGGGGCCTTGGGTCGTAGACCACGCAATGCAGCTGCTCCCGGAAATGCTGGACCCATGCCCATTTTTCGTTGATACCAATTATTGGAGCCACCATTTGGTTTCTGTGGAGCTCCTCCGCCGCCGCCACCGCCAGCACCACCCACACCGCTCTGATGTTGCTGTGCCACATACATGCTGGCTGCATTATAGAGAGCCGTATCATAGCCACTATAATTGCCAGCGGTTGGATTCGCACTGGGCGTCTTTGGTGCCGTGCCATTCGATTTGTCCATTTTGCCACCACCACTTTTCACAGGATTCTTAACAGGCGGCGCTGAATAATGAGTTTTGCTGACTGCTGCAGCTGCCGTGGCAGTCGTGTTGTAGCTGGCCGGCGCCTGCTGATAGAATGTCTTACTGGCGTCATATGATTGCATGGCGCTGCGGTAGTCGCCATATCCACCACCACCACCGCCGCCGCCATAGCCCCCGCCAGCGGCAGCACCTGAGCCAGCGCCAGCGCCGGCTGCTGCATAGCCACCCTGGCCGGCAGCCACAGCAGCGTTCTGATAGGCCGCCGCATTGGCATAAGTCGCGTTTGTCACCGCCGGGTACGAGACTTGGCCCGTATTGTATTGGGTGCCGCCGTAGTTGAACCCGGCGTAGTTATTGTTCGCCATCTGTAAATAATGCAAAATCCAAATTCGATTTGTTTTGTTAAGTTAAAGGTTCTCTATGCGGTAGTTCTTCTTCTCTTTCTTTGGATTTTTTTTCGTTCTTTTTTTTTATATTTGTCGTTGTTTCTGTCCTACTTACATTGATTTACAGTTACTTAGTTCGAACTGCAATATTCAGTTCGATGTGTATATAGATTCAGACAATTTATCTGTGCTTTCCGTTTAATAGACTGTTTATGGAGCTGTAAAGGCAAAGTAGACTTAGTCACGTCATGTCAAAGGAGCCCCCACCAGAACTATAGTTTTTTTTTTCTCTAGTCTCTTCTCTTTTCATTTCCTCACCGACGACTATCGATTTTTTGCCTCACTATTAATTCGGACGGACGCACTTTTCGCATGTAAGCTCAAGCATGAACATGTACAACTATGTAGAGCGGATATGTTGTGTCGTAACCCTTCATACACACGCGGATTTCACAAAATATTTAGGAAATTCGAATTGAAATTATTACCTGACTTTTTTGTTTTAACTTCTGCGAAAATTTCCGATTTATTTGCGCCGGTAGAGATGTGTAAATGGTTCGCAGTTACGGCAGCATTGCGATAAGTTCCATTCGATTAACACGTTCTAAATTGCACTTGGAGAAATGAACAGGCAAGTTTGATTGTTATTATCTTAAATTAGACATAAAATAAAAAATATCTATTCATAGGCATACATACATATATGTATAAACCATAGAATTCAAAAATATTGTTGGTTAATTGGCAACCAAACAACCAACTAGTTCCGATTCGAGAGAGAACCAGTCAGCTGGTTCCGTCGATAACCAAATGTGTTAGTGTTGCCATATCAACTGCTCGAACTCGCGCCGAAAAAATAAACAAAATAAGATCGGTGTTGTGCGGAATTGTGTTAAAATGTTGTTGCGAAATTAAAGTTTTGCTGTGTCGTACTGATGATTGTTATTATACTTTACCATTTCACCCAAAATGGATGAGAAGCGCTATCTGAAGCGCAAAGAAAAGGCGCGCAGTGATGGCAATAGAGAACAATTGGCGGTCAGTTGCCATCAACTTGGAGATTATTACAATCAAATAACTAAATATAATGAGGCAGTGAGAGAGTACAAACAAGAGGCTAGCATATATGCCAGCATGGGCAAAGAGCTGGAAACAGCCAAAGCCAAGAGAATGGTGGGTGAAATGTTCACCCTGCTCTGTGAGTACGATGCGGCCAAGGATCACATTAATGACTATCTTAGTGAGTAGATAGAAATCTAAATATTTAGCAAGAAGTATAACATATGTAGTTCATTCTTCTTAACCAGAAATTGCCAAGCGACTGAAAAATCAAGTAGAACAACAACGGGCATTTGCCACACTGGGACGTGTGCACTTGTTGCATGGTCAGAGCTTGGCCGATACCTCGGCCTCAGCGGCCATGGAGCAGCTGAAATTGGCCGAGAAGAGTTTTCTTCGCAGTTTGCTTATGATTAAAGAGTAAATCCCACACAGATGTACATCATTAAAAAAGTGTTTTAGTAACCACTTAATTCCTTTGTAGGCTTTCAGGTCAGATATCTAAGCTGGAGCAGCTGGATATGCAGGCCCGCTGTTACCTGAATATTGGTGTCGTCAAAGAGCATATGGAAGAATTCGAGGCATCCATCGAGTACATAGAGAAAGCAATTAAAATCAGCAAAACAAACGATTTATTCGAGTTGACCCACTTGTGTTACATTTCGATGAGTCTGCTCTATAATTGCAAGAAAAATGATGCAGCGTCGGCGCTTCGTTATTGTAATATGGCTTTGCAGGTCGCTAAAAGATTGCCCGATAAAGTTAAGAAGATATGTGAGACGCTGATAACGAAATCGGAAATATTAATCAAGGCGGGAGATTTCGCAAGTGTAAAGCAGATTCTGACCAAGGCTTACAAGAAGAATACCCCCAGCGAGACAGATCGCGAGAGTATTGAACGTCATTTACGCATTGTGGTGAAAATATGTCAGACTCTGGATGAATTGGTTTTGACCAGCTCTATGGACTATGCCAAATTGAAGAGCTTGTACGAACGCTTAGGTGATGGCTGCTGTCATCTGTTGAACTATGAGAAGGCATTGGTCTACTACCAAAAGATGCTGGAATGTGCCGAACTGAATGCGGAAACAGGCAAAAGCCTGGTGCCCATCTATGTGAGCCTCTATCAGACATACAAGGATAGTGGGCAGTATGACAAGGCCTTGGAGTATTTATGGAAGGAATTTGAACTAAATCAGGATGAAGAACCGGCTGAAGCATTTACCACACTCTGTAGCATAGCTGAGATATGTGAGCAACAAAAGCATCCTTTCTGGACCGTACACGATGTGTATCAGAAGGCATTGAGGCAGGCAGCCAAAGCGGATGGTACAGCTTCTGCCAAGTTGGAAAGGATTGCTTTAGTACGTTTACGGCGACTGGAGCTAAAGCATAATATGCATGTTTTGGTAGAGAATCTCGAGGCAGAGGCCAAGAGTAAAGGTATCGATTTGAATGCAGCTGAAAACGAGGAGGATTACGACGATGACGACAATGATGCCGGAGCAGCCGTGCAGCAGAACACTCCTGACTTGGGTGATGACATCGATCTGGATACATTAACCGATTCGGATGCCAGTGATTTAGATGAAAGTGAAAAACCACGTCCCCAACGCATGACTCGTGGCGCTCGTCCTTTGACCATCAAACGCAATAATAAGGGTGAGACTCAACTGCATCAGGCTTGCATAGTTGGCAATCTGGAGCTGGTGCGTCGCCTTATCGAACAGGGACACACTGTCAATGTGCGGGATCATGCTGGCTGGTTGCCCCTCCATGAAGCCTGCAACCATGGACATCGTGACATTGTGGAGCTGCTTCTGGATAAGGGAGCTGCTGCGGCCATAAATGATAAGGGTGGCACCAGCTGTGATGGCATCACACCGCTTCATGATGCCTGTTCCAATGGTTATCTGGATGTGGCTGAGCTTCTTTTGGAGCGTGGAGCCGATGCTACCGTACGGACCGATTACAATGAGAACTGCATTGCCGGGTTGGATAAATGGCGTCAATCTGCACAGCTTTTAGACGGGGAACAGGCTCAGTATGCCCAGCTGCGTGAAAGACTGCTCCGTACACTCTCGAAAGTGGGAATTTGCAGTGAGAAGAATGCCAAAGCTCTGACCAATGCTAATGTGAAGAAGTCGTCCTTTCGAATAGACAGTCTGTCAGATGAGGAGCTACTGCAGGACGATAGGCTGACAGTCAGACATTCAAATCGCTCCTTTAACCGCAATCGCTCTGGTAGCGATCGGGACCATAGTGCCAGCAAATCTAGTCCTAATACCCAGCCAAGTGCTAGCAAAGAGTATCGCAATGTGATGGCGCAGGTAAAACGCCCAAATCGTCAAACATTTGATGAGGTACCAAGCATTAGCAGCTCCACAATTGCGAAAAGGAGAAATGCCTTTCTGGAAGACGATGAGGTAGATGAAGATAATTGGCTCATCGATGATTTGGGGCCCGAGAAAAAACGCAAACGTTTTAATTCCGGCAGCCTGGGCAGTCGATCATTGAAAGAAAATCAACGCGATTCTGTCATATCACCGCAACCTCCCAGTTGGGAAGTGGAGGATATTCTCCTACAGGACACACCGCCACAATTGAGTAACGAGCTGCTCCTTAGCTCTAAGCAGCGACAAAAGCAAATGAAAAAAGCTTACCCTATCGCGATCCTCCAGCATGAGCAGCAACAAATCTACTAGCAGACATCAGGCAACACTTATGGATAGCGGATTTTGCCGATTTCGCAGTGAGAGTCCTTTGGGTAGTGGCGAGGACTCGCTAGACGGAGCCGCCTCAGTCATAAGTTTACGAGCAACCACTGAACCAGACTCGACCACATCGTCGAGCACATTACAATTGCTAATCTCACCGGCCAAATCATCGGGATCCCCAATTAAAGTCCAGGCCACACCACTTCTGACCACCACGGTGTCGTTTAAAATTAAAGTAGAAGATGAATTCCTTTTGGTGCCCATTGAAAGGCGGAAATTGCAGGATATCAATATGCGTTGGCTGGCCGAGGAGGCTGGAAGACGTTACAATAAGTAAGAGATTGGCCCCGACATTTAAAATTTACAGATTAACTGGATTTATTTACAGATTAACTGGATTGACTCCCATGCTTCGTTTAAAGACAGCCGATGGTTTCGCCTTCGAGGAGACCGATTCAGTTAGCGTCGCCCTCGAGCAGAATATGCTATTAAGCACCATTTTGGATTGGAAGATCTCTCCGCTATCGCAACGCTACGAGGAAATGTGCCATCAATTGCAGAAATGTAATATTTATTCACTCACTCACTTCGTCTCAATTCAACTAATGTTCTCTTCCTTTCTTTCACTATCTTGCTTTGCCAGCTGTGGACGACAAAATCAAATTACTGCTGGAACGCTCACAGAATACGCAAGTTCTAGAGTTAGGAGGCCTTTGGTTTCGTCCCAGTCAAACAGAACCCATTTTTAAGGCACTGCTCCATCAAGCGCGTCTCACTGAACTGGATCTGTCCAGGAATTTCATTGGTGACGATGGTTGCCAGCAACTAGCGAAATCTCTGCCCACATTAATCCAATTGAAGACACTAAAATTGAAAAGCAATGCCATCAGTAATCACGGTTTAGAGGGCTTACTCTGTGGCCCTGGCATCGAGAAACTGGAACAATTTGAGGAACTACAGCTAAGTCAAAATCCTTTGGGCAATGCAAGTCTCAGAGTGTTGCATAAATTCTTCGGTGGTGCTCGATGCCCGCTGCAATCATTGGAGTTGGCTCAATGTGAATTAACCGAACTGCAGGATTTTGATTTAGGATTTAATCAACTAACCCGATTCGATATTAGCTTTAATCAGCTAACCCAACAAAGTGTTCGACGATTAACTACCCAATTGAATAGTTGCCGTTTGGAATCTTTAAATTTAAGTTATATTCGCTGGCCACTGGATGAGACGAGTGGCTATGCATTGGGTGAAAGTTTGGTCACCTTACTTGAGGCCGGTACCTGTGAAAGATTCGTTTGCCTCGAACTGGCTGGCTGTGGTCTGCACGATGCCCATGTCTATAAGATAAGTCAACACTTGAGGAAAGCAAAGCAATTGCAACGGCTCAATATTTGTGATAATGAGCGTCTAAGTGGCTCGGCCCTGGGATGCCTGCTGGATGAATTGCCACAATTGAATACACTCCTGGCCACAAATTGTACACGTTTGCTAGACGATCTACGTCTGCAGAAGCTGGAGCAACAGAAACCACTGCCACGGCGTTTAGATTTGACCATTGATGAGCAGATTTTAAATATGTCAGGAGTTTTGGAAACATTACAATCCATTTGGCAGCTACAATTTGGTGATAAGGTCAAGATGCGAACATATAACAAAAATCGACAACAAAATGATGGTAAGCGATACAAAGGTGTTGTTAAAATCTATGTCCAGGATGGCAGTCCGGACTAATATGGCCAAGTTTATGTTTCGTCCTCCTTTTCTTTGTTGTCTGTCTAAGTTATTTTTTAATTTCTTTTTTTTTTTTGTTTTTAACCCACTGACGAATAAAAAGCAAATGCAAATATTATCTTATCGAATAGTATAGAGTGGTTAAAGTGGTTGACTACGATGGGGGGCAAATACTCGACCCCTTAGTTATCGTATCTTATCAGCTATTAGACAGATTGTCAGATTGAGACTTGTGTTCAATTCGAGCAAAAAGTGAACAAAATACTAAAAAACTTTCTGGTTAATGTTTTACCTAATTGTTTACATTTATTTTCCATTTATTTATTTGTTTATTGTGAATGAGAATGACTATATGCTTAGCTGAATGGATGGTTGTGGCTGTGGTGGTAATAATCTTCGGCTTAGCTAGAAGCGCCGCCCTTGGCTGCCTCGTACATGTTTCTTGAGATGATAAGACGCTGAATCTGGGAGGTACCTTCATAGATCTGATAGATTTTGGCATCACGCATCAATTTCTCAACGGGATACTCGCTATTGAAGCCATTACCACCAAAGATTTGAACAGCATCGGAGGCAATCTTGTTGGCAACATCGGCGGCATGGCACTTGGCAATGGATGCATAGTAGCTATTACGGCGTCCCTGATCGATTTCCCAGGCGGACAAACGCCAGGCCAGACGTGAGGTTTCCACGCCAATGGCCATATCGGCCAGCATGAATTGGACAGCCTGGTGATAGGCAATTGGAACACCGAAAGTCTTGCGCTCCAATGAATACTTGAGAGCCTCGTCCAAGCAACGCTGGGCCAGACCGACGGCACCAGCAGCCACAGGTGGGCGTGTCTTATCGAAAGTGCCCATGGCAATCTTGAAGCCAGCTCCCTCACCAATTAGGACATTCTCTTTGGGTACGCGCACATCCTCGAAGGTAATGCCGCGAGTATCGGAAGCACGTTGTCCCATATTTTGTTCCTTGCGACCGGGAGTCAGGCCGGGCGAATCACGCTCAACAATGAATCCGGTGAAAGCTTTGCTGGCCGGGCACTTGGGATCGGGATTGGTGCGGGCAAGCACAAAGTACCAGTTGGCCACTCCACCGTTTGTGATCCACATCTTCTGGCCATTGATAATGTACTCGTCACCCTTTTTCTCTGCTCGCGTCTTTATGCCACCCACATCGGAGCCAGCACCAGGCTCAGTGACACCATAGGCAGCCACCAAAGGCTCTTCCAACAAGCGACCCAAATATTTCTTCTTCTGTTCCTTGTTGCCAGACAGGATCACAGGAGTTTGCTGTCTCAGAGAGAGAAAGAGAGATACAATTGAGGAATTAGGATGTAGAAAATGATCAAACTTACACCAAGACCGCTAGCCTCTAAGGCTGTCATAATACCCGTGCAGCCATAGGCCAGTTCTTCAGCAGTCAAACATGTGGTAAAGACATCCAAATCCATGCCACCCAAATCGGCGGGAATGTGATTGTTCATCAGACCCAGTTCCCAGGCTTTCTTTATAATGGGCCATGGGTATTCGCCGCTTTTGTCGTATTGAGCAGCCACTGGGATGATCTCCTCGCGGGTGAATTTACGTGCCAAATCCTGAAACTGTTGCTGCTCCTCGGTCAGAGCAAAGGATGTACCAGTGGGTGATACATGGGTGACCGCAGCATATGATCGGCTGGCCACCAACTGACGGATAGCCGGTGCGGCTAGCTAAAAAAAAAGCACCAAATCAAAAAACTCTTCATAATCACAAATCACAAATTCAAGTGCAAAATGAAAAGGGGTCAAAGTACGCAATCGAGAAGATAACAGAATCTGTTTACGAAATCGCCACAAAAATGTCTGTCCAAGATGATCAACAGTTTTGCTGTCGTCATTGCTATCAGATTCGAGAACTTTGGACCCTCCTTCTCCCAAAATCACTTTCTCTGTCTCTGCTTTTTATATCGCAGGCTTACCTTGTTGAGAAACGCCATTTGGTTTAAGTTTGTTGTATAAAAGATTTGAACAATATATGCAAATTTTTCTATAAGTATTGGCTAATTTTAGTGGGTCACTGCTACAGCTGCTCCTCACTCGTCGACGTCTCGCAGAGAAATAATCCAAACGAGTTTCAAAGATGGACGAATGCGCCGCGACGCGCCGCATTGTCAGACAGCAGCTTTGCACATTGGACCCTAACCAATCTATTGAGCTGGCAAAGCAATGGCAAAGAGCTTAAAGCTTACTGACGTCAGTTAAGAATCCAAAGGTTACTTTAGCATCAGTTTCAACCCTCTCGAACGAAATTGATGTTTAATGCCAGATTGAGTATTGTGTTGAGATCGCTGATCGGTAATTAATGTGCAGTATATACCCGTGACACACCCCTTTTGACTTTATACGCCCCAACGGTCTACTTAAATCAAAAAAGCTCGGTGACTAAAAGCTAAAAGGCAACAATTGTTGCATACTTCTTGGGCTATTAAATTTTGAATAACTTGGCTGAGAGGAATAAATATTTCAATCAGAAAAGAATTTGTATCCTAAAGGAATATATAAAAATTAATAATTAATACTAAAATAAACGATAAAAGTACTACTTAGACAAACAGAATAATGTCTATTTAAAATTGTTACGTATGACAATGTTTTTGTTTGAAATAATTGCTTCTAATTGTTTATGAAAAGTAATTGAAATTATATCGAAATTATGGACTCTTTCCCCCATAGTGCATTGTTGTCATTCTCGGTTAAGACAACTCAAAATATTTACATATAAAAAGAAGTAAAAAAGAACTATACTGAGTTGTATGTATATGAAACGGAAAGCGGTGTCATGGGTTTAACTCCGTTTTAATATACATAGTTATACAAATAATACCTTATTAAATGAAGAGATAAAATATCTAGAGGACTAGAGAAGAAATGTTTTTTAATAAAGTTCTTTTATTTTCACTAACAATCTCCAATAAATTGAATTTATAAGCTAAATTATGAACTGTTCAACCCATGGTGCAGGGCTGTGCTTCTCTCTCTCTCGATTATGGTTAAAAATAACAACAAAAAACCGTATATAAACAGAAATGAAGTCACGGTAAAACCCGTGTAAAAATAATTTCATAGCAAAACCAAAATCAACGACAAAGACAACAAGACAGACGAAATGGAAAATAGAAATTGTTGCCTATTAATTCAGCATCACTGGAGCTCGTCGGTCATCTCTTATCAGCTACGCGCATAGAATTTGCTCTTGTTAAAGCTTCTGTCTCATCTCCACCAAACAACAGCAACAGCAAAAAAGGAAACCCAGAAAAACGAACACCAAAAAACCGAAAACATGAACTGAAAAGGGGGCAAAAAAGTAAAATAAAGGAAAGGCGAAGCGTACACGACTCCTAACCGAAGTTGTCCTGACTGGGTGGGGTACGAGGACGTGAGTACGAGGTGAAAGTCCCGTCACATCTAAGCCACAACTGGGATAGCTTCGCCTGGCCTGTCCTGGCTTGGCCTGGCCTCCTAGGCTTGCCAGTCAGTCAGTCATTTGACATTGCTCCTGCGAAAAGGTTGTCCTCGCGTTAAGCAAAATCATCTTCGTCGTTATCGTCCAGTCCATATACACAGTGCCAGAGTGCTCACAAGAGTTCTCCCCCTACTCCCTCCAAACGAATTTTATTTTTTAGGTATACATCAAGAAGAAAAGTGAAGAAAGAATTTTTTAATATTTTTATTATTTTTTTTTTTTTTTTTTTTGCTGTTGGTCTTATGCCACATGATGAGTATATAATTCTTGCATTAAAAAAAAATCTGTCCCTTAGGGAGCAAATTTAAACAAGTGCTAAGTGCTCTGTAAAGCTTTTTGTTGGCCTTCAAGCCAAACGCAAGTGAAAATCCTTGTGTTAAGCAAATACAAACTCTGTGTGAGAGATGGCCCAGTTTGTGACTCACATCCAACCCACCATGTTGGAGGCCTCCCAAGGTCACATACCACATCACCATCAGGTGGGTGTCCAACATAGCTCGCATCTGCCTCACAGTGGACACAATTTGCCATCGCAGCCCACTCTGCATAATCATCATCATCATCATCATCATGGTAGCTCCTCGCAGCAGCAGCAACAGCACCAAAAGCAACAGCAGCAGCATCAACAGCACCAACAGCAGCAGCAACAACATTCCCATCATAAACAACAAACGCATCATGGTCATGCTAATGCAAAGTCACATCATAGTCCGCCGTCGCAGATCTCTTCACCACCAGGGGAGCAGCATCATGAGCATATAGGACACTATGATTATTATCTGCATCAGCATGAACAGGTTTTCCATCATCCAACATTAGAGGGCCATGCAGGAGGACATGGAGCCGCGCCCATTAGCAACAATAAGCATCATCATCATGATAAGCATGAGCATTGCCCAACAGGACATCAGAGTGCGGTGAGTTACATCATGAGGTATGAAACTGGGAGTGGGTCTGAGAGTGGTTGCGTGATAAAAGGGTTCCAATTGACCTTCAAATGGCCAAAGCCGATGAGAATTTTTGTTGTGTAGTTTCTTTTTTGTTTAAGTTTCATCTTTAAATAATAAAGTTGTGTCGTTTTACCCTCAAACCAAATAATATCCAATTATCCTCTGGATGACGCCATTGTCATCGTTATCCAGAATACCAAATGAGTCATTGTGTCCTTACTCTGTCTATTAACAACTTAAAAAACCCAAAAACCGACTCTCTGGCGTCGTTTATATGGGCGACAAAGCGTCTCTAAGGCATCATTAAATACAAGAAACATGTATTAGCCCCATAGAGTCTACAGAGTTTGCCTCGGTTCTATTCTCTATTCTATCCTATCCTTGTCTGGCTGGCTCCCAAACTCATCAAAAGCTCTTTTTCATTACGAAAAAGTATTCGAATGTATTTTGTTTGGGTTTAAAAATAGAAAACATTGGCTAAACACAATTTTCTCTTTGGCACAGACACACTCTTTCGTTTTTGTGTTTTTTTTGCCATCTATTTGGCTTCTGGGTCTGGGTCTCATTCCACCACATTTCGTGGCGCATTCGAAATTAATTTAGAAAACGACTCAAATCGCTCGTAGTCGTCTGTTCGTCTCGGTGCGGCTGCCGCGTGGGGCATTTGTGCTTTCTTGTTTTTAAGAATAATATATCTCTATATATACTTATATAGAGACAGAATATATGCATATAATTAATTGTGTCAGCTGAAATTTTGGAGTAAAATGGAGACTCTAAAGAAACGATTCCCATCGCTACAGAGTTTGGGCGTAAGTCCAAAAAAGATGGATAAAGAGAGAGAGAGGAAAAAAAAGAGACACCTTGACATCTCACAAATGCGTTTTATGTAATGCGGGGGAGGGGACTAAGACTGCAGGGCGTCAATCTTTATAAATCTGTATGTTTGTTGTTCAAAAAAACATTTTCGAACGGAGAATTTCATAATTATTGGTATTTTTTTTCTTTTTGTTTTGTGCGTGGCACGCCAAGTGCAGTGAACTGTCAAGAATTAAGGACTCTCGCCGTTCTCCTATGCCCATTCGAAAACTATGGAATGAGTCCTTTTGGCGTGTTAAATTTCTGTGTTGCGTTTTTTAAGGTCGTAAAACTTGTGGGCAATCAGCCTGGGCTAGTATCGTTTGACTGGTAATTTACTTAAGGCAATATTCTGTGTGAGTGAGTGTTGTTGTGGCCCTAAACATTCCTGTCATGGCTCTTGTAATTTTATATGGCACGTCAAAGCGACATTGCTAATATAAACATTAAATATAACTAATACGAACCGAAATGATAATATTATTATCACATTGCAATTGGTCGAAGTAAAGATACTCTTTCTTTTTTGTGTGTAAACCATTCGTAAAACGATAAACTCCTATAAGAAATATTATGAATAATAAACTAATTTATAATGAAAATACCTGAGGGTAATGATTAGTTATTAAAGGCAAAGTCCGTCTACAAATTCTAAAGAAGCAATTTTTTCGCTTCGTTAAGTTGGAATTCCCAACTAGTTCTAGCATTAAAAATTTTGTCCATTACATTTTCTGAAAATAAAAGTTGTTGATTCTACACCAAACCTTTGATATCAATTAGCAAGGCGGCAACAATCAATTCTTTGTTTTTAAAGTTAAATGTGGTTTTTCTTGTGCCTATTTCTTCGATCTTTTAATCTAAACTTTCTCTATTTCAAAATTTAATATTTGAAGCAAACTTTATCAAGAACAGAATCTCTTGTGTTTTAAGAAATCTGTTGACATATTTATTTTAATTACCAGCTGGTTTTGGTTACTCTCAAATTGAAGAAATTTCAATTTAAGTTTTGGGCGGAATAATAAGTAAATAAATGACATATGCCTCAAAGGAGTAGTGATCCTAGTCCAGAGAGTATACATTTTTTTGGAGTACCAGCTGACATGCAAACATGCCATTTGAGTCTTTGACTATATTTGAGTCTTGAGGACAACCCCTTGGCAGTTTGCATTCGATATTGTTTAAATTGTAATCGAAAACCCTTTTGTTGGGTCCAAAATAAACAAGTGAATGTTTGACCAACGGATAAATGCTGGAGTTATGGGCTTAAAGTGGAATAAACACAAGAAACAAGCAGGTCTTTAATTAAATTCTCAAAGTGTGTGTGTGTGTGTGTGTGTGTGTATGTCACCTTGCCGGCATGACACAATCACAATAGGAAGAAGAGGGTTCCCTTCCTGCCTGCCTGCTACTTAATTGCATGCACACACACATACACACTCATGTGTGTGGCAGGTATTAAGAATTTGAACCGGTCACGAAACTGCACTTTGAAATGCAATTTTATGCAATCGTCGCAGGGGGTTGGCTTTTATCGCAAGTAGTTAGGGTGGTTCCTGTTCCTGGTTGGGTTTCTCACCCTTCTCACCATCCTTCTGTTGTGTGTGTTCACATTGTTGCCTAATTTGCCATTAAACAGAAAACCAAATCCCTTTGTATATATGTATGCACACACATATGTACATATATATCAACTTGCTGAAATTAAATGGTGTCGTTTTTCCCTTGCGTTGGCTTACTTGGCACAACGTGACTGGGAATCCTAGCCAGACCCCTGGGTGTAAGAGAGAGGGGCTGGTGGAACTTTCGAATTGGACCCGCCGCACATCCAATATCGAAACGGGAAATAAACAAAAATCCAGTCAGACGATGCGACTGCGTCGACCAAGAAATTGTGGAATCGTGGAAATCTCCAGCCAGCGGCCCAACCCAACCAACCAACTGTGGATTGTGTCTATACAAGCCAACTAAGCAATCTTTGTTTACGCTGAGTCAACAAACGCAGCTGCCTTTGCCTTGCCCTTGTCCAGGACTAAATTAACACCAAGAGAGTGCGAAAGAGCAAGATAGAAAACTGGAGAGGGGATGGAAACTACTTATGGGCTGGTCAGCTATATAGTCAGATGATTTCTACTTGGTTTACTTAGCTAATTAGTTTAATGTGTTAATGTGTAATTTGAGCACAGCTGGCCTGGAACATGCAATGCAATGAAATGAGAGTAAGATTAATTTCTATTTTGTTAGGATAGTTGTCCCACACAGAAACGCTACAAATGTACGTCGCTGACGGAAATGGAATCTATAAACTAGATTCAGATCAAGTCAAAATGCAGTCGCTTTCAAAACATTCTCATTTTTATAACAATCTTTTATAAGATTAAGAATCCCAAAAAAGGTTTCGCCTATTCGGCATGTAATTTTCATTGCCATTAAATTTTGAAAAATGGATTTTAATATCCAATATTTTTATTACTGCTGCACGATTTAGTGTAAAGGTTTTTTAAAATAAAACCAAAAAATTGATTTTAAATTGAATGAAGGACCAAGAAAAAAATCATTGGAAATTTCAGATAATTTTTACTTGTTAGAGGATTTTATATACATATCCATTTAGTGCTACAAATTTCTGTTTTCAATTGACTTTCAATTTTGTAGAGCTCATTTTAGAAGCAACGTTTTATATTTTTATTAAAAGTTAAACTCATTTTATAATTTACTTCAAGTTTTTTTTTTTTTTTTTTTTTGCAGTCCTCGGTAGATGAGTTGTCTAAGTGGCCCAGTCATTTAGTCAACTGAACAACGAGGATCCGCGTTCGAATCCCAGGCCTTAGTTCCCAATGCTTGTAAAATATTGTTAGGTTGACAGTTCATAACTATATCCTATACTTTAATAATAATAACTATAAGTTTTTATAATTCTGATGGCCTTTCCATTGAAATTATGAAAATAAGCTATAAAATTAAAACAAAACACTTTAAAATCAAAGGAAATTAGGTTGAGTTTTAAAAAACAATTTTCTAATTCGATAAAACAAATTTAAGGAGAATGGTGACTTTGTATCCTTGGGTTTTTGGAATCATTGATATTCCTTATAAACCAACAACATAAAACTAAATTATAATGTAGTCTTTTTTTAAATTTGAACAAACTTTGTATTCATTTTGAAATGAAGGCATCGCCACATAGTAATGTATATAGAAATTGGTACAAATACAAAGACATAAATGGTTGAGCAAAATGTTTGTCTATATATTTAAGATGAAAAAAAGTTGCATTATCTGCAAATAGGCGTTGGTCCTTTTATAAATATTTAATTTAGTTCATACTAGTCTAAGGAGATGCGTGAATTCGTACATTCACTCTGGAACGATGCGATGCAGCTGCAGCACGTGCTTGCCACCACTTCCATTGCCACTGCCACTTGAAGTTTGGAAAAACGTCAACAAAACAAAACGCACGTGCCACAAGGGATTTTTATTCTCTTCTTTTTTTTGCTTCCGCTTCCTACTTCCACTAACCACCGAGAATAAACTCTTACTACCCTATACCCTTCAGTTGGGTTGCCTTGGGTTTGCCTTGGGTGGTGGTGGTGGTGGTGCGGAAACACAAATGACGTGGCGGGCCGATGGGGACGGGCGGCTTCGGCATATTCCAATTGGAATAATCAAGTGCGCAGGTCCTTAGAAAATCCTGATGAAAAATTTCAACCACGACACATAGGACTTTTCGCTTGGGCAACGCATCCAGTCTGGAGTTGAACATTGAAGAAAACGGCAGCAAAGCCAAAAACTGCTCCTCAAATAGAAAACAAAAAAAAATTATATAGAGAAACGTGAATTCAGAAGGGACTGTGTGTGAACATCAAAAGGAATCCAATCAGACACACACACACATACACAAACACAGACACTGACACACTCGTTCACACACACACACACAGCCCTCGCACACACCCTTGCACTCGTTGTAGTAGCTTATATAAAAAGGAATAAGAAAAGAATAACGTCCCAAGGAAAAATCGATAAAAGTGCATTTAAAATTCAAGAAGTCAGTCTTTTAGTCCAATTGTCCAGTCAAGTGAAAAAGTGCAAAATCGAGAGAGAAGTTTTTTTTTCAGTGAAAACAAAATATGACTAATCAGTGACGACATAGCACGAGAGCCGCTTACACAATTTCTCTCTACTATATATATATATCCATATATATTTATATAAACGGAAGGAAAAGTTAACACAATCTTAAGGACATTTTGCATTCGGGCAAAATGGTCACAGAGACTGCTGTTCAGGTAACCATTTCTTTATCTGTATATGTGCTTGGTTTTCAGCCTTCAAATGTCGAGCAAACTCCTTGCCAAAAACAGGGGCAGCCATGTTGGCGTCCATTTTGCGAATTATCGATTTTTCATTGTCTGACTAAAAACTGACTGAAAACTCGACAATTGCAGTGCGAAAGCATGGGAAATCCTTCAGGGGAAAAAATTATATTTTTTGTGAATCTCTTGGCATAAGTATCTCTTTGAAAGGGATATTGATTTTTTGTCCCACCCTCTCTCCACCCCTTTTAACATATTGAATTCTTGTAGTGATTGGTAATAGTGGGCGTTGCTTGCATTAGCAGTTTATGATCTCTCTCTTTCTCCCTATATATATATATTTCTTGGGGACACAATTGGATATAAATAGCCATTGTTATGAATCGTTGGGTTTTTTAGCGGGTTAGTGGGATCAAAACCAGGTGGTGCTGGCCCTTATGGTCGCGGTGGTGGCATTCAAACTGGGTGTGGTATGTGCGTGTGCCAGTAACTAAGTTGGCTACGGTATTAGAGATTTAGGTTATATTTAATGATGACATGCGACATTTTAGTTCAAGATGGTGAAAGAAGAAAAAAATCCATATTATGAGTCATATTTCAATAATTTTCTCATCTCTCTGAGCTGCTGCTGCTATTGTTGATTGTATTTGCACTTGAGTTTAAATTGAACCCAAAGGATGGTGTTGGCACTTTGGATAAATCATTTGCAACAAAAAAACCCTAAAACCCAAGTTCAAAGCAAATCCACTTCAAGGGTTCGCCCAAACAAACTTCTTTACTTGAGCACCCAATTTAGACCGACTTGAGCTTGTTACACAATGCCCAAGCGGAAGAACCTTTGAACTTTTGCCCCTACACATACACACACACACACTCATCACACCGGGACATTTACACATTATGTATGTATGTTGTATGTCTGGCATCGTTAATTCTCCCTTTTTGGAACCAACAAACAAGCTTCAAGCGTCTTCTTTTCAATTCGTATGAGTATGTATCGGCAAAGTGCGAAATTTGTCGCGTTTTCCAGTCTTCAGTCACCATACAGTATTCGACAGTTTTCCAGTTGCACTCTGTCATGACGTCATTTTCGATATCGAATCCAAGAAAAAATCCACTGAAGCGTTAAGTCTGACATCGGATTGGTCGGGTGGGTCTGCAGGTGTGAGACTTGGTTGTGGGTGTTGGTTTGTCTATTAAGCCGAAATACACCTGCGCCATATACATAAATGTTGACCCCTCGCCTTGACCGTTGCCGAGACAGCAAATTGAACTTGAGTAACGACAGGTGCATAATATGCAAATTTTTTTTTTTTTTTTTTTGGAAATAAAACATTGGGCAACCTATGGTTTAGGTTTTACGATCAATAACACTCCAAGTCCAAGTTAACTGAACTGAATCTCTTCATAGCCATATGATAAATACGCATTAAGCACGCAACTTTCCCTTGTTACCACCTTGTAACCACCACCCCTCCAGTGGGAGGACCCACTATAATCCACTATAACAAAAAAAACGAAAAATAGCCCAGTTGTATAACAGTTGTTCGCTTATAGTCGATTATTTCTAGCCGCTTATCTTTGACCTTTGGGTCTGATTAATGTTCCCGACTTTATGGAGAATCATTCCAAGGCTGTTGTTAATTATATTGCCCCAATTACTATCGAAAATAATGAGGCCTATTCACTATGATATCATTTAGGTATTTAATTCATAAAATTAATGTTGTCCACTTTGACAAAGACTTGCAAATCAATTAACAACTTGGGTTGAAATCCAAATGAATAAACTGTATTCAAAATAAAGTCTTTATTGTCATTAGTTCAGACTTTCAGGGTTAAAATAGATCCTTTAAGGCTGAGAAAAACTAATGTTTAGGTTATATGTGGTTACCTTTGTAGTAGACACTGCTCTTTGGAAAGAGATAAAGAAAGGGGGTAAAAAAGCGACAAGCTCAAAAGTATGAAAATAGTAGGAAAGGCCAGGCCAGGCAAAGTAGATGGATCTCCTGTCGTTCTTAGTTCAGCTATCTCAATATTATTTTAATTCGTCATTTATATGAATGTGAATGGTGGTCGTGGGGTTAGTTTTTTATGTGAATGTATATTCATTTACAATTGCAATTATAGGGCGATGGCAACACATCATTTCTGCGTGCTGCTCGCGCTGGAAATTTGGAGCGCGTTTTGGAGCATTTGAAGAACAACATTGACATAAATACCAGCAATGCGGTGAGTTGTACTAACTATTAAATGGAAAGAAGTAAACAAGTGATTGACTTATTGATTGATCGATATATAGAATGGGCTGAATGCTCTGCATCTGGCTTCCAAGGATGGACACATACACGTTGTCTCGGAGCTATTGCGTCGCGGAGCCATTGTGGATAGTGCAACAAAGAAGGGGGAACACTGCTCTGCACATTGCATCGCTGGCTGGGCAAGAGGAGGTGGTTAAATTGCTGCTAGAGCACAATGCTTCCGTCAATGTGCAGTCACAGAATGGATTTACGCCACTGTATATGGCCGCACAGGAGAATCATGATGCTGTAGTGCGTCTTCTACTAGCGAATGGAGCCAATCAGAGTCTGGCCACTGAAGATGGCTTTACACCATTGGCAGTGGCTATGCAGCAGGGTCACGATAAGGTTGTCGCTGTACTCCTCGAGAGCGACACGCGTGGCAAGGTCCGTTTGCCTGCTCTACATATTGCAGCCAAAAAGGATGATGTTAAGGCAGCAACTCTACTATTGGATGTAAGTACAATCAGCGAGAGGCAAAGAGTTTCAGACAACTAATTCTAATACTAATACACACAGAACGATCACAATCCGGATGTAACTTCCAAGTCAGGATTCACACCCCTGCACATTGCCTCCCACTATGGCAATCAGAATATCGCCAATTTGCTTATTCAAAAGGGAGCCGATGTCAACTATTCGGCAAAGCATAATATCAGTCCACTTCATGTGGCTGCCAAATGGGGAAAGACCAATATGGTTTCCCTACTGCTGGAGAAGGGCGGCAACATTGAGGCTAAAACACGGGATGGCCTAACCCCGTTGCATTGTGCCGCTCGATCGGGTCATGAACAGGTGGTGGATATGCTTTTAGAGCGCGGTGCTCCCATCAGTGCCAAGACCAAAAATGGTCTTGCCCCCTACATATGGCTGCCCAGGGTGAGCATGTGGATGCCGCTCGCATCTTGCTATATCATCGTGCACCGGTGGATGAGGTGACCGTGGATTATCTGACTGCCCTGCATGTGGCTGCCCATTGCGGACATGTTCGGGTGGCTAAATTGCTGCTCGATCGCAACGCCGATGCCAATGCGAGGGCTCTCAATGGTTTTACTCCACTGCATATTGCCTGCAAGAAGAATCGCTTGAAGGTAGTGGAACTGTTGCTGCGTCATGGAGCCAGCATTAGTGCCACCACAGAGAGTGGTCTGACGCCTTTGCATGTGGCTGCCTTTATGGGATGCATGAATATCGTCATCTATTTGCTGCAACACGATGCCAGTCCCGATGTGCCCACTGTGCGTGGCGAGACGCCTTTGCATTTGGCAGCTAGAGCCAATCAGGTTTGTAAGCTTTAGAGAATTGCAAATCCATTATCATTTCAACACTATTAAATATTGCAGACCGACATTATACGCATTTTGTTGCGCAATGGTGCCCAAGTGGATGCCCGAGCACGGGAACAGCAGACACCATTGCATATTGCCTCGAGATTGGGTAATGTTGATATTGTCATGCTGCTGCTTCAGCATGGGGCACAAGTGGATGCCACCACCAAGGACATGTATACAGCTTTGCATATTGCCGCCAAGGAGGGTCAGGATGAGGTAAAAGAATTGATTGCGAAAAAATCACCGACCACATCGATACTGTCTATTTGATGCAATTGTTTTGGATACGTCATCAAGAGTTTTTCATTTGATTTCTTAAGATTCTTTTTCTGTTTTGTATCTATTTTTAGTTAATCGTTATTGAGTAATTATCTATAATTGTTTCCGTTATCTGTTTCGAACGATCACAAATAAATGTTGCAACTTATTTTGGTATTTATTTTTTTTCATAATTTTTTTGATTTTGTTTAATTATTTTTACAAGCATTCTATGTATATCCTATGTATATGTATATATATATTTAACTGTAAAAAGTCCTAACTGATATGCAATTTTCCTAACTTCCCCAACTAACCCTACCAGGTGGCCGCTGTATTGATTGAAAATGGGGCCGCATTGGATGCAGCCACCAAGAAGGGATTCACTCCATTACATTTGACAGCAAAATATGGTCACATTAAGGTTGCCCAATTGCTGCTGCAAAAGGAAGCAGATGTCGATGCTCAGGGTAAAAATGGTGTGACCCCATTGCATGTCGCCTGCCATTATAATAACCAGCAGGTGGCATTACTCCTTCTCGAGAAGGGGGCCAGTCCGCATGCCATTGCGAAGAATGGACACACTTCACTTCATATTGCGGCACGCAAAAATCAAATGGATATTGCCACTACATTGCTTGAATATGGCGCCCAGGCCAATGCCGAAAGCAAGGCCGGCTTTACACCCCTCCATCTGAGCAGTCAGGAAGGACATGCTGAAATCTCGAATCTCTTAATCGAGCACAAGGCAGCTGTCAATCATCCGGCCAAAAATGGCCTTACACCCATGCATCTGTGCGCCCAAGAGGATAATGTGAATGTGGCCGAAATATTGCAACGTAATGGAGCCAATATCGATATGGCCACCAAGGCTGGGTATACCCCACTGCATGTTGCCTCCCATTTTGGTCAGGCCAATATGGTGCGTTTCCTACTACAGAATGGAGCCAATGTCGATGTGGCCACCTCAATTGGCTATACGCCATTGCATCAGACAGCCCAGCAGGGACATTGTCATATTGTTAACTTACTGCTGGAGCATAAGGCCAATGCCAATGCTCAGACAGTCAATGGTCAGACACCATTGCATATAGCCCGCAAATTGGGCTACATTAGTGTCTTGGATTCATTGAAATCCATTACCAAAGAGGATGATGCAGCAGCCCCAACAACACAAACCGAAGAGAAATATCGTGTTGTGGCACCCGAGGCCATGCATGAATCGTTCATGTCAGACTCCGAAGAAGAGGGCGGTAAGTACATGAACACTTTCAATAGTTTTAGAATCAAAGATATAGAAACACTATCATCCATTGCCATGCCAAGCCAGAGCACTCACACTCAAGTCGTTAGTCTTATGCCTATAGATATAAGTGAATTCTAAGAAATCGAAACAAACAAACACATACCAAGAATATTCGCTTTTTACCATGTGTGCCACCCGTCAGGTGACACAAATTGGGAATTGGACGCCTGCTACGAGTATGGCATTGGCATTGGCATTGACCAAGAACGTGACCATGAACGTGACTGTGATCGCCATCGGCCCGATACTCATATATATTTGCCATATTATCAGGGCGATAATCTCTATGTCTCTAGTAAGGACAATTTGCAATTCTCTACTCGTATTTCGTAACTTAATCGTAAACGCTGACCATTATCAAGTGCATCCGATTGGCTATGTAAATTCGTACCGATTGGTTATGAATGAGAGAAACAATTAAACAAATTAATTTCCATTTCACAACTATGATGGCACTTTATATGGTTGCATCGTATCAGTGTGTGTGTGTGTTAATTACTATAACTCTTGACGTTGTTGTACTATCAAAATAAAAAACAATCATAATATTAAACCTCAATTTATCCTATATTATACGCGGCTCAATTTATCCTATATTATACCTATGAATGTCAGCTTTATCTTCCACCAATGTACACACTAACAACATTTGTATATATGGAATGAAAAGGGGTTGCCAAAATTAGTTTTCAATGATTTTCCAAACTTACTTTCCCATAATTCCACATTTTTTAGGGAGGTGTTAAATAGATTTTGCTCAAAAATGGCAAACTATGAAATGTCATTAAAAACTTTGAAAAAAAAAAAAACTTTTAGGAACATATTAAAATCAGAAATTTATTCAAAACTTACCTTGCTTAGTCAATATACGCATATTTTACTCTTGAACTGGTGGTTGTGCTTGAATAATGCTTTTTTTTTGTCCATCCTCAATTATCGATAGATAGAATTATAATTAAATCTTATTTTTTTCCGCTCAGACTGACATGTTCTGAATTTTTCATAGGATCCTTGCATAGACGTGTATTTATGTGAAACCTTAATTGAATAATTCCATTATGTAAATTAGATATAGACGAATAGTTTACCTTTTATCTTATGATAAGGATCTCATTAGCTAGATTGCAATATTTAATTTTCTTACAATTTTTATAAATTTCCTTTTCATTCCTTGCCATTGTCATTATTGATCAATACATTGTCACTCAGAGTATAAGAAATTGGCAAACAGACGACAGGGCGCCCATATGTACATATGTACATACATGTATCTATACCCTATATAGAAATGTACCTATATTTATATATATATATATATATATATATATGCTAGTCAATCTGGGAATCCGGGGAAAACATTTATTGGTGTGCAGATCAATGTTCTCTTCAAACATTCAACAAATATTTTTGCTTGTAACGCGGCATGCAAAACTCAACTACATACTTATCCTATATAAAAATATATATGTACATTTAATTTAATAAGCTCCTATAAGCAAATTGTTAAATGGTGTCATGCTAGCTTTACATATTTTCGTATCATTTTCTACTACTACTTATAACTACTATTACTACTATTATAATCTAAATATATTCAGAGAAAAAAAAAAACAAATATTAACTTATTCTGAAGCATGTATAATTAACGAAATTGTTGAAACTAAAATCAAAACTCACTTGCATTCTTCTATTTTCAATGCACTGCGCTCTCATGTTAAATGCAAAATCAACAACTACAACAACAACAACAACAATAACACCACAATAAAACACGATAAATATAACAACAATAATTACAACTACAACTACAACAACATCGCTATATATGACCAATTGGACTCTGTCTTGCGCTTAATTGAAACAAAATGCCTAAATGCGCTGGAATGCAACCGAATCGAATATCGTATCAAAAAACAAAAAAACAAAACAACAACAAAATTACAAATATCTAGGCGAAGATAATATGCTATCAGATCAACCTTATCGCTATCTGACCGTTGATGAAATGAAATCCCTAGGCGATGACTCGCTACCCATTGATGTAACCCGCGACGAGCGTATGGATTCAAATCGTATGACCCATAGTGCTGAATATGCTAGCGGCGTACCACCGACCATCGGTGAGGAAATTGTTAGTCCACACAAGGCTCAGGTGTATGGTAATTCGCCCAAGGCCACGGTCGACAGTGTCTATATAGCCAATGGATCTAGCCACGAAGATCCACCACACGTGGGGTGAGTACATCATAATTTAAGTTATACTCCAGATCATCTAGAATCATCTTCATATACAGTCGCAAACTAAGCTGGAAAAGCTTCTTGGTCTCCTTCCTGGTGGACGCCCGAGGCGGAGCCATGCGTGGCTGCCGTCACAGTGGTGTCCGCATGATAATTCCATCACGTTCCACCTGCCAACCAACTAGGGTGACTTGCCGGTATGTGAAGCCGCAACGGACCATGCATCCGCCCCAGCTGATGGAGGGTGAGGCTCTGGCCAGTCGTGTCCTCGAGTTGGGCCCATGCTCGACCAAATTCATTGGGCCCGTTGTCATGGAGGTGCCACATTTTGCCTCATTACGTGGCAAGGAACGTGAAATAATTATCTTGCGTTCGGATAATGGCGAAACTTGGCGTGAACACACAATTGACAATTCGGAGGAGATCATACACGATGTGATGCAGCAATGCTTTGAGCCAGAAGGTGCGTGTGTAGAATCTGTTTTTTTTTCTTTTCTTTTCTAAATTTCAGTTTGATTTTATTTTTCAATATCTAGAAATCGCTCAATTGGAAGAACAGGCTGGCAATCATGTCTGCCGATTTGTTACCTATGACTTCCCGCAATACTTTGCAGTAGTATCACGTATACGACAGGAAGTCCATGCCATTGGACCCGAAGGCGGCATGGTGTCCAGCACGGTGGTACCACAGGTGCAGGCCGTTTTCCCCCAGGGAGCACTTACCAAGAAAATCAAAGTCGGCCTACAGGTAAACCTCTTTAAGCCACGCAAAGGCGTTGCGCCCGAGAAGCTACGCAAGATTAGTGTTAATCATGTGCCCAAGAAGAAGCGCTTCTCGCTAATTTGGTAATTTCAATCTAAAAAATCTAATTCAATCCAATCCAATCCAAAATTACTCCAAATACTTTATCGACAAAGAAAAGGAATCTAATAAATCTAACTTATCGTGCATTTGAAAACTAACTTCCTTAAACAATATTCCATAAGAACATATTAGAACAAACAAAATGTTTTCCAAGAACAAGAAAAGAAAAAACTTAAAATATACTTATCTTACGGCACAATGGCACACTTGAGAACTATTTCCGTCAATCAGAAAGTTGATGTATGTTAAAACAACAACAAAAATCCTCCCAGGACAAAATTTTTACCATATACAGAAAGTAGTGATTGGTAGAGGAAAGCGCCAAGCTAATTAGAATAAAATACACAAACTATATACTTGCATACATACATATATAGCCATTATATAGTCAGCTAACTAAATATACATACATATATAGTAGAATGGCCTTGATCAACCAACTAACTAACTTAGTTTCTCTATAAAAGATTGAAAATGTTATTTATGAAATATGTGCACTTTGTTTGATAATTATCCGTTTATGGAGTTTTTGCGGCATTTATAATACACATACATATATCAAATTTAACTTGGATGTGGAGCCAATCCTTTAACAGAAAAAAAGAAAAGAAACAAGATCACATAATGATGATGAGTTTAATGAGAGAGATGTCGCAAATGATAATATTTCGTAAAAATGAAAACCTGATTTGATTTTGATCATGGATCAAGCGATCGCTTATTTTTTTCTTAACTCATAACTAATTAGCTTAAAACATAATTAAATGTCCAATCAAATAAGACACTAACACAGATCTTACATCAAAATATAAACAATTATACAAATATATATATAAATAAATATATATTACTATTTGTTCATACTACATACATACATACGCATAAGATTATATAACGAAAACGAATGAACAATTCTATGAAACGCAAATATACTCTTACCTACTATTTAATCGACCCAATAAATTTAGTTCAACAAAAACTTTATGCCAATGAAAATGTTTTAATTCATTTTGATTTTTGATTCATTTTTCGTATTGTCAATTCAATTGCTTTTTCGAAACAATCAACAACAACAAGAACAACAACGATATACAATAATCAAATATTGTGATCCTTTTGAGTCGTTTAGACAGTTACAATTGGGTGGTTCGACTTTGAACATTGCCTAAAGAAGTTGTAACATTTTTTCTATAGCCATGATGTAAGCAAAAAACGATTTTAATAATGGCCCCTAGCTTATCAGTTACAAATTTTAAAATATGAAAAAAAAAAAATAAAAACAAAATAAAAATATATTTTGTTTTTCCTTATTTTTTTGGTTTAGCACGTTTAATTTGCAAACATTTTACTTACTTTTATTTCCATTAACTTCATTATTTTCTCTTATGTTTCAAATAGATAATGAAATGACATAACTATTTATTGTATAGTTTCATTTTACTCTATATACAATGTAAATTATATTTCATTAATTTTCAATTATTTTCTTATTATTCGTTGTAGTCAAAGTTTTTTTTGATGACTAAATTTATTGGGATATAAATGGGCTTGAACATTGATGTTATTGTTTGTAGTAAACTTATGATATGTACATTAACTTAAACATACATAAAAACAAAAAGAAAGAAAACATGAACCAAACATGAACATGAATGATATGCATTGCAAACAAATTATCCCCTCCAAACCCCTCCACACGCCTGAAAAAATGGACAAGCAGACTAATCAATTGTATAAAGCTGCAAAAAAAAAAAAAAAAAAACAAAATTAAGAAAAAATAATACTGAAAGTCAAAAGAAAATGTTCACCATTTAGCCCAGAAACTCATTTCATTTATGAATGTACATTTTTTATGTTCCTGTGAGATCTGACAACAAAATGCGCATATTTCGTATATATAGATTTTATCAAGTTTGGTTTTTTATTTTTCTTTTTTCATTTGTTCAGTTAAGTTTAATTGTTAATATCTAAACTCGTGTGTCTCTGTATACTATTAGTCATTAATTAATTAAGTGTGGCCAAGAAAAAAACAACAAAATCGATTTTTGTCTATAGTGTCGAAACAAAATTTGTTACATTTCTAGGCCCAACCGGTCGATCCCGATCTAACTGCTAAGCTACTGGGTCGCGGTGTCGCCGTATCGCCAATTGTTACGGTGGAGCCACGTCGTCGTAAATTCCATAAGGCCATTACCCTAAGTATGCCCGCACCGAAGGCTCATAGCCAGGGTATGATTAATCAGTATTCGGGCAATACGCCAACTCTACGTTTGCTGTGTTCGATAACAGGTAAGTTGTGGCTGTTACCAATCTATCAGACCATACCGAATAACAATTACCATACATATAACATAATTGCCTACCAAAAACCTACCTACCAACCTACATACCTATCTACCTATTTACCCATCTGTCAAATATTTTGTGCTGTTGTGAAATGTGCTCCAAGCAGTTAACTTATCCACTTATCTCTACATTACTTATATTCTGTTAGTTGATGTGTTTATGAGTAAAAAAAAAAATTTAACAAAAATTCCAAATCCTGATTCCACTCTATTTCCCCTTACTCAGGCTTTCATTTCATTTTACCTTCATATATATATATATATATATATATATCTATATATAATATTCATTTGGCTATGATTTTAGCTTAAGTTTTGTATTAATATCAGTTGATAAGTTGATTGTTTCCTTTCAATGTTTCTTTTTGTTTAGTTTTAGTTTTAGAATACAAGTATCAGTACTATGTATAATTATATATACCATACATATATACATGCCATTTAACCCTCTACTTATATTACCTAAACATACATACTCGTACCTTACTATATAATGATGTACAGTGACAAAATTATCCTCAATTTAAAATGATCAAGTAAATTTTGTACTCCAAATTTGCGTAAGAAAAAAACAAACTAAACATGATTAGGAAAAAACCATGCGCTACATATATATCTAAATATATATACTGTGCTTGTGTCTGATCGGGTATTTCCCTTTATTTTATGTATTTGTTTTTAGGTTTCTTAATTTCTTATGTTTACCTAACTAATTAATTAAATAATATTGTGTTACGGCAGTATCAAGTATCTCTTAATACATAGTCTCTTTTTTGGAAACTATAGCGAGTTGTAGTCAACATTAAAACCAAAAAACCAAAAGTCTTCATTCACCGCCCCCGCCCACTCCACCCTCCCACCAGATACGTTCATACATAATACATTAGCTACATTCACACACACACATACACACACGTTTACATAGAAAAACTTAACAAAAACACAAATACAGATACAGTTACAGATACAGCCTACCAATTACTATTACAGAGATACAGATGCAGATACGAACCTCAAATCAATATCATAATCTCTCTCACTGTCGTCTCTTCTATCTATATATATTCTCTTTGTTCTATTCATTGTGCCTAAGTACAGTGTTTTGTTTTTTTGTTGTTTTTAATCCTTCGTTATCTCTCCGTTTCTCTAACTCTCGATCTATCTATCTGTCTATCTGTTTACCATTTCGTTTCCTTAATTACATTTCATTTACGTTATGTTTCCTGCTTAAGTTCACGTTAACGTTTTTCGTTGAGCAACAAAAAAAAAAAAAAAAAAAAAAAAACAAAAGACCCAAACAACGAACTTCAAATTCAAATTCAATTCCTAATTGAAAACCAAACATATTTAATTGTTCTATAATTTCGTACTAATGCGTCATTGCATATGTGTGTGCACGCATTCCATTCTGTTTTCTCAATCCATTGAAGGTGTGTTTCGGAAAAGGTCTCTAAAAGGTAACTAACAAAAAAACAATGACAAAAAAGTCACAAAAAAAAAAAAACAACAAAATAATAAACAAAAAAAAAAAAAAAAAATCAGAAATTCACAAACATGTATGAAGTTTCAAAATGAAACTGTTTACAATTTAAAAACAAAAATACAATAATTATTTGTTCATGTTTAGTTGTTTTGTTCTATGAAAAAAAAAACAACCTAGTTGTATTGAAAATTAAGCAAAAAAACAAATAATTAAAACAAAAAAAAAAAAAAAAAAGAAAGAAATGAAACAAAAGTTGATTGTACTAAGAAATTTGAAAATTCTGCATATTTTATTTACTACCAAAAATTCTCTTGTTTGAATAACTATTTTGCAAATATTACAAAAAAAACTAATAAATTAAGATAAATTATTTTATTCAAACTTTTTGACTACTATGCTTTGAATAATATTTTTTCATTGTGTTTTTCATTTGCTTACATTCGATTGTTTGAATTATTTTTTTCGTTCTTATTTTCGACTTTTGGTTTTAACCATTTTGCTGAAATTCGGGTTGCGCTGCATCTAACAACAACAACAACAACAACTACAATAAAAACTTAAAAAAAGAGGAAAACCGAAAGAAAAGAAGATAAACTCTCGTGGGTCAAACTTTCTGTCAAGGGACAAGGCTGTCTCTGTCCCACCCACCAACCCACACACACATACACACACACACACAAATACACACTCGTAACACAAGAGTCGGTGCATAGCTCTCGCTCTCTCTCTCTCTCTCTCTCTCTCTCTCTCTCTGTCTATCTCTTTCTATGCTCGCAATTTGTGCTTTTGCGCAAATTAGCTCAGCTCAGCTTAGTTTTTAAAGTAAGCCTATTACTTTTCTCTCTAATCTAATCTTTATGAATCTTAAGCTTGTCATGCAAACGTTTTTGCTGCCGTTCGTTATCTTCTCCGCTAACCAACAAACATACAATAAATACATATATCAAACAGAAAATGAACAAACAAAATTTAAAAAAAAAGATTAACAAAAACAATGGACTTTCTGACTGCACGCGGTTTTATTTTTCAATTATACTAATAATACATTACTAAAAGCTAACTAAATTGCACAATTTCAATTACGTTCAAGCGTTTTGTAGGTCTTAAATGCAAAAACTGATTAAAGTTGCTCTTTGGGCCATTAAAACCGTATTGACATTACATACATATATATGTACATATATGTATATAGAAAATAATAATATATAAATATGTACATATATGTATAGTTGTGCCGGTTTTTTAAATATATTTTTTATGTTTCCATTAAATAATTTGCTCACCATATTTCACTTCTTCTTCTTCTACTACTACTTTTTGAGTTTTCAACTGGTTGGAGTTTTTCTTATTGGTAATTTTTATGCGTTACCATTTTCGTTGCCATTTCCGTTTCCGTTTCAGTTTCGGAATGTTAAGCACCTCGTTGTAGTTTTGTTCTGTTTTGAGTGTGGAAAAATTTGCAAAATTTTTGTATTATGTTTTTGATTGCTTTTTAGTTTTAAACTTATTTCTACAATAAAACCATAAAGCAGAATATTGTATACATCAATTGTTTTTCAAAAAAAATTGAATTAAAAGAAAAAAAATCATAAAAAAGTAATATTAAAAAAAAAAAATCGAACAAATATCAAAAGGCAAAAAGCAAATGAAAAATAATATAATATTATTGTATGAATATAAGCAATTTTGAATTTCCTACTGTTTGTGGCACCAAAGAGAACTTTTCTGAAACCGAACAATAAATTTCGAACTATCGAAAGATAATATATTACCTACTACTACTACTATTACATATACCTACATACATATATACCTCTATATATATATTTCAAAATCGGAATTTCAAGCTAATGCTATCGCAAGCTTTATGATATAAACGATGTTTTGTTTCCATGTACATATATATTTATATATCTACTTACATAATTAAAAAAAAAAAACACACACACATATTGACAGTTCATTTCGATTTCATTTTCAGTTTTCATATTATTCTTCTAGTATCATTTTGTTTCTTAATAATTTATTTGTGTTAGTCAATTATGATTTTGGTTGGTTTTCTCGTTTCGGTTTTGGTTCGAAAAAAAAAAAACACTCTTTTACAAGAAACACGTGACACGCTCACCTATTTACCATTAAACAAAAAGAATTAAATGATTAACAAACAAGAAATTTATTTTCAATTCAATTATTAAGCATGTTGTTACGAAACCCCGGCTTCAAAGTAAGCGCCTCAAGTACTTGTACCTCTGTAAATGCTACAGCCCTAAAAACTAAAACTAACTACATTTTTATGCTTGAAAATGAAAAAAAAAAAACTTTGTGCGCCATTAACCAAACCCCACAATCATTATAAAATAGTCCTACACACACACACACACACACACACAGAACCCAATCCGAATGCCACACATACAAACACATACACACACACACACACAGAAACAAAGAGACACACATTAGCATTACATGCATTTCATATATACACACCAACACCAACACCCACACACACAACTTTTACATCACATTATATCGATACCTAATACCTTTTGATCCTTTCTATACCTTTACGCTAATTACATTTGAAATACTCCGTATACTCTATAATACTTACAATTATATTCTTTTTCAATACTCTACTTATTCCATTTAATTGCTTTGTAATTAACACACACACACACACACACATACACACACAATTACAATCGTAATATTAACCTTCTTGACAAACGTTATTTAATTGAGTTTTATATGTTTATCATTTGGATAAATTAGTTAAACAATTTTTGCGAATTCAATTCAATAATTATACATATATTGCATATAATTGTATTATTATCTGCTAATGAGACAAAAGTAGAGTTTTCAAAGAGTTTTACATTACGTACATAAACATACATACCAAAAAAAAAAAAAAACCTATGTAGTCTATGCCGTATTGTATTCCCCCTCCCAAGAAAAAGCAAAAAAAAAAAAAGAAAATTAAAGAAGAAAAGAAACCAAAAAAATATAAAAAATTAAAGAGAACATTAGAGTTGATGGCAAGTGGCAGAAAATTTTAAATCAGTTTTTGTCTTAAACTCCTCCACTAGGGGGACCATCTCGAGCCCAATGGGAGGATGTTACCGGCTCCACTCCTCTGACCTTTGTTAACGATTGTGTCTCCTTTACGACAACCGTTTCGGCACGTTTCTGGTTAATGGATTGTCGTAACATTTCGGATGCCACCAAAATGGCCACCGAACTGTACAAGTGAGTAATTAGTTTTGTAAATAATTCTAAGCTAACCAGTGCTCATATCGGGATTTGTTTTTATCTATATAGGGAAGTAATTCACGTGCCTTTCATAGCCAAATTTGTGGTGTTTGCCAAAAAAATTGAACCATTTGAGGCACGTTTGCGTGTCTTTTGTATGACTGATGATCGCGAGGATAAAACACTCGAGAAACATGAGCTTTACACCGAGGTGGCCAAGAGTCGAGATGTCGAGGTGCTGGAGGGTAAGCCACAGTATATTGAAATGGCTGGCAATTTGGTGCCCGTCACCAAATCGGGTGATCAATTGCAGTTGCAGTTCAAAGCCTTCCGCGAGAATCGTTTACCCTTCACGGTGCGTGTAAAAGATCAGCATGCTGATATTGTTGGTCGCACTTTGTTTATGAAAGAGCCAAAAGTAGCTAAGGGAGAGCCGCCACAACAACCCATCTGCATATTGAATATTGTATTGCCTGAGGCAATAATTCCCGATTCGGTTACCTGCTCTGCGTATAGAACTTCAATGTTCAGTTTGAGTAAACATCAGAATGATCATTATATTGGCGATATACGTATTGTTGATTTATCCAACTTATTGGGCAAAGACTGGATACAATTGGCCCCTGAAATTGGCATTAATGCCGATGAAATAGATGAGATAATCAATCAGAATACAGATAGTATTGCCAGACAGGCACAAAGTATGATTCGACTGTATAAAGATAAGCCCAACTATGATATTCTGGCTCTTGAGTCGGCACTTAAGAACATTGGACGCGATGACATTATGAAGAAATGCAAGAGTGGCCGTCTCTCACATTCACGCGAGTTCGATGACACGGACATCATGAAAAACTCGGAATCTGTGGAGGAGCTGGTTCGCAGAGAAAGTAAATGACAATCTAGAACATATATATTTTAAAGTAAAAGTTTGTTCTAATTATCCTTATTTTACAGGCAAGCGAATACAGCAAATCAATGAACGCGAGGAAGTCAAATACTCTGCTGAGGAGAAGGAAGTCGAAGAGTCTGAGTCTGATGAAGAGCAAGTCAAGCGCACTGTGGCCGAAAGACGCGAGAAAATTGTTAAACGTCTGTCAATGGAGCGTTCCATACCTGCCTCAACACAAAAGAAAGAAATCACCAAGGAAATAACCGAAATCAAACGAAAGAGTCTAATTGAGGATAAAAAGGCTATACACGAATCGGAAATTTTAATGCAATTACCCGCTGATAATGTTATTATTAAGGGTGCGACTGTGCCCGAGCAGGTGATTAAAATGAAAATGGGTAAAATGGACTCCATGGATGTAAGCAAGAGCGAATTTGATAAAGAATTAACGCACAAGTTCAGATCATCTGGGCGAAGTTCTGAGGAAGAGGAGATATCCACAACCGACAAAGTCGACAAAATAGTACAGGATATAAGTACAGCTGAAAAAAAACGAGAAAAAGGATGGAGTTACTAGCAGTAGAGTGACGAGCATTACACGTCAAGAAGCTCGTGATATGACTGAAGACTTTTTGGAAATGGAGAAACGCAGCCACTTGCCTGCTCTGCCTTCTACTGAGACAGTAATTCATGAGAAGTTTGTGGAGGAGGTTAAGGAGAAGACAAGTCCCATGGCCTCTGTTCCACAGGAAACTATTAAAGAGGTTGAACAAGTTATTAGTGTGGTAACCGAAATGGCCAGCAAAAAGGTGGAAAACATTATAAGCTCTTTCGAAAGTGGCAAAAGAGAAGAGTCGAATGAAGTACAAGAAGAGAACCTGGTGTCAGCAGGTCCAACAACGAAGGTCACTGAGACCAAAAAACATTTGGAGGATGTGAAATCACAGATTTCTCAAGAGCAAGTCAAAACTGAAGAACATGTTGAGACCACAACAATAGAGGAAAAAATAGCTGATTTCGAGGCTAAAAAGGTAAAATATGATTTCCATGGTGGCGAGCCAAAGACTCAAATACCAAAGCTTGTGAAAAAGCAAAGCGAAGAGCCCCTTAAGCCTACTGCAGCTCCACGAACAGTCGTTGATCTGGAAATCGAAAAGCCAGAGAAAGCAGCATCCAAAATACCTGTCAAAAGCCAAGGTGCCACCGATGTTCCCAAGATCAGTGAAATAGAGACACGAAAATTGACACAAGAATTTCTGCAGGGTGAACAGCTAGCAGCTGAGTCTAAGCCCACACCAGCAGCCAGTAAAATTCCCAAAGTCGAACCAAGAAAATCTTCTGAGAAATTAATTGAGAAGGAAACTAAAATCTTGGATGAAGTAATTGCATCAACTGCCACCATAATGACAGCTGGTCTAGCCAGTGAACTGCCAGATGAGAAGATCACCAAACAGCCAACAGAAATCGCCGCGAAGGCTGAGGTAGTGACTGAAAAACTTGGTGATTTAATTGATACATTCCAGAACATCGAGAAGGTGATCACAACTGAAAAATCTACTGCTGACGCCATCAAGGACGATAAAGTGGCAGAAAAGGTTGCTGAAGTTGTCGAAACATTCCATAAAATCGAGAAGCGAATAACCACCGCTGATACAAGAGCAATGACACATGATTTCCTAGCCATGGAACAGCAGACTCAACTACCATCCATACCCCAACAGACCAAGGAGCAGCTTATCCAATCCAGTCAAACATCATTAACAGCGTCAGAGCCGGAATCTGTGATCTCGGTTACCAAGCCAACACCGCCAGCGAGTAAAATACCAATTGTCGAAACCAAAAAGGCTCCAACTGAAGAATCATTGTTGCCCAAAGCAAGTGAGCCAGTTCACAAAGAGAAAGATGCAGTCCAGCCATTGGATAAGCTTCAACTCACTGCTGACTTTCTGAGCATGGAGCAACAGACTCAATTGCGATCTCATCCAACAAAAGAAATTATTTCGACCAAAGAATTGGACACAATTTTGGATGCAAGAGATGTTAAAGCAGACCCAAAAAAACCACAACAACAACAAACCCAAGATGATGGTATTGAGTTGGCAGCACCAATTGGCGAAGCATCGCCGTTTACTACACGCAAGTTGACATCCGATTTCCTAGCTATGGAACAACAAAGTCAACTTAATCCAAGCAGCGCTCCGAGTGCGATAATCAAAGATGATGGACTCTGTCCGCCGATCACCATTGAGCCACGTAAGTCGCTGACCGATGCAGAGTTCTGCAAATCGGTGGGCGAGACAATCACAAAAAAAAATGAGCGAGGGTCTAATTGAAATAACCGATGAGCTCAAGCAAATAAGTAACTATTACTAACTATTACTCCTAACTTAACTATTAACTATTACTATATATATTTTGTTTTTTTTTATATAATTTGTTTTAGCGAGCGACATTCCACACTCTCAGACACCGCCGCCCACACCAAGTGACACAAAAGTTGAGAAACAGACAGAAGAGGCTGCCCCACTCATTAGCTTGGAGACAGGTCGGCATTTCATTATGAACAAATTAAAGAAAACTCCTCACGATTGCTTTATATATATATATATAAATTTTTTTTTTTTTTTGAATAGATTATCTAGCCGATACTGTGACAACTTTGCACTCCACCACAGAGTCAAGTTTGGAGCGTGTCTCTGCCATTTCCATAGTTGGTAAGTGCAGTTTTTCATTTAATATATCTTAAAATAAAACAAAAAACCCAAATATAGTTGCTGCCTTTTCTATGCAATTTGTAATTGTTATGTAAATTTACTTATTATCGATTCCTTTTTTTGTTTGCATATATTTTTTGTACACCTTTGATTTTAACATACATACTCGTATATTAATTTAATGCCACAATTTGTAGTAAATTACGAATTTGTTGTTTTGTTGTCTTTTTTTTCGTACCCATTCAGTTACTTTCATAATGTTTGGTTATTTTTCGTTTTAACCATCATGATTTCAAATCCAAAGGCTTTTTGTATGCAAAAAAAAATATAAAAAAATAAAAAAGAAAACTAAACCGAAAACGAAATCGAAAATAACCATTCATTGACCGAATGCGATTCGATACTACTTAACGTCATTTTGTTATTGATAAATATTTCATTATAACGACTAATAATGAACAACTGCTGAGTGTGTGTATCTTAATCAAAAAAGTCTTTAAGTGAAAACCATAAAATATCTAAATGCATCAAAGACCCCAATCTCATTGAATGAATGTGGTGACAATATCTCATCCTTAGCTCTCTAGATACACCTCCCTCTTTTAGGTAAATAAATACCTTTGCTTCAGTTCTAGTTGTAGTTCTTGGTTAGCTAATCCAATTATCACCAACAATATACACGGTCCGTTTGTAGCTAAAGGTCGCGGAAATGGAGGAAAACCCAGAATAGATGAAGAAACGAAAAGAAAAGCGCTAATAGTTCAGCTGGCGCCATCATGAAAGTGAATATATAACATTCAAAGGTGCACAATGTCAACAAAGTCTGTCTCTCTCTGTCTGTGTGTCTGACTGTCAACAGTCAGAAGATAATCAATAATTACAAAGAACAAGCACCATTTGAAAAATCTTTTGGTGAGACTATTCCCAATTACTTTCATTTTGTGTTTAACCATAGCGATAATTGCATAAAATCGATTTGTCTGGAGGCATATAGTACCTACTAATTATATAGTAGTTACATATGTAGAAGTATGTTCTTGCCATAAATGCTTCACAGTTAATACTGTTTGCCATTGAATGGCTTTTATATAATTTGTAGATACTGTACATATATTCTCATCCACCTAACTGCCTTTGCGCCGTTATGTCATGATGGGGCCTAGCAAAACAGCCAGCTAGCCAGCTCAACATAAAGCAACCGAGCGAAATGTACGCGCTGGCGTACACCTAATTTAATTTAGTTTCATGCATTTTTTGTAGTCTAGCACTTGGCTTACATTCGGTGTAGATTTAGTTACAAATTTCTATTTCCCAAGTACGCGCAACAAGGTAACCATCGCATGCGATATATCTGCGACGTACTTAATATTGACGGCAATAATTATTCAAGTAACTTGAAAGATAAATGCAATAGATTTTTCTAATTGAACGAAATTTATTTTATTGTGTGTGTGTGTGTTAATTACAATCGAATATTTTTTTCGTTGATTTGTTGTTTAACCCCTTCATTCAATGTCTGATTAACTTAATAATGTCTGAATAACTATAAAAACAAAAAAAAAAAACTATATAACAAATAAGACTACAACAATATTTTCAAAACAAAAAGAAAATAATAAACAAATCATAATTAATTTAAACTAAGAAGAAAGCAACACTAAAGTAACATTAAGTATAAAATAATTTAATGGTAAGTTCTTACAAAGTGAATACATTCAATATCAATTTGAAAATGTTGCAAAGCACTCTAAAGAAATTTCTTCGATGGGTATCGTATCTATTGTTAGGTCTCTGTTAACTTTATATCCCTTCTATATATAACTCTAAACAAATATAATTACGTTTGCAATTTTCAACAATTATTTAAGCAATTCAGTTTATGGTTTTTTTGATCAAATACTGCAAGCTACAACTACAATGAATATAAATAGAAAAGAAAAACTTTAATGAGATTAAAATATGGAAATGAAATCAATTACTTACTTATATTACATACATACTTATTATACTTATGTAATCATGTAATAATCTATGTATACTTACGAGTAAATAATAACTACAAGATTTTTTTATTAAGATAAACACCTTTGGCGTACGATTTTCAAAATTATCGAAATGATAAACTTTATTGAGAGAGAGCATATTGTGATTCAAAAGAATGGGATGTATGTAGATGCATTCCTCAGTGAATCCCAATATGTTAAATACATTCAACTCAAAAACATACATTCCAAACCTAAACATATTTAATTACATTTGTACAATATAATGATTCAATGAACTACCATGGCTTTCTGTTTCTAGTACTTACATATGTTATGTTTGATTAGTTTTCGGTAAACAATTATATACAATTATGTATGTTCAGTTGCTTTTCGTCATTTGATTTTCATCGGTCGTTAAACGAACAATGCTCTTTTTCGTGCAAACATATATTATAATCAACTTAAAACTGTTATCATTATTCGGCAAAAAATATTGTAACTGAATGTTTAGTCGCAGAACATCCGAACTCACTGTAGCGTCTCTTATTAGTAATCTATATAAACAACAACTGCATATCTATCCCACCTATATACATCATATATTTTAAAACGTATTCGTATTTCTTTGTAATTATTTGCGGCTTACAAAAAAAAAAAAAAAACAAAAAATCAAACCAACAAACTACACCTACTATATCAACATTTAATTTGTGTGCACCCCACCCAGAGCGCTTACTTATTGTATCTCTAATTAATTGATAATCATTGAGTGCAAAAAGATGTGTATAGTTACGTGTACCTGTACCTGTACTTGTATCTGTACCGTTTAGTTTAGCTTTTACTTTATTACCGTATGTGACATATGATGTCGTGGTTAATTCTTATACTCTTGCAGTACTTGCTACTTAATTTTTGCCTTTTTATGATTTCACATGAAACATGAACCATTGCTTAAATACTTGCGAATGAAAACTGTGCAAACGTAATGAAACGTACATAAATAGTAATTAACTTACATACATATTAATTCAATTTAAATATACTCCAATCAATGCTCATAACTCTGAGACGTTGATTGGCGAAAAATTGAGTAAATTCCAGCTAAAAAGGGCCAAGAATCCACGACGTCATATGCAGCATACTTACATCAAAAATACATATTATCTCGTTTCGAGTCAAATCGCACATCTGCTGGGCATCTTGCGTGTCCATTCGGATGTTATAATTTTGCTTTTCAACTACCAAAAAAAAAAAAATAATAATAATTACAATAAATAAAATTAAAACCAATTACTCGTACGTAAGCAAAAAAAGCATTTATGTATTGCATGTTTGTGCCTGCTGCTGGGTTTTTGGCGTACCTATATAGCTTTGTAGACCCAAAATGCCGTACATGATAAACATGTATGTCGCCCATCAATCAATTGCACTGTGTACATAGACTAACCCCACCCCATTTTCCATGTAAAACTCACTGGTTTAATTGTAATCGGTGTTAACTGTCTTTATATTGCCTTATTTTCTACTCTACTTCTGCTCAACCAAAAAACAAAATATATATCTATATATACAACCTAACTATACTGTTGCCATCACACGGAACGCCTCAAACAGAGCACTGCAGTGTTCATAATGTAAAACCCGAAATATTTACAAGTACAGATGAAACTGATAAGCTGCTTCATAAAATGGCAGCTCCTCCTGAAGTCCCGATATCACAATACTCACAAGACACTACCTCATTTCCAGAAATGAGTACAAGTAGTCAAACTGCGAAGACGATAACGACTACCACAACTTTGACAACAACTCATACTAAAATTGACTTACAACATCCAGAGTTAGGACTTCAGGAAACAGCAGATCCAGAGTCAACAGTTGACGCCGATATACAGGAAGAAGGTGAAACTGCAAGCGATAGCGAGTACTTAGAGCAGATAATGAGCTGTGGTGTTGTTAGACGCAATATTATACGCTTAGAGAGTAGTGGCAGTACAGAGCAATTGGAGCCAAGTAGCGCACCAAAATATATTGGAGATAATGTTCCGGTGGTCAAGGAGGTGGTGCAGAGCATTGAGGATAAGATTTGCGGTTCGGTAGTATCGGCCATTCCCTTTGTAGTGCAGAAGCGGCCCCCAAATGATGTCATAGAGGAATCTGATATTGTAGAATTGGAGAAACAGATTTTATCAAAGACAGATTTGACATTGCAAGGTATGATTAAATATGAGCCACCCGCTCAGGTCATAACATTGTCACCCATCGAGGCCATAGAACGTAGTAAAATAGATTTAGAGGAGATTCAGGAAGAAGTTTGTGAAAAAATTTGTGAGAAGCGGAAATCGTTTATAGTGGCCCAAGACTTAAGTGAAACGGATAAGACTTTTGCAGAGCAGGTTATAGATTTAGATAGGCAAGTAGAAGAGGTACCTGGAACGATTTTAACTAAAAGTATTGATGAGCACAAAGACTTAGTAAGTAAGGATACATTGGAAACATTGCCAAAGGTAAGGGAAGTTGTACAAGATATTGAACGTAGATATCCTACAGCGAGCTTAGAGGCCAAGCCATTTAGTCCGCGAAAACGCGATGCACATGATCGAAAGGTTGATGTTTTAACCATAGAGCAGCAGATATTCAGTGAAACCGATTTGATTTTAGATAATTTAAATACTCTAAGGCATATTCCAGAGCAGAAAATAGTTTCTCCGGTTTCATCTGGATCTCAGCCGGGTGATAGTTTTGAAAACCTTGAAGATGCTTGTGAAAAGAAATGCTCAAAGCGCCTTATCTCGAATATGGCAAAGGTTTTTGAAAAGCAGCCGGAGACAGAGACGAAATCGGTAGCTGATGTTACGAAATCGAAAACAGCAAAGTTCCTAGAGTACGAAGTAGGAGACTATAACGTTTTAAAGACTATAAAAGAATTTGAATTGGAAAAAATTGTAGACAGTCAAATTAAACGGCAAACGGAATGTGATAAGGAAGAATTTCCAATAGAATCAAGTCAGAACAATATCCACAAAGGCTTTCCGAAAGTTTCACATACTATTGAACAATTGCATTTAATTTCTAAATCTGATATTCAAGAAACAAGAGAATTTGTACACGTAGCCAAAGAATATGAGGAAAAGCTAAGTGAACTAGTGTTTGATATTTCAACTAAAAAACCGCAAAAAGACATCTGACAATTTTCCTTTACACAAAGACGGTGATCTATTGCACAATACTAAATCCGACGAGCTTCAATCCCACCATGAATTGGCCTTTAAGGCCATTGACGCCCCATTATTAGTTAATAAAGAAACAGTCAAATTTCCATCTGACATTACAACAAAACCACAATTAAGATCACAAGAAAGTGATAGTGAAGACGAGATTGACCATATAGAAAAGTTAAAAAAAATGAAAACATTAGCAGAGGCACATAAAAAACATAAAATAGTTGTTACCAAACATAAAGAAATTAAAGTAAAACACACTGGGAAATTTCCGACATCACCCAAAAAACAGATTGATTCATTAAATAAAGGTCTCAATGATAGTAGTGATGAAGAGTACGGTATTACTCAGTACCAAGACAAATTCATACAATCCGTTTGTTTAGGACAACAATCTTTACATGAAAGTGACCAAAATCCGACAGACGGCAAGGATGACAGCGATAAAAAATTACGTATTTCAAAACCCGCTGAAAAGCCTAATCAGCCCATTACTTCGGCAATAACTCCTGTCTTTTCTGGAGATAAATCTTCTCTTATGACAGATGATAAACCGAAAGACGATAAAACTCCCCATAAGTTAGAAGAGAAACCGAAATCTCCTAGTGACACAACAAAACCAACTCCCAAAGACTATTCAGATGATGGGAGTGATGAAGATTTCAATATTCCAAAATCCGCTGTAAAGCCCATTCCATCTACAATAACTCCTGTGATTTCTGGAGACAAATCATCTCTTAAAACAGAAGATAAGCCGAAGGACGATAAAACTCCCCTTAAGTCAGAAGAGAAACCAAAATTTTCTATTGAAGCAACAAAACCAGTTCCCAAAGACTATTCAGATGAAGATATCGGTATTCCAAAACCCGACCAGACCATTCCATATGGAATAACTCCTGTCATTTCTGGAGACAAATCACCTCTTAAGACAGACGATAAACCGAAAGACGATAAAACTCCCCTTAAGTCAGAAGAGAAACCGAAATCTCCCATTGAAGCAGCAAAACCAACTCCCAAAGACTACTCAGACGATGAGAGTGATGCAGAATTTGAGATTCCTAAGCCCCAAGATAAGCCAGTAGAACCTTTCAAAAAAGACATCAGTTCTACAACTACAATTAGTACTGTCACTGCAACAAGTCAATTGCTTGACACAAAGCAAATGCATATTACCAGCATAGTTACAGATCATAAAGAAGACACAGTTCTAGTTAAGACAGAAGACAAGCCCAAATCACCTACTGATACAACAAAACCAACTCCCAAAGACTATAAAACTCCCCTTAAGTCAGAAGAGAAACCAAAATTTTCTATTGAAGCAACAAAACCAGTTCCCAAAGACTATTCAGATGAAGATATCGGTATTCCAAAACCCGACCAGACCATTCCATATGGAATAACTCCTGTCATTTCTGGAGACAAATCACCTCTTAAGACAGGCGATAAACCAAAAGACGATAAAACTCCCCTTAAGTCAGAAGAGAAACAGAAATCTCCCATTGAAGCAGCAAAACCAACTCCCAAACACTACTCAGACGATGAGAGTGATGAAGAATTCGGGATTCCAAAACCCGATGAAAAGCTCATTCAGACCATTCCATCTGCAATAACTCCTGTCATTTCTGGAGACAAATCACCTCTTAAGACAGACGATAAACCGAAAGACGATAAAACTCCCCTTAAGTCAGAAGAGAAACCGAAATCTCCCATTGAAGCAGCAAAACCAACTCCCAAAGACTACTCAGACGATGAGAGTGATGCAGAATTTGAGATTCCTAAGCCCCAAGATAAGCCAGTAGAACCTTTCAAAAAAGACATCAGTTCTAAAACTACAATTAGTACTGTCACTGCAACAAGTCAATTGCTTGACACAAAGCAAATGCATATTACCAGCATAGTTACAGATCATAAAGAAGACACAGTTCTAGTTAAGACAGAAGACAAGCCCAAATCACCTACTGATACAACAAAACCAACTCCCAAAGACTATTCAGATGATGAGAGTGATGAAGAATTCGGGATTCCAAAACCCGATGAAAAGCTCATTCAGACCATTCCATCTGCAATAACTCCTGTCATTTCTGGAGACAAATCACCTCTTAAGACAGACGATAAACCGAAAGACGATAAAACTCCCCTTAAGTCAGAAGAGAAACCGAAATCTCCCATTGAAGCAGGAAAACCAACTTCCAAAGACTACTCAGACGATGAGAGTGATGTAGAATTTGAGATTCCTAAGCCCCAAGATAAGCCAGTAGAACCTTTCAAAAAAGACATCAGTTCTACAACTACAATTAGTACTGTCACAGCAACAAGTCAATTGCTTGACACAAAGCAAATGCATATTACCAGCACAGTTACAGATCATAAAGAAAACACAGCTCCAGTTAAGACAGAAGACAAGCCCAAATCACCTACTGATACAACAAAACCAACTCCCAAAGACTATTCAGATGATGAGAGTGATGAAGAATTCGGGATTCCAAAACCCGATGAAAAGCTCATTCAGACCATTCCATCTGCAATAACTCCTGCCATTTCTGAAGACAAATCACCTCTTAAGACAGACGATAAACCGAAAGACGATAAAACTCCCCTTAAGTCAGAAGAGAAACCGAAATCTCCCATTGAAGCAGCAAAACCAACTCCCAAAGACTACTCAGACGATGAGAGTGATGCAGAATTTGAGATTCCTAAGCCCCAAGATAAGCCAGTAGAACCTTTCAAAAAAGACATCAGTTCTACAACTACAATTAGTACTGTCACTGCAACAAGTCAATTGTTTGACACAAAGCAAATGCATATTACCAGCACAGTTACAGGTCATAAAGAAGACAAACCTCCAGTTAAAACAGAAGACAAGCCCAAATCACCTACTGATACAACAAAACCAACTCCGAAAGACTATTCAGATGATGAGAGTGATAAAGAATTCGGGACTCCAAAACCCGATGAAAAGCTCATTCAGCCCATTCCATCTGCAATAACTCCTGTCATTTCTGGAGACAAATCACCTCTTAAGACAGACGATAAACCGAAAGACGATAAAACTCCCCTTAAGTCACAAGAGAATCCGAAATCTCCCATTGAAGCAGCAAAACCAACTCCCAAAGACTACTCAGACGATGAGAGTGATGCAGAATTTGAGATTCCTAAGCCCCAAGATAAGCCAGTAGAACCTTTCAAAAAAAGACATCAGTTCTACAACTACAATTAGTACTGTCACTGCAACAAGTCAATTGCTTGACACAAAGCAAATGCATATTACCAGCACAGTTACAGATCATAAAGAAAACACAGCTCCAGTTAAGACAGAAGACAAGCCCAAATCACCTACTGATACAACAAAACCAACTCCCAAAGACTATTCAGATGATGAGAGTGATGAAGAATTCGGGATTCCAAAACCCGATGAAAAGCTCATTCAGACCATTCCATCTGCAATAACTCCTGTCATTTCTGGAGACAAATCACCTCTTAAGACAGACGATAAAACTCCCCTTAAGTCACAAGAGAATCCGAAATCTCCCATTGAAGCAGCAAAACCAACTCCCAAAGACTACTCAGACGATGAGAGTGATGCAGAATTTGAGATTCCCAAGCTCCAAGATAAGCCAGTAGAACTTTTCAAAAAAGACATCAGTTCTACAACTACAATTAGTACTGTCACTGCAACAAGTCAATTGTTTGACACAAAGCAAATGCATATTACCAGCACAGTTACAGATCATAAAGAAGACACAGTTCTAGTTAAGACAGAAGACAAGCCCAAATCACCTACTGATACAACAAAACCAACTCTCCAAGACTATTTAGATGATGAGAGTGATGAAGAATTCGGGACTCCAAAACCCGATGAAAAGCTCATTCAGACCATTCCATCTGCAATAACTCCTGTCATTTCTGGAGACAAATCACCTCTTAAGACAGACGATAAACCGAAAGACGATAAAACTCCCCTTAAGTCACAAGAGAAACCGAAATCTCCCATTGAAGCAGCAAAACCAACTCCCAAAGACTACTCAGACGATGAGAGTGATGTAGAATTTGAGATTCCCAAGCTCCAAGATAAGCCAGTAGAACTTTTCAAAAAAGACATCAGTTCTACAACTACAATTAGTACTGTCACTGCAACAAGTCAATTGTTTGACACAAAGCAAATGCATATTACCAGCACAGTTACAGATCATAAAGAAGACACAGTTCTAGTTAAGACAGAAGACAAGCCCAAATCACCTACTGATACAACAAAACCAACTCTCCAAGACTATTTAGATGATGAGAGTGATGAAGAATTCGGGACTCCAAAACCCGATGAAAAGCTCATTCAGCCCATTCCATCTGCAATAACTCCTGTCATTTCTGGAGACAAATCACCTCTTAAGACAGACGATAAACCGAAAGACGATAAAACTCCCCTTAAGTCACAAGAGAATCCGAAATCTCCCATTGAAGCAGCAAAACCAACTCCCAAAGACTACTCAGACGATGAGAGTGATGTAGAATTTGAGATTCCCAAGCTCCAAGATAAGCCAGTAGAACTTTTCAAAAAAGACATCAGTTCTACAACTACAATTAGTACTGTCACTGCAACAAGTCAATTGTTTGACACAAAGCAAATGCATATTACCAGCACAGTTACAGATCATAAAGAAAACACAGCTCCAGTTAAAACAGAAGACAAGCCCAAATCACCTACTGATACAACAAAACCAACTCCCAAAGACTATTCAGATGACGAGAGTGATGAAGAATTCGGGATTCCAAAACCCGACGAAAAGCTCATTCAGACCATTCCATCTGCAATAGCTCCTCTCATTTCTGGTGACAAATCACCTCTTAAGACAGACGATAAACCGAAAGACGATAAAACTCCCCTTAAGTCAGAAGAGAAACCGAAATCTCCCATTGAAGCAGCAAAACCAACTCCCAAAGACTACTCAGACGATGAGAGTGATGCAGAATTTGAGATTCTCAAGCTCCAAGATAAACCAGTAGAACCTTTCAAAAAAGACATCAGTTCTACAACTACAATTAGTACTGTCACTGCAACAAGTCAATTGTTTGACACAAAGCAAATGCATATTACCAGCACAGTTACAGATCATAAAGAAAACACAGCTCCAGTTAAAACAGAAGACAAGCCCAAATCACCTACTGATACAACAAAACCAACTCCCAAAGACTATTCAGATGACGAGAGTGATGAAGAATTCGGGATTCCAAAACCCGACGAAAAGCTCATTCAGACCATTCCATCTGCTATAGCTCCTCTCATTTCTGGTGACAAATCACCTCTTAAGACAGACGATAAACCGAAAGACGATAAAACTCCCCTTAAGTCAGAAGAGAAACCGAAATCTCCCATTGAAGCAGCAAAACCAACTCCCAAAGACTTCTCAGACGATGAGAGTGATGCAGAATTTGAGATTCCCAAGCTCCAAGATAAGCCAGTAGAACCTTTCAAAAAAGACATCAGTTCTACAACTACAATTAGTACTGTCACAGCAACAAGTCAATTGCTTGACACAAAGCAAATGCATATTACCAGCACAGTTACAGATCATAAAGGAGACAAACCTCCAGTTAAAACAGAAGACAAGCCAAAATCACTTACTGATACAACAAAACCAACTGCCAAAGACTATTCAGATGATGAGAGTGATGAAGAGTTCGGGATTCCAAAACCCGATGAAAAGCTCATTCAGCCCATTCCATCTGCAATAACTCCTGTCATTTCTGGAGACAAATCACCTCTTAAGACAGACGATAAACCGAAAGACGATAAAACTCCCCTCAAGTCAGAAGAGAAACCGAAATCTCCCATTGAAGCAGCAAAACCAACTCCCAAAGACTACTCAGACGATGAGAGTGATGCAGAATTTAAAATTCCCAAGCCCCAAGATAAGCCAGTAGAACCTTTCAAAAAAGACATCAGTTCTACAACTACAATTAAGACTGTCACAGCAACAAGTCAATTGCTGGACACAAAGCAAATGCATATTACCAGCACAGTTACAGATCATAAGGAAGACACAGCTCCACTTAAGACAGAAGACAAGCCCAAATCACCTACTGATACAACAAAACCAACTCCCAAAGACTATTCAGATGATGAGAGTGATGAAGAATTCGGCATTCCAAAACCCGATAAAAAGCTCATTCAGACCATTCCATCTGCAATAACTCCTGTCATTTCTGGAGACAAATCACCTCTTAAGACAGGCGATAAACCGAAAGACGATAAAACTCCCCTTAAGTCAGAAGAGAAACAGAAATCTCCTATTGAAGCAGCAAAACCAACTCCCAAACACTACTCAGACGATGAGAGTGATGAAGAATTTGAAATTCCCAAGCCCCAAGATAAGCCAGTAGAACCTTTCAAAAAAGACATCAGTTCTACAACTACAATTAGTACTGTCACAGCAACAAGTCAATTGCTTGACACAAAGCAAATGCATATTACCAGCACAGTTACAGATCATAAAGAAGACACAGCTCCACTTAAGACAGAAGACAAGCCCAAATCACCTACTTATACAACAAAACCAACTCCCAAAGACTATTCAGATGATGAGAGTGATGAAGAATTCGGGATTCCAAAATCCAAAGAAAAGCTCATTCAGCCCATTCCATCTGTAATAACTCCTGTCATTTCTGGAGACAAATCACCTTTTAAGACAGACGATAAACCGAAAGACGATAAAACTCCCCTTAAGTCAGAAGAGAAACCAAAATCTTCTATTGAAGCAACACAACCAGTACCAAAAGAGTACTCAGATGAAGATATCGGCATTCCAAAACCCGATAAAAAGCTCATTGAGACCATTCCATCTGCAATAACTCCTGTCATTTCTGGAGACAAATCACCTCTTAAGACAGACGATAAACCGAAAGACGATAAAACTCCCCTTAAGTCAGAAGAGAAACGGAAATCTCCCATTGAAGCATCAAAACCAACTCCCAAAGACTATTCAGATGATGAGAGTGATGAAGAATTCGGCATTCCAAAACCCGATAAAAAGCTCATTCAGTCCATTCCATCTGCAATAACTCCTGTCATTTCTGGAGACAAATCACCTTTTAAGACAGACGATAAACCGAAAGACGATAAAACTCCCCTTAAGTCAGAAGAGAAACCAAAATCTTCTATTAAAGCAACAAAACCAGTACCAAAAGAGTATTCAGATGAAGATATCGGTATTCCAAAACCCGATGAAATGCTCATTCAGCCTATTTCATCTGCAATAACTCCTGTCATTTCTGGAGACAAATCACCTCTTAAGACAGACGATAAACCGAAAGACGATAAAACTCCCCTTAAGTCAGAAGAGAAACCGAAATCTCCCATTGAAGCAGCAAAACAAACTCCCAAACACTACTCAGACGATGAGAGTGATGAAGAATTCGGGATTCCAAAATCCGAAGAAAAGCTCATTCAGCCCATTCCATCTGTAATAACTCCTGTCATTTCTGGAGACAAATCACCTCTTAAGACAGACGATAAACCGAAAGACGATAAAACTCCCCTTAAGTCAGAAGAGAAACCGAAATCTCCCTATTGAAGCAGCAAAACCAACTCCCAAACACTACTCAGACGATGAGAGTGATGAAGAATTTGAAATTCCCAAGCCCCAAGATAAGCCAGTAGAACCTTTCAAAAAAGACATCAGTTCTACAACTACAATTAGTACTGTCACAGCAACAAGTCAATTGCTTGACACAAAGCAAATGCATATTACCAGCACAGTTACAGATCATAAAGAAGACACAGCTCCACTTAAGACAGAAGACAAGCCCAAATCACCTACTGATACAACAAAACCAACTCCCAAAGACTATTCAGATGATGAGAGTGATGAAGAATTCGGCATTCCAAAACCCGATAAAAAGCTCATTCAGCCCATTCCATCTGCAATAACTCCTGTCATTTCTGAAGACAAATCACCTCTTAAGACAGACGATAAACCGAAAGACAATAAAACTCCCCTTAAGTCAGAAGAGAAACCAAAATCTTCTATTAAAGCAACAAAACCAGTACCAAAAGAGTATTCAGATGAAGATATCGGTATTCCAAAACCCGATGAAATGCTCATTCAGCCTATTCCATCTGCAATAACTCCTGTCATTTCTGGAGACAAATCACCTCTTAAGACAGACGATAAACCGAAAGACGATAAAACTCCCCTTAAGTCAGAAGAGAAACCGAAATCTCCCATTGAAGCAGCAAAACAAACTCCCAAACACTACTCAGACGATGAGAGTGATGAAGAATTCGGGATTCCAAAATCCGAAGAAAAGCTCATTCAGCCCATTCCATCTGTAATAACTCCTGTCATTTCTGGAGACAAATCACCTCTTAAGACAGACGATAAACCGAAAGACGATAAAACTCCCCTTAAGTCAGAAGAGAAACCGAAATCTCCCATTGAAGCAGCAAAACAAACTCCCAAACACTACTCAGACGATGAGAGTGATGAAGAATTCGGGATTCCAAAATCCGAAGAAAAGCTCATTCAGCCCATTCCATCTGTAATAACTCCTGTCATTTCTGGAGACAAATCACCTCTTAAGACAGACGATAAACCGAAAGACGATAAAACTCCCCTGAAGTCAGAAGAGAAACCGAAATCTCCCATTGAAGCATCAAAACCAACTCCGAAAGACTATTCAGATGATGAGAGTGATGAAGAATTCGGGATTCCAAAACCCGATGAAAAGCTCATTCAGCCCATTCCATCTGCAATAACTCCTGTCATTTCTGAAGACAAATCACCTCTTAAGACAGACGATAAACCGAAAGACGATAAAACTCCCCTTAAGTCAGAAGAGAAACCAAAATCTTCTATTAAAGCAACAAAACCAGTACCAAAAGAGTATTCAGATGAAGATATCGGTATTCCAAAACCCGATGAAATGCTCATTCAGCCTATTCCATCTGCAATAACTCCTGTCATTTCTGGAGACAAATCACCTCTTAAGACAGACGATAAACCGAAAGACGATAAAACTACCCTTAAGTCAGAAGTGAAACCGAAATCTCCCATTGAAGCAGCAAAACAAACTCCCAAACACTACTCAGACGATGAGAGTGATGAAGAATTCGGGATTCCAAAATCCGATAAAAAGCTCATTCAGTCCATTCCATCTGCAATAACTCCTGTCATTTCTGGAGACAAATCACCTTTTAAGACAGACGATAAACCGAAAGACGATAAAACTCCCCTTAAGTCAGAAGAGAAACCAAAATCTTCTATTAAAGCAACAAAACCAGTACCAAAAGAGTATTCAGATGAAGATATCGGTATTCCAAAACCCGATGAAATGCTCATTCAGCCTATTCCATCTGCAATAACTCCTGTCATTTCTGGAGACAAATCACCTCTTAAGACAGACGATAAACCGAAAGACGATAAAACTCCCCTTAAGTCAGAAGAGAAACCGAAATCTCCCATTGAAGCAGCAAAACAAACTCCCAAACACTACTCAGACGATGAGAGTGATGAAGAATTCGGGATTCCAAAATCCGAAGAAAAGCTCATTCAGCCCATTCCATCTGTAATAACTCCTGTCATTTCTGGAGACAAATCACCTCTTAAGATAGACGATAAACCGAAAGACGATAAAACTCCCCTGAAGTCAGAAGAGAAACCGAAATCTCCCATTGAAGCAGCAAAACAAACTCCCAAACACTACTCAGACGATGAGAGTGATGAAGAATTCGGGATTCCAAAATTCAAAGAAAAGCTCATTCAGCCCATTCCATCTGTAATAACTCCTGTCATTTCTGGAGACAAATCACCTCTTAAGACAGACGATAAACCGAAAGACGATAAAACTCCCCTTAAGTCAGAAGAGAAACCGAAATCTCCCATTGAAGCATCAAAACCAACTCCGAAAGACTATTCAGATGATGAGAGTGATGAAGAATTCGGGATTCCAAAACCCGATGAAAAGCTCATTCAGCCCATTCCATCTGCAATAACTCCTGTCATTTCTGAAGACAAATCACCTCTTAAGACAGACGATAAACCGAAAGACGATAAAACTCCCCTTAAGTCAGAAGAGAAACCAAAATCTTCTATTAAAGCAACAAAACCAGTACCAAAAGAGTATTCAGATGAAGATATCGGTATTCCAAAACCCGATGAAATGCTCATTCAGCCTATTCCATCTGCAATAACTCCTGTCATTTCTGGAGACAAATCACCTCTTAAGACAGACGATAAACCGAAAGACGATAAAACTACCCTTAAGTCAGAAGAGAAACCGAAATCTCCCATTGAAGCATCAAAACCAACTCCGAAAGACTATTCAGATGATGAGAGTGATGAAGAATTCGGGATTCCAAAACCCGATGAAAAGCTCATTCAGCCCATTCCATCTGCAATAACTCCTGTCATTTCTGAAGACAAATCACCTCTTAAGACAGACGATAAACCGAAAGACGATAAAACTCCCCTGAAGTCAGAAGAGAAACCAAAATCTCCCATTGAAGCATCAAAACCAACTCCCAAAGACTATTCAGATGATGAGAGTGATGAAGAATTCGGGATTCCAAAACCCGATGAAAAGCTCATTCAACCCATTCCATTTGCAATAGCTCCTCTCATTTCTGGTGACAAATCACCTCTTAAGACAGGCGATAAACCGAAAGACGATAAAACTCCCCTTAAGTCAGAAGAGAAACAGAAATCTCCTATTGAAGCAGCAAAACCAACTCCCAAACACTACTCAGACGATGAGAGTGATGAAGAATTTAACATTCCCAAGCCCCAAGATAAGCCAGTAGAACCTTTCAAAAAAGACATCAGTTCTACAACTACAATTAGTACTGTCACAGCAACAAGTCAATTGCTGGACACACAGCAAATGCATATTACCAGCACAGTTACAGATCATAAAGAAGACACAGCTCCACTTAAGACAGAAGACAAGCCCAAATCACCTACTGATACAACAAAACCAACTCCCAAAGACTATTCAGATGATGAGAGTGATGAAGAATTCGGCATTCCAAAACCCGATAAAAAGCTCATTCAGCCCATTCCATCTGCAATAACTCCTGTCATTTCTGAAGACAAATCACCTCTTAAGACAGACGATAAACCGAAAGACGATAAAACTCCCCTTAAGTCAGAAGAGAAACCAAAATCTTCTATTAAAGCAACAAAACCAGTACCAAAAGAGTATTCAGATGAAGATATCGGTATTCCAAAACCCGATGAAATGCTCATTCAGCCTATTCCATCTGCAATAACTCCTGTCATTTCTGGAGACAAATCACCTCTTAAGACAGACGATAAACCGAAAGACGATAAAACTACCCTTAAGTCAGAAGTGAAACCGAAATCTCCCATTGAAGCAGCAAAACAAACTCCCAAACACTACTCAGACGATGAGAGTGATGAAGAATTCGGGATTCCAAAATCCGAAGAAAAGCTCATTCAGCCCATTCCATCTGCAATAACTCCTGTCATTTCTGGAGACAAATCACCTCTTAAGACAGACGATAAACCGAAAGACGATAAAACTCCCCTGAAGTCAGAAGAGAAACCAAAATCTCCCATTGAAGCATCAAAACCAACTCCCAAAGACTATTCAGATGATGAGAGTGATGAAGAATTCGGGATTCCGAAACCCGATGAAAAGCTCATTCAACCCATTCCATTTGCAATAGCTCCTCTCATTTCTGGTGACAAATCACCTCTTAAGACAGGCGATAAACCGAAAGACGATAAAACTCCCCTTAAGTCAGAAGAGAAACAGAAATCTCCTATTGAAGCAGCAAAACCAACTCCCAAACACTACTCAGACGATGAGAGTGATGAAGAATTTAACATTCCCAAGCCCCAAGATAAGCCAGTAGAACCTTTCAAAAAAGACATCAGTTCTACAACTACAATTAGTACTGTCACAGCAACAAGTCAATTGCTGGACACACAGCAAATGCATATTACCAGCACAGTTACAGATCATAAAGAAGACACAGCTCCACTTAAGACAGAAGACAAGCCCAAATCACCTACTGATACAACAAAACCAACTCCCAAAGACTATTCAGATGATGAGAGTGATGAAGAATTCGGCATTCCAAAACCCGATAAAAAGCTCATTCAGCCCATTCCATCTGCAATAACTCCTGTCATTTCTGGAGACAAATCACCTCTTAAGACAGACGATAAACCGAAAGACGATAAAACTCCCCTTAAGTCAGAAGAGAAACCGAAATCTCCCATTGAAGCAGCAAAACAAACTCCCAAACACTACTCAGACGATGAGAGTGATGAAGAATTCGGGATTCCAAAATCCGAAGAAAAGCTCATTCAGCCCATTCCATCTGTAATAACTCCTGTCATTTCTGGAGACAAATCACCTCTTAAGACAGACGATAAACCGAAAGACGATAAAACTCCCCTGAAGTCAGAAGAGAAACCGAAATCTCCCATTGAAGCATCAAAACCAACTCCGAAAGACTATTCAGATGATGAGAGTGATGAAGAATTCGGGATTCCAAAACCCGATGAAAAGCTCATTCAACCCATTCCATTTGCAATAGCTCCTCTCATTTCTGGTGACAAATCACCTCTTAAGACAGGCGATAAACCGAAAGACGATAAAACTCCCCTTAAGTCAGAAGAGAAACAGAAATCTCCTATTGAAGCAGCAAAACCAACTCCCAAACACTACTCAGACGATGAGAGTGATGAAGAATTTAAGATTCCCAAGCCCCAAGATAAGCCAGTAGAACCTTTCAAAAAGACATCAGTTCTACAACTACAATTAGTACTGTCACAGCAACAAGTCAATTGCTGGACACAAAGCAAATGCATATTACCAGCACAGTTACAGATCATAAGGAAGACACAGCTCCACTTAAGACAGAAGACAAGCCCAAATCACCTACTGATACAACAAAACCAACTCCCAAAGACTATTCAGATGATGAGAGTGATGAAGAATTCGGCATTCCAAAATCCGATAAAAAGCTCATTCAGCCCATTCCATCTGCAATAACTTCTGTCATTTCTGGAGACAAATCACCTTTTAAGACAGACGATAAACCGAAAGACGATAAAACTCCCCTTAAGTCAGAAGAGAAACCAAAATCTTCTATTGAAGCAACAAAACCAGTACCAAAAGAGTATTCAGTTGAAGATATCGGTATTCCAAAACCCGATGAAATGCTCATTCAGCCTATTCCATCTGCAATAACTCCTGTCATTTCTGGAGACAAATCACCTCTTAAGACAGACGATAAACCGAAAGACGATAAAACTCCCCTCAAGTCAGAAGAGAAACCGAAATCTCCCATTGAAGCAGCAAAACAAACTCCCAAACACTACTCAGACGATGAGAGTGATGAAGAATTCGGGATTCCAAAATCCGAAGAAAAGCTCATTCAGCCCATTCCATCTGCAATAACTCCTGTCATTTCTGGAGACAAATCACCTCTTAAGACAGACGATAAACCGAAAGACGATAAAACTCCCCTTAAGTCAGAAGAGAAACCGAAATCTCCCATTGAAGCAGCAAAACAAACTCCCAAACACTACTCAGACGATGAGAGTGATGAAGAATTCGGCATTCCAAAACCCGATGAAATGCTCATTCAGACCATTCCATCTGCAATAACTCCTGTCATTTCTGGAGACAAATCACCTCTTAAGACAGACGATAAACCGAAAGACGATAAAACTCCCCTCAAGTCAGAAGAGAAACCGAAATCTCCCATTGAAGCAGCAAAACCAACTCCCAAAGACTACTCAGACGATGAGAGTGATGCAGAATTTAAAATTCCCAAGCCCCAAGATAAGCCAGTAGAACCGTTCAAAAAAGACATCAGTTCTACAACTACAATTAGTACTGTTACAGCAACAAGTCAATTGTTTGACACAAAGCAAATGCATATTACCAGCACAGTTACTGATCATAAACAAGACACAGCTCCAGTTAAGACAGAAGACAAGCCCAAATCACCTGATACAACAAAACCAACTTCCAAAGACTATTCAGATGATGAGAGTGATGAAGAATTCGGGATTCCAAAACCCGATGAAAAACTCATTCAGACCATTCCATCTGCAATAACTCCTGTCATTTCTGGAGACAAATCACCTCTTAAGACAGGCGATAAACCGAAAGACGATAAAACTCCCCTTAAGTCAGAAGAGAAACCGAAATCTCCCATTGAAGCAGCAAAACAAACTCCCAAACACTACTCAGACGATGAGAGTGATGAAGAATTCGGCATTCCAAAACCCGATGAAATGCTCATTCAGACCATTCCATCTGCAATAACTCCTGTCATTTCTGGAGACAAATCACCTCTTAAGACAGACGATAAACCGAAAGACGATAAAACTCCCCTCAAGTCAGAAGAGAAACCGAAATCTCCCATTGAAGCAGCAAAACCAACTCCCAAAGACTACTCAGACGATGAGAGTGATGCAGAATTTAAAATTCCCAAGCCCCAAGATAAGCCAGTAGAACCGTTCAAAAAAGACATCAGTTCTACAACTACAATTAGTACTGTCACAGCAACAAGTCAATTGTTTGACACAAAGCAAATGCATATTACCAGCACAGTTACAGATCATAAAGAAGACACAGCTCCACTTAAGACAGAAGACAAGCCCAAATCACCTACTTATACAACAAAACCAACTACCAAAGACTATTCAGATGATGAGAGTGATAAAGAATTCGGCATTCCAAAACCCGATAAAAAGCTCATTCAGTCCATTCCATCTGCAATAACTCCTGTCATTTCTGGAGACAAATCACCTTTTAAGACAGACGATAAACCGAAAGACCATAAAACTCCCCTTAAGTCAGAAGAGAAACCAAAATCTTCTATTGAAGCAACACAACCAGTACCAAAAGAGTATTCAGATGAAGATATCGGTATTCCAAAACCCGATGAAATGCTCATTCAGCCTATTCCATCTGCAATAACTCCTGTCATTTCTGGAGACAAATCACCTCTTAAGACAGACGATAAACCGAAAGACGATAAAACTCCCCTTAAGTCAGAAGAGAAACCGAAATCTCCCATTGAAGCAGCAAAACAAACTCCCAAACACTACTCAGACGATGAGAGTGATGAAGAATTCGGGATTCCAAAATCCGAAGAAAAGCTCATTCAGCCCATTCCATCTGTAATAACTCCTGTCATTTCTGGAGACAAATCACCTCTTAAGACAGACGATAAACCGAAAGACGATAAAACTCCCCTTAAGTCAGAAGAGAAACCGAAATCTCCCATTGAAGCAGCAAAACAAACTCCCAAACACTACTCAGACGATGAGAGTGATGAAGAATTCGGGATTCCAAAATCCGAAGAAAAGCTCATTCAGCCCATTCCATCTGTAATAACTCCTGTCATTTCTGGAGACAAATCACCTCTTAAGACAGACGATAAACCGAAAGACGATAAAACTCCCCTTAAGTCAGAAGAGAAACCGAAATCTCCCATTGAAGCAGCAAAACAAACTCCCAAACACTACTCAGACGATGAGAGTGATGAAGAATTCGGCATTCCAAAACCCGATGAAATGCTCATTCAGACCATTCCATCTGCAATAACTCCTGTCATTTCTGGAGACAAATCACCTCTTAAGACAGACGATAAACCGAAAGACGATAAAACTCCCCTCAAGTCAGAAGAGAAACCGAAATCTCCCATTGAAGCAGCAAAACCAACTCCCAAAGACTACTCAGACGATGAGAGTGATGCAGAATTTAAAATTCCCAAGCCCCAAGATAAGCCAGTAGAACCGTTCAAAAAAGACATCAGTTCTACAACTACAATTAGTACTGTCACAGCAACAAGTCAATTGTTTGACACAAAGCAAATGCATATTACCAGCACAGTTACTGATCATAAACAAGACACAGCTCCAGTTAAGACAGAAGACAAGCCCAAATCACCTGATACAACAAAACCAACTTCCAAAGACTATTCAGATGATGAGAGTGATGAAGAATTCGGGATTCCAAAACCCGATAAAAAGCTCATTCAGCCCATTCCATCTGCAATAACTCCTTTCATTTCTGAAGACAAATCACCTCTTAAGACAGACGATAAACCGAAAGACGATAAAACTTCCCTTAAGTCAGAAGAGAAACCGAAATCTCCCTTTGAAGCAGGAAAACCAACTCCCAAAGACTACTCAGACGATGAGAGTGATGCAGAATTTGAGATTCCCAAGCCCCAAGATAGGCCAGTAGAACCTTTCAAAAAAGACATCAGTTCTACAACTACAATTAGTACTGTCACAGCAACAAGTCAATTGCTTGACACAAAGCAAATGCATATTACCAGCACAGTTACAGATCATAAAGAAGACACAGCTCCAGTTAAGACAGAAGACAAGCCCAAATCACCTACTGATACAACAAAACCAACTCCCCAAGACTATTCAGATGATGAGAGTGATGAAGAATTCGGGATTCCAAAACCCGATGAAAAACTCATTCAGACCATTCCATCTGCAATAACTCCTGTCATTTCTGGAGACAAATCACCTCTTAAGACAGACGATAAACCGAAAGACGATAAAACTCCCCTTAAGTCAGAAGAGAAACAGAAATCTCCCATTGAAGCAGCAAAACCAACTCCCAAACACTACTCAGACGATGAGAGTGATGAAGAATTCGGGATTCCAAAATCCGAAGAAAAGCTCATTCAGCCCATTCCATCTGTAATAACTCCTGTCATTTCTGGAGACAAATCACCTCTTAAGACAGACGATAAACCGAAAGACGATAAAACTCCCCTTAAGTCAGAAGAGAAACCGAAATCTCCCATTGAAGCAGCAAAACAAACTCCCAAACACTACTCAGACGATGAGAGTGATGAAGAATTCGGGATTCCAAAATTCAAAGAAAAGCTCATTCAGCCCATTCCATCTGTAATAACTCCTGTCATTTCTGGAGACAAATCACCTCTTAAGACAGACGATAAACCGAAAGACGATAAAACTCCCCTTAAGTCAGAAGAGAAACCGAAATCTCCCATTGAAGCAGCAAAACCAACTCCCAAAGACTACTCAGACGATGAGAGTGATGCAGAATTTAAGAGTCCCAAGCCCCAAGATAAGCCAGTAGAACCTTTCAAAAAAGACGTCAGTTCTACAACTACTATTAGTACTGTCACAGCAACAAGTCAATTGTTTGACACAAAGCAAATGCATATCACCAGCACAGTTACAGGTCATAAAGAAGACAAACCTCAAGTTAAAACAGAAGACAAGCCCAAATCACCTACTGATGCAACAAACCCAACTCCCAAAGACTATTTAGATGATGAGAGTGATGAAGAATTCGGGATTCCAAAACCCGATGAAAAACTCATTCAGACCATTCCATCTGCAATAACTCCTGTCATTTCTGGAGACAAATCACCTTTTAAGACAGACGATAAACCGAAAGACGATAAAACTCCCCTTAAGTCAGAAGAGAAACCAAAATCTTCTATTGAAGCAACACAACCAGTACCAAAAGAGTATTCAGATGAAGATATCGGTATTCCAAAACCCGATGAAATGCTCATTCAGCCTATTCCATCTGCAATAACTCCTGTCATTTCTGGAGACAAATCACCTCTTAAGACAGACGATAAACCGAAAGACGATAAAACTCCCCTTAAGTCAGAAGAGAAACCGAAATCTCCCATTGAAGCAGCAAAACAAACTCCCAAACACTACTCAGACGATGAGAGTGATGAAGAATTCGGGATTCCAAAACCCGATGAAAAACTCATTCAGACCATTCCATCTGCAATAACTCCTGTCATTTCTGGTGACAAATCACCTTTTAAGACAGACGATAAACCGAAAGACGATAAAACTCCCCTTAAGTCAGAAGAGAAACAGAAATCTCCCATTGAAGCAGCAAAACCAACTCCCAAACACTACTCAGACGATGAGAGTGATGAAGAATTTAAGATTCCCAAGCCCCAAGATAAGCCAGTAGAACCTTTCAAAAAGACATCAGTTCTACAACTACAATTAGTACTGTCACAGCAACAAGTCAATTGCTTGACACAAAGCAAATGCATATTACCAGCACAGTTACAGATCATAAAGAAGACACAGCTCCACTTAAGACAGAAGACAAGCCCAAATCACCTACTAATACAACAATACCAACTCCCAAAGATTATTCAGATGATGAGAGTGATGAAGAATTCGGCATTCCAAAACCCGATAAAAAGCTCATTCAGTCCATTCCATCTGCAATAACTCCTGTCATTTCTGGAGACAAATCATCTTTTAAGACAGACGATAAACCGAAAGACGATAAAACTCCCTTAAGTCAGAAGAGAAACCAAAATCTTCTATTGAAGCAACACAACCAGTACCAAAAGAGTATTCAGATGAAGATATCGGTATTCCAAAACCCGATGAAATGCTCATTCAGCCTATTCCATCTGCAATAACTCCTGTCATTTCTGGAGACAAATCACCTTTTAAGACAGACGATAAACCGAAAGACGGTAAAACTCCCCTTAAGTCAGAAGAGAAACCGAAATCTCCCATTGAAGCAGCAAAACAAACTCCCAAACACTACTCAGACGATGAGAGTGATGAAGAATTCGGGATTCCAAAATCCGAAGAAAAGCTCATTCAGCCCATTCCATCTGTAATAACTCCTGTCATTTCTGGAGACAAATCACCTCTTAAGACAGACGATAAACCGAAAGACGATAAAACTCCCCTTAAGTCAGAAGAGAAACCGAAATCTCCCATTGAAGCAGCAAAACAAACTCCCAAACACTACTCAGACGATGAGAGTGATGAAGAATTCGGGATTCCAAAATCCGAAGAAAAGCTCATTCAGCCCATTCCATCTGTAATAACTCCTGTCATTTCTGGAGACAAATTACCTCTTAAGACAGACGATAAACCGAAAGACGATAAAACTCCCCTTAAATCAGAAGAGAAACCGAAATCTCCCATTGAAGCAGCAAAACAAACTCCCAAACACTACTCAGACGATGAGAGTGATGAAGAATTCGGCATTCCAAAACCCGATGAAATGCTCATTCAGACCATTCCATCTGCAATAACTCCTGTCATTTCTGGAGACAAATCACCTCTTAAGACAGACGATAAACCGAAAGACGATAAAACTCCCCTCAAGTCAGAAGAGAAACCGAAATCTCCCATTGAAGCAGCAAAACCAACTCCCAAAGACTACTCAGACGATGAGAGTGATGCAGAATTTAAAATTCCCAAGCCCCAAGATAAGCCAGTAGAACCGTTCAAAAAAGACATCAGTTCTACAACTACAATTAGTACTGTCACAGCAACAAGTCAATTGTTTGACACAAAGCAAATGCATATTACCAGCACAGTTACAGATCATAAACAAGACACAGCTCCAGTTAAGACAGAAGACAAGCCCAAATCACCTGATACAACAAAACCAACTTCCAAAGACTATTCAGATGATGAGAGTGATGAAGAATTCGGGATTCCAAAACCCGATAAAAAGCTCATTCAGCCCATTCCATCTGCAATAACTCCTTTCATTTCTGAAGACAAATCACCTCTTAAGACAGACGATAAACCGAAAGACGATAAAACTTCCCTTAAGTCAGAAGAGAAACCGAAATCTCCCTTTGAAGCAGGAAAACCAACTCCCAAAGACTACTCAGACGATGAGAGTGATGCAGAATTTGAGATTCCCAAGCCCCAAGATAGGCCAGTAGAACCTTTCAAAAAAGACATCAGTTCTACAACTACAATTAGTACTGTCACAGCAACAAGTCAATTGCTTGACACAAAGCAAATGCATATTACCAGCACAGTTACAGATCATAAAGAAGACACAGCTCCAGTTAAGACAGAAGACAAGCCCAAATCACCTACTGATACAACAAAACCAACTCCCCAAGACTATTCAGATGATGAGAGTGATGAAGAATTCGAGATTCCAAATCCCGATGAAAAACTCATTCAGACCATTCCATCTGCAATAACTCCTGTCATTTCTGGAGACAAATCACCTCTTAAGACAGGCGATAAACCGAAAGACGATAAAACTCCCCTTAAGTCGGAAGAGAAACAGAAATCTCCCATTGAAGCAGCAAAACCAACTCCCAAACACTACTCAGACGATGATAGTGATGAAGAATTCGGGATTCCAAAATCCGAAGAAAAGCTCATTCAGTCCATTCCATCTGCAATAACTCCTGTCATTTCTGGAGACAAATCACCTTTTAAGACAGACGATAAACCGAAAGACGATAAAACTCCCCTTAAGTCAGAAGAGAAACCAAAATCTTCTATTGAAGCAACACAACCAGTACCACAAGAGTATTCAGATGAAGATATCGGTATTCCAAAACCCGATGAAATGCTCATTCAGCCTATTCCATCTGCAATAACTCCTGTCATTTCTGGAGACAAATCACCTCTTAAGACAGACGATAAACCGAAAGACGATAAAACTCCCCTTAAGTCAGAAGAGAAACCGAAATCTCCCATTGAAGCAGCAAAACCAACTCCCAAACACTACTCAGACGATGAGAGTGATGAAGAATTCAGGATTCCAAAATTCAAAGAAAAGCTCATTCAGCCCATTCCATCTGTAATAACTCCTGTCATTTCTGGAGACAAATCACCTCTTAAGACAGACGATAAACCGAAAGACGATAAAACTCCCCTTAAGTCAGAAGAGAAACCGAAATCTCCCATTGAAGCAGCAAAACCAACTCCCAAAGACTACTCAGACGATGAGAGTGATGCAGAATTTGAGATTCCTAAGCCCCAAGATAAGCAAGTAGAACCTTTCAAAAAAGACATCAGTTCTACAACTACAATTAGTACTGTCACAGCAACAAGTCAATTGTTTGACACAAAGCAAATGCATATTACCAGCACAGTTACAGATCATAAAGAAGACACAGCTCCAGTTAAGACAGAAGACAAGCCCAAATCACCTACTAATACAACAATACCAACTCCCAAAGATTATTCAGATGATGAGAGTGATGCAGAATTCGGGATTCCAAAACCCGATGAAAAGCTCATTCAGTCCATTCCATCTGCTATAGCTCCTCTCATTTCTGGTGACAAATCACCTCTTAAGACAGACGATAAACCGAAAGACGATAAAACTCATCTTAAGTCAGAAGAGAAACCGAAATCTCCCATTCAAGCAGCAAAAGCAACTCCCAAAGACTACTCAGACGATGAGAGTGATGCAGAATTTAAGAGTCCCAAGCCCCAAGATAAGCCAGTAGAACCTTTCAAAAAAGACGTCAGTTCTACAACTACTATTAGTACTGTCACAGCAACAAGTCAATTGCTTGACACAAAGCAAATGCATATCACCAGCACAGTTACAGGTCATAAAGAAGACAAACCTCAAGTTAAAACAGAAGACAAGCCCAAATCACCTACTGATGCAACAAAACCAACTCCCAAAGACTATTTAGATGATGAGAGTGATGAAGAATTCGGGATTCCAAAACCCGATGAAAAGCTCATTCAGCCCATTCCATCTGCAATAGCTCCTCTCATTTCTGGTGACAAATCACCTCTTAAGACAGACGATAAACCGAAAGACGATAAAACTCCCCTTAAGTCAGAAGAGAAACCGAAATGTCCCATTGAAGCAGCAAAACCAACTCCCAAGCACTACTCAGACGATGAGAGTGATGAAGAATTTAAGATTCCCAAGCCCCAAGATAAGCCAGTAGAACCTTTCAAAAAAGACATCAGTTCTACAACTACAATTAGTACTGTCACAGCAACAAGTCAATTGTTTGACACAAAGCAAATGCATATTACCAGCACAGTTACAGATCATAAAGAAGACACAGCTCCAGTTAAGACAGAAGACAAGCCCAAATCACCTACTGATACAACAATACCAACTCCCAAAGACTATTCAGATGATGAGAGTGATGAAGAATTCGGTATTCCAAAACCCGATGAAAAGCTAATTCAGCCTATTCCATCTGCAATAACTCCTGTCATTTCTGGAGACAAATCACCTCTTAAGACAGACGATAAACCGAAAGACGATAAAACTCATCTTAAGTCAGAAGAGAAACCGAAATCTCCCATTGAAGCAGCAAAACCAACTACCAAAGACTATTTAGATGATGAGAGTGATGAAGAATTCGGGATTCCAAAACCCGATGAAAAGCTAATTCAGCCTATTCCATCTGCAATAACTCCTGTCATTTCTGGAGACAAATCACCTCCTAAGACAGACGATAAACCGAAAGACGATAAAACTCCTCTTAAGTCAGAAGAGAAACCGAAATCTCCCATTGAAGCAGCAATACCAACTCCCAAAAACTATTCAGATGATGAGAGTGATGAAGAATTCGCGATTGCAAAACCCGATAAAGAAATTCAGCCTATTCCATCTGTAATAACTCCTGTAATTTCTGGAGACAAATCACCTCTTAAGACAGACGATAAACCGAAAGACGATAAAACTCCCCTTAAGTCAGAAGAGAAACCGAAATCTCCCATTGAAGCAGCAAAACCAACTCCCAAGCACTACTCAGACGATGAGAGTGATGAAGAATTTAAGATTCCCAAGCCCCAAGATAAGCCAGTAGAACCTTTCAAAAAAGACATCAGTTCTACAACTACAATTGGTACTGTCACAGCAACAAGTCAATTGTTTGACACAAAGCAAATGCATATTACTAGCACAGTTACAGATCATAAAGAAGTAACAGCTCCAGTTAAGACAGAAGACAAGCCCAAATCACCTACTAATACAACAATATCAACTCCCAAAGATTATTCAGATGATGAGAGTGATGCAGAATTCGGGATTCCAAAACCCGATGAAAAGCTCATTCAGACCATTCCATCTGCTATAGCTCCTCTCATTTCTGGTGACAAATCACCTCTTAAGACAGACGATAAACCGAAAGACGATAAAACTCATCTTAAGTCAGAAGAGAAACCGAAATCTCCCATTCAAGCAGCAAAAGCAACTCCCAAAGACTACTCAGACGATGAGAGTGATGCAGAATTTAAGAGTCCCAAGCCCCAAGATAAGCCAGTAGAACCTTTCAAAAAAGACGTCAGTTCTACAACTACTATTGGTACTGTCACAGCAACAAGTCAATTGTTTGACACAAAGCAAATGCATATTACCAGCACAGTTACAGATCATAAAGAAGTAACAGCTCCAGTCAAGACAGAAGACAAGCCCAAATCACCTACTGATACAACAAAACCAACTCCCAAAGATTATTCAGATGATGAGAGTGATGCAGAATTCGGGATTCCAAAATCCGATGAAAAGCTAATTCAGCCTATTCCATCTGCAAAAACTCCTGTCATTTCTGGAGACAAATCACCTCTTAAGACAGACGATAAACCGAAAGACGATAAAACTCATCTTAAGTCAGAAGAGAAACCGAAATCTCCCATTCAAGCAGCAAAACCAACTCCCAAAGACTATTCAGATGATGAGAGTGATGAAGAATTCGGGATTCCAAAACCCGATGAAAAGCTAATTCAGCCTATTCCATCTGCAATAACTCCTGTCATTTCTGGAGACAAATCACCTCTTAAGACAGACGATAAACCGAAAGACGATAAAACTCCCCTTAAGTCGGAAGAGAAACCGAAATCTCCCATTGAAGCAGCAAAACCAACTCCCAAACACTACTCAGACGATGAGAGTGATGAAGAATTCGGGATTCCAAAACCCGATGAAATGCCACTAGAACCTTTCAAAAAAGACATCAGTTCTACAACTACAATTAGTACTGTCACAGCAACAAGTCAATTGTTTGACACAAAGCAAATGCATATTACCAGCACAGTTACAGATCATAAAGAAGACACAGCTCCAGTTAAGACAGGAGACAAGCCCAAATCACCTACTGATACAACAAAACCAACTCCCAAAAACTATTCAGATGATGAAAGTAATGAAGAATTCGGGATTCCACAACCCGATGAAAAGCTCATTCAGACCATTCCATCTGCAATAACTCCTGTCATTTCTGGAGACAAATCACCTCTTAAGACAGACGATAAAACTCCCCTTAAGTCAGAAGAGAAACCGAAATCTCCCTTTGAAGCAGGAAAACCAACTCCCAAAGACTACTCAGACGATGAGAGTGATGCAGAATTTGAGATTCCCAAGCCCCAAGATAAGCCAGTAGAACCTTTCAAAAACGACATCAGTTCTACAACTACAGTTAGTACTGTCACAGCAACAAGTCAATTGTTTGACACAAAGCAAATGCATATTACCAGCACAGTTACAGATCATAAAGAAGACACAGCTCCACTTAAGACAGGAGACAAGCCCAAATCACTTACTGATACAACAAAACCAACTCCCAAAAACTATTCAGATGATGAAAGTGATGAAGAATTCGGGATTCCACAACCCGATGAAAAGCTAATTCAGCCTATTCCATCTGCAATAACTCCTGTCATTTCTGGAGACAAATCACCTCTTAAGACAGACGATAAACCGAAAGACGATAAAACTCCCCTTAAGTCAGAAGAGAAACCGAAATCTCCCATTGACGCAACAAAACGAACTCCCAAAGACTATTCAGATGATGAGAGTGCTGAAGAATTCGAGATCCCAAAATCCATTGAAAAGCCTATTCAGCCCATTCCATCTGCAATTTCTGTAGTTCCTGGAGAAACATTTTCTCTTAAGACAGACGATAAACCACGGGACGATAAAACTCCCCCTAGGGCAGAAGACAAACCGAAATCTTCTATTGACGCAACGAAACCATCTACTACTGATCAGAGTGATAAAGAATTTGTTATTCCCAAGCCCCAAGAAAAGCTAGTAGAACCTTTTAAAACGCTCATCAGTTCTGTAACCGCAGATGGTACTGTCACAACAACAAGTTTAGTGTTTGACAGAAAGCAAATGCATGTTAGCAGCATAGTTAGTGACCTTAAAGAAGGCGAGGCCGCATTTAAGCCAGAAGACAAACCTAAATCACACGTTGACTTAACAAAATCAACTCCCAACGATTATTTAGACGATGAGAGTGATGAAGAATTCGTTATTCCAAAACCTTCTGAAAAACCTATTCAGCCAGTAACTGAGAACAGTGAAAAACTGTTGTCCAGTATTGTTACAGATATACCAATTATCAGGAACTTGGAAAGCAACGTCGATGCGGAAATTGGGGGGTTCTGATGATAACAGATCAGTACAACAAATTGTTGAAGAAACTTTAAGGGAAGGTGATGCTGAGGTGCAGAAAATTGTTGATCAAACGCTTCGGAATGTACAATTGCATAAACGACTCCACCATTCCGATCAAGAAGCCATGCATGTAGATAATCGTACAGTGGAGCAAATTGTGGAGGAAACACTAAAGTCTGCTAATATTGAGTTTAATGCATCCAAAGAAAAAGTCGAACATTCCACAGGTGTAGACAATAAAGTGGTGGGTAAGTTGACAGAAGATGTAAGCTTAAGGGAAGTGCGGCCTATAGCTTACTTTGTAAATTTAGATAAAGAGCAAAGAACATCAAGTCCTTTGAAGAATGAAAGTGTTATTACCCAGACTAAATTGACAAAAAAAGCAGATACGTCTTTAAAAAGTAAGCCCAGAAAAGAAGGTTTAAGGTCTAGGAGTTTGGTAACAACGAAGACCCAAGCTAAGACCGATGATAAGATAAAGAGTAAGAACTTTATTGAGAGGCCAGGAATCCGATCCGATTTCGAGGAAAAGTCAAAGAAAAAAACCGACACGCTATCTAGGCCCAAGACAGCCGTTAAAAAAGCATTATCGGCAAAGAAAAGCAAAGTAGTACCAACTAAACCCGAGTCTAGACGATCAGTAACTAGTTCAACTTCGACAACTACAAGCTCTGCGTCTGCCGCTAGTCGAGTAATAAGTGAAATTCATTTCGAACGATCATCTAGTCCAGCTTCAAGTTCTATATTTTACGAGAGCCAACCACAAGGCGATAATAGTAGAGCCACTACCCCGAGGCCGAGAGTCAAGACAGATGTTACACAAATACCTTATAATACCTCAATTAGATCGTTTAGCCCTCCAACTAAAGCTAAACATGTAGCTCAGGCAACGACCAAGTCGACAACAAAAACAGAAGTTTCAAAACAATTAAAAACTGTTAGCTTACGTTCCAATAAAGAGATTATGGGCAAAAGTGTTACAAAAACTGAAAGTGTAGCCACTCATAGGTATATGCAGCCGACGTTAGCTCACAGCATGCGTTTCGGTCTCAATGCTGATGGTGAGAGTCGTAGTGTTACGCCGGCACCACCGAAATCGCCAGCACCACCCAAATCGCCTGCACCACAGCAGACTAAAAGTACATATAAATCACAAAATACGAGTGCCTTGACAAAAACCACATCTAAGAAATTGACCAGTGAGAGAATTCAACCCCAATCCCAGCCACAGCCCCTTGCTCTTAATAAGAAAGGTTCGCACAGTGAGAGTAGAGAATCAATGAATAGTACGGAACGTTTATATAAACGACAAACATCCAAAGAGAATAAATTAACTAACGTGATAGGTTCTAAGAGCCAAACAACTAAAAGCATGAAGACACAATCAGCTAATATAAATAAAACCATTGCCTATAGGACTTCCATAGAAACTGACAACAACAAGCAGGCGATAGCATTAAAAAAGAAAACGATAGCTAGCATACAGCGTACTAAAGTTCCAATTAGCGCATCTTCCATAGCCCGGACTGCAACTAAGCCAATGGGTAAAAGTGATGAAACCGTTACGAAACCTCAGATAGACAATAAGAAAATAGTTAGGCGTGCAGTAAGCAAACCGACCGATACAATGACCCCCAAACGAACAGCGCGCAGTTCCATAGAACCGAAACTTGAAAAACAGATGAAAGATACAATGAACGAGTCAAGTTCAACGAGTGCCAGCGGCTCATCGAACAGTACACGGCGAAGTGTACGGTCAGTTACAGTCAGTCGCAAGACTGATAAGGATATGACCAATCTTAAGCTGTCGTCAAAAAAAGAGAAGACCCCAACATCTACATCGACATCGACAGTGCGTGTGCATAGAGAGCCAATAGCGACAACAAGTGCTGTTAGCACAGTACACATTGACGACGACTGCGAGGTGATAACCATACGTTCCATAAAATCAAGTGATAGTACAAAAAGCTCTACCTCATCATCCTCCGGTAGCGGCAGCAATAGTCGCAAGGTCCTTACCAGCGAGGTGTTCACCAAGACCTTTGGACCAGATAGACCTTTGGAAGTTGTGTACCGTCAGCCCGAATTTGATGTTGAGCATACGACCATGGTAGTGCGCCCGCCATCAACAAGCGATCAACAACGCTGCGTTAATGAATTTGATGTAAGCTTCATCGATACCACCGATTCCAGTCTCTCCGATTCGGTTGCCCTGCCAATGTTTGGCACTGCCGATCCAGAGCGTTTGTTGGCCGCCAGTCCTGGTTCCCCGAAGCCAACACGTAGTCCCCTAGCCCTGATCGAGGAGACTCTCCGTCGCCAGCAACAGCACCAGCAGCATCATCATCAACATCAGCACCAGCATCAGCAACATCATCACTACCAACACACAACTAGCATGGTCGTACCTGGAGTTACTCTAGACAATTCGCTGCAAATGCATCATGTGGCAAGTGAAAGCATTGTGGAACAGGAAACTGAGGTGGCGAAGAGCAGCACAGTGAAAGGTAAATAAGTCGCTAATTGTAAGTTATTGCGCACATACTAATACTAATAATAATAATTAAGATTAGTTTAGCTACGATACCCATCATTTCTAGGGCCTTTTGTTGTCAGTTTCTGCAACTTTTCTTATTAATATTGATTATGAAAATGCTTTTTAACTTTACCAAAACTTTAAACTTATTTTTCACAAATAGCAAACGCAAATAACTTAAATCAATAACCGATCAGCCATAAGAAAAATTATTAAAACCTACCAAAACAAAAACAAACACCAGAATGTCGAAAAAACTACCAACTATATCCGTAACAACCGAACAGCATACTTCCCATTCTGAATCATCATCATCTTCTCAGGATTCTGAAAGCAATGACATGGATTACGGTCGCAATGGTGATGCAGGCGGCGTTACCGATGTTGAGGATTTTGACAGTCAAGCCGAGGTTTTAAAGCCAAGATCAAGACGTGGCTCGGGCCCTCAGTCTCAACAGTCTAAGCCCAAGACTAAGTCGAATCCTTTTGAAAACGATGTCACCGATGTGGAAGACTACGCTACTGATTCTGATGATGAGGAAAAAAGTACCGCATATCCTGAATTGAAACTATCTTTGCGTGAGTTTTTGCAGCAAGGTTTGCAAAACCAGGAGGCTGTCGATAACGATGCCAAGGAGAGTTGCGAAATAAAAAGCTGGGAACTTCTTGCAAGCACAAAACTTGAATGGCCTTGCGGATTATTTGACCGATTGTGAGGACTATGATACCGATTCTGAGGTGGACTATGGCTGCGAAAAGTCCGTATGTGTTGATCTCGATAATGCGATAGGTGATCAAGGACGCGTTAACATCGCCGATGGTGAAAAGCATCAGGACGACTCTGATCAGTATGAGGATGTTTCTGTGATTAGCGATATTAGCGATTTGGCCTCTGCCATGTCCGACTGCACTGGCATTGGGGTTCGTGGCATGTCCCAGGATGAAATGCTCGAAGTGTCTGGTAGCGGCAGCGAAGAAGTTTGTCAAATTGCGTGCTCAGGCAGCGACTCTGAACTTGAAGGTGCAGCCGCTCAAAGCGATGCCAATTATCCGCCCATAGATGTGGCATTTGTTAGCGCCAGTGGACAACCACGTCGTAATTCGAAATCAACTATTTGCGTTAGTGAGAGGAGGGGTAAACACTTTCTGCAACTATCGGGGAAAATGAGGAAGTATTAACCGATATTGAAGGCATCGATGATTCAGCAGCCGAAGATAGTTTTGACAACGAGGAGGACGATGAGCAACCTATACCACGTGCCATTATTTTAGCTTCCGGAGACGATGGTACTTGTCTCACGGATGTCGAAGACATTTTCTGCGAGGACACATCCCTTTCCAACTGTTTGCCCGAAATAACTGCTGTGGCACCAGAATCTCTGCCCTTGCCGCATCGTGAAGTGGTGGAACTTAAGGAAGACAAATATGGTGACACCATTACCAATGTCATGCCCATGGATAGAAATTACGAGTTCGGCATCTACAACCCATATGTCAAGGATGCCATACACACTGACTCAGAGGACTATTCTTGTGCCGAAGACTGGAGTCTTAATCAATCGATAGCTGATGATGCTTTGGTTGTCGGTGCTGGCCTAATCGAAAATGAGGTTATCGTTTCAAATGAACTGATGAAGCAGCAGCAAAATAAACGCCTAGAAGTACTGTCGAATGCGGAATCGGTAACAGATGTTGAGGAAATTTTCGTAGCAGGCACAAACCGCCGCAAAAAACTAAAAGACACGCACTCTCAGCAAGGGTAAGAACAAGTTATTGGATGTAGTCAAAAAGAGGATGGCATCACCGATGTCGAGGACATGGATTTGAGTGAATGTGATCTTCCGCCTGGTGTAAAACGTGTCGATCAATTAAAACTGCAAGCCAAATCACAAACTGCTGACAAGCTGACCGATGCTGAAGACCTATCCACTGATGATGTTTCAGAAGCATCCGATGCAGCATCTCCAATTCCACCATCGTGCGATAAGACAAACAACAAGATAAAACTGCAACCACTTCATTTGCGTTTACAAAAGGAGGAAGTGATCAGTCAGCAGAACACCGACATTGAGGATGTACAGCTGCCATCGGAGGCCGAAGATGGCCTCGAAGCCCCCTCTATTCAAGTTGCCAATAGCAACAGTAAGGAGCTAAATGATATGCTTAACGAAAGCTATACTGTCGTTCATGAGAGAACCGGTCAATGTTTTAATGCCGATGCTGAGAAGCTGCATATTAAGGGTGTAATAAAAGACGCCCATACTGATGTGGAATATGTTGAATCCGATGAGTCAGCCGCCAGAGGAGGCAATTAGTGTCCACCTTTTTCCGATTTCAATTCCGATCCCAAAAAATCAATTGCCACATATCCAAAACAAATCCAAAAACCCATTTTCAACAATAGCCTTTAAGTTTTACTTAAACCGACACACATACACTCGACCATTTTGTAAGTAAACGCAATGATTAACATATAGTATACATACCTATTCATTAATTTATGTTCAAATTTCTGCCACAGCAACAAAAAAAAAAAAAAAAACAATATTTAGCCTGAAAAACAAACGCATTACTTCTACCACTACTATGTACTTACTTTCTGCTACAACTCTGTGCCCCATGTCATACCTACTACTACTACTAACAAGTTCTTTTTAGTCACTTAGGCGCCGTTTAATTAAACTAACTAACCAATTAACTAACTAACATCACCAATAACTTAACTATTTGTATTCTGTAAAAACTAATGCTATCAAAAAAGTTCTTTGGAATCTGTTCTGTTCTCGTCCTTGTTTTTGAGTCTGCGTAATCGTTCATTTTATCATTTTTCTTTGTAGAGTATCATTAAAGTAGTTTTAGGATAATTTTATGTTTCCCCCATTTTTATACACAACACTTTTGAAAGTTTATTAATCGTTAATTTTATTGTTGCAGAAACCATTGAAGAAAAAACAATTGACTCGTCCATACTGGATATTAAAAAGATCTCACAAGGTATGTATTAGATTAACAATCGTATATTCAATATAAACTACTTACTTATTTTGGTTTAAGCAAACATTGCATAGTGCTTATAATTACTTACTCATATTAATTTTGTTTATTATTAACTTAAACGCAATTAAAGCTCATACGAAACAAAAAAGCTGCTGCCCTTGAGATACATACATACTTAAGCAGGGGAATACATATGTTTTATTGTCGCACATCTTCACCAACTTCACCGCATTCATCGCATTTTAATAATCAATCATGCTATGTCACATTAAATTGCACATTACATAAACAAATAAATAAATACATTATATCGATCGCAATCGCTGTTGCTTTTCATGTCGCTGATCATGATTTCCAAGCTTGCAAATCTATCCAATTTCTATCTACCAATCAATATGTGCAATTGTCTTGCAGGTGATGTTAAAGTTGTTGGTGAAGGTGAAGATGATAATGCTGTTGCAGTTGCAGTTGCCGATGATATTGATAATGATAATAAAAATGAAGCAGATCTTGTTGCACGAATTCGCGAGGAAGCCACTGTCCTTGTTGATCGTGTACTCGAAGAGAGTGTCGAAATACTTGGCCAACGACCCAATGGCCATGAGTCTGCTAAACAGGAATATAATTCAGAGAGTGAAAATTATGCCATTACATGTGATGATATTGGCGGTGTGGATGTCATTAAATCACCGACCATTGAATCAATGTCGGGCAAATCATTTGATGATAATATGAGTTTCACCGATGAGCACATACATTTACCCTTGCATGTCCAAAATATACCAATTGTGACAACAACCATACAATTCCAAGAGCAGCAACAGGTCCAGCTCCAGCCTCAACCTCAGCCCCAGCCACAGCCACAACCACAACCACTTTTCCATGTTGCTACCGCAACTTCATCAACGTCAAAAAGGTAAAAATATCTAGTATGAAAACTGGCAGCAGGTAGTCATAGAAAATAGAGATATTCATATACTATAATATACATAGATTAGGATTGGATTGAGGAACTTAGCAGCTAAAATCTCTAGTCCATTAGTTAGATCTATAATCATTTCTTTTGTATTGTTTTTGCCCACCTGCTTACCTCTTACCTCTCCTCCATTGTTCCATGTACCCATACCAAGTAGAGTCTAGTGTAGATGATGACAAATTGGTGATGCGATCTAGACGCATCGATCATAAAATTGAGAAACTTGTTGCTGATGTGGATGTTGATGTCGATGTCAGTCTTCAATTTGATGAGGCATTCGAAACGGCTGTACAGGAGGACGAAATTAGCATCTTACAGGGTGAATTTTCGAAGCTAAGTTGGGATGATAGTGTGTCGCCCACAACAAATACTATGGCCGATATGGCGCAGAATCAAATAACGCCCGATAATGACATACAAATGCAAGAATTAATTTCAGGTATATTGCAGGATGCAAATGCAATCGCATAAAACATTTCTATAATTTTTGGTTTTTGTGCTTCAATTGGTGATTTTTGCGTAGATTACAAAAATAAAAAACGAAATAACTAAATCTAGATATGTAAAATATTAACTATCATTTACGTTGTCTTGAGAAATCATGAAAAGAAAAAAATGGCGGCAACACAAAAACTTTTTGTTCAAGTTGAGCTCTAATTGCATTTAATGTTTTATGTTTTGAATTTGGTTTCGTTATCGTTTTGCATTCATATTCAAATCATTTAAACTATAAACAGTAAGCATGCTGAAATTTCTATCCAATGAACCTATCTCTTGGCAAATTTAATTAAAACAATATTACACTTGCCATCACCATAATCTGTTCATTTGAATGCATTTATCTTCTCTATCTCCCTTTCTCTCTTTCTCTCTCCCTCTATCGCCCTCTCTCTGTTCATCACAAAACTGTTTATGTTTCCTGTCTTTTAATCGTATAATCGTTTTTTCTTCTTCCTCCTCATCTTTTGTTCTCGACTTTCACGACACTTTTAAAATTGCTTTTGTTTTCACACCCATTGTTTTGTAGAAACAGGCGGCGATATACCCATCTCAAACGAAACCACTCCCGTACCGCCATTGGCTGTTGTAGCAAACACAACCACAACAGATACAGCAGCTAAGTCGGTGGTAGATACCACTACTAGTATAATCACGACATCCAGCCACGACACACCCACACCAAAACCTCGCGTACTCAAAGCAAGCTCCCCTGCTTCCGAAGATACCGATAGCACAACCATTCCAAGTCAAGAGCAAAAACCCGATTTACCAATTGATATAAGCATTGATGCAGCCGTACCAGTTCCAAAGCCACGTGCCCCCATCAAGCATACGGAACAGGTTGAAAACCTAGCCGCCCTTGGTGAACAATCAGATAGCGTTAGTCTGCGTAGTTTTGATTTTTACAGAGGAGCTCTCCAAGACAGATGAACCATCCACAGAGTTGTCCATACGTTCGCAATTGCGAGATTTAGTCACTACAACAGCTACGACCAATACGACAACAACTGCCTCAGAGGATCACACGGAGAGTTTTGAGCCGACAAGCGAAATATCCGTTGATGATGCTGATACCGAGAAATCGGAGGGAGCAGAAAAAACTACTAGCTTTTATATTGGGGAATCAAGTCGAAATGTCATTACCAAAACCACAACAAAGTCGGCCAGTATAACGCCACAAGAGGAAAAGGCTCCTGGCGAATTGAGCTTTGATGCCAAAGATATATCCCTGATGAAGGAAGTCTCAGTTGACTCTGATGAAGCTAATGACGTTTTTAAAGAGTTCGTAACCATGAAACGTGACGATCCCGCTGAATTGGATAATAAGATAGTTAGACAGGGTTCCGAAACAAGAAACGACCTTCTCGAATTGGAGAATGCTGACAAAGAAAAATCTGTCGAACCAAAGCTTTCAAAAGTAACGACAGAGGAAAGTCTCACAACATCAACTGGATCCAGTGGAAGGGCTGTCATTGAGATAGCACCATCCAGTAGTGAAGATCCCGATGAGTCAAGTAAGGAAATCCCCGAGATTGTAAATACGATTGCCGAAAAGGTAATGTCAACTGAGAAATTTGAATTGCCCTTGGAAAAGAGTGAGTGGGAAACATCAGAGAAAGATATACCCACAGTTGGCAAGCCAAAGGTAGTTCACTCGCCACAACAACATGAAGCAACAAGTGTAAAGACTAATATTGACGAGACTATAACCAGTGCTTCTCTTTCCAAAATTCATGAAGGAGTTCCGAGTGAAATAATGGACGAATCTATCAAATCTATAGAATTGCCATTATGTTTTGAAGTAAATGCTTCAATACCACCCCAACCATTCAATGCAGGCGCCGACAGTGAAGATATATCATCATTTATTGGAATACCCGATCTACAAGCATCCTCAATTGATAGTACTCAACCTCCAGAGGGCTTGTTCGATACAACAATTAAAGAGACCCTTAACAAACAAGCTGCCATGGCGCATTATGCTCAAGATGTGTTCAGTCGAGTGGAGTCAAGACGTGATGAACACGGATCTCTGGGATTTGTCTCAACCGGAACGGCAGAAGATCTAAGTTCAATGGAGGAGCATATGGCTCAGCAGGAAGAGCAAGCATCCCTGGGATTTATTTCCACAGAGACAGCCGAAGATTTTAGCTCAATGGAGGACTACTATACAGAAAAGTTGGCAACAGCTAGTGTAGTGGCTGAGGAGTTAGCTGCCGATAAATCCACCACATCCACAACAAGTGCTTTAGAGGAAGTTGTCTCAGATCAATCAATCAGACCTGTAGATGTAGTAGTTCATAGACTGCAAACTGAGTCTTTAACAGATTCTAGTAATCGTTGGTCTATACCTGATGTTGATACATCTAGCTCGAGCGACAGCTATCACAAGAGTTTTGACAAAACGCAGAGTCGACCCTTATCATCGGATGCAGAGAACCTGCTATCGGCTACAGGTGGCACTGGCACTTCGAGTGAATATCAAACGGCTCGAGATTTTACATCCACATGCCGCGAGGGTACCGAATATATAAGTGCTGTTAGCACTCTTGGCAGTAGCAGTGGAAAAAGTCTTAGCTCGCACGAGAGCATGCGCAGTTTGGACTCTCAGTCAGAGACTTCTGCCAATTTGGCCAGTATCGATGTTTCAGAGCTATCGGAGACATTGGTAGCATCTTCAACGGAAGCTGATGCGTTTGAAGCTGAAGAACTTGCTCATTTACGTGACTTGCGCGCCGATGATGATGATAGCGATGAGAGTCAGGATCTAACCGGTGGAGTATATCCGATAACCGAGCAACAGAGCCTAATGAAACGATCCCAAGAGATGATTTTCAAGGCTAAATCGATCACCGAGGAGCCAACAGTTGAGACAGTCACCCTTGAAGAGCATCCCAAGCCCAAAGAATCTGAACGCACCTGGGGACTGGCCTATCCCATAGAGGATAGTAAGGCCGATAGTCCACGAGAAAGCGACAAAGGTGAGGACATATTATTGTATCACGGTGATCCTAGGCGATCGATTGATGAATCAAAGCTAGCCTCTAGTCTGGATGAGGGCAGCATACTCTCTGTCAGTATGTCTAGTACATCAAACATTGATACTGTTGTGGAAAACTTTGATGATATGATCGGATCGGCCGGTTCATCTTCACTAACTGGGATAGAAGGTTTTCAATATGGTCACGATGATTCCATTCCAGGCGCATCGTTACCAGAAGATTCAACTTTTATGCTCGAACTAGAAAGCAAAGAGCACTCGCCTCAAGATTCAAATGCCAGCACACCACCAAGTGGCGAGTCAAAGAGACGCGGTCACAGACGAAGTGAAAGTACATCTATTTCCGGCGATGCCCTCAAAAATCTAGATAAGGAGGTGGCATTGCTGGGCGAGGGCAAGGAATCGGAAAGTGAATCCGACACAGATCCCTATGAATCGGAGTACGCTCGTCAATTCCGTTCGCCAAAGGAGCGTAAGAGTAAAAAGAAGAAACAAGCCGCAGCCGAAATGGATCACAGCAGCGAGTTAGAGAAACGGCCTTTTACCCCTTCCCAATTAGTGGCGGAGGTTATTGTTGAGGATAGTGCTACCGAAGAACTTGAAGCCGAAGCTTTGCTAAGAAGAACGCCGGCCATCGCAAAATATGCAAGATTATTCAAATATACCAGACATTATGGTAACCGAAGATGTGAAATCACCCATTTTGGAGGAAGATGCCGATGAATTCCCCGAAAAGGTCCTCTATAAAGTTCGAACTGAGGAGGAACTGCATAAGGCTAGCGATACTGCCCTTTACCAAAAAGCTCTGGCTGAGGAGAAGGAACAAGACTTTCAGCGACGCGTACAAGAACAATACAAACAAAAACTAGAGGAACTTAAGCGTGCTGAAGTTGGTGCCGACTACGATGATCATCGAGCTCCCGATTCTCCGGACTCATTTGAAATGGTCGAACAACCCGATATCTCTGATGAATTCGTCATTATTGAGGAAGTGGCCAAGGAAGCCAATGAAGTTGATTTGGGTGGCAAGAGCATGAAGATAAAACCCACGAAATTCGAACAAAAGCATGACGAAGATGTGGAGAAAATTATCATTAAATCGGCGCCAGCGGATCCTAAGCTTGGATCACAGCTCTATAAGGATGATTTAAATTTTGAGTTTGAGGAGAGCCCACCAACGGGAGCAAGTAGCAGCAGTGAGCAACAGGAGGAAAGTGATTCAAGTGATACAGCAGCAGCGAATAAACGGTGGGTCGAGATGCAGTTAACGGATAATCAGTTACGTTATCCTTATGATCTTACCGGAGCCGTATTAGAGGACATTAAGGAAGAGGATGGCGAATTTGAAGTGGGCAGTAGTCGCATTAGCAGTTTTAAGGATTCATTCTCAAGCACTCCCGAATACGATGTGTTAGCTGCAAGGCGATATCACTCACGTGGCGAACACGACGATGTATCCATGAGTAGTCTGCAGGAATTTGAATCTCTAGAGCAAGCTATTTCCCTGGAAAATCGAAATCGTACACACCAAGGTTCTACAGACTCGAGCAATGGAAGTTTTACACGCCGCTATGTCGTCCGTCATAGTGGAAGCGGCACAGCTCCAGGTGACGATATATCCATATCCAGTTTGAAGGAATTCGAGGGCCTGGAAAATGCCTGCATTGAGGCGCATCTTATTGAAATCAAAGCCAAGGAAGAAGCTGCGCTTCTGTCCCGCTCCGACGAGTCTAACAAATCAAATGGCAGCGATAAAGGTGCCGCCGGTGGCAATATAATGGTTACCAAAGTCACCCGCACAGTAACACGCACCGAAGTCGTGCCAACAGGTCAGGCCGAGACCATTGAGGCACTATTTAAGCAAAAGCTTGAATGCGACGATAGTGATACCAAGGCCGGAGGAAATTCCGCTAAAATTAGCGAGTTATCCGCCACTGAACCGGATTCAAAATCAAAGATTGATAGTCTAGACTCCGAAAAGGATAGTATCGATAGCATGGAGATAAGTAAAAGTCACGACATGATGACAAGTAGCATTGAGAGTTTCGATATATCGAAGGATGCCACTACACGATCTGATATCGACTCGCTGGAAATTGATAAACGACACTCACGGCAAGAGAGCATTGAGTCCTTTGGCGATGAGCAACTGGATCTAATGTCCAAGTTCGTCAGCAGCGGAGGTGTAACATTGGGTGATGGTCTAACGACCACAACCACAACCACAACAACTAGCACGGATGCTGATGGACATGAGCACACCGTTACTCGTGTGATAACCACGACGACGGTGAGCGGAGGTGTACAAGAGATGCCCTTAGACGAAAGCGGCATGTCAAAAGATATTTCGGTGGACTCGTTAAATCTATGCATTGAGCAAACCACCAGTTCGGCTGGCACTACTGCAACGTATCAAACTAGTGCGGGTAATTCACAAATGTCGGGCAGCGTTACCAGCTGTGCTTCTAGTACGCTCATGGAGGATTCTTTTTCCAGGTGTGGGTGCTATGTCGTCATCGCAAATGTCCGCCAGTTTTTGGTCGCACGATGAGTCGACGGTGGTAGAAGATGATGCAGATCAAAGGGTGCAACAACAACAACAACAACAACAACAGCAACAGCGTAAATAGTGCGCTAACAAACAGAACTTTTAAGAAATTTTGGGTCTCGAACAGTGACACAAAAATTATTTGGCTAGGTAAGCATTACAAGGCAAGGCTTCACAGCTTCTTGTTATAGTTTTGATTTAAGTTTTTACTTGGTCCATACGTACGGACGCAGAGCTCAATTTGAAAGTGAAAAGTTGTATGAGTATGATGTATCCATACATATGTACTCCGCCGCCCTTGTCCCTTTCCCCATTAGAAGATAAAATAAAATGAATACGTTTCCGCCAAATAATTATATATTTTGTTTGCTCTTACAGAAAAGGGGTTAAACTAAGGCTAATGGAGTGACAACAGCAACAGAAATTTATCTGCACCTGAATCAGCTCGATCTGAAAATCACCGACTTTGTGTAAAACTCGACAAGGATAAAAATAAAAAGACAACAACAACAAAACATAATAATATTTAAATATTTAATATTTTCCATCTACTCTCACATTCTTAATGAATATGAAATGCATATACGAGTTTTTAAATGAATAATATATTTTATATGTTTATAAAAACTATGAAAAAATCGCAAAATACATGGACATAGACATTAGCTGTCCGTGCATTTTCTATTATTGGCTTTAATGTTTAAAATATAAAAAAAAAAAACAAAAAAATGAAAGGAAAACGCAACCAACAAAGAAAGTTTATATCTCTAATTTCAATTCCAATGCTTTTATGCTACCGCGTTGCAATGGAATACAACAATAACTTAAATTTCAAGGAAAAAAAAAAAACAAAACAAAAAGATTAAAACGAAAAATAAAAATATCTTTGCTTTTATTTGATGTAGTTATTATATGTACGAAACAATTATTGAATGAGTCGCTTATTATTGTAGATTAATTTAAGCAAATTATACAAAATGAGAGCGCATGTTGTGTAATACGGGGACGTAAAGTTATAGTCAAAGCCTGGCAAAGCAAAATGCTTTTAAAGTCTCAATTTATTTTTTTTTTTACAAAATAAAAAATGAAAAAAACCAACAAAAAATTCAAAAAAAAAAAAAAAAACAAAACGAAAAACCAAGCAGATTTTTACGCTTGCATATTTTAACAAAGAAATATATATACATACATAAATATACAATATTACAAAATCAATAGAAATGCATAGAGAAAATTTAACATACAATTAAATATACAAAACGATTTACAGATATACATACATTCATAAAAAACATACATATAGAGCTAACACCAACATACACACATACCAACAGAGCCAACGTCTACCGCAGCTAATTTTCGTAATCTCAATGCACATGTTGCAGGATATAAAACATTTTAACATCACCATTGTAATGGGATCTAAATAAAATTTGTGTTTAAAACATGCAAGAAATATTGAAAAACAAAAACAATTATTTGTATTGTAAACCACACGCGTATTAATAACCAAATAAAATGCTTAATACAAAAAAATCTGTATGGTTCTTTAATTCACTTAAATTGACAGTACTTTGCAGTCGGATCATTCATAGTACCATGAAAACGGCGATTAAGAAATTCAAATTTTAATATACAACTGCCCAAAAAGCCATGCTAAAAATGTTTTTATACCATACACCCATAGAGTGAAATGGTATATTAAAGTCGCCAAAATGTATGTAACAGGCAGAAGGAAGCTTTTCCGACCCCATAAAATATATATATTCTTGATCAGGATCAACAGCCGAGTCGATCGAGACATGTCCGTTCGTCCGTCTGTCCGTATGAACACGTAGATCTCAGAGTTTTTAAGAGTTAAAGTCACCAAATTTGGTACGTAGACTAGTGTATTACCTACGGTGGTCAAGTTTATTTCAAATTTTTGCCACGCCCCCCTCCGCCCACGCAATTGAAACAAAACCGATTGTCTTAAAGACTATAATAGCTAGAGACATCAAATTTGGTATGTACATATGTATACATATTTGCTTAGTAAATGCGCATATTTTGTATGTATGTATGTATGTAGGGTGCTCGAATGCATGAGTGAGCGAGATACTAAGATATGCTTGTAAAAAGCATGTGATCAGAATTTTGTAAAAAAACGTAAATGAATTTGTTATTTTAAATTTGAATTATTTTTTCTACTGGTGTATGGTATACCTAAGACGCCGAGACGTCTTACTTATTTCATTATTTTATTTTGGTATTATCAAACTCGATCAAACTATAAAGATTCGATATTTCTATCGGTTTAAGTTCTTGGCAACCCTAGAACCGATAACAATAAATACCATCACAGTAAGCATTAACCACATCAACTAGTTGGGTCATGATGAAATAACATAAGGTGGTCTCGTCGGAAGCCGAAGCTTACCGAAGTATACACTTAACTTCAGTGCACGTTTGCGCACTCACATCACTATCTCACTCACACTCAATACAACACTCAGTATACTATTCGTTTCACTCGCACTTATTGCAAGCATACGTTAAGTGCATGATGAAATAACATAAGGTGGTCCCGTCGGCAAGAGACATACACTTAACGTATGCTTGCAATAAGTGCGAGTGAAAGGAATACAATACTGAGTGTTGTATTGAGTGTGAGTGAGACGGTGATGTGACTGCAATGCCGCGCAGTGAAGTTAAGTGTATACTTCGGTAAGCTTCGGCTTCCGACGAGACCACCTTATGTTATTTCATCATGGTTAAGTGCATGATACAATTATACAAGGTAGTCCACTCGGCAAAATCATAGTCCCTTAATATAAGTGCGAGTGAAAGAGCGTTGTATAGTGAGTGTGAGTGAAACGACTACACAGTGCGTCGATTAGCCCGCGCATGGTGCATGGGCCTAAAAGTTTCCTTAGTTATGACAAGAGTTGTAGTTTTTATAATTTAATTTTTATTAGTTTTGAATTTGACATTATTCTTTTTTTTTTGTTTAACAGCTATTCTTTTGTTTAGGTTCTTAATTCTAAAGAATATACGTATTTTAAAATAAAATTTTTTAATATTTACATTAATATCGACCTGCTCAGCGACCACTGAAGGGTTAACGCTCTAAAAAAAATCGTCCACACACAACCTTTCAGTTCGACAAGCAACCACGCACTGAAAATAAGGGACCAAAAACCGAACGAATTCGGCAGCCGAGTGGACTACATTGTATAATTGTATCATGGTTAAGTGTATGTCTCTTACCGACGGGACCACCTTATGTTATTTCATCATGAGTTGGGTGCTAAGGAATTGTGCAAGGCCTCAACAGTCGCATATTGGCTCTCGAGATGAGAGCAATAGCAACTCAAACTTTTTTTCCTTTTATTTCTTTTTGGCCTGACACAAAATTTTCCAATGTTTCCAAAACGCTTTAACCAATGAAAACTTTAATCGGCTTGGTAAACCGAAAATCTTTTTTCTCATACATTTCCATTGCAAGTGCTTATTAATATTATCACATTAATAATTCTTAAATATTTACCTTACACAGAGCAATATGAAAAGTATATAAATAAGACTGAAGACGGTTTCCGCAATTGGATGGTTGGAAATTCCGTTTCCGAGAAAGTGCTACTTTTCCCGCCGGATCATTTAGCCCTACTCGGGGTTACAGAGCTAACATATTCGACTTAGTTTTAATTACGGTTACAACCGAGAAAAATTATTGCTAAAAATCTACTAACTCAACATTAGAAAACAATGCCGTCCTTTCCCTTTTCCCAATCTGTTCATCCAAACGGTACATGAATTTGACCTTTAGCCCCCGAGGCAAAATTAACCACGCGTAAGCTTTTGGTCACCTTTACTTACTGGGACCACACCTATGTTAGATAAGGTTGTTCTATTTATGTTATTTCCAAAATTCTTCTAAAGTATTTTTGTTTAATCTGAGAGCACACGGTTGCAGACGGTTCCGACTTACTCTGAAGTCTGTCACCATGAATTAACGTCCGTTGACTTACTTTAACTAGGAGCCCTACTAAAGCAAGCGAAATCTGAGTCCATTTCCGCTGGGTCTAAAGTCTGTCTCAACGAATTCAGTTTTTGGAAACTCGGTTTCTGAAAAAACGACACTTGCGTCCATTTAGAGATTCCTATTCATTTTGAAGACCAAAATTTGGTTCTTAATGGATGACCATAAGGAACTTCTATTCATTTCGTCATTTAGTCTGTTGGTCCTTTTGTTAATTCAGGTTTTTCTTGATGATACTACTACTACTACTACTACTACTACTTGGCTGACGTATTACAGTAAACCAAACAGGTCAAGAACCACATTGTTCAGATTGTGATCAGTCAGAAAAGCCATTCATGGATCACCTTAAAGAACTTCTATTCATTCGTCATTTAGTCTGTTGGTCCTCAATGGTTCCAAGTTTTGCTCCCTTTAAACATATATGCCATGATATAATTGGACCATTATGCCTGACTTTTTCTTGTTTAAGATAAAAAATAAAATCATTTTATTCTTGAATTAAAAAAAGAAAACTCAATTCTTTCATTGTTTACTGTTTAAGGGACAAAGATAAAAAATAATCTCAATGTTTTAAGATTTTATTCTCGTTTTATGTACATATATTTCATTCATTATGCAAGTTTATTTATCAGGGACCGTAATCATTATGAGTTTTATTTTAAAACTTGAGAAATAAAAATTATTATTTTTTAATCAATTGATTAAATATTCATCATTGATTTTGAGCAAAAAAATTAAACTCACTTTTTTGCTCAAAAATAAAACTCAACTTGATTTTCTGGGGAGTTGAGGCAACTCCGATATATATCTTTTGACCTACATATTACAACGCTTTCGAGGAAGACGGACGTGTTTTTTTTTAAGCTCCCGTTTTTAACTGATTAAAATTTTTTTATTTTGTTTCATCTATATTATATGTGATATAATAGTAAATCTAACTTGCACCGTATCACGCGTTGCGTTTTTGTGTTAATATTTTTTAACAACTTTAATTTCTGTTTATAACCTTTGTTGGTTTTTTTCTTTTCTTCCCCTCACTCCCACCTTAATCTCATTTTTCTCTTTCTTGCAAATAACAAGCAACGCTCATTTGTTTTTGTCTTGCGATTTCTTTGAGTTCTTGTTGCAGTGTTTTTGTTATTGTGATTTCTAGCTCCCGCGCTCGCGCTCTTTAACTTTTTTTCTCGCGTTTTTGTTTCACTCGTCGCCGTTATTTGCGCTCCCGGGGGCGAACACGTTCGGCACCTCGTATGCGTGTAAGCCGAACGGCTGCCGAAGTACTCACACAAAAATATCAAGCGCATGACGTGGATTTAGTTTCCCTTAGAATTTCGAAGCAAGCAGATCTATGAGAACACACATGAAAAAATTGATCGCTCCTTTGCTTTCTCTATGTTTCTCTTGCATCATAAATTATTATAATTCTTCGTTTTAATCCATGCCCTCATATGATGATTTTAAATACCTTTTTAATTTTGCAAGCACCAGACAAAAATAGGAAAATTATAACCGCTACCCATTTATCTCTCTTCCACTTGGCTCAATTTTTAATGATTCTTCCGCATTAAAATGAAGTAACCGCTTTAAAACGTAATACGGCATATTTAACAAGCACCCATGTTAAATGGTAAAATGTTTGACATCGAAATAGGTCTTGGACACATTTAATATTTAACGTGGTAAGGAATCGTGCTAGACTTTGTCAGTAGCTTGTTGGCTCTCGAGATGAGAGCAACCGCAAATCAATTACTATTCCTTTTTATATTCTCTTGCTTTTCATTTTTAACTGGGTAATATTTCCCACAGTTCATTTACTGCGCACTTTTGCAGATCCAATGAAACCATATAATTGCTTGCTTCTACATTTCTATTAGTCCTAATGATTGTAAACTATTTTTTAAAACGGTAAACAATACACTAAGTATGTATATAAATACGGTCAAAGACTTCCTTTGCCTCTGAAGTCTGTCTCCGTAAACCACATCGTCGGAAACTCGGTTTCCGAAAAGAATGACGGTCATGAGTTCTCTTATATTTACTGGATATAAAAAATATTCAAAAATCTTATAATATATTGAGCTTTAGTAGCTCGTAGGATAGCCCTTCCTCTTAAGGACCTCTGCAAGGCGACGGGGCATCGAATTTACCAATTTGGAAGTTTCATCCTTGGTAATAGCATTCCATTCACTCAAAGGACCACATAATTGCTTGCTTCTACATTTATATTAGTCCTAATGATTGTAAACTATTTTTTAAAACGGTAAACAATACACTATGTATATAAATACGGCCAAAGACTTCCTTTGGCTCTGAACTCTGTCTCTGTAAACTCAGATCGTCGGAAACTCGGTTTCCGAAAAGAATGACGGTCATGAGTTGGTCATGAGTTTTCTTATATTTACTGGGAGCGCTGCACCAACGTGAGTACATTTTTTAACATCATCTTCCACTATCCCGAGTAATTTGTAAATATTGAATTTGTGACTACAATACTCATAAGTATACAGTGGTTCAGAGCTTATTTCAACCAGCACCTTAAAAAAAGTTTGTTGGGCTATTAAATCTAAACTATTGGGGATATCAAACAAATTTAAACGCAGGTTGTTAGTGTGATGTTTAAACTAATACAAAATTAATTCATTTATTTTTTAAATAAAAAATGAGACTAAAACAGTTCCACTGCTAATTTCAACCGCTTTTGAAATAACATATTTAAAGCTTAGTATTTTTTCAAATAAACAAAAATTAATACTTGGTGTGACCACGCTTTTGGTTGACTACCATTTTAAGCCTTTTTGGGATAGATTCCACCAACTTTTTGGTGACTTCTGGAGTAATTTTTCCCAATTCCTCAACCAATGCAGCTTTTAGGTCCGATTTGTTTGATATTTTGTGTTTTCGAATGTTTGTTTCCAATATCGACCACAAATTTTGAATTACATTTAAGTCAGGTGACTGGGCTGGTGGATTCATAACGTGTGGACAGTTCCAGATCAGCCAAGTCTGAACAATTCCCGAAGTGTGTTTCGGGTCGTTATCTTGGTAAAATCTAAACTCCGCCTTTATGCGCAGTTTCTGAGCACTTTGGATCAAATTTGACTTCAAAATGTCAAGATATTCGTAGTCTCAATGAACTCCAAGTTCCCAACGCCCGCTGCTGACATACAGGCCCAAACCATAACATTGCCTCCGCCATGCTTTACTGTAGTCCTCGAATTTTTTGCGTCAAGCTCTGTGTTAGGCTTACGCCACACATATGAGGGCCCATCCGACCCAAACAAATTAAATTTGGACTCATCACAGGCGACACTTCTTGTTTTTATCGCTTATAAATGGCTTCTTGCGTGGTACTCTGCCATTAAAGTAATGTTCCCGAAGCACACGACGAATAGTTTCTGGGTGGCATGACTTGCGCAACTCCTCCTTAACATCAGTGGCCACTTGTCGAGCCGATACCCTTGGATTATCCCGGATTTTTATCACAATATATAGCGCTCGTCCGTGGGATTAAAAATTTTGTTTGGAGCATTTCTCCCTTTATCGTGGATTCTATTTTCCAGACAAATCGGTATATGATACTTTAATTTTTACATTTAATTTTATTTTAATGGAAACTCGGTCTACCGGAATTCTGTTCCCGCTGACACTGAAGTCTGTCTCCGTGAACTCAGATCGTCGGAAACTGTTTCCGAAAGAAAAAAGTTTGTTCGGCTATTAAATCTATATTGGGGATATCCAATTTAAACGAATGACGGTCATGAGTTAAACTAAAACAAAATTAATTCATTTATTTTTTAAATAAAAAAAAAAAAAAAAAAAATTAAATTCTTATTTAAAATCCTTTTAAAATAAAAAAAAAAAAAAACTAGTTTTTTTAAAATAAATTAATACTTGGTGGACCGCTTTTGCTGCCCTTTTAAGCCTTTTTGGGAAAGATTCCCCCACCTTTTGGGGACTTCTGGAAAAAATTTTCCCCAATCCCCAACCGCAGCGTGAGTACATTTTTTAAAATCATCTTCTACTATCCCGAGTAATTTGTAAATATTGAATTTGTGACTACAATATACATATACATATGTAAATACGGCCGGATTCTGTTCCCGCTGACTCTGAAGTCTGTCACCTTTAATTTTATTTCATTGGAAACTCGGTCTACCGGAAAAACGACGCTAGGAACTGTGTGTCTACCTGGTGTTGGTCACCAGTTGAAGGTTCATTTACAGATCTCTCATCTGTTTCTATTCAAATGGTTTTGCATCCTTTATTGCCAATAATCAACTATTTATTCTTAACTACAAATTCCCACTACAACCCACACAACTATCTAAAAACTTCGTGAGGTAACACTGATCACGCATTAGCTTTTGGTCATGGGTTAACTTATATTTACTGAGAGCGTTGCAGAGCCGCTTGATACATATATGCTTCTTCTAATTATTTTATCCTCTCTGATAATCCCAATTATCTTTTACAATTAGTTTCACTAGACGTTACATATATGGTCAATTTTCCAAATTTTGAATATTTCGTCTTCGTTTTCTTCGCATTAAAACTAAATTGACCAGAATTTAATATTAAAAATTGTTCGGATCTCCTAACATTGCGAATCTAATTTCATTTTAAAATTTGAAAAATGTGTTTTGATTTTTAAGTTGAAATAGTGACTTTCAGTCGGCATTAAAATCCTAAGAACAAAATTGGTTTGGCCAATTTTCTCACAAAATTCAAACATTAAAGAGTTTAATAAGCAAAAAATATTTAGTTTAATAAAAAACTTGAAAGTGTTTAATTATTTCATAATGTCCTGCTCACATAATTTAGCACCTGAAATAACTTGAACCGCCACTTTTTTTTTTTTTTTTATACCCTTGCAGAGGGTATTATAAAATTGGTAAGATGTTTGTAACGCACAGAAGGGGACGTTTCCGACCCCATAAAGTATATATATTCTTGATCAGCATGAGAAGCTGAGTCGATATAGCCATGTCCGTCTGTCCGTCCGTTCGTCCGTCCGTCTGTGCAAATCAACTTCACGCCGGCATCTTAAGAGCTATCGGAATGAAATTTCATATTTGAGCTACTTTTAGCCGGGAGATGATAAAGTAGAACAAACATTTTTGCAAAAATTGGAGTATCCCCATGAAATTTACCAATATGATAGTATTTCACATAAATTGACAGATCCCAAAATTTGATCTGATCGGATAAATAGAACAGAAGTTACAGTCAACACAAATCGGTTCAAATGATGACCTAGTAGACAGCAAACAGCGCTGCTTGCTGCTCAAACAGAGCACATGCATACACACACACAGACGCAGCGCTACAAGAACTGTATGTGTATGCGTGTTGTGCTTTGCTTAGGGAATGATGCAAGAAGAAAGAAAATTTATTATAAAAAGAGAAATAATTTGAATGTTTTGTTTGTGTATTGATGAATTCAGTTGCAGGGAAAGAAAATTCAAAATGTAAAAAAATTATTGCCAAAGACTGCAAGGGTATATAAACTTTGGCATAGCCGAAGTTAGCTTCTTTGATATTTTTTATTTTGTATTGGTTTCAAATCGGGACTCTGCGGAGGCCAATCTAAAACTGTGATACACTTGTTACTTGGCGACATTTAGCATTGCATGTCCGAGCGCCTCGAACATTCTGTCGAATTTTCGGCGACATGTCGCCAGAATTTCCGCTGAAGACGAATAACAAAGTCGCTCGTGTGTTCAACGGAACTTGCGGCGACATGTCGCCGAAAATTCGAGCAAAAATATTGCTCGTGCGTTCAACGGAACTTACGGCGACATTTCGCCGGAATGTCTGCGCAAAATGGTGGTTGTTTTTACAATCGAATTCGCGGCGACATGTCGGATTTTCCCAAAAAAAAAAAAAACTTTATTTAATTTAGTTTTTTAGCATGCATTAGTTTTTATTTAATAACATATTTACTTATATTTATTTTATTTCTATTTCTGTAGGATATTAAATTAAGTTTAATTATTATTATGTTTAGATTTTTCTCACTTTTTTTCTTTTAAATGAGAATAAAAATGTTGTTGCTTTTCGGCAGCCGATCGGGTTTTGATGACGACATTATATCGTTCGGGTGCCGTCGGCTAACCTCAGCATGAAATACGCTGGCAGAATTTTTTTCTGACGACGTCAGTGGCTCGGAATATGTGTCGATTTTGTCCCCGGCGACATTTGGTACTGAAGGGCACATACACAAATGCAAAAGCCTCATTTGTGTTTGTACGTGTGCCGAGAACTGGGTTAAACTTTAAAGCAGGGTGAGGGCCATGATACAATAACATAAGGTAGTCTCGTCGGCAGCAGAACTGTCTTAGCTATGCTTGCAATAAGTGTGAGTGAGCGGCACTTTGTATAGTGAAAGCGAATGAAATGGCTGTACAGTGTGTTGATTAACCCTCCGTTGGCCCTTGGGGTTTGAAATGGCCAAAAATACAAATAAACAAATAGATGAAGTAATTTTTTCATAGTTTTATCTTTAATAATTTTGAATTACCTACTAATCGTTGTTTTTGTTGCTGTATACTAATTTTTTTGTTTAAATTCTTAATTCTCATATAAATTCTTATCTTAATATAAAAAGCCTTTACTAATTGGTCTACGAACACATTTGTGCAAATAAAAGTTTTCTTTTATATAATTTAAAAATATTGCCTCAAGCTGTATTATACTATTTTTAAACTCCACAGACGGTTTTATTAGACCGCCATGTGATACCTCATCCACGTAGGTGAATGTGCAACGATCTGTGCTACAATTGGACAGCCTTAATTTCTTATGTACATAGCCCGCAAGATATTCGACTCTGTCAACTCTCATATGTATGTACATCTCGGTATCTTCAGGTATGCTGTTGGGAATGACTACATCAAACTCTTCAGGCTCGATCTCTTTATTCGAAATGCGATAGCTGAAGTCAATGTTCAGCCAATCATCATCATTCATCAAAATAAATAAACCGAGGTCAACAATTTATGCTGAAGAACGATTGGTTTTCTTATTGATGTAAGTGTATGTAAGTAAATTATGTAAGTAAGTATGTATATTATGAAAGTATATAACAGAAGTAGTACATAGTTTAAAGTTGTAGGTCTTCCTTATTTTATATAATTATATTTTGTATAAAAGGCAAAAGTGATTTAAAAAACAATAAATCTTGGTTTTTGTTTTCTTCGTCTGTTTCTTTGTCTTTTCCGATTTGGTTTTTCTATTTGCAAAAATTCGGTTTCCATATTTATTTTCCTTTTTTTAGAAGTAGGTTTTCAGTCTATACTTCTAGACGGTGTTGACATAACAGACATACAGTAGCGAACTTAAAAATAGCACCACTTGCTTAGAAAATGTGTTGAAAGGATTCATAGTTTTATTTAGAGGTTTAAGGAACATGTGAATACGTTTTTGAACGTAAAATATTTACTACTAATGAAAGCAAAAAGAAATTCATAATATCCAGCGGTTTCAAAGTTTTTAAGGAACTTCTTGACGTACTCAAAAAATGCCCAAAGCTAAAAATAGCACTACTTTTTAAATAATTACTTAAAATTATAAAAAAAAAAAACAAAATTCATTAACAAGTTATCATTAGCTATTAAACATATTATTAATACTACAAACTTTAATACTTGGTTGCATTGCCCTTATTGACAATAACCGCTGCACAAAGCTTTGGCATTGAGTCAAACAGGTCTTGACAGAGTTTGACCGGTATTTTCGTCCAGGACTCCTGGATATACTTCCCAAAGCGCCTCATTTGTTGGTTGGTTTTTCAACAGCCAACTGCTTTTTTAACGTCAGAACGAAGATTCTCAATGCGGTTTAGGTCTGGTGACTGCGCCGGCCACTCCTTTACTTGAAGAGAATTTGCCGAGAACCACTGCTTGGCTTTTTTCTTCAAGATATTTACCTAGACATGTTGATCCATAATCGTCTTGACCCAGTATATTGGACCGACACCATAATAGGAGAAACAACCCCATATCATGACACTGGATCCTCCATGTTTAACAGTTTTAAGTGTGTATTTCGGGAGTTGAATTCCGAGTTCTGTGGACGCCAAAATCTACTAACTCAACATTAGAAAACAATGCCGTCCTTTCCCTTTTCCCAATCTGTTCATCCAAACGGTACATGAATATGAACTTTAGCCCCCGAGGCAAAATTAACTACGCAAGTAAGGTTAACTATGCTACATAAGGTTGTTCTATTTATGTTATTTTTATAATTGCGGGTTCTAAAGTATTTTTGCTTTAATCTGAGAGCATAAAGTTGCAGACGGTTCCGACTCTACTCTGAAGTCTGTCACCATGAATTAACGTCCGTTGACTTACTTTAACTAGGGGCCCTACTTTTAAAGCAAGCGAAATCTGAGTCAGTTTCCGCTGGGTCTAAAGTCTGTCTCAACGAATTGAGCTTTTGGAAACTCGGTTTCTGACAAAAACGGACACTTGCGTCCAGGGTTTGATATTACTTCGAAACTCCGTAGTATTTTTTTTGCTCAAGACTACCGCTCCCGTTTTTGACGATAGCAGGAGCAGAGTCAAAGGCAAACTACGCAAAATAAATGCTTTGCTCTGCTATAGTTTTTGACGTTTTCAAAAGCTATAGCAATAGCAATAGCAAAAAAATGAAACGAAATTTCATACGTAGCCGTAGCCGTAGTTCAAAACCTAGAGCGAGATGAGAGCAGATGAAATATTTTTTTTTTGTTTGCTACCGCTCTCATTATAGTCATTTTTGATATTACTATTATGTTCAAATTAATATTTTTTTTTATTTGAACATTGATTAAGAAAATAGGTAAAAGAACCTCTACAATTTATTTCCATTATTTAGATTAACACACAGTAATTATTTATTAAGTTACTGAATACGTAAGTACCCTGCAACCAAAAAACAACACTAAGACTCTTCATGATATTTGTTACAAGTTTTCAAAGATTTTATTTATACTAATTAGGGACAATATATGTATGTTTAAGTATTAGTATTTCCGAAATCCTTTTACTCATCCTCAAACAAAGTCAAATTATCGATGGCACTGTCCAAGTGTGTCGAATTTAGTTTAACGAGAAGTATATTTTCCAGCGTTTCGTGGCTCAATCTATTGCGGTTATCCGACAAAACCAACTTCATTGTTGAAAACGCCCGCTCTATAGTAACCTGAAAAAAATGTATGTTTGTCTTTGATAAAACAATATTGTTAATTAAACAAGAAAACTTACCTGAGTTTTACAGCTCTTTCTTTTTGCTTAAATTCAATCATATTATGAAATCTGGGGTCCAAATATAGGCAAGCGTCAAATCCAACGTTTGAGACCAAGGTTTTACTTCTTGCATCAATGCTTTCAATTAACTTTTTTTCCAATAACATACATAATTGAATCTTTATTCCCAGAATTAGTAGCTAGTTTGCATGTTAGCCACAAAGCATAAAAATTTCCATAATGTAACTGTTCTTCTTGGAATTGTACAATAACTTTTTGTAGTGGAGCCATAATAGTTATGTAGGACTCTATAAAGTCCCATAAAGCTTCATTTGCTTCAAAATTTTCCTCCTCTGTTTTGTCTTTTACCGTTTCAACAAGGCTCAATATACATTTCGTCCTATATAGTTGGTCAATCATTTTAAATGTTGATCCCCATCTTGTAGGACAATCCAATTGCGGTATTGGATATTTTCGTAATTCGAACAAATCACAATAACCGCTTGAAGGTTTACGAACGTACTTGGCAAGATTGAGGCATTGTAATATATACTTTCGTATATTTACATGTTTTGTTACGTCCAAAGCACAAAGCTGTGCGGTGTAGTGCTGCGCAACGGCATATTTGTATATCACCCACATACATATTTTCTATATTTTCAAAGTGGTCAATTTGATTGATATACTCAATGTTCTTTGGTTCAATACCCGCTTCGACAAAATCGTCGTCGCATTTGTACATTTGCGATAAAATCTTTGATGCTTTTATCATATTGGCGCCATTATCAGATGTTATTGACACAATTTGGCTTAGTGATATTTCATAGTTAGCCAAAACAGATATAATTTCTTTAGCGAGATTTTTAGATGTGCTGGACTCAGCACCTTTCAGTTCCACCATTCCAAGAACTCGCGATTTAATTTCATTTTTTTCTTTTACCTATTTTCTTATTAGTTTAAAAAATGTTCAAATAAAAAAAAATATTAATTTGAACATAATAGTAATATCAAAAATGACTATAATGAGAGCGGTATCAAACAAAAAAAAAAAATATTTCATCTGCTCCCATCTCGCTCTAGGTTTTGAACTACGGCTACGGCTACGTATGAAATTTCGTTTCATTTTTTGCTATTGCTATTGCTATAGCTTTTGAAAACGTCAAAAACTATAGCAGAGCATAGCATTTATTTTTCGTAGTTTGCCTTTGCTATCGTCAAAACCGGGAGCGGTAGCGAGAGCATAGCAAAATTTTCATTGCTCTTGCTACTACAGAGCAGTTTTTGCAAACCCTGCTTGCGTCCATTTAGAGATTCCTATTCATTTTGAACCAAAAGGTCGTTCTTAATGGATGACCATAAGGAACTTCTATTCATTTCGTCATTTAGTCTGTTGGTCCTTTTGTTAATTCAGGTTTTTCTTGATGATACTACTACTACTACTACTACTACTACTTGGCTGACGTATTACAGTAAATCAAACAGGTCAAGAACCACATTGTTCAGATTGTGATCAGTCAGAAAAGCCATTCATGGATCACCTTAAAGAACTTCTATTCATTCGTCATTTAGTCTGTTGGTCCTCAATGGTTCCAAGTTTTGCTCCCTTTAAACATATATGCCATGATATAATTGGACCATTATGCCTGACTTTTCTTTGTTTAAGATAAAAAATAAAATCATTTTATTCTTGAATTAAAAAAGAAAACTCAATTCTTTCATTGTTTACTGTTTAAGGGACAAAGATAAAAAATAATCTCAATGTTTTAAGATTTTATTCTCGTTTTATGTACATATATTTCATTCATTATGCAAGTTTATTTATCAGGGACCGTAATCATTATGAGTTTTATTTTAAAACTTGAGAAATAAAAATTATTATTTTTTAATCAATTGATTAAATATTCATCATTGATTTTGAGCAAAAAAATTAAACTCACTTTTTTGCTCAAAAATAAAACTCAACTTGATTTTCTGGGGAGTTGAGGCAACTCCGATATATATCTTTTGACCTACATATTACAACGCTTTCGAGGAAGACGGACGTGTTTTTTTTTAAGCTCCCGTTTTTAACTGATTAAAATTTTTTTATTTTGTTTCATCTATATTATATGTGATATAATAGTAAATCTAACTTGCACCGTATCACGCGTTGCGTTTTTGTGTTAATATTTTTTAACAACTTTAATTTCTGTTTATAACCTTTGTTGGTTTTTTTTCTTTTCTTCCCCTCACTCCCACCTTAATCTCATTTTTCTCTTTCTTGCAAATAACAAGCAACGCTCATTTGTTTTTGTCTTGCGATTTCTTTGAGTTCTTGTTGCAGTGTTTTTGTTATTGTGATTTCTAGCTCCCGCGCTCGCGCTCTTTAACTTTTTTTCTCGCGTTTTTGTTTCACTCGTCGCCGTTATTTGCGCTCCCGGGGGGCGAACACGTTCGGCACCTCGTATGCGTGTAAGCCGAACGGCTGCCGAAGTACTCACACAAAAATATCAAGCGCATGACGTGGATTTAGTTTCCCTTAGAATTTCGAAGCAAGCAGATCTATGAGAACACACATGAAAAAATTGATCGCTCCTTTGCTTTCTCTATGTTTCTCTTGCATCATAAATTATTATAATTCTTCGTTTTAATCCATGCCCTCATATGATGATTTTAAATACCTTTTTAATTTTGCAAGCACCAGACAAAAATAGGAAAATTATAACCGCTACCCATTTATCTCTCTTCCACTTGGCTCAATTTTTAATGATTCTTCCGCATTAAAATGAAGTAACCGCTTTAAAACGTAATACGGCATATTTAACAAGCACCCATGTTAAATGGTAAAATGTTTGACATCGAAATAGGTCTTGGACACATTTAATATTTAACGTGGTAAGGAATCGTGCTAGACTTTGTCAGTAGCTTGTTGGCTCTCGAGATGAGAGCAACCGCAAATCAATTACTATTCCTTTTTATATTCTCTTGCTTTTCATTTTTAACTGGGTAATATTTCCCACAGTTCATTTACTGCGCACTTTTGCAGATCCAATGAAACCATATAATTGCTTGCTTCTACATTTCTATTAGTCCTAATGATTGTAAACTATTTTTTAAAACGGTAAAGAATACACTATATATGTAAATACGGCCAAAGACTTCCTTTGGCTCTGAAGTCTGTCTCCGTAAACTCACATCGTCGGAAACTCGGTTTCCGAAAAGAATGACGGTCATGAGTTCTCTTATATTTACTGGGAGCGCTGCAGCAGCGTGAGAATATTTTTTTAAAATCATCTTCCACTATCCCGAGTAATTTGTAAATATTGAATTTGTGACTACAATACTCATAAGTATACAGTGGTTCAGAGCTTATTTCAACCAGCACCTTAAAAAAAGTTTGTTGGGCTATTAAATCTAAACTATTGGGGATATCAAACAAATTTAAACGCAGGTTGTTAGTGTGATGTTTAAACTAATACAAAATTAATTCATTTATTTTTTAAATAAAAAATGAGACTAAAACAGTTCCACTGCTAATTTCAACCGCTTTTGAAATAACATATTTAAAGCTTAGTATTTTTTCAAATAAACAAAAATTAATACTTGGTGTGACCACGCTTTGGTTGACTACCATTTTAAGCCTTTTTGGGATAGATTCCACCAACTTTTTGGTGACTTCTGGAGTAATTTTTCCCAATTCCTCAACCAATGCAGCTTTTAGGTCCGATTTGTTTGATATTTTGTGTTTTCGAATGTTTGTTTCCAATATCGACCACAAATTTTGAATTACATTTAAGTCAGGTGACTGGGCTGGTGGATTCATAACGTGTGGACAGTTCCAGATCAGCCAAGTCTGAACAATTCCCGAAGTGTGTTTCGGGTCGTTATCTTGGTAAAATCTAAACTCCGCCTTTATGCGCAGTTTCTGAGCACTTTGGATCAAATTTGACTTCAAAATGTCAAGATATTTTATTTTATCCATCGTAGTCTCAATGAACTCCAAGTTCCCAACGCCCGCTGCTGACATACAGGCCCAAACCATAACATTGCCTCCGCCATGCTTTACTGTAGTCCTCAAATTTTTTGCGTCAAGCTCTGTGTTAGGCTTACGCCACACATATGAGGGCCCATCCGACCCAAACAAATTAAATTTGGACTCATCACAGGCGACACTTCTTGTTTTTATCGCTTATAAATGGCTTCTTGCGTGGTACTCTGCCATTAAAGTAATGTTACCTCTTCACAAATGTGGCAATAAAACCGACGTCACTAATTACAGAGGAATTTCTAAATTGTCAGCGATACCTAAACTGTTTGAGAAAATTATGACGTCTCAAATACAGCATTTATGTAAATCTATTTTTTTCGCCATACCAGCATGGGTTTGTCAAGAATAGGTCTACCATAACTAACCTTTTACAGTTTAAATCTTTTGTAATCCAAGGTTACTACTAATGTTATATATACGGATTTCAGTAAGGCTTTCGATTCCGTAAACTACTTACTATTTCACCTTATTTTACCTTACTATTTCATAAGCTGAATTTAGTTGGCTTTCCGGATGCTCTGCTTGCTTGGATTTCACAATATCTAAGCAATAGGAGGCAGAGGGTTCTTTTTTAGGTCCTCTCTTTCTAAGATAATTTGTGTTGAATCGGGAATCCCACAGGGCAGTCACCTTGGCCCATTACTATTCAATTCCAGAGTTCTTATGTATGCCGATGATGTAAAAATCGCATCGTAGACTATCTCTCATGTCATTCCTTGCAAGCTGACCTAAATGCTTTTCAGGGGTGGTGTAGGACTAACTTGTTATCGCTAAACTGATCTAACAAGAGGAACTTCGGGTATGCGAATCACCGATTTGGACGAATTTTGGATATGTTGTAGAATACCCCGTCATTTGAAGCTGTGTGAAATATTTCGGCGCACTATTCTATATTTTCCTTATAAATCGCGTTTAAAGCTATAGCTTCGGTGACTTATAGGTAAAACGCCGAGTGGACTTCCTAATGTTGACGAATCCATGGTTCAACCCCCGCTCGGGACTTTTGTTAGTTTTGATTTTTTTCTAGGTTTATTGATGATTTTGGTTGCATTTTTTTATGCCTTCATAAAAATAGAAACTTGAGCATATCCTTAAAAATCGGGGATGACAACTGGAAATGTACAAGGGATTGTATTTTTATGCAGTCTTCTCTTGATGAAATTTCTCGGTTTTCTTCTATCAGCGTTGAGGAATTTTGCAACCGCTTTATTAAATTTTTAATTTGTCTGAAAAAATACACGTCGCATGGTTGACACAAAGGAGTGCATTTGGGCGGTATTACCTTAAGTGCACAAGTTGGTAAATCATTTGTGTCTTCGAATATTTCATCATATATGGATGGATTGGTTTGGCCTCCCCAGGAATTGATAATTAAAAGAAACTTTTCCTTCTTCACGTAAGGCGAAAGAGCATCTCTTAAGAATGTCTTATAAATATCCGTGGACAATTTCCCAGACTTCGAGCATGACACAATAACATTGGAATATTTTTCTTTAAAGCGGTTTATTTGCAGTTGGACGTTAGGGCCGAAAGCATTATTTGGCTCCTGCAGGCACACAAAAACATATGGCGTTAAGCTTCCGTCCAAAGTCATTGCATATTGTGCAGTATGTGTATGCGTCACTTTGTTAATACTTTTTTTTTTGCACCTCAACTGCTTTCGAACCTTTTTCAGCTAATCTTCTATTATATATCGACTGATAGCTGCAGCCGGTTTGGTCAGTATTTATGACCATTTCTTTTGCACAATTGCTGATTAGTTCCCGGCATTGAATCCGAAAATTATGCGCCGATGCCAAAATATCGTCCATCGAAGAGGACTCTTCCGCCGACACAAATCGTGTTATTTTCCTTTTCCGAATGCGATTTGCTACCTTAAATCAGTGCAGCCAAGAAATCGAAGCATTAAACTGAAAATTGGTAAATTGGCTTGAAGCAGCCTACCCCCACTCCTGCAAATTTCTTGACGTCACTAGTTGAAGGTGATCCCTGGCTTCTTTAAACCGATTTAGTGTTTACTTATTACATTACATCATATTTGTCAATAACTGATTCACCATTCTTCACATCCTCCTCTCATCGATATATGTAAGTTCGACATTCCTTTTAGGCGGCTTCTTCCTTTTTTTGAATAGTTCCAAGATTCCACGACGGGTGCGATTTGGTCAAGTTGATTACCGAGACTTTGTAATCCAGCGGAATGTACTCCCTCTGTTTGGACGCCTTTACTTTTGGAACTTAATCCACGGAACTCTTGGTACTTTCACTAACTTCAGAATCCTTCATATCCCGTCCTTTATTTCCACAAAATCGTGTTCCTGTAATATATCAATGAACACTTTATAAATTTCCTCAGCCATTGTTACAGATTTTTCCGAAATAGTATTTGGTGTCCGTTCTGTTGACAAATTGTTCTCTTGAAGCAGTTTATCAAGATGCACCAATGCTCCTTTTATTGTAATTTTTAAATCATCAGAATCCAAATTAGATAAAAACTTCATTTTGCTTGTTTTGCACTCTATTTACTGCCAATAAGAAAAAGCTTACACTCACAATGAGCTATATTTGTACCCATTATGTATTAATGTAGTTAAAGAAATAAGAAACAATACAAAAGAAACTGGAGAAATACATGACAACCGTTATATGCAAGACGAAAACACAAAAAAATATCAAAGAAGCTAACTTCGGCAATGCCGAAGTTTATATAGCCTTGCAGTCTTTCGCAATAATTTTTTTTGAAATTTCTTTCCCTGCAACTCAATTCATCAATTCACAAACAAAACATTCAAATTATTTCTCTTTTTACTACAAATTTTTCTTCTTCCAACATTCCCTAAGCAAAGCACAACACGCATACACATACAGTTCTTGTAGCGCTGCGTCTGTGTGTGTGTATGCATGTGCTCTGTTTGAGCAGCAAGCAGCGCTGTTTGCTGTCTACTAGGTCATCATTTGAACCGATTTGTGTTGACTGTAACTTCTGTTCTATTTATCCGATCAGATTCAAATGGGATCTGTCAATTTATGTCAAATACTATCATATTGGTAAATTTCATGGGGATACTCCAATTTTTGCAAAAATGTTTGTTCCAGAACTATATGATATAGTGGCCCGATCCTAACAAATTTCATACTTTATCTAGCCCGGGTAATAAAAAGCCCACAAAAAAATTTCATCCCAATAGCTCTTAAGATGGCTGAGTAAAACGCGTACGCACAGACAGACGGACGGACAGACGGACATGGCTATTATCGACTCAGCTTCTCATGCTGATCAAGAATATATATACTTTATGGGGTCGGAAACGTCTCCTTCTGTGCGTTACAAACATCTGACCAATTTTATAATACCCGCTGCAAGGGTATAAATATCAAAACTAACAAAGTCCCGAGCGGGGGTTGAACCATGGATTCGTCAACATTAGGAAGGGTCTCTACCCACTAGGCCGCCGAGCTGCTTGAAGTCGATTCGTCGTTTTACCTATAAGTCACCGAAGCTATAGCTTTAAACGCGATTTATAAGGAAAATATAGAATAGTGTGCTGAAATATTTCACACAGCTTCAAATGAAGGGGTATTCTACAACATATCCAAAATTTGTCCAAATCGGTGATTCGCATACCTGAAGTTCCCCTTGTAAGTGCAAAATTATGTCTTTTTATAGAGCTTCTCCCCAATTAACGAGCTACTTTTTAAATAATTTCCCGTTAGACAGAATTAATAATACTTCTTTGGTTGTAAAAGATTTGGCGATCTTAATATCGACTACTGTTAGTAGGGCTAAGAGTGTTCTTGGCTTTATATAGCGCTGGTCGAAGGAGTTCAAGGATCCATATACTACAAAAATACTTTTTACTTCTTTAGTCTGCCCCATATTGGAGTATGGATCTTTTGTTTGGTCTCCTCAATATGAGTTTTATCAAACCAAATTAGAATCTGTACTCTTTGCCTTTCGTGATTTGCGCTGGGATCCAACTGTACAACTTCCATCTAATTCTAGTCGACTTCAGTTAATAAGCCTTCCTTCTTTAACTAATCGTAGAACTATGCTTGGTGTAACTTTTCTTTACAAACTTTTGAATGGTGAGATTGACTCTCTGAGCTGTTGAGCCAAATTAACATTTCTGTTCCATCTAAAAGGACCCGCAATTTCACACCGCTTATACTTCCCACTTGCACAACTAACTTTTCTCTGCATGAACCTTTTTAATTAGTTGTATTACATTTAATATTTTCTATTCCTTTAGTTTAATTTTATGTTTATATATGTAATACGCCTATGCCCTTAGGTCGGAGTGGGTAGAGGTTGTAACATTAACTTTACTTAGGGTCATTCGTAACAGGCCCGGGCCTGGTGTCATATGGGCCACTTGTTCGTACTGAGCGTTGTACGGCTACGTCTATAAAAAAAGAGATTGTACCAAAGATCTGATAAGACCAATTTTAGAGCAGAAAAAGGCCCGCTCTACACTTACTTGCGCCGCAGGGACTGAGTGCACAGCTTTTGCCACTTAATACAATCTCGGGTATTGCAATTATTTCTTCTCAGAGTAATGCATTATATGTATTTGCATTTATATCAATAGGCTTCGGATTATAGTTTTCAATTTCTAAGTAAGCTGCCTTAAGTCTGCTGTTCGACTGCTACCATCATCTTACTTTTCATCGCGTGAGACTACCTCGAACGAATTAAGAAAATCATTTAGAAGAGAGCAGGTACTTGTTTCCTGAAGAGTAGAGCTGAAAAAAACATCGATGGTACTATCGATGCATCGATGGTTTTGTATTTTTATAAAACATCGATGTTTGGCCAGCACTATCGATGTTTTCTTTGCTCTGAACTGTCTAACTTAATATTTTTGACTTCTTCAGTTTGCTAAGATCAGCAATAAGGGAATTTATGTTAGATGCCGACGTCTGAGGTTTATCCTCAGTTTTATCAAGGAGATCCTGCTCTTCGCTGTCTTTTACTTCAATTATTTCAGTATCAGTTAACTGTTTCGTCTGATTCTTTCAGTTAATTTCGCTGTTGAAGTATCTTTTAGGGATTCTGATTCTTCAGTTAATTTTTTTGGGGATTTCGCTTTGGGACCATTTGGCACCACATTGAAAGCATCATTTATCGCAAACATCGGAAAATATATCATCAGCAAGCTTTAACGTTTTATTAATGTCTACACAAATTTCCAATTTATTATCACCTTGAACTTCTTCCAAGTCGGAATCCGTATCACTGTCCAGAATCTCCTCCACATGCGATACTGAATTCTTGTTTAATTCCTTTAAAACCTCTTTTTGACTTTCTTTAATTGCCATGGCAAGTTGTGTGTCCTCATCGATAGAATCATTTGGCAGGTCATTCCGGGCAGGCTCGTGCTATGGATGCGCGGGCTTCTTTGCTTACACTTGCGCCGTCGGGAAGAGCATCTTTGATGAGCCGTGTAATTACCTACAAAGCGGGTAAATGGATTAAGATCAAGAGCAAAGCGCAATGCAAAGTGTAATTGCGGCACTTGGCAAATTTAAATCTTCAATTCGTTCAACCATTTTGTTGTTTTGTTTTTACCCGGGATCACAATATTTTATGTCAAAAATCTAAACTTCTAAACTCGCGAACATAAACACAACTATACAAAAACAATTCAATTCAATTTTTTTAAATTTTTCAATTCATGGCTTTCTTCGTATTTTAGCTGTTTGGGTTTTAAATACAGCCTCCGAATATATTAACAAATTTTATAACTAATATTTTTTTTTTTTTTTTTTGATTATGGCAGTAAATTGTTAGAATCCCCCAAAGTATACTACACCGATTGGGGGGTCTGTCGCAACTCGATGTAAGCATCAAAAGAGTCAATTCATGCAATTCATCGAACAAAAGAGTAAAAATCGTGAAAAATAGTATCAACATCAGGTAAAGGAGTCGAACTCGAGCAAAGGAGACAACAAAGAGAACAAGTGGAAATGAAATAGAGATGGTAAAAACATCGATGTCAATGTTCATTGATGGTTTCAATGTTAATAATCGATGGTGCTTTATGTAGGTCAAAGGATATATAAAAAAATAAAGCTCAAGAAATAATCTTTTTTTTTTTTTATTTTTTAGCTCAAAAATAATTTTTATGCTGTGAGTTTTATTTTTTTGGTCAAAATCAATAATTAATATTTAATCAATTGATTAAAAATCGCAGATAGTGAAAAATCAAAATTTATGCATAGTCGAGTACATTGGTCTATTTTTGGCTCTCCTAACGTAATTCGAAGTGGAAGATTTTTTGAATTAAAAAAACAAAATAATCATATTTACCGTCCCTGTTATTTATCTATTTTTTTTTTTTTAATGTGTCCGCCCAGTCAAAATGAGCACTTTGGCTAAACCTTACGACTTCCGGCTCAATTTTTACTTAGACCTTAGCACTTCCGGCTACTTTTTTCTCAGACCGTAGCACTTCCGGCTCACTTTTTACTCAGTAAAACTTTTTATATAGATGGCGCCACTGAAAAAGTAGCGCACCTATCGGATAGTTTTGTTTTGTGTGATCTGGCAACACTAGTTTGGACCTGCTGATTTTTTGTTGTTTTGTTGTTGTTGCATTCGTATTGGGCATCGGAAATCGACTGAAACTGAAAAAAACTAGGGGCCCGAGCAGATGCAGAAGTCAAATCTACGTGCAAATTTGTGAAATTTAGCTAGATAGCAATCGGAGCGGACACAGAAGATATAGAAAAGAAAGAATTCTAATTATACAACAGTCGTACAGCATTCCCCGAGCTCCCCAAAAGAAACTGGTTATACTTACACACAACAGGCAAGGCAAGGCAAGGCACACAGGCAGTGGCAACGACAACGGCAACGACGGCAACGACGACGACGACGACAAGACAGGAACGGGAACAGGGAACGGAACGGGAGTAGAGCAGCAGGGAAAGGGAAAGGCAGTGGCGCAGCGGAGAGTGAGGGTGAGTAAAAATCGATTTGTTGCACAAAACACGACTGCTCTGCATTTCGGTGGGGCATCAGTAGGCGAGACGAGGCGGGGCGGTAAGGTAAGAGGGGCGAACCGGGACCTGGGTCGACCTGGGCCTAGGCTCGATATTTGAATCTGAATTTGTGAGTGAATTGATGAGATGAAAATCGTTAAATTCCAGGCACGGGCCAGTGGCACATCTGCGATGGAGAAAATCAAACTGAAGGTGATTGGTGTGCTGCGCGAGCGCGACGGTGGCACAAATGTCAATCGCAGCAGCAGTGGTGCAGGCGGTGGCAGCGGCGGAGGCATCGGAGGCGGAGGCGGAGGAAATGTTGGCATTGCCAATGGCAATGTTAACGTCAATGGCAGTGGCAGTCATCAGGTGGGCGTGGCAGTTGCAATCGGGGTCACACAGGACAATGGCAATGGCAATGGCAATAACGATAATGGCAATGCCTCCGGAGCTGAGCGTACCGATGCACATGCTCATCCACATCCACATGCCCATGCACATGGACATCAACATGCACATGGTCATTTGCATGGGCATGGGAATGGAAATGGGAATACAATGACAACTGCCAGCGGCATTGGTGTTGGTGGTGTGGGTGGGGCGGCCCGCACGACGATACTGTCGCGACCTCAAACATCAAAAATCAGTGCACTCGACCTGGCTGGCATATTGAATACACGACGAAGGCTGGAATGGACTAAAGAGTGGCTGCGCAAGAATCAAGCCGAATTTCTTAGCAAGGAAAACCTGCTTAGCGATCTGCAGTCACGAAAAGATGAATGTTATCACTTGAATTACTTCCTAGCCATAACCGAGGGTCAGTTTCGTTATCTGGTGCAGAAATTGGAGCCGATCATCAGTCAGTATGCACCTCAACGTAAAAAGAAGTCATTCAGCGCCGAAGAGCGTCTGGCCATTACGCTCAAGTATTTGGCGACGGGTAAGTGCATTTTCTTGACCATTTTGAGTACTTTAATTGAATTTATGGAATCGTAATTTCAAATTGAATATTCAAACTATCTCAGGATATCCTCGCCCCCAATCTAAAGGCCTGTTGAAAAACATTATACATCATGTTAGTAATATGAACTCTCTCCATTTTGATGCAGGTGAAGTGCATTCTTGTCGAAACTACTGCTTCCGTGCCTCGAAATTTGTGATAAACGAAATGATTGCCAATATCTGTCTGGGCTTCTATGAGCACCTTAAGGACCAATACGTTACACTACCAAAGACTGATGAGCAGTGGCGCAGTGCGGCCACAGATATGGAGCGCCAACACAATCTGCCCCAATGTGTAGGCAATCTATTTATGCGCAGCATTCAGCTGCAAAGTGCGGCCGGCAGTGCCGGCGATGATCGCAAACGGGCGCCTGTCATCTTTACGGGCATCGTTGATGCGAGCAACAATTTCCAGTATGTTAAAGTAGAACGGGCGTCAAATAGCCGCCCGAATGAGATCTACAAACAGACCACTGCCATTGCGCTAATCGAGCAAAAGATGAATGCCCTCGATGAGCAGTCGGAGCCGGTGCGAAATGGTTATTACTTTGCTGGAGATGCTGTACTGCCGGCTACCAATTATTTGGTAACACCGCGCAATGTACCTCAGGAGAATGCTGTGCATGAAGCCCTAGAGCAAATCAATGCCCATGCGGATCAAACAATGAGAATTCTATGCAATATGTTCCCCATTCTGGCTCAGCCACTTCGCGTCAGTGACAAGCATATCCGTGAAGTGGTACTCGGCTGTGTGGCTCTCTACAATTTCCTGCGCAAAACAGACGAATCGTTTCGTCGCAACAGTGATAACATTGTCGAACAGCAGCGCGGAGCGGAGCAGCATCAATTGGCATATGTGAATAGCGAGGAAATTGACGATGACTGCATAATGCTGGCCACTGAAGAGGAGCTGCGAGAACGTGCCGAATTCACACCCAGCGTTGGACTGACAACCTGCTTTCAGCCATTAAGTGCGCAACGCGGCGAAACGGCCGATGGCCTGGCCAAGCGCGACTGGCTGCTCCAAATGCCAATTGCCCAAATAAATGGAAATGGATTGACGAATGGTCATGAGATTGGAAACGGCAGCTCAAATGGGGGTATATGTTAGTGTAATTTATCTAAGTAATTTACGAATTTTGTATAGTTCCTTGTTTTATATACTTTCTAAATCTGTTTCTGTGCATCTGTTTGCCGAATTGCCGATACATGCATATACATACATACATACATATATATATATATATATATTCTACTTTTTTTTTATTATATATATATATTTTTTGTTTCCCTCTCGTCCCCCAATCGGCATGTTTCGGCATAATCAATATAATGGATACGATTATAAGATATATACATATGCCAATACCTGCGCGCTTTTTTTTTTTTTTTTTTTTCTTCTTTATGCTTCAGATTTTTAGGGTTTTCTGTAAAGTTAGTTTTTAGTATTCTGGAAGTTCAGGTTCAAATGCATGAAATTGATGCTATGTGATGTCTCAAATTAAAATCTCTATTGTAGCCCAGTGCTCCTCATTGGGTATATATAGCTTAGCGGCGCAGAAAATATAATATAAAAACAGAAAACGCGTAATTAATAATGAGTGCGAAACAAAAACAGAAAAACAATTGTAAAATTGGAATTTAAAAGAAGGAGAAACACAATAAAACACACACACACACATTCAGATAACAAAAACAGATCAACAAAATTACAAGTTTAGTATTCGTATTTAAGCAAGCAACAAATTTAACATAATTATATTTACAATAAATGTGTAAGGAATGGTCTTTACGTGTCGATATCTTATAATAGAGACTTATTACTCCAATTGGGCCAGTGCTTAATCTGGGCAAACAGAGCATCACCCGGACTCTTGGTGGCGCTCACCTGGCGATGACCCAATAATTCATAATTCTCTGCCAGATGTTTTTGTAGCACGGATTGTTGTATCAATGATTTGGCAGTTTCCAGTGATCCTTCAGTTGGTAGCCCCTCATCAAAATTGCCAATAAAGGCAATGGCCAGCGAACCGCCATTATTTCGTCCTGCGAATGATGCACGTTGATTTGGACTACGACCCTCGTAAGCTCGTCCATTGTCACCAATCAGATAATGATAGCCAATGTCCGAGAAACCCGAGGTATCCATTTGATATTGCTGCAGGCTACGCACCTGCTGAATGCAAGCCTCATCGCTATTACAACGCACACCAGCCGTATGGGCGATCACAGCTCGTGGAAGTGGTAGCTCATTGGCCCCAATACTGCCATTTGATGGTCGGGCTTGCCATTCGGTTCGGGTCACAACCTGTACGGGTACTTCCCCGTCACCAGAGGCAATCGAGAGTATGCCTATCACTGCTACTACAACTTCTACTGGCACTGCCCTCCAGCCGTACATCATTCCGTATCGGTATGTGGCAAACAACTGAGAAGAACTCTAAAGTCGACTACGTTCTTATTCGTTGAGGCTGTGTTTGATAACCGCTGTGGCCCCTTCAGTCGATAGCTTTTTATATACAACATTCTCCATCTATTTAGGATGGAGAGCGGGGGGTTCGTTCGGGGGATTTTTCTAACAAAATAGGCTAGTAATTACATACATGTATACATATTTATTACTCCAATAACGAGGGTCGTTCACTCTGTTCGCGTCAATAGAAGCAAATGGAAATAGATGCAATTGAAAAATTGAAGACCCTTGCAAAATGTGTAAATTCAAATTGTGTTAGAAGCGTGTATATATATTGTTTAGCTATACCTTAGGCTTAAAAATAGTAGATTTAGCCTAATCCGTTAGATATATTGTATACAAATCGATTGGTAATAGATTTAATCAGAGTCTGTGTTCCCAACCAAAAACTTGTTTAAACAATAGTTCATTTACTTTGATTTTCAAATGCTGTGCTTAAGACGATAATCATTAATTATCCGGCGACTACATCATATATTTGCCAAAGTTCCCCAAACTTGATAATTGAAAGATTCGTTAAGTTATAAAGCCGCCTAATTTGATCACCTAACCTGACTATTTCATTTGACTGTCAAACAAACATAGCTCAAAAACTTGAAAGCCCATGTCTCTGGTTATTACATATAAAATGAAATCACTTTTATTCAGAAATACCAGAAAAATCCCCTTTACCATCCGTTTACTTTTACATACATACATATAAGTACATTTGACATGACTAGCTGGGTTACTACCAAAGGCGCTTTAAAAACGACCAAAAGTATGAAATATTCTCCTGCTGCTTCAAATCAGTGATAAGGAGGGGAAACAACCAGAGAAAGTATCTACAATTTGATCATTGATATTGTAATTGTCATACACACCGTGGGCTATAACTTCCCTGTTGATAAGCTGATGACAGATGACTACTGACTATGACGGGTATTCACCGTGTTTTGATGGTGAATGGGGGGATTTGGGGGAACGGGGGTAGGGGATGCCTTTGTTCAGCGACTCTTTCAACACTTCATCAGCACATTATGTTAATTCATACGAGCAAAACTACCGAAAACGAGAAAAAATATAGAACCGAAATGAAAACCTCAACTTGACACAGATGTTCTACTCAGTAATTTAATTAAAAAACTTTCGTAATTAAATGCAAAAATACACCACAAAAAGGAATTGCAAGAGAGAGAGCGAGAGAGAGAGAGAGAGAGAATGAGAAAGAAAGATAGAGCGACAGAGTGAGTAAAAAACGAAGCGAAACTAAAGAGATGGGCTGAGGATATGCAAGGAGTCGGCCAAATCCTAAAGTGACAACGAAAATGCAAGTAAGCGCCCTCAATTAAAAACCCAAAATGAATATAAAATGCCATAAAAAAGACAAAGGCAGAACCACAACAGCTAAAAAGCTAAAAACCGAAACCAAAAACCAAAACTATGTGCCCAAAACTATGGGAGTGAGGGAGTGGCACATGGCGAGGGGTGGGGGAATGGGGGTGTCGCCAAATAAAATTTCGCATCTGGGGAAAATGGGGAAAAAAAACCGATTGTTGTTATTGCCAAATGAAGAAGTAAATACAGAAGAAAGGGGAGTGTGGAAAAGGGGTCGATGAACGAGGGGCTGATGGGCTGAGAGCTGGAGTTAACTTGAATTTAAGTGAGTCATTCGAGTACTCGTACGCCTTACCCATAAACAGGCTCAAAACTTAAATTGAAAACTTATATTTTCGTATCTTTTTTAATTTTTGGAAAACATAATTGAAAAATGAACACTTGAGACACTTAAGAGATATAATTTCTGATTTCTATAATTTTTCAACATTTTTTACTTGGAACATTATGTGACCACTATGAAAAAATGTCCTTTATGGGAATATTTTTTACAAAATCAAATGCAATCAACTGCGAGTTTGAATTTGAAAACGTTTTTCTAAATTTTTCATTTTTTTGAAAAAAAGATGCAGTCGAATTTCTTACGATATTCCTGAAATATCAAGAAGATGGCCCTAAAGTCTAAGAGCAGATTGTCTTGTGTAGCTGTTAACTCTAGAGACCCGCCAAGTTCTCTTATCCTAAGTCTTTGGTAAAGACATTTGTTTACGCTAAAACTAGTTGAGAATTACAAAAGCCAATTCAAGCGAAAAAAAGAGTATGACTTAAAAAAGACAACATTTTGATAGTAGTTGATACATTTTTTTGAATCTCCTGACTTCCCCCTAGATTACACTTTACAGGGCATTTCAGTTAAAAGGTATCTTGAATTCGGTGACCGAATTTAATGTAAGAATATCAAAACTATAACTGACTATAACTTGTGTTCAATTTATCCGATCAGATTAAAAATTAGGGATCTGACGTTTTATATAAAAAACTATTAGATTAGTAAATTCCAAGGGGATACTCCAATTTCTTCACCTATGTTTCCTCTATTGCTATATGATATAGTGGACCTATCCGATTTTCATACTTGAACTCACGCAGGTAATAAAAAGCCCAAGAACATATATGTCATCGGGATAGCTTTGAAGATAGCTAAGTAAAACGCATACGCACCGACGGACATGGCTATATCGACTTAGCTTCTCATGCTGATCAAGAATATATATACATTATGGGGTCTACTTTGCAAACACCCTCTGCAAGGGTATAAAAACATTTTTTCCTTTCTTGTCTTTTACTTATGTCCCGCATCCGCCTACACTATTGCCTTAATAGCAGCCGCCTCCATTGCCGCCGCCGCCGCCGTTGTCGCCACCGACATGAAAATTTACTCTCCCCAATCCCAAGAGCTGGTCGCCATGTTGGCTCATTTGCAAAATTGTCAGATTTATTTCGCTAATTGCTGCTCATCCGTTTAATTAAAATTAAAAAGAACTTGCAGTTGTAGAAGTTAAGGAAAAACTTTTTATACGAATTTTCCTAGAATTTCGCATTGGGCACGTTTAGTTTAGGTTTTTTTTTTATCGCCCTCTCTCTCGCTCCCTCTATTTCTCTGTGTGTTAGTTTGCATTGTTGTAACTACAATGCCATCTATTAAATTGCTATGCAAAGTTCGAGTTTTGAGCACCTTGGCAATAGACAAAAAGAAAAAAACGAAGAGAGGTAAAAAGAGAAACAGGAGGCAAAGGAGATTCAAATAACTTCTAGTCTCTAACAGATTTGGTTAGGCGGCTGCTTTTATGTTGATGGTAAGAGGGGCAGTAAAACAAATTAAGTTGCAACAATTGCTTTAGCTTCCATTCCGTTAAAGCTGTCACATTTCTTTACCATCTTCAGCCCCCTCCTCAACCCCTCAAAAAGGTGTCAATCGTGTCAACCAAAAAGTTGTGGCAAAACTGCAACTGCAACAACAAAGAACACCAACAATTTGCACGCAATGTTGCACCAGCTGCTGTTGCTGTTGGTGCTGCTGCTTCTCCTTGGCCACAGAACTCGACCCTGCCATAGCCCACGCCACGAACGAACCGGAAAAGGCAAAAGTTGGAGGCAAAACCACAGTCACACTGGCAGAGAATTTGGGCAACTTTGCTGTACGAATTGGGATTCGGGACGACGACAACTCGAAATCACCCACAACCCTCTGCAAACACACACACTAACACAATTTCCCTTGACGGTTGCAAGAGGCCATGGCGACTGTGTCGAGCGGCATTTTTATAATAACTTGCTTAAATTTCATAACAAGAAGTCGCGTAGAAAATGAAAACTAACATATACATATAGTAAGCATGCCCCACACGCTCAAGCTATTGTCCCCCACCCCGTGGAGCTGCCCTGCCACAACACACACATATGGGTATAAGCTATATAAAGTATAGTATAGATCGTAAATAAATTTGCAACCAAGTCATCACTAACGAATAAACTTTGTTGATTAACTCTACAAATATTACGTATACGTAGAAGACGTTTGAGGGCATTTCCACAGAAATTTATACATTAAGGTCAATAATTACGATTTTATAATAACATAAGTTTTATGTTCAAGATGTTCAGCAGACTTTTCAACGCTAAAACTTGTTGGAAATTATAACTACATGAAGCGAAAAAAAGAATGGGAAGATAAGATTTATTAACCTCAAGTTAGCTCTCACCCAGTACAATTAACATTCTTGTTGAATTTAGAAAACTCTTTGCAATGCTAAATTCTTAATAATATAATACTGAATAGAGCCGAGATCTATGTATATAGCCCTTTCCCATAGTGTTTTGCGGATAGGATCAATATACCTACATATGTAGCTAAATTAAGATCGCATCAACTTAAGAATAGAGAGAGCGTTTTGTTTGGCTAGTTAAGTTCTTTCTGGGCTAAAGACTGGTTTAGTTCAACTGGGCGACTCTAATCAGTTAAAGATAAACATTACCCTTGGGAATTTCGTATAAATAGTTTGATAAAACTGCTCTCCCCTCTCTCTCTCTCTCTCTCTCTCTTTGTTTCTCCTTCTTTTGCTCTCTCTGTATTTCTTTTTAGATGTCTCCTGCCTGGATAGCAGCTATTTTTAATATGTAACACAAAAATGTGCACAACTCTAAGTATAATGCAATATTAAAGTCAAACGATGTGCGTAACAACAGAAAGCTCATCATCATCATCATCGTCGTCGTCGTCGTCGTCATCTTCGTCTTTTGGAATACTGCTTCTAGTCCTGGTGCTATTCCTGCCAACGTCTTGTCAGAATTTTCATGCTGCTGTAAGCTGTTTTCATGCACATTTTGGGCACTTGTGCTCCCAACTCCACCAGGACAAACACTTCAATTTGGCTTCAAGGATGCGTGCCAGTCATAGGAGTAAGCATTGGTGGGCAGATGGGGGTTTTAGGACCAAAAAACTAGACCGTTGTTGCCTTGATGCTACCAGCACACAAAAATCAACCAGACACAGTCAAAGTGCCGGAAGGAAGTGCGCTGCGACGTCTCGGGCGATTGTCGGCCATAGCGGAGCGGGCCACTAGCAGCAGTCGGGAACAATGGTGGATGACTTCGTGGGCGGATGGTTAGGTGGATGCGATACGAGTGAAGATATGTATGGTAGGGATATGGCAGCAAACAACATGCAACTCTTTAACTATAACTTTTGATATATGCTAAAGGAAATATTGTGGGAGTGCACTCACTCGTGATTGCCGTTGCCCAGGCAGCCACTACATAAGGGTACAGGGTCTCCAGCGGGAGCAGTAGAAGTGGGTGCGGGACCGGAAGCGGGAGCAGTGGCAGTAGCTTGGTGCCTTAGCGCCATCAACTACTTAACGTCAAAACGCTTAAAGTTGAATTTGTAACGCTTGAAGTGAGTAGAGGCAAACAGCAAAAAGCCAATGGAGTGTGAGCAAAAAGGGAGCCAGCTAGATAAAAAGAGAAGAGAATGGCAAAGGAGTCTAATGCCAGTTCACTCATCTATTTTTATTAAATCGCCACAGACACACCACCCACCCAGCCATCCTAATAAACATACACACACACACACACACACACACACACACACACACACACACAAACACGTGTGCTGTTGCATTGCTGGACAACAAGAACAAAAATCAACGTTACGTATACGCAGCATTGGCCAAAATGCATAACTAGAACTAAAATGAAAATGTTTGCTTTCGGCTACTACAAATAGCAACATACACTTCGATTTAGTTAAACTAAATGAGTAAGAAAACAAAACAGAAAATATATGAATAAACTCTCCTCTCATTCTCATTTTCATTTTATGCAGCAAATGTGCATAATAAAATGAATGAAATAAAATTTGCATTGTATAGAGAACAGATTGTTTTGTTTGTTTTAGTTTGTAGAATAAAGTCTGAGCTGAGGATTTTGTTGGCCCCCCAACAACTATCTTGGTATATCTACTAACCATATCCTAATCATTTTATTATACAAATTTGCCAAAAAAAAAAAAGTTAAAAATATTCTATTCTATAGAAAATATTCCATGATCAAAGACTAACTAAACATGTTTTAACTTTGGGAAACAAAAACTCGACACCCAATTTTTCTGAAATTCGGCCCTAAAAAAACATCTGAATTTTAAAATCAAGTAATAATCATTTAATTATAGTAACAAATATAAAAAAAAAGGTGCACCAACTCACAAAACTTACTAATTGGTTTCAAAAGGCAATTAAAGGTAGTATAAAACTACGAAAAACTGTATACTAGAAATATTAGGGACATAACCCTAAAAATATATTCAATTTTTAGTGACAAAACTCCATCCCATCCAAAAAAAAAACATTTAAAAATTGGATTTAGGGTTTTTTTTATAGATTTACATGAACTTTACACTAATTTTTCTTACTTTTTTTGGGTAATTTTTAACAATTTTCCCAACTGACACGAATTGAATGAACATAATATATAATTGTTAATTATAGTAAATTGAAATGCATTTTCTCTTTTTTGGGGAAAATATGAAAAATGTTGAGATAAAATATATATTTTTTGAAATAAACTTAAGAAATTCATTACATTTTCCAAGTAAGAGTATCAACTGCAACAACAAAAACTCAAGCAAATAGCCAATGACTTTAGATACTTTTTCTGTTGTTGTTGTTGCAGTTGCAATGGCAGCTGTTTCAACTTCCTTGCCGTCTGCTGCTGCACTGCCCTTTTCCATCGCCCCCCCCCACCACCTCCGCCACCTTCATCTTCTACTGCACATTGCAGCTTATTTTCGGGGGTTTAATTTTGATTTAAACGCTGGCAGACAACTTGAAGCCCGCTGCGTGCTGAAGTAGAAATAGATGAAGAAGCTGTAGGAGGAGCATTCTAGGAGAACTGGCATGGACATGACTTTGCTTGGACATAACATAGGAGCATGAGATTGAGTAAGTTTCTCTTTGGGGGTTTATTGAAATTTAAGTTGCACTTTCAAGGCCCAGCAGGAGACGAAGCGAAACAGCCAGGAAAAATGTGAACCGAGGTTAATGAAAGGGCACTTTAATGTGCACTGGACACTGTGTACAGCAAATCAACCAAACGGCCAGGACAACCATTTCATTTTCATTAGATTAAGGTAAGCATCGAAGTAAGTAATTCTCTCCACCACTATTACTACTACCACTAGGAGGGTCCCTTCTATTACGATACGGTAGAGGAGACCAGTTTTTGCGGTGCAGCGGGTGCAGCCTGGCCACTACGTGAGCTTTCACTGCTTTGCTTCCCCTTACCCATTTTGCTTCTGCTTTCTCGCACTCGTAAATGTAAAAGTTGCAACTTGTAGCCTCAAAATAACCACAAAGTAAACACCAGAGTGGCAGTGCCACTACCCAGAGATGGGTTGCCAGAGCTATTTGAATAGCTGGCAAAGACATTGCGTACAACTACAACAAGCAGGGACAAGGGCATTATCGTCATCGGCATCGTCACTCCCGAAGAGTGTAGCGACGTAGACGCTACTGAACTGGACTGGACTGGACTGGACTTGGTGTTGGTTGGGCTAAAGAGAAGGAAATGGAGAAAAGTGACCTCGGCGATGGCAATGGCGATGACGACGGCGATGCCAATGGCAATGGGCTTTGTGGAACAGGGGAAGGGCTAGAAGACGGCAAGCCAAAATAAATAAGTGTGTAATTCAATATTTAAGGCTTTGTCAGTAATTATTTCCACACAGATGGTGAAACTTGTACTGTTGCCAAAGAGACAGCTACGATGCGACGATGCCATGAAGCCACGATGCGAGTCTGTCAGTATATAGTTCTTTATAGTACATATAGGAAACGGAACTTGCTTGCAGTCAGTGGGCAGCATGTACTTAAAGTGGTGAAAGTCTTTCCTTCTTTTCCCATTGCTTTTAAATACTCAAGACAGTTAAATTATTAGTTTTAGTATGCTACCAACCAAATGAAGCCCCTACTTCAAATGTCATTTTAGTATAGAAAAATCGAACATAAATGTTTTCTAGTATATTGACCATGATCAAAAATGTACAAAATTAACATAGAATATAGATCCTATTTCAATGATATTGTTCTTTCCTATTGGACACAGCTCGGAGAAGGTATCAACCAACTGTATCCCTTAAAAATATATTTTATATAATATATTGGATATATTGTATAAACAAATAGGAAGCAAACTTAGTCCAAAAGTCATTTATGTTAGAATTTTGCAACTTTTTCTTCTTGGATTTACAGAAGAAAACATAGAAAATAGGTTACAAGTTATGAAAAAGGAAATAAAAATACAAAATAGGAAATGCAATCGAAAAGTAGCTCAACCAAATAAGTGAATTCAAACAATGAAAAAGAATAGAGTGCGACAGAGAGTGAGAAATAGAGAGGGAAAGAGAGGAAATCAGCAGCGAAAAGAAAATAGCAAAGAAAATGAAACACATGATAGACAACTTACTAGATACTGCTACAAAAGTGCACATTCTATTCATTGAGTCAATAAGGAATGTAATGAAGTAAAAGACAGATAAGTGGAAAAACAAGTGACAAGAAATGGTAAAACGAATCAACTACATAACATATTGAGTCTAGAGTCTAGAGAAGGATAATAAGTGGAAAAAAAATCGAAAGATATCCTCTTTTGTGAACAACTCAATGAAAATAGTTGCATACTTTTGGGAGCCAGATGTGATATCCAACTGTAGCCCATTATGGCAATCTGCTGAAGTTTTATAGTTTTTCGATCGATCCCTTCTTTCCTCCCGCTTTCCTCTCTCTTCATTGTACTTATTAACAGCTACATACACAGTCATATTTCAAGGATCGCTGCCTGCTTGAGGCTACTATAAAATTGACCCACTTGCTGCACATTTGTCTTTATTAAATGGTAAGGAGTGATGCTATGGGGTAACAGAGTAAGATTTGGGGTAGCAAATTATGAGTTCGCCGCTTGGTTGGCACTTGAAAGAGCGTATAAATTATAAACCAATTTAATAACTACCCTGAAAAGAAATGTGCTCGCTGCCTCTTGCCTTAAAAATGAACTACCAATTTGTGGAGTACTACAACAGCAGCAACAACAGCCGCAAAACGAACGCAAAAGCAACATTATAATGGCTCTTGAGGAGCGTGAACATGAGTTATGCCATAACCAAAAAAGAGAAAAAAATCATATACCTATGTACATATATATATCTAAACCTTTGGCATTAGACGACTTGACAATGAACTGTAACCAGAAGGGCAGAATGGCTAGTGATGGGAGGAGTGAATAGTTCTAGATATTTTTTGCTGAAAAACTTCACTAATACATGCAAAAGGGTATATAATCAACAATTTTTCCAGAACTTCAACTCTCCGGCCAAAATTTTTAAACACTCGCATACATATACAAATACATATGAAAGCATGTGTGTATATGTATATGATATGTATATCCTTTTTCCTGAATATGCGCATAGTTTAAAGTTGTAATTATTCGAGCATTTAGTTGGAACATTTAGTAACCCGCCTCTGGGCGGGCAACTGCCATGGCAACAAAACGCAAAACGGAAAAACGCAATGCATTGCTATAGCGCTGGTTCCTATGCCAGAAAAGAATCCCATGGACCAGGACCTGCCGCCAATGCCCATGTCCATGGCCATGCCCAAGCTGCACGACTGCATGTGCGCGTGTTAAAGTGAATTTTAAATGATTTATTACGCGTCTAGTTGGGCCACTGATACTACAAATTCTGCAATTACGTATCCTTTAACCCAACACCAGTCATCCAGTCATCCAGCCAGCTACTCACACAACCACCCACCCACCCATCAACCGCTCTCCCCTCTCTCTATCTTTGGTCTGGTATCCATGCCCCAAGTCCGTGTGAATTTGCTGCTTTTGCTCGTTAGCATATTAATTGTAAAGCGTGTCCTAATTGCATTTCAGTTAGCTCGAATTGGTTCCAAGTGATGATTGTCAGTCACAAAGTCAAAGTCACTAGTACAAGGGAATAAGAAAAATACTTTTTCTTTTTTCTTTATCAGCAATCCCTCTTATGTGCATTAGTCGTTCATAAATCTTACAATTATGGAGCATTAAAAGGAAGTACAAGAAAATTTTCTTCAAGCACAATGAAAAAATCATTTAATCATCTTCCTATGTCCTTAAAGTTGATTGGACATAATACCAATTACGTATTCTTCGAAATTGTTAACAATAATAATTGGTGCTTAAAACTAAATTGAATTCTATATATTTTTTTTATTCGCTAGTTAAGAGGTGATCCCATTCTATAAAATAAAACTCTAATGTTAATATTAATCGTGCCTCGTATGTAGTTAAATATGTCATTCTAATGATTAAACTTAACTGTCTTGAACTGAGATGTTATGTTATGTTTGTTTCTTAAATATTGTATACAATGTTTGCTTTGAGCAAGCTATCAACTTTCCGAATGAAAATTTGTATAAACGTGGTCACAAAAATATAACGTTTTTAATTTTCGGACTTTATATCTGATTTTCTCGGCTGGCCAAATATCTAAGACGTTTTTGCTAAAATCTTAAATACTAGAAGTACTACTAGAAGTAGAAAAGTTGCTGATCTAGCTACAACTAAGACAAACTGCATACCACAAATTTTTATTTTAGCCCAAATTCAAATACCAACCAAGTTTAATATGGAATGGTTTGGTCTTTTAGGTGAAGCCATTTCACAACACTCATTTATCTCGGGAGTTCGTTTTTTGTTGAACTACGAAAGAAAGTGAATGGAATTTCCCGTCCAATGCTGTATTTCTGATCCAAATCGGAGAGAGAGACGATGAAAACTATCCGACTTTTATCAAGAATGAAAATTAATAAGAAAAAAAAAAACAACAAATTTTTGTTAATATGAATAATCATTTCTGTGGTTTCATTACATTGATATTCGCTCAAGTGATGTCCTAAGGTGGAAGGCCTTCAATATCTATTGCAACGAGTCCTGCTCATTTTTATTGTTGTAGTTGTAACGTCCTACTTGTTGGTAGAAGTTGCAAGCTGTTGCAATCGGTTGCAGGGTATTTTGTCGCAGTTGCGTATTAGTTGTGTTGGAGTTGCGTGTGGTTGCAGGATACAATTCCACTCAATTGTGGAACATGTGTGAGTCCTTTTGGCCCTAGAGTTCACTCCCTTTATTTGTGGAACAACCCTGGGGAAATTGGAGTAATGGATGAGTGAATAAGTGAGTGAGTGCTTTGCGTTAATCTCACTCAAGAACAGGTCGTATGAGTAATTTTTGAGCAAATATTTGTGAGGATATGCACACACATACATACATACATACATGCGACATCTTTCAAAACTGTTAATGAAGCATCATAATTAATAATTATATGGCATAATATTATAATTTAATAACATCGTTAAAATCACACGCCGCAAAAACAGCAAAAAAATAAAAAAAAAAAAAGATAAAAATGGAGTTGAATTTAACAAATTAGCCAATGGCAATTGAAATGGCTACGAGACACATTTAGTTGGGAAAGCCACGATCATGGAGGAAGGGGCAAACTGAAAGGGGAGGCATCTTGCCAGCAAATATGTATAATAAATTGATATCACAATGAATTTGAATTAGCCTCGACCACTTACTTATTACCGTTTTATCTATATATTTGCTGGCCTAAACCTGGCCTCAGGTCCTAGTATTGGCCAGAAGACTCTCCTACATCAACGAAAGCGCGTTTTCCTTTACTTGTTTTTTTTTTTGTGCTGCTTTTCATGAATTATTTTGCTGCTGCAAGTGAAATTTTTGACCAAACAATTGGCAAGCAGCAACAACAAAAACAACTATCTATATGGAGAGAAGATACACTCACTCACACTATATATGTATACTATATATACATACATACATATGTATATAGACATCATGAGGGACTAAGAGCAGCGGGGACAAGAATAAATATGATGCATGAAATAACAATAATGAAATGACAACAAAAGGCATGGGGATAACAAAAGGATTGCCAGCCACAGAGAGACGGTTCGAGAGATGGTCGTGGATGAGGCTGGTGAGATGGGATGGGGGAGGGGAGGTACATGCACATGTCAGCTAGTTGAGCTGTGACCGATTCAGTCATACATAGGTCGACTGACGGCGGATTGGCGGGAGGCAAAACCTCGACTGCAATTCAAATTCAAAATCAAATGTGATTTTTCGGTCACTTTGAAAATTGTTGATTAGTGACGCCTGACTGCAAACGAATGATATGAAACGGGGCAATGCTGCAACATTAAAGGGATTTCAAGATATTTGTAACCATCACTCAGGCAGCAGTCAGGCGTGCATCATGGAATAGTAACAATCAATTTTGAATGAAAAAGAAATAAAAGTAACCTCGATGGCCAGGCAATTCAATTTAAACAATTAAAGGCACATAAATTAAAAATGTGGTCATGTGGCCAATGGTCGACCAGGACAGCGACAAATTGCATGTAGTAACTAGACCTATGCTTATTTACATATATAACCACAGCAAACACATATAATATAGGCAAACCTATATAACATACATATCTGTATAATTTACATGCATATATCTACATACATATGTATGTATGTATGTACATGTGTACATATACATATATAACACTCCCTATGAAATAGATGTCAATTTAAATGGAAAAGAAGCCAACATCGGCTATGCCAAAGATTATATGCCCTTGCAGTCCTTGGCGATAATATTTTTAAATGTTTTAAACTTTCTTCCAATGCCTTCAAGCTCTCACTCTATCCTTTTCAATTTCGATATAACCATCCTTCCCCATCACCTTTGCAAGCCCATTGTATGTTAACATACAGGAATGTCGCGTTGCGTCTGTATGTGTGTTTATGCTGCGCTGCTCTGGTGTTTTCGAGCAATGGCGAAGTAGGCTGACGGCAGCGTTTGAGCAGAGCTGATTTATATTGACTGTAACTTGTGTTCCATTTAGCCGATCTTATTCAAATTTGGATACGACCCCATAAAGTATATACATATATTCTTGATCAGCATCAACAGCCGAGTCGATGCAGCCTTGTCCGTCCGTCTGTCCGTATAACACCTAGATTTTCGGTCTATACTCTACTTTCTTTTTGACAAATTGAAACATATTCGGCGAAACAGTAGCGAAGTTTGTTAAATGTAAATGTTTAATTATGATTAAGGATGGATTTCGTTTTTACACCATGCACCCATAGGCTCAAATGGTATATTAAAGTCGTCAAAATGTATGCAACATGGAGAAGGAAGCGTTTCCGACTCCATAAAGTGTATATATTCTAGATCAGGATCAACACCCAAGTCGATATATGTAGACATGTCCGTCTGTCCGTATGAACACGTAGATCTCAGAGACTATAAGAGCTAGAGTCACCAAATTTGGTACGTAGACTAGTGTATTACCTACGGTAATTTGGAAAAACTCGATTATCTCACGTAATTTTTTACCTTTTGTAATCAAATTTGGCACACTTGAATTTGATACTAATACCCAGCAAAATGCCAAATTTAATCAAAATCGAACTTAAAATAGCCAAGTTATGCATATAAAGATATACAACGCCTGCAGTATATACAAGCCTACGTGCAAAATTTCAGCTCTGTAGCTCTTACGGTCTCGGAGGAGTTCGCGTTGATCCAGACGGACGGACGGACGGACGGACATGGCTATTTGAACTCGTCTCGTTGTGCTGATTAAGAATATATATACTTTATATGGTCTGAGATGCTTCGTTCTATGCGTTGCACACTTCTGACCAAAATGAATATACCCTTTTTGCAGGGGTATAAAAAAACAAAAACGTAAATGCATTTGTTATTATAAATCTGAAATATTTGTTTTACTGGTGTATGGTATACCTAAGTCGGCGAGACGACTTACTTCATTTTAGAAATAAAAACTTTTGTCAGAGTTTCAAAATTATATTATAATGAAATTACAAATAACAATTATTAAAAGCATAATGTTAGTTATACTGGTAGATGAAATGTTTTTAGTGCTTTTATAAGTAGGAGTATGTAAAGGTTCTGACTGCTACATTAACGTTCACCTATATGCATGTTTGTATGTATGTACATATATATATCTATGTTTATGTGGACAAGTTTTATACAAATGGATATTGACCACATTCAATAGCATCCTCTGACACACCCACAACCATCAATTGCTATTAATTCGGACATATTAATTCGAATTTACAAATGAAATTTTATATTTGTATGTATGTTTTTTTTTTCATATAAGCCAGAACCGTCACATTCCACTTTACACTTTTTCCCAAACCCACGGCCAAAAATTCCTCGTTAATCAGCCCACCGAATCTCCAACACATTTCTCATTCGATTTAAACAGATTATTAGCGATGACCAGCAGTACGGTGGTCACTTGTGCTTAAACAAATAAAATATGTATACATACATACATACGTAAGTCAGTATAACCAACGTTTTTTGTTAAATCATTCAAAATGATACATTTCAATTTACTTTGAGGGCCCGAAATTATTATGTTGAATTAGAATAAAAAATAAAAAACCTAATTTTGATTTAATAATAACAATAATAATAAACTATCTTTCTGCATTTTCAAAATAATTATTTAAACGTAACTTTTTTTAGCGCGCAAGTTCCGATAGTTCAAAGTATCGATAATTGCTCAAGAAATCGATAGTTCGTTAGTGTTAATGCAATCGAGTGTTTGTTAAAAATCTGATTAGTGGCAACTCTTGTATGTTGTAATTCCAAATAGCAAAATGTTCGCAATTCGTCGGTTCTTTTCCCATGGGAAAGGGTTAACTTCAATAGTTACTTATGCGGCACGAAATGTCCATCTACCATCCAGATTGGCTGCAGCTGCGACTACATCTACCGGCCCAGCCATTAACTCCTGCCATTCCCGTTTGCAACAACAACAACCTCATCAACACAGATGGTTGGCAACACAGCCTGGACCAAAGGATTCGGAAGATGACTTAAAACGCATCTATTATGGCACCCTGGCGCCCCGCATGAAGCTAGTCAAGTTCTTTTCGCTATCAACAAGTTTAGCTGGCCTAGCAGCTCAGCCAATTTTGCTCGAGCAAGGCATGAAGATCGGAGGCACCGGCATGGCCGTTTTCCTCTGTTCCGTAGGTGGTTTCTTTACCTTTGTCACTCCGCTTCTGCTACATTTTATAACCAAGAAATATGTAACGGAATTGCATTACAATCCGATGACAGAAGAATATACGGCCACCACGATATCCCTTTTGCTGCAAAAGGTCAAGGTAAGTTGGCATGTGTATATTTATGATTTCCATTTCACATAATAATGTTTATATTATGTCACACTTAGACCAAATTCAGACCCAGCGATGTTGACGTACCGGAGGTGCCTGGAATGTTCACCTCATTTATAGTTAACAAGCGTCCATTGTTCGTCGATCCTGCTCTATTTGATGATCCAGAGCACTATGTCCGCATCATGGGCTATGATAAGCCGATAGACTTTAAGTTAGATTTGAGCGGGAAATCAGAGAACAAAACAAAAAAGAACGATGTATAGAATATATTTGAGGACATTTTAATGTGCCCTGATTGTTGAACAATATTATAAAAAGATTATTAATTCAAAAGACATTTTCTAGTCTGGTGTTAGTAACTTATTCCAAAAAGGAATTCCATATTCGTAGGACTCAAGCAATCCTTGTTGCGACACTCTTGAAGTCGGCAAATCAAACCTTTAAACATCCTTTCATATTGGTCCTGCTCCGACTTACCCAAGGTATCAAATAAATTGTGATCAGGCACCAAATAAAAGGGGAGAAATCCCCGAGTCAGACACTTTCTCATTGATTTGCTAACCTAATTAATTAGAAATGGTATATCAATAGTCATAAATTAAGTAGATAATTTACTTACACTTATGAGAATATGTCCCGGCGACTCATTCCAGTTGTCAGTAGACTTAGCTCTATTCATAAAGATGCTCTTGATCATGTAACTGATCAAACGGTCCATTTTATTGGCATGACGCATTGCTTTCATTAGACGCAGGGAATCTTTTAGGTTTTGCTTGTCCTTTAAAACCATACGCTCCCAGTGAGGTGCACATACCATAAACGAACGTAAGTCATCGGTAGTGCCCTGCTCGGTGAACTTGCGAGGTACAGCAAACCACGTGCGATTATTCTTGCAAACCTTTTTTAAACCTTTGGGCCATGCACTGGCCTCAAATTCAAAGGCTGGCACAAAATCAAAGTTAATCTTGCGTTTACGATCACCAAGGCAGGTGGCCACTAGAGTGTGAGCTACTGCATAGCCAGGAGCTGTGTACTCTAACTTATAGGCATTTTCTCCACATTGGATATTATCCAGCTCATGCATTACATGCTTAATGTTTTCACGATACCAATTTTGAAGTTTTATGCGGCTCAGAAACTTCTGTCCATTATGGTGTTCTACAAGATTTTCAGGCACACTGGGACCACTGAGACGTAGAGCAACGAAGGATGAATGTTTTTTAAAGACCACAGGCTCCACAATGCACGGTAGCTTGGTTTTTGTCAACATATCAAATTCGTCCGGGAGCTCGATTTTGATTTTATCCAAGGTGCTCCCTGTCAAAGCAAGACCATCGAATGCTTCTCGGAAAGTTTTATCCCTTCTTGAGATAGCATTAATAAATGCATTCTCAATTATTTGGGCATCTTCGTGGTAAATTTGTCGTTGCTCTGAGTCAATTGATATAGCTTTTAGGACATATTCAATGCCTTCCCCAAAAGAAAGAAATTTACTCGCCATTGTAAGTTGTATAATAGTTTGTTGTCTCAAATTATAATGGATGGCTTTATTATTTTACGTTTTACACAAACACGTCTAGTCGCTGCAAGCTTTTAGAATAGAATAGAAGAAACCATTTCGATGGGTTTAATAAAATGAATGAGTTTCGTTCGGTGGCTCACAAAAAGGGGGAATCACTCAGTTCAAAGTCAACGAAATGTGACCAGCTTACGTCTAGTAACAAAATGTCGAAAATGCTTGATTGATTGGCGTTGCCATGCCACTTCCATCACAAAACGTAAACAAAACTTTCTAGAATAAACAGAATACAGAATCTTTTCAATGTTCAGTTGGATTTTAAATTATACACATAGAAGTGGACATTTGGAATTAAGTTTAACAATGCTACGATTGCCATGTCATCGGATTGCAGCCGGTTGCTACCGTCAATTGAGTAACGCTGCTAAAAAGGGACCCGGTGGAGGAGGCGCCGCCAAGAATGTTTCCCGGGATGTGCTGGCCGAATTGGAGGCAGGCTACAACAGTTTCGCTTCCTCCGATTCAAAGTCTCTGCTTAAGAAGCATTTGTCCCAGGACATCTTCAACAGATTGAAAAAGTCGTCAACACCAAGTTTTCACTCAACCTTATTGGATTGTATTCGATCGGGATTATGCAATCACGACTCGGGAGTGGGTATATATGCACCCGATGCTGAGGCGTACAAAACTTTTGCAGACATTTTTGATCCGATTATTGAGGATTATCACAAGGGCTTTAAGAAGACGGATAAACATCCCGAGTCCTGCTTCGGACAAGGCAAGGATTTTCCAAACCTCGATCCGGAGAATAAGTTCATAGTGTCGACGCGCGTTCGTTGCGGTCGATCTGTGCAAAACTTTCCTTTCAATCCGTGCCTTACCGAATATGACTATGGAGAGCTAGAGTGTATGATTGCCAATGCCCTGGGTACATTATCGGGTGAATACTCAGGTGCCTATATGCCATTAACCGATATGGACAAGTCGCAACAGCAGAAACTCATCGACGAGCATTTTCTTTTTAAAGAAGGCGATCGTTTCCTGGAAGCGGCGGGCGCTTCACGTTTTTGGCCAGCCGGTCGTGGCATCTACTTTAACAAGGCTCGAAACTTTCTCGTCTGGGTTAACGAGGAGGACCATATACGCATCATATCCATGGAAAAAGGCGGCGATCTTGGCAAGGTCTATGATCGTATGCTTGGTGGTGTGGATGCCCTAGGCAAGCATTTACATTTCAGTCGAGATGATCGCTTAGGTTTCCTTACCTTCTGTCCCACCAATTTGGGCACCACTATACGTGCCTCCGTGCACATCAAATTGCCCAATCTAAACAAAAACAAAGAAGAATTGCAGAAGCTGGCCACCAAATATAATTTACAAGTTCGTGGCACTAGCGGTGAGCATAGCGAAGCCAAGGGAGGAGTCCATGACATTTCAAACAAACGCCGGATGGGCCTAACCGAATATGAAGCTGTCAAAGAGATGTATGACGGCATTCGTGCCCTAATTGATGCCGAATGTAAGGCAGCAGGCAGTTCCTAAATATTTATTCTTATACTTTAATCATAATTAAATTACTGTCACTATAAATTATAAAGTCATTTATAACCGAATTTACGAATAATTTATATACATACATATATGTATGTATGTACATATGTATATAAAACAAAAACTACAGAACTTTGACATTGCCAAAGTAAAGATACTTTTCAAACTGTATGAACATATGTACATATCATTATTATCAGTTAAGGATATATTTGTAACCATGAAGTCTGAATTTTTCGTTCATTTTTTTGCTTTCTGTTATATGTACCTGCATTTATTATTATGATAATTAGCCTTATGTAAATTTATTATAATGAAAATGTTAATCATAATTATCGTAGTACTAGAACTAAGCCTCTAATTTATGTTACCTATAGTTCAAGAAAGTCGAATATATTGTTTATTTTTTTCAAAGATTTACGCTCTGAACAATCGGTAGTGAAAGAAATAGTCGACCCAAGAAATTATGTTCTATAAAGCAATTTTCGCAATTTTCTCGGACCAAAGCCCTATACAAATATAAGTTTAAGTTTTAAGTGGCTTTTCATCACTTATTAATATGTTTACCCTTTCAGTCCTTGGCCATAATATTTTTACATGTTCCAAACTCTTTCTATAACTAAATTTATCAATTCATCAAAGCCTTCTAAGTATCACTCGCGTTGCGTCCGTGTAACTTGTGTTCTATTTTTCCGATCTGATTGAAATTTTGGGATCTGATGGTTTATAGCAAAGACTATAACATAAGTAAATTTCTTAGGGATACTCCAACTCCTTTACCTATTTTTCTTACATAACTCTATGAGTGGTCCAATGTGGATGGTATTCATACTACATCTCACCCAGGATATAAAAAGCCTAAACGCCAAGTTTCATCCCAATAAAATTAAATTGGCTGAGTAAAACGCATACACACCGACGGACGGACATGGCTATATCGACTCAGCTGCTCATGCTGATCAGGCATATATATATTTTATGAGCTCGGAAACGTCTCCTTCTCTGCGTTACAAACATCTGACCAATTTTATAACACCCTCTGCATGGTTATAGAATGCAATGATGATAAAAGAGACCATGATAAGCACTAAATACCACTGGCCTCCACATCCGCTATGATATGGAAAGTCTTGACTCTTCCATTTCGAACATGATTGGATATAAGTAATCTACTTTGTCAATAGGGAAAAGGCAACTAGAGACGATACTCAATTCTGACCCCTTTGAAAAACATAAAAGCAGTAAGCATGGATCAAAACAACACATCTATTATTAAAGTAAACTATCTAAACTACTATAACCGAGCACTGACCACGAAGGCCTTCGGCTTAGACGAAAACTCACTTCGATACACTAGCCTGGGATTCGAACCCGGATCCTCGTTGTTCAGTTGACTAAATGACTGGGTCACTTAGACAACTCATCTACCGAGGACTGCATCTACATCTAATTTCTGTCCAGGGTTTTAAAAGTGTCCAAACTTGACTACAATTAATCCAGAATAATATTAATGATAAACGATTCATTATTCTTCAAACTATACTCAATACAAACCGAAAACGAAGTAATGGACAAGAGTGCCCAACCCTGACAATCTCATCTGTATATTTGAACTTATAACAATCTTCGGGGGCAACACACACGTAGCTTTGGTTTTTAAAACTCATCAGATTCAAATGGCTGTGAATTCGATTCTTACATTATAGACACGCTTTTTAATATAAACTAAGCTCTAGACTAGAACAAAAAATATAAAATTATAATCCATTATAATATTTCAAGTGTATAAAAAGTGCAATTTGAAAGAAAAGCTAACTGAGCTAAGCTCCATTGACATAATATAAACAAATAGATTTTTTTTTTTATTTTTTTTGTATAATTTTAATATTTTTATAAACTTAAGACTTAAAATAAAAGTATTTAAAGTTCCGTTTTTTGTTTTTTTGCTTGACATAAGAGTCAAAATGTTTTACATTGTTTTGTTTTTTTATATTTTTTATTAAGCAAATCGTGTTGTTTTTTTTTTTTTTTTTTGTTGTTTTAAATAGTTCTCCATAGTTGTTGTTGTTACTGTGGATAGTAGTTCTGTGTTGTTGGTGTTGGTATTGCTCTTTGTTGTTGTTGTTTTAGGCCCATAATCCTCGCAACTCTCAAAGTATACGAAAATGCCGAAAGTTATCGCCAGTTTAGGGGACTGGACAACAAGTATATTGAAGCTCCGGACACACATTTCTACAAACTAAATAAATGTTTTGGAACTCGCAAACCGCCAAAACGCGACAAGGCGGACGAGTTGAAAGATTTCTACGTGTTGTTTTTTTTTTCATTTTGTATTTCTTTTTTTGGTTGTTTTTGTTGTTGCTGTTGTTGGACCTCGCTTCACCCGGACCATAGAGTGCTGAGAATGTTAAAGAGCTGCTGGCGCGGCGGATAGAAGGAGGGTAGATGTTGTTTTTGTTGGTCAAACAATTTACAAGCTCTTTTCTAGCTTGATCAGCTCGGCGATGCCATCGTACATCTCCTTGACGGCCTGGTATTCGGTGAGACCCATGCGACGCTTGTTGGAGATATCATAGACACCACCCTCGGCTTCGGTGTGCTCACCACGAGTGCCGCGGACCTGGAGGTTGTACTTGCCGGCGACCTCTTCCAACTTGGCCAAGTTGGCGGCCAGCTTGGGGACCTTAATGTGCACAGAGGCACGGATGGTGGTACCCAAGTTGGTGGGACAGAAAGTCAAGAAACCAAGACGATCATCGTGGCTGAAGGGCACACGCTTCTCAATCTCGTTGACAGCGTTGACCAGACGGCCATAGATCTGGCCAAGATCACCACCCTGCTGCATGGAGATGATACGCAAATGATCTTCCTCATTGCACCAGACCAAGAAGGTCTTGTTGTCATTGTGGTAGATACCACGACCGCTGGGCCAGAAGCGGCAAGCATTGGCGGCCTGCAGGAAACGATCGCCCTCCTTGAACAGGAAATGATCGTCGATCAGTTGCTGCTGGACAGCCTTCTCCATGCCAGTCAATGGGTAGAATTTTCCCTTCAGCTCACCCTCCAAACCGGACAGAGTGCTGCTGACCTTGCCTTCCATCTCCTTGTACTGGGCCTCGGTCAAGCAGGGGTTGAAGGGATAACCCTGCATGGAGCGACCGCAACGGACACGAGTAGAGATCACATACTCGTTGGTTGGATCCACATTGCCGAAGGTCGACACATCACCGAAGTTGGAAGCTGGGTGCTTGTCGGTCTTCTTGAAGCCACCATGGTAGTCCTCAATGATGGGATCGAACAGCTCAGCGAAGACGGTGTAGGCCTCAGCATCGGGAGCATAGATACCAACGCCAGAGTCGTGGTTCTCCAAACCGGACTGGATGACATCCAAAAGGGTCGACTTGAAGGTGGGGGTAACCTTGTTCTTCAAGTTGTCGAAGACTTCCTTGGTCAGGTACTTCTTCAACAGTGACTTGGAGTCGGAGGCGGCGAGCTTGGCATAGCCTTCTTCCAATTTAGCGAGAACAGCAGCGTCAACCATGGTGTCTTGTTTGCTGCAAATAATAAAAGAGAAAAAAAATACATATGTAGTAGTAAGGGGCGTGGCAAAGGCAATATATTTCATTTATATATATGTATATCTTTAATTTATTTTTCAAATGTCCATTGCAGACGCCTTCTCTCTCAATGGTGGCGCCTAAAAGTCGGCAATGTGTTTTTTTACGATTTGTATTTCCTTAATTTCTTTGTTTTGTCTTTCTCTCTCTCTCTCTTCGTTTCCCTTTTGTTTTTGTTTGTCCACGCAATTAGTTTTGGCTTATGCCTATACTCGACTTTGAAATGGCACGCGACACACAACCCCTCTTTCCTTCAAGTCATTCCTTTTTCCTTCTTCTCTCACTCACTCACTCTCTCTCTCTCTCCCACCCATGTTCGGATGACGATCCCAGCCTAGCTCAGTTTTCGGGTCCTTGTTTTTTTTTTTTTTTTTGGGTTTTTTGGTGGTTGCTTCTCCGGCTCTTTGGGGGTGGCTGGCTGACACAATACAAATAGAAATTTTTGCCGGCTGCCGCTGAATGCGCAAAACCCGACCACGACCACAATAAGTACTCCAACTCCAAAACTTTATTCTGGCTGGTCGTCATGCGCACTAGATCGCTTAATATATTTTAAGACCGGGCCTCGAGAGCCAGCAGCAGGATATGTTAGCAAAACGGGCGGTTTGCCGGACAACGGGACAGACATTTCCCCAAGACCAGGGCAATAATAATTTTTTTATGGCATTTTATTTTTAGGCTTTAACGCACACACACACACACACAAATACACAACACGCATGACGTCAGTTTTTAGCTCCAAATAGTATCTGCAGACCCTTACCGAGAGGATACTCTAGGACCTATGCCAAAAAACAAATAAAAAGGCCCTCTCACAAACGAGATACACACCCATCATCTCCGGAAGATGCAGCTACAGCTGCAGTGCCATTGGGCTCACCGCCATTGGCTACCTCGCCCTCGATCACCTTCTCCTTTTTATCCTTAGAGGCACAGAGACCCATTTTAATTTTTAATTTGTTTTAGTTTTGTTTTTGTGTGGGGGAGGTTGGTGTTTTAGTGGTAGTGGTGGTTGGGGGGAGGGGGAGATTTGTAAAATTTCAAAAAACGTTTAAATATTTGGCGTTGGCTTGGTTTTTTTTGGTCACAAAATTTTCTCTCAATTTGTTGTAAGTTGCGTTTCGTTTTTTGTTTTAGTTGTTGTTTTTTTTTTTTTTTTTTGGTTATTTTTGTTTATTTTTTGTGTATAAAAAAATTTGCAGGTAAAATGAAATCACAATATAGCTATACACACACACATGCACACAGAGAAACACACACACAGACGCAGGAGACACACTCAAGAAGTTGACTCTTGGCTTGGCTTAATTTCTCTTTTTATTGCTTCTGATTATCTTTCTCCTTGCTTTGATTTTCGTTTTCTTGGTGGTTTTTCTTTCCTGTTTTATCGGGTGATTGTTTAAATTTATATATATATGTTTTTTCCTTTTTCTTTTTTTTTTCTTTTTTTGGTGGGTATCAAAAAAACAAAAAAAAAAGTTGAAGCGGACGCAAAAAAAAATTCTTTCGTTTGATGCGAAATGGAGATCACACACGTTGTGTGGCTCTGTGTTTTGTGCGTTGAATTTTGTTTAGTGCTAGCTGCTGCCGCGCCCAAAAGTATACTACACTAAAACACAAACACTACGCAATGGCTATATTATTAAAAAGGAGCAAAGAGGACGACTTGCTGACTGCTGCTCGGTTGGCTGACTGACTACTACTACTACAAGTGCTGGCTTTGGTGGTCCTGGTCTGGCTGCGGCTGCTGCTTCTGCTCTTGGCTGCTCTGCAAATCTATTTTGCGCGCGCGTTTTTGCCGAGGATACGACTAGTGCGTGATGAAGGAACAAACTCAATCGGAAAATTGAAAGGAACTGTGAAACGGACAGCAGAGACGCACCCATTAGAGGGCAAAGCCGGCAAAGCCCGACAAGAGAATTCAGCACTCATAGAGAGAGAGAGAGAGAGAGCGCGTACAAAAGAGAGAGCGCGCCCTAATACTTAGATATGCTTGTGGTTGTTGGTGGTGGTGGGTGGTGGTTAGTGGGTTTGGGTTGGGTTTTTGATTGAGGAAGAGGTGTTGAGGGTTGAAAAAGCATTGCCTACCCGCAGGCGCCGGCGGCACTGTAGCTGCCGGATGGCCAGCAACATAATGCGGAAGGATATATTTATATGATGCGACCCACCACCACCACCACCAACACCATCAACATTAGAAGGAGCATGAGCAACAGCCAGACCCACAGCAATTGCAACCCAAGTGGGCTTACTGAATCAATAAAATTTATGGCACGCGACGGACATGGCAGCAACAGCAGCAGCTGGGAATTGTTGCGCCTGATGACTATGACGCCGACGGTGACGATGACGATGCCGAAAAGCCGGGTATAGCTCAGCCGGTTAAACTGTCTTCAATGCCTCTCTGGATGTCTGACTGACTGGGCGGTCAAGTCACTTTCAAGTATCATGACTGGAGTGTGAAATGTGTTCTGGTAATGACATGAATGACTCCTTTACCTACTCCCCACTTCCACGTCTCTCTCTCTCTCTCTTTCTCTCGCTCTCTCTCTGACCTTTCCCAGGACAAGAGACAAGTAGTAAAAAAAAGAAAAAAATCAATTACTTGGCAAATCCAAACCAAAGCAGCTTGTAAGTTTCCCAGGGCCAAAAGGACATACGCACTTACATACATCTAATCCAATTTCGAAACCAAACCAATTGGAACTAAACTAGTTGTTGCATGTGAAACTCCTATTAACTATTTGCAATTAGTTTTCACTCATTCATTTGAAATTGTTTAATCTTTGTCATCCAGCTTAGCATCTCAATTACTCAACTTCAGCAGCAACAGCGAATGAATCGTGTATGAGTAATAGCCGGGATCAGTTTACATCATTGCCGGTTGTATTAGGTACCTGTGTACCACCTGTGTTTTCTCCTTCTCCGCCTATTATATTGATTTTCTTTATGATTTGTGGAAATTTTTTGTTTTTACATTTCTAAAGAGTCATATGAGTAAAACAGGTCTATAAAGATAACAACAGAACACATGAAACAACATTGGGATTTCGAGTGTATAATGGGGCGTTGGCATGATGATGAGAGGAAGGCCTAACACTTATTGTTAGTTGCCCTCCGTACCCCCACATACACTTTGTTTCAAAGATAATAAATATATGTATGCCAAATGGTTGACTTATTACCAACTACTCCTCTTAACTTGAAACTAATCAATTAACTCAAGTGGCTGATGGTGGTGCAAAACCTTCTTAAGATAGGCAGCCGACAACGACAACGACAGAACCCGCCGAAAGAGAGCACACGGAGGTGGAGAAGAGGCGAAAAGACGACACAACCTATTTTTATACAATAAAACTTAAAGGCAAAAGCAAATCAAATTAAGTTGACTGAATTCATTATGATAACAACGATGATGTAGAGCGAGCAACAGGAGCAAGGACACAATTTAAGGGAGCAGCAGCAGCAGCAACAACAAGAGCATCTCTTCTTCATCTTTTTCAGGCTCAAGTTATTAGTGTCAGAGAGGTTAAGGGTAATAAATCCCTAATCATCACACACGCTTTTTTGCTGCTTCCTCTTTTTCACACACACACACACACTGAAATCGCGGGTATTTTTTTTTTTTTTTTTTTTTTTTTTTGCAAAACTTTTTTTCTACCACTACATTTATAATAACTACTCTAGATTGCAACCGTTAAGGCTCAACTACAATTTGCGAATGAATCCAACCACTACTACCAACAGCTGGAGAGCTGGACAAAAAAAAAGTTATAAAAAAAAACATCAAATAGGCAAGAGAGAAAGAGAGCGAACAAGAGTTGAGTGGCAAATGGAGAGAGAGAAAGAGACAGGGGAAAAGAGCTAGAGCTAAAATGTATGGGTATGACGGGGGAGTGAGTCAAGGAAGCGGGGAGTGCCGCCTGCCAGATAAAAAAAAACTTTCAAGTTGCAATTTGCTGTTGATCATCTTCTCAAAATGGCTAAGAAGAACCTGGCAACTGGTCCCGGAGGCGCACCGGGGGGCCATCTAAATGATAAGATAAAATCAGGTGTGAGCAAACATCAATCATCTGGCCAGAAGAAAAGAAAAATATGGCTCTCTATACATCTAACTCAAATGAAAGTTGCTTTAAAAAAGAATTCAAGTCCAAGTTGCGCTTGGGTCATTCAACTTGTATTGGTTTTGGCTGCATAGTTAGTTAATTGCATAAATCAAAAAGAAAAAAAAAAAACATTGTGATTTTGGCCAAACGATTGCAGCAACAAATTGGCAGTTGCCAAAGCGCATTGAAAATAATGTGAAATGCATTTTGGGGGAAAATTGGCCGTCAGCAGGCAACCAACCAAACTATATATCTGGCCAATAGAAAACATTCGAGACACTTACAAAACGTGACAGTCTCGAAATGTGGCCAACAAGTTTTTGATACCGCCAATAAGGCGTGGCACGCCAAATAAATTGATAATAATATTGGTTAATGACGAAGGGAGAAACCCAATTTCATTTGCAAAGTAAAAGTATGAACAAATACATATTTATATAGTTATATGGCCATCAAAAGCAATTGAAAATGGTTCTAAAATTACCTAAACCTAATCATGTTTTGCAACTTCATAAAATTTGAAATTGAAATGAGTTGGAACACCCTAAAGAGTTGAAACTCAAAAAAAATTGTATTCATTCTTCATCTTTATACCATACACCCATAGGGTGAAATGGTATATTAAAGTCGCCAAAATGTATGTAACAGGCAGAAGGAAGCTTCTCCGACCCCATAAAGTATATATATTCTTGATCAGTATCAACAGCCGAGTCGATCTAGCCATGTCCGTCTGTCCGTCCGTCTGTCCGTCCGTCCGTCTGTCCGTCTGTCCGTATGAACACCTAGATCTCGGAGACTATAAAAGCTAGAGCCACCAAATTTGGAATGTAGGCTCGTGTAGTATGTAGAGTGATCAAGTTTGTTTCAAATTTTTGCCACGCCCCTTTCCGCCCACGCAACTCAAAAAAAACGTTTATCTCAAAAACTATTGCAGCTAGAGACACCAAATTTGGTATGTATATTTGCATAGTAAATGCGCACATTTTGTATGTATAAAGTTTTTGCCACGCCCCTTTCCGCCCCCGAAATTTGAAAAACTCGATTATCTCCCGTAATTTTTTACCTTGTGCAATCAAATTTGGCACACTTAAATTTGATACTAATACCGAGCAAAATACCAAATTTGATGAAAATCGGACAAAAAATAGCTGAGTTATGCATATAAACGTTTTTGCATAAGGCCTTTGATGGCCGTTGGCGGGTGGGGGGCGCTAGGGTGCTTATATGCATAAGTGCGCGAGATACTGAGATATGCTTGTAACAAGCATGTGAACAGAATTGTGGAAAATAGGCAAATGCATTAGTTATTACAAATTTGAAATATTTGTTTTACTGGTGTATGGTATACCCAAGTCGGCGAGACGACTTACTTACTTCATTTTTTTTAAAACTTATTGTAGAATCTTGTTATCTTTATTATTTCAAATTGAAAAATAAGAGATGCAAGTCCTATATAAGTTTGCATTAAGATTATGAGATTCTTAGTTAGTTAATTTATTATTATTACCGCTTTAAGCCTAAACATTGAATTGTTCTTTGTTAAACTTGTTCTGCTAAATTGCCCATAGAGATTCGCATAGCAAATTTTCAGAGATGACTTCCCCCGCCCCGCCCGTCGACCACTATCTCAAAATCTACCCCTCACACTGCTCTCACTAGCCTTTTTTCCAATGTATTGCTGCTGCCGATTCGGATTCCAAGTAAATGTCCAATTCGAGACAGAATGAAATAATAAATATAATTTCTGCAACTGACATGGTTTCGACATTAAGTTCTTATTAATAAAGGCTCATAAGGGTATTATGGGAGCGACGAGGAGAAGGGGGAGTGAGAATGAAGTTAATTGGGTAAGAGGGTAGAATATTACGTTTAGAATGCCCGCATATGAATATAGAAATGTATATATAGTTGGTAATTTCAATTTTGTTGTTTCTTTGGTTCATTATATTTAATTTATCTCAGTTCATTCATTCCTTTCTCTGGCCAGAGTAAGTAGGAGAGAAAAACAAGTATACATGTTGTAATTAAATTAAAATTCTTTTTGGCAATCGTCAAAGCGACATCTCACACTCAATTAGGCAAACATATATGATGGATCCTATACTATATGCCCGCATGCAGCATATAGATACATATATATTCATATAGAATAAAGATAAACATCAAATGAAATACTTTTTCTGTGAATTTTTGTTTTTGCAGATTGACAACAACAGACAAAAGAATTAAGCGAAATTTGTATGTATATTTTTTATTATTATTTTTTTTTTCCTCATTTTACCCTCCGGATGTTGTTGATTTAAATTCTAAATTCTTGTGCCATCGTCTGGCAAGACAATCAACGAGGAAACGAGGAGGAGGAGCTGCTGTACAGACAGAGAGTCAGACAGTTGGATGGATGCTTCATTTAAATTATTGCAAGGGTTATACACTAAATAGCATCGGTTTGGCCGATTAACTGTACTAACATTTTTGCTCAAGGGCTAAAGCCATTTATAGAAGGGTGGGAAAACAGTTAAGTTGAGATAGCTTTCATTGAAAAGCTTCCTTTTGCAAGCTATTTTTAGGGGAAAGCTTTTAACTGCTTGTGTCCCTCTTCTCTTTCTGTTGGTCCCAGTGAATGTCAAACTGTTTAGCAATTGCGAATCTGTCAATTTATTTGTTTGTTTTTGTTTACTTATCGATTTGCCAGAGTCGATTTCATTAATTTCCAGCCAAAATAAGACCTCAATGGGATGGGAGAGATTCAGAGAACTTAAATATACATGGCCCAACCCCAAAAGCCAAGTTTGATTATGCAATTCTTGGCCTTTTGTTTGGATTCTAAAACTAAGGCGCGTTACCTTGTTAACTATGGGAAATTCGTTTTTCGTTTTAGCGTTTTTTTCCGATCAAATGGCATTGTGACAAGTTAATAATAATGTGACCAAGCGCATCAGCTCTAACTACTTTTTTTTTGTCACTCTCCTCCAAACAACATCACGGTGTAGTATTCAGTTTTCTGTGCTTTAATGGATTTCAATTGAATAATTAACAACAACGTGCCACTAACCCAAGAAAGGGAACTAGAGGAGAGAGAGAGAGCTAACTGTGGCCTGCCAGGCAAACAATTTGTACAACAAATTTGCGCGATTTATTTGTTTGACTATAACAAAAAGTAAAAAAAAACCTATAATATACAAAATAGTTTATATAGAATATATATATACATACATATATACACATATGTATGTACATACGTCCATCCATTTGTGCCTGATGATTAGTATATACAATTTCCCTATACTAAACTTGTCAGCTGTTGATATAAATTATGTGGCATCTCTCTTTCCCTCTGGGTGTTTATGTATATACATACATATATAGGTAGGTGGGCCCACATGCCATCCCCTAGCCAACGGCACCCCACCACACACCTCAATCCGTCCCTCCCTCCTTGTCTATTTCTACTATTTATCCACAAATCTGTTCTTTTTTGGTATTTAGGTGTATTGTTTATTTGTCTTGGCGGGAGGATTTTCTGTGTTGTTCGTTGTATATTTATAGGCCAGCCAGGTATTATATCAAATCCGATATCTGTAAACTAAATTTAGACTAATGGCAAAAACAAAAAGTTCAATCCAGTGAATGTCAAACTGTAGCTGCTCTTGTCTGCTGTGCTTATGCAATCATAGAAGTTGCAGGAAAGTATTTAACACACACACACACACAATTATTTGATATATAGAATATTTACAATATCTATTGGATGATAAGAGAAACCAGAGTCAGAGGCAGAGCAATGTGCTTATGTAATCAACATTTGGCATTGACCGCGAAAATGTACTTTAAGACCTCGTCCAAGAGGGACACATTGAGAAGTGAGAGAAGCCGTTTAACTGTGCTCCTCTTTTTCTTTATCGGTTAACTACACACATTTTGGCTAGTTGAATAGGTGTAAAACGCTTGCTTTGCCATGTTATTATCTCTCTTTTTTCAACTTTTAGTTAGATAGAGATATCTCTATGTATGTGTGTGTGTGTTTTTAGTTGGTCTTTCTCCTCCTCTTTAAGCCAATGAACGCTCTCGACCTTAAACTGTGCCGTGTCTCAATGTATTGCAGTTCATTAGCCAAATGCACTTGGCAAACGGTACAGTTTTTCTTTTTTCCTCTTTCTTTTTCGTTCATTGGCATTTGGCCGCAAAATATAAAAAAAAAAAACAAAAAACCGAATGAAATTGCACAACAATTCGACAGACCGTGACACACACACATACACACATCAATTGGCAGCGTCAGCAGCAGCAGAGAGGGTTCAGGAGATGAGCAAAAACAAGTTTTGCAAAAAAAAAAAAAAAATTTATTCAAACTGCATTTTCAAACCATAAAAGTTTTGCCGGTAACCGGTTTCAACAATGCAAAAAAAAAAAAACCAATCAAATCACGCGCTTAAATTAAGAACTGCATTTCGGATGAGTCAATTGTTTCGTTCTTTTTCCTTTCTTTTCCTTATTCACATAAAGCACAGCACCATTATTTAAATATTATTACCATTTAACAATAAAAAAAAAAAAGAGAAAACGATATATTTATTTACAGAACCCCCGACAACAATAAGGGAATAGAGAGAGGGAAAAAAAAAAAAAAAAAAATAGGAAAGAAGAAAATTCGCAAATGCCAACACTTTTTGTTCTATAAAGGTTTTTGAAAAATATTTGTACAATTTAGAGTCTTCACTGATTTATAATATTTTTTTTTTTTTTTTTGACTTTAGATTTTAGATTTGGTTTTTATCTTTGGAGAACGGCTCACCTTTGCAACCGTAGAATTCAACGTCCAACGTTACAATGATCAGAGAACTCAGTTCTTTGCCTCAAGTGCAGTCGGTGCGGCGGCAGACAATGTGGTGGCCCGGCAGAGCAGCTGGCAGAGAGCGACGTCGACAGAGCGAGCGCACCCCTTCTTCTTTCACTTTCAAACTATACACTCACACACACACACACACCCATACACACAAACAGAGACGCGGCGACGACAGAGAGCTCTCGCCAGAGCCCCAAAGTTATAATTTGCATTGGTATGTGTTGTATTTTTGTGCCTGCGCCTCTCTATGTCTATGTATGTGTATGTTTCTGTGTATGTGTGTGTGTGCGAGGCCTGCCTCCTGCTGATTGCTATAAGCTCTGAGCAGGCACATCCGTCCACCCGACAAACCAACCACAACAACAACAACAAGAAAAAACATATCACAAAATTCCTTCAAATGTTACTCATGTTACTTCGACTTTGCCTCTATTCATAGGTACAACAAACAATGGAGATGGAGGAATATAGGAATATAAATGGATACATTCACAACCAAAATCAATTCAATATATGATAGAATTAAACATCTCTTTTATTATTTATGTCACATAAATATATATTTACAATTATATAATGATAATAATGTAGAATAATATTGTTCATACGCCCAGTAGACCCGCAATTCAATGTGCATATAAAAATATATTATTTTAGAAAAGGATTGTTATTAAATAACTTTAAACTATCGATCTCTCTCAGTTCTCTTCGCAAAAGAAAGTAAACTCATCTGATTTGGATTTTGCATACCATTATCTATTAGAAAAGTGTCCTCTTTTGACCCTGGGGGTCTGAGTTTTGCCACTCATATATGTATAAGGAATCATCATCAATTTGTCAGTGAAATAAACGCCATTTTAGGTGCAATTATCTCTCGATAACAAGCGAAGTTTGTTCTTTTGTCAGTATAATTTCGTTAATTAATACTTCTACGATGTCGAATTTAGTAATTCTCTTGGGAAAAGTTACTTACACAAGCTTAAGGAGCATAAAACTGATAAATAATACCTTAATTGCGAATATATTGTTAGTTTTGCTATGGCTTTTACTCTGAGATCTTTTGTAAAGATCTAAGTAAAACCTTGATTGCAAGTATCAATGATAAATAACAATGAGTTTGGCTCTGGATTATTTGGGACATTTTTGACAATTCGCTTTGAAACCAAAAATGTATAGAAACAAGAATATGTAAAGATAATACAAAGTGGACATATATACAGAGGTATATGTTTGCCTACTTATAAGTATATATGTTTATTATTTGCATTTCAGTTACTACAATAACAAATATGCATTAATATTATATGTACAGATATGTAGATATGTTAAATTTGAGCATATTTATGGAAATGTCTCATAATTGAAAGTAGAAATGAAGAAACAGCAAAAGCAAAAATATTGAAAATAAACAAAGACATAGAAAATGGACAGGATGTCTGAAAACTTGTAGGAGAGAAACAGTTAATAATTTAGAGCCCCAGTTAAAGATATAGAGTTATGGCCGTCCTTTCATTATGCAAGGAAAACGTTTAGGAAAGTTTTGCTGGTGGAAAATCTACCACTAGCTACCACTGCCAATTGACGTAGGACGTGACGTATGACACTAACAAAAAGTAAGCTTTTTATTCATAAAAGAGAGAAGGAGAGAGCGAACGACAGAACATATGAGAGAAAGAGAGAGCAGAAAGGCAGCGCACAAATACATTGACAGTAGAGGGAAAAAGCTTTAGTAAATTGTTGTTGGCTGAGAAAAGGAAAGTGTTCAGCAACACGCAAACAGCTAGAAAAATGCATTCGCCCAATGTATGTATGTATGTATGTGTGTCTGTGTTTTTGTGAGTGTGTGTGCCTGTGTACGTGTGGGTGGGAAAATGGGAAAGAAGCAGATATGCGACTTCTTCTATAGGCTCCCGTTGCAGCGAATTTATATACGAATGTCTGCGAAAAAGGCACGATGCGGGATATATGAGTGCGCCTTTTACTCTCTGTGTGTGTGTACAAAAACCACAGCCCTGATGGGCTAGTTTGGGGTGTGTGTGTGTGTTTGTGTCTGTGACACACCAATACCGATTTAAAAAATATTCCATTGCTTAATTATAAAAGACAAACCCTCGTCATATCTCTGCAGACACATAACTGATACATACAAGTACTTGTATATACATATGTATGTACATATATATGTATGTATATATTCTACATATATGTATGTACATACATATATGTAACTTAACGACAAACTGAGCAAAGCAAATCAAGATTTATAGTTCCCCTGGCGCAATTAGTTTCATGGGAAGTGCAAATATTTGAGATGATTCAATAAGCCAGAGCTTAAGCTGAGAATTTCACATTTAAGCTGGAGAATTTTTCATGAATAAACAGATATAACCCATACACATATGAACATATAAATAAATTGAGAATATGGCAGGTATATCTGTTCATATAATAAAAGAATATTTTGAAAATCTCGTTTTTTTTTTTTTTTGATATAAACACATAACAACAACAACATCACCACCACACAAGGTTGCCATAAATTTTGGCACTAATACCACATACTAAGCTGAATTCACAAAAAAAATTTTAACAAATTCAAATAAAAATTTTCGAAATCTTAAAAATCTGGCATATGTTTATGACCTGATGATGTTAGCCAGAACACACACCAATCGTCAGAATCTTACATATCCAATCAAATCGAATAAAACTCTACTGAAACGGAGCATGAAAATTCCTACTTCTAAATAAAGTTCTAAACAGTTTCAGAATGCAGAAAATTCTTATTTTTACTTGGAAATTATAGAAAGAGATAAACCCAACTAGATGGGAAAAGCAAAGCTATTAAAACTATTAACATTTAAAATTAAAGTTCGAATTAAAACCAAATGCAATAAAATTAAATGTTATCATCTCTATATGAAAGAATCTTGAACTTGATTTTGAATTCCCATTGAAACAACATAGATACTCATTTGCCTATTCACATATACATAGATGAGTATAAATGTATATGTATATATGTACATTATCTATACATAACAGACACGTTTACTACATATCATTCGTAGCCATCGAACCAAACATATTCATTTGATATTTAAACTGAAAATTGAAGAAAATATTTGAACAGTTGCCAGAAGAAGAAAAATTTATGCAACAAGCAGGCGGCAGCGGCGGCAACAAAACAAGGCAGGCAAACATCGAAAGATATAGAGATACATATTTATATATGTACATACATATGTATGTACATATATTTTTTATCTAGTATCTACTTTGTTTTCATACAACTTTTGCTTTCTTCAGGCCACACGAATTTTCCATTAGCTAACATCAAAATATATTAGAATGTATATACATTTATTCTAATCATTTCAACAATAAAATTAGACAAAATTAAATAAAAAAATATGATGATAAATTTTTTGTTAGCACTTCTGCTGGATGGTACGGGGGATGGTGATCTGGGTGAAGGGAGGGGCTCTGCAAATGGGTGAGTGGAAAATGCGATGGGATTTATATAATCAAGAATTGTCGTCGCTGCTGCTGCAGCAGAGATTGTTCTCCATCCACCTCCACATCCCACCACATCCCAATCATCATCATCACGTACATTTTCGCATTTTCAATTTACTTGACTGCTATATTCCTCTGCTACTGTCGCTTTTCCTGTCTGCCCGGTTTGACGCCGAACGTCTGCTGCTGCTTTCATTTTCATTTTCAATTGCTCCCTGTCGAGTGCGAGTGGCGCTCTCTGCGCGTTGCGGTTACATAAGCAAATTCCCTGTGCAGCTTTCAGCGTCTTGTATAGGATTTCTCATAGAACAATAGATATAATACCCAAATACCAAGTGGCAGGCAGAACTAAAAGCTATCCCTCACATCATTCACCCACTCTCAAAGACATTTATACTAGACGGAATTAACCTTGAAAAAAGTTGCAAAGCAACAAAAACTTTTAGATGGAAAATAGTCCATATCCACAATTCATACTAGAGAGTAGTCAATCAGTAGATTTTTTGTTTTGTTTTTGTTTTTTGACATTTAGTTGAGGGAAAGCACTTAACATACAGAGGAGACAATAGAGAGATATTATATATATATATAGATATAGGTATAGACACTGGAGCTCTTACCTAGTGACTAACAACAAACGTTCTACAATGCAATTTACGTTTAGAGAAATTTTCAGGTTAAAAACTTTTACGGGTCATTTATAACTTATCACCAAAGGAAAATATATGCATATTGAGAAATATGGAATGATATAATATATATACTGTAAACCAACAGAATTCAAAGGTTTATTGATGACTGATTTTAAAGTCAATCAAACGCATTAAAATCCAATTTGGCTGGCCATTTATAGCTTTGGCATTAGCCAAAGAAAACGCATTTGACTGGTGAAAATGCGATATAGTAGTATCGAATTATGACTCAACTGTTTTGGCCAGACTTCAAATGTATACAGTCTAGACTTGCACGAGAATCGGCAGACGAGATATATTCATTTGATTCCAATCCACGTCAAAACAAATGAAACAGAGTATCATAAAAAAAACTTCAAAACAAAGTACAAACAAATACAACTGCAAAAGAGATCCGAGTAGACATTAAGTTGTAATTGAAAATACGTAGAAACTAAACAGATCAAAATTTGGAAGTTGCAGGAAGTTCTTGCAACAAAAGTCTGAAATGATTAAATAACTGACTAGGTTTGACCTTTGCATGCATTCTCTACATTGTATGTCATTATGTGTATTGAAGGTAAAGTTTATAGATATATATAATTTTTATATATGTATATAGGAGTTCCTCCCCCTTTTCAATTTGTAGCTGTTATGAATGAGAGCAAAAAACACGCTGAACTTGTACATATTTTCAATTGCATAACATAACATTCTCACAATTTGTTTACGAAAACAAAAGTATTTAGTCATCTGAGGGTATGACTGACTGACTAACTGACTGACTAAAGGAAGGCCAGCGCCAGAGCTAACGAAAATTGTTTGCTAATTTGAAGCCAAATATCAGCAAACGAAATAAAAAGCACAAAAAACGGGAAATAATATATACATATAAGTATATGAAAATAAATAGTGAGTAAAAACATTTGAAATATGTATTATTAATTAGTTCAATTTGCAGGCAGCGAAGCAAACGAAGCACTCATGAGTTTCCAGCTACCGGGCCAAGTCAATTAGATAGAAATTATCGACACAACAATTGCAAATTGCTTTTGCCCCATTGTATTGGAATGGAAAGAATCTAAATGGCCAATAATTAGCCGAAATGAGACACACACACAGAGAGAGACAAAGACAGACACGTTGCATGCAACAAAGAAAGATTACACCAAGTTCATATGAGACTTGGTTGCAACATTAAAAACTTGTTGCATATAGATACATAGTTATATCTATACAAATACATACATACATACATTCATATACATTGATTCTGAAAAGTTTTAGCGCGTGTTGTCAACTTTGCTTTTGTTTCCTAAACAATATTTTGGCACAACATCAAAAGCGAACGCTTGCCAAAATCAATTTTCGCCAAGAAGCAAATCAAAAAAATAGAAAAAACAAAGAAACAAAATAAATAAACTATAGAACGTAAGGCAATGTCTAATGTAGATATAAAGAAACTTTTTTTATACTCTACTTTATGAATAATTTATGTTTTACTTTAAGTTTCTATATTCCCTAAGCTATATAGTTCACCGATTTTTATTTTAAACGCCTTCTAAATGAAAAGTTTAAAGAAATAACAATAAATTGATATCAAAGGATGTTAAATTCAAAAAATACTTTAACAAACTATCAACAAAAAATGTTTTTGACTAAATTTAAATACAAATTGGTTCCATAAAAATATATATTTTTATATAGTTCATATATAGATACATATATCTACATGTACATTTAATAATACTTGAATAGTTTCAATTCCATCTCGCTCAAATTAGAAATACACCTGAGATTTAAAAAAAAAGAAAGTAAACGCGTAAATTAGGATATCCAGTAGAATCCGCTTATAACGTCGGTCCGGTTATAGAGACTTAAGTTCAATGAGTGATTGGTTTGCCCCAACACAAACTCATATGAAAGGACCTCCAGTTAGTACGTCTCCAGATATATCGACGAAAATAGTCGCTCCCTTGAGAGTCGTTATAACCGGATTCTACTGCACTTATATGTATATCTTTATGAAGCAAATCCGAAATGTTCATAAATCTAGCTAAATCTCTTTTTCTCAAAACCATAATTTCGAAAGATCAACATTAAACAGGGATTACTCCCCGGGAAAATGTTCAAAATTATCCTTTTTTGGCTTTCATATACATGCAAATATCAATTTATCACGTATATATGTATGTATTGGTTTAATATAACTGTAAAATTCAAATTTTCCATACAAAAATACATACTGAACGCGTCTATTAGTATGCCCTTTTCGACAAAAGAGTATAGCAAATCATGTACATACAATGACTCTATATAACTAACATCAAATGAGGCTTTCATATACATAAGTGAGGGGAATTGCCAAAAAAAACTGAAGACCTTTGTCTATCAGGAAATGAACATTATGAAAGAACGATTCTTCTGCTGCAACATCAACGACAAAAACACGAAAAAAAGAAAGAAAAAAGAACTCAAAAGTCAAGCAATTAGAGATTAGGCATGACGCTAAGCGAAAATAGAATACTTGATGGGGGACTGCTGTTGCATATAGCCAATTTGTTTGCTGCACCACAAAGATACAAAATACACAAAAGAGTATAAAATAAAATAAAAGGAAATGTAAGTTCGTGGACCAAAGCAACGACTGAAATTTCCAAATATATAAATAAACTTTGCATGGGGGGAGATCATGTGACTGACGACGACGACGACTCTCGCCTGGCCTGATGGCAGGCAGGCAATAGTGGTGGCGTCGCTGTCGTCGTCCACCATCATCATCTACCTTAGGCCAGGCCAAACATTATTTCATTTTCATTTCCATTTCATTTTCCATTTTGCGTATTCTTAGGGCAATTTGCCAAAACTCAAGACAACAGGCAAACAGAATATTAAAGAAAGCAATACTAATGTTGAATGATGGGGACCGGCATCCTTGAACACCTGAGCAAGGACAAGTTGTTGCCCCTTTTTCTTTGTAGTTTCTTTCTTTTATTCTTTTGTTTTTTGATTGTTTGTTGTGGGCATGGCTGTCAGAACACTTGTTCTCTATCTCTCCATTAATATTAATGGAAAATCAATTGTAAGCAATTACGGGAAATGAAGAGAAACAAAAAAAGTGTGAGTAAAACCCCTCAGGCCACATGACGATGACGGAGCGCACTTTATAAATAAACTGTAAACCGCAAATGCAGCAGAGGCAGCAAAAAAAAAAAAATAAAAAAAAAACGGAATCAACTAACCAATGTGTGAGCCGTCCGCCCAAGCACAGAACATGATACTAAAATAACATCACCAACAAAATAATTTTTGTCGCCGCCGACGCCGACGACACCATCTTCATCATCATAAACGTCGTCATGATGATGATGATCGTCTTGATTCTAGTTGCCAGCATCAGCCACATGGCAACTATTTTCGACTTTAGAGAAAGAAGTCAGTTGAGGGCAATGAACTTCTTTTGCTTGCATGGAATCATATCAGGAGATGCGAAAATTTAATTTTAAAATCAAATGTCTTTATTGAAAAAGACAAAAACTAAAGTACCAAAATAATCTTAATCTAAGGAAACAGATTAGCACATATGTGGCTAATTATAAGCCTAGCCAGGCACTAGAAGTCCCTTCGAGAGCTAACTCTATAAAGGTTAAACCCAACCCTGTAGCTTATTCATCTAGGAGGAAGTCACTAATAATTGTTTCTTTTTTGAAACTTTCGGCAATCACGTCTTTGGAAGGCCACAGTTACCAGAATGCCGGCCAATGTACTTTGTTTTGTTGAAATCGGTTTGGAATTATGAGTTGTATTCTTGCCGCAAGCTCTAAAAACCTGGTCTTAAGACAAACGAGATTCAATTTTGAAGTTGCGTCACAAAATGAATGTTTTCGGCTAAATTGTTTTGAGTTTCGACTATATTCGAAATACTTTAAAAAATGTACAAAACAAAAGTTTTTCCAAGCCAACCCCCTTGAAACAAGGTTTTCAAATTGGCAACTCCATACAAGATACAGTCGAGTTTCGATAATTCGTACCCCGTTAAATCGAAAACCTCAATATTTCGTAAGAAAAAATATTTCAATATTCAATATTTCTTTTGAAAAACCCAGTAAATCTTAAAAAATACTCTGTTTCCTTGCCATTTCGAATTATCGAGACTCGAATGTATTTTAATTCTGCCCTAAAAGGGTTAATGGATAAAAGATTAACCGTTTACTTAAAGTTTTAAAGACTTCAGCACCTTTTAATTTGAAGAATTAGACGAATAGTTTAAATAATAAATGAAAAACTAATAAATCAAAGGAAAGAAGAAATGAAACCAAATGTAAAGTAACCAAGGACTTACCGTTCGCCAGCCTTTTGAGCTTCCTTGATGGATTGGACAAAGGCATTGGCCTCGCCCTTAATGAAATCATTACTGGCATCCTTAAGCTGTTCAATATCAATCTTGGGAACCTTTGGTCCTCGACTTTGGTCATCAAAAAGACGCGACTCCAGGTCCTGTGCTTGACCATTTGTGGCATTGCCATTGGTATTGGATTCGATCAACGATTTCGGCAATGGGATAGGCATGGTATCAGCAGTTTTCGGTGGACTAGGTTTAGGAGTGACTACTGGTGCTACTGGTTTTGCTGGAGCTGTTGGAGCTACTACAGGTGATGGCTTTACTGGAGCAGGAGCGGGAGCAGGAGCGGGTGTAGAAGCACTTGGTTTAACTGGAGCAACTGCAGGAGCTGGAGTGGGAGGAGTTGCTGGCTTCGCTGCTGGAGTGGGTGCAGGTGCAGGTGCAGGAGCAGGAGCAGGCTTTGGTGACGGTAAAGGAGGAGCTGCAGCTGGTTTTGATGCGGGCGCAGGAGCAGCTGCTGGAACCGGAGGATTCGCTGGTTTATTCTCTAACGCTGGTGCAGCAGGCTTATTGGAGTTGAATAGCCAAGCCAAACGTTTTCTACGAAAATTATAATGAAAACAGAACAGAGAAGAAAAATAAAGACGAGAAAACAAAAGAAAATCAACGAAATGAAAATAATAACGAAGCAAAAAAACAAAACTAATTAAAACTTAAAACAAATTCAAATGCAATTTAAGAACAAAAAAAACCATGTAAAGTCAACTAAATTGCACTTTTTTTGTTGTCTCTTTCTATTATTTTCATTGTTTTATTCAGTTGCATAGAATTTTCTGGAATTCTCCATTTGGCGCTCCCATTCGCCGCCGAAGCGTAGCGAGACGCCGCTGACAATACGACAAGAAGAAGCAGAGGATTACCTCTTTTTTTGTTGCAATTTTTTTCCCCCCTCCCATTTGTTTCCATAAAGGCAACTTACCTTTGTGGTTTTAGGCTTTAACTAGACCGATTAGTTGAAATAAATTGCTAATTTAGCTATAAATTATTGGAATAAAAATCGTCACACGCCGTTTAACGCTTTTCAGTTAGGAAGAAACGAGAGAGAACGAAAACGAAGCGTCAAAAGGAAGAACGAATGAAATTTCAAAAGGAACACCGATTTAGTGTGGCCATATCTTTTGCAAATTGTCATATTAGAATCGATTGTTTTGCCAGCTATGTAATTTCGATATCTTTGATCAAAGCTAAGGGTCACTGACCGTTAAACGACAATTTAAATGAAGGAATAGAATGAGTATGGACGGGAAATTTAATTTTCTTTCATATGTAGTTCCAGAAATAAAGTACATGAGTGTAAGTTAGTGTCGTTAGGCCCAAAGACCTGAAGAATTACCTACAGAAATCCTTAAAACGAATGCTGGGGATAAATTGAAAATGACCTACAACTTGTTCGAAGAGTACACATGTGTATCTATAACTTGGGTATACCATGCACCAGGCGACACAAATACTTCAAATTTTGAAATTTTACATGCCTCATAACCATATGCTATCTCGCTCACTCTTGGAACACATGAGCACTCTAGCGCCGCCACTAGCCAACGGCCGATTCTGCCCTGATGAACCGCGTTGTAAAATACGTTCAATCGCATATTTTGCATGTTTTTAGTCCGATTTCCATAATACCTGGTAATTTGGTAGGAATAGATAAGATTAATTGGTCTACCGAATTTAATTGCGATAGTCGAAAAATTGCAGCTGGTAATCGATTTTTTCTAAGTTATGGAGGCAGAAGTGGCATACTAAACAAATCTTCATATTAAATTTGGCGACTTAAGCTTTGTTAGTTTTTGAGAAAATTAGTTTTATTTAATTTGCGGGGGCGAAAGTGGGCGTGGCAAAGAGTTTGAACAATTAGTTTCTGCGCGCTAACTAAACGAGTATATAAACCAAATTTGATGTCTCTAATACTAAACTTTTGAAGAAAAACAGTTTTATGTAAATTCTGGAGGCGTTAAAGGGCGTGGTCAAAATTCCAATTAACTCTATATATTTACATACTACACGAGTATACATACCAAATTTGGTGGCTCTAGCTCTTATAGTCTCCGAGATCTGCGTGTTCATACAGACGGACGGACGGACGAACGGACGGACGGACAGACGGACATGGCTATATCGACTCGGCTGTTGGTCCTGATCAAGAATATATATACTTTATTTGGTCTGTTACATATATTTTGGCGACTGTAATATACCATTTTCAGGGTGAAAAAGGGATGGGTGCATGGTATAAAAACGGACATAGTGTAATTAACAAATGTTACGGGTCACCAAAAAATGACTAAAAAATATTTCTTAATTAAGTGATTTGTGAGCCGAGAGAATTTAAAATCAAAAACCTGCTAAGCTGGTGATTACCTCAAACATGGTTTACAAGTTATAAAGGTCCTAAAACGCGTCTAGTACCTAACTCACATCCTGTTGACATGTTTCTTTTTGCATTCAAATAAACAAATCCCTTCATAGTGAAAACAAATTTTTGTTGTATTTCACATATTTCTGCATTATTACGGGGAAAAAAAGCCGGTCTCTCTCATGGTTTCATATTTCCCTTTTGGCAATCACAAGTGTTAATGTTACTCACTTGTAATCTTGCTGATATGGCGATAAGCTCAGTTTTTTTCTGTTTCAAGTAAAACACAATAGCATTATGCTAGTCCGCAAAGACAATGCAAGACGTATAGCTCATATATACTATGTACATACATAAGTATAATGCCCCCATCGTGGGAATTGGACATAAATCTTTAATAGATTAGTCATCATGAATTGAAAATAAACCCACACGAAAAAATCATACGTATGTATGTATGTACAAACATATACCACCTGACTGTAGAGTATCATAATCTACAGAAAAACACATGTTAATCATCCCGACCTACCCTCAGAATGGACTCTGAATTGTAGTTTCAGCTATTTCGCACATTTAGTCTTTAGTTACAAATATATATGGGTACAAAGTAACAAGATAAGAGTATCTAGTTACACATTGTAGTTTTATTTGGTCATTAGCTCGTAAGTGTATGTGTGTGTGTATGTATGTGTTGTCCATAAGCTTCTATTTCCCCACTTTTCCCATTTGGTATTATCAGACAAATCCGTTGTGGGCAAGCCTTCCATTGTCACGTACGCCAAATGGGTACAAAAAAAAAAAAAAGAAAGAATTGAGGAACCCAAGTTTCATGCGGTAATAGATAAGCAAACAAATATAATAAACATATGTTACGCATACGCCCCATATGCCGGCTATAGATGAGAATGGCCAAAACGAATGCCGTTTGCAAACCTTAATTATCACTTTCATTATTAAGCTAATTGCCAGCCGGCTAGATAGATAACAACCTGGCGAATTTGCGAATAATGCCCAAGTGTGTATGAGTGTGTGTGTGTGTGTGTATAAGTGAGTGATTGCACATATAGTAGATATCAATATTAGAAAGCCGGTTGCTGAGTTTGTATTTTATTGTTGCTATTTCTTTGCAACGACAGTGGAGGAAGAAGAAGCTCATCATGTGACTGAGACTAGATTTCTGTTAAATGCATGAAAATCTATTGTTACCTAGCGATTCCCAAACACAAACACACAGTCACACACAATATATAGGTCTGTATGTATATATGTAGGACGAGTGTGCAAAATGAAATTGAGGTTGATTGATTAGATTAGGTTTTGTTCAGTTTATACCAGTAGAGAGATTTATTGGAATTAGTTACGGAGATTACGGTAATTAACCACAAAGGATGGTAAACTATTGTTTAGCAACACTGCTGGCCAGTGTTGCCTAAGTAGATTTAAATAATGTGTTCTAAGAACCACTTGTCAATACTGTTTCTAATAATTATAATTTATTATATTATTAAATTCTCAAGTTATAAGGTTTGATTAGGCAATTCCTGATATTCTTTCTTTTATTAAGTTTTAGCAATACTTTTAATTGAGTTGACATTGTGTTTTGCTATATCTGTAAAAGCATTTCTTTAAGTGTTTTTTCAATTTAGCAAATTTCGTAATTCATAAATATTTTAAATACTTTTCTCTAATGCAGTAAGAGTTTTTCTGGCGCCAAAAAAAAGACAAAAAATGTTGGGGCAAGTTTTTTTTAAAGAATTTTTGTTATTTGACTAACATTAAGAATCTTTATGAATCCTAGAAACAACAATTGATTTTCTCTTCTTTTCGTTCATTTTTTCTTTCAGCCCAAGAGTAGGCAACACCAATTTCAGGTTCAATGCTGCTCAAACTGTAATGCACTCACCGTATTTCATCCACAGCAAAAGTTAAATACCACAAAGCGAACATGTTTGCTAGTTGTTGTTTTTTATTTAAGTTGTTGTTGTTGTACTGTAAGTTAAACAAAAAAAAAATGACAATTACAATTCCATTTATGTGCATATATCCATATATTATTTGTAAAACATGCGCTCAATTCAATTCGATAAATTTTCTCTCTCTCTCTCCATCTCTGACCGTCAAAATTGAGAATAGGTCGAATGAAAATGACATCGTTTCTGAGCCTTAATTACCCTATAAGCCCCAATGTAACTATTGCTAAGGTTCAGGTACGGACACTCATAGACCTGCCGGCCCCGTCATCGAGGGAGAGTTGTTGTCAGATAGGCGTATTATTCAATGTTTATTTATACACAATGCTCGCATGTGTGTGTTGTCTATGAGTGTGCTGGTTGTGGTTTCTTTTTCGGATTCTTTTCTCTGAATTGGCTAAGCCGAAATGCATTCACGTGAACGCCAAACGTCTGCAATGTCTGGGCAAATGGCCAAGAAGATTGCCAACTTAAGATGCAAAATTTGAAATCAATTTTGGCCTGCGAATGGCGCCTCGCCTGTATCCCAAAAGAATACAGGGAAGATATATATAGAAATTGATTTTCCCTAAGCGTAGTTAGCCTTTTGTCGTTTGAGTCATCGATAATTTATTATTTATTTATACAATTTTATACAGATTTATACAAGAGTCAGAAAGGCGAAAGATTTGTCTCTTGGTTTCTCGCTCTCCCCGTCTATTGTTGATGTTAACTGTCTCTGTTTATTTTTCAAAACGCACGCGGCGTATGAGCAATGCGAGAACACCAACACATGCACATCACACCCCCGCTCATACACACACACACAAACACACACACATACATACGCACAGTTACGTCACAATTTGCAGCGGGACACTCATAACATTGAAGGAGCTTGCAACACTTGCAACACTTTTGAGTCCACTCACCTTAGTTTTCTTGTTGTTGTTCCAAGTGGGGCGTAAAAACTTTGTAGCAGTTTTCACACACAGAAAAAAGGTCGTAACAAGGACTCTTCCTTCTAGTCAATTAGTTTGTCTTGTAGGTTGTTAGTTGCTAGTAAAAAACAGTATCAAAAACAACACGAAAAAAATTGTTGATGAGTTGGTTTCGTTTAAATGCCAGTTTCAGAATTCAATAGTCGTTTGGTTTCTCTTATTTTTCGTCGAATATTTCAATTTAAAATGTTGTTTTTTATTATTTTGGGTTTCCTTTTTTCTTTTTTTATTTTGGTTTTTTTGCTGTTGTATGCTTCTTCGAAATTTTTTCAACTGTCGTGCGCTGTGCGAAAATCGACTACTCAACTGGCCCAAGCAATACTCAGGCACGACGACGACGACCAGACCAAACCAAAGTAAAAAAATTAAATAAATAAAGAGCAAGAGAGCGTAAGAGCAGTTGGGGCAGAGAGCAAGAGAAAACGCGCCGACGCCAAAGCCAAATGTTGCATTTTATAGAAGCTTTTCTCATGAGAAGAGATTTACCTCCAACATCCCCCGGCCGAAACCCCGTCCCTCTTCTCGCCACCATAGTGGCAAGTTTCGCGAATGATATTTGTATACATTTGTCAACTATAGTTCTCCGATATTGGTATATTACTCATAGTTGAAATGCTTACGTTATAGCCGGACTATTTAAATCAATCAAGCTCTAAACGAAAAGGCTCAGCGGGCATTAGAAAGACCACACAGCGAACAGTTTTAGAGTCACGCAATTGGCCCTAAAACTGTGCTGTTTTGAATAGTTGCAATGAGGCAAATTGGTCAAATAACTTACATTACTTGTTTACCTTTTTGTCTGACGTTCAAATGACGAAACATACACCCGCAAACACATACATGCATGAATGTACATATATATGAAGCAAAACGTTGAAAAGGAAAACGAAAGAATTTCTAGATAAGCCGAAATAGCAGTCACACACAATCTTCATGTCCAAACCAGACCAGTCATTCATTAAATATCATTATCTAACTTAATTTGGCTTTTGGGCTCTTATCAGTTAACTGACGTTACAGTTTGAAAGCCATTGATAGAATTGCAATTGCAGCTTCCCTTTTGCAGTTGGAATCATTTCTCGTTGTTGTTTTGGCTTATATAACCTAAAGCACAAAATTTGTGTGCTGAGTGTTGGAGATGAAGAAGAGAAAACAAGGTCAAAAGTTCAAGGACTGAGTAAAAGCTTTTTTCCCAGAGAACGGAAGTCCCTCAATCAGCGGTTTGTGTGTGTGTGTGTGCATTATGTAACAGCTGCTTCTGCTAAATTTTTGTAGTCCCCTTGCGGTATGCTACAATTTTCATGTCTGCAATCATTGAAGATAACGCGCCAGCGAAGTCACTCACACATCTACGTCATCAACTGTTTTTATGGCCAGCATGAATAGAAGAATCCCTTTTAAAACTGTAATAATTTAAATGTTATAAATAAATTTAGGTGTTCGGTATTCTCAAGAAAAAGTCCTTAAAAACACTTTTCAGGGAATGTTTCGCCATTAAAACGAAAGGACAAAGGAATGCATAGTCACGATTAGTCAGATATGTAGATTACTTTCCCATATAAAAGCCAGTCAAGTACTACCATATACAAGTTTGCAAAACAAAGGGCTTTTTGTTAAAGAATTTTTGTCAATCTACCAATTTTACAGACTGTATTTTGGCCAATTCCTAAGGAATGTGAAAAAGTTATATCTTAATTACATGGAAATTTATCTTGAAATGGCATCACATCAGGGCCGTTCCGAAGGTCATGGGGGCCCTTGTGCAAAATTCACACGGAACCCTTTGTCACGCATGACACAAAATGTCGTGTTAGTAGGGCATTTTTCTTCATACATAGTTTCGGAACATACTCGTTTACTGTTAAATTATTGTACTATTGTCACTAATCACAATTGATTAAAGTTACAAAAAACAAAATATTCGCTTGTATCACTACATTTGACTAGTACATATATCATTGATGACTAATATTCAAAGGAAAATCACAGAATCATCACAGTTTCTGAATTGAATGCATTGTGGCGAACACAATGCGAATATGTGATCTGAAATCTTTTGAAGAAATTCATTTGAAGTAGCAATGTATTGGAGTTCCACGACTCTATAAATACAGAACCATAGCCATTCTTGAACCTTGAACAATTTTTCAGGACCAGTGAGTTTTTCATCTTCGCAGAGCTCATCAAAATGACTTTTTATCTTTCTTTTTTCGTTTTCCTCAAATTTGATACTGATACCAAATTTCGCACACAGTTCAGAAGCATCTAAAACCAATTCCGTAAGGGTATGACGAATGTTTGTGACTTGTGACAAACCATTTCCAGGTAGTCCTTAGCTGTGAAAAGGTCAAGTTCTATTGATCGAAGAGCTTTGGATGCCACATTTACTTTTTCTAAGATTTTTCACTGGATCGTCAACAGCAATACGAAATGAAACTTTTCCAATTTCTCTTGAAGTACTGCAGCTTCATTTTTATCATCGGATTTTTCGCTTGCAAGAACGATACGTGACAAAAATTTTGGAAAACGTCCCCTAACCTAACTTTCGTATCGACCAACCCAGGGAGAGGGAATTAAAGTATTGAGGGTAATTTGATCATTTTTGGAATTTTCATTATCACAAACAAACTGAACATATTTCCAGCGAACGATACTTTTTCCAAAGAAATTGTCTACACCTACCTCAAAAAAACGGCCGAACTCGGAACAATCTGCAATAAATATAGCTTGAAATTTTGTCTACATTTTGGTGTACATATTATTCGATCGAACTTTTACGACTTGGAGGCTAGGGGTGCACCAGGGCACCTCACCGCTTCCACCAACCCCGTGTACGTCCCTGCATCAAACACTTGGACTAGAAAAGTATTAGTTTTAGACCAGATTTTTCATAAAAATCATTATGTATACGTCACAATTAATTAATGGAGATTAAAAGACATTATATCTACTTCAAATTTTTGAGGTTTAAAGTAAACCATAAATTTTTTAGCTTCTCCAAAAATTTACTAAGTCAGAAGACTTTGAGGTTTTTATACCCTTGCAAAAAGGGAATATTAATTTTGGTCAGAAGTGTGTAACGCATAGAACGAAGCATCTCAGACCATATAAATTATATATATTCTTGATCAGCACGACGAGACGAATTCAAATAGCCATGTCCGTCCGTCCGTCCGTCCGTCCGTCTGGATCAACGCGAACTCCTCCGAGACCGTAAGAGCTACAGAGCTGAATTGCACGTAGGCTTGTATATACTGCAGGCGTTGTATATCTCGGATTCAGCCGGATCGGACCACTATATCATATAGCTCCCATACAAACGTCAAAGCCACGAACAGTGACTTTTCTGAATAACTTCGCTATTTTCTGAGATATCGTCATGAAATTGAGTTTATTGCACCTATAAACAACTGTGCCGAATTTAGTCAAGATCGGGTGACTATATCATATACCTCCCATAGGAACGATCGGTCAAAAACAGTGACTTATGTCAATAACTTCGTTACTTTCGACGCGATTGCTTTCAAAATAAACATTTGTTAGTTTAATATATCTGTTAATGACTGTGCCGAATTTGGTAAAGATCGGGTAACTATATCATATAGCTCCCATAGGAACGATCGGAGGAAAGCAGTGACTTTCATCAAAATGTTCGTTATATTCTACGCTAAGATTGAAGGCCGTTGTTTCGCAAACATTACCCTTTTTAGATTAAACAGTTAGTTTAGATAAAAGAGTTACTAAAAAACTTGCAAGGGTATACAAACTTTGACGCGGTTGAAGTTAGCCCCGGCCCTCTGGTTTTTTTGTAATTTTCTCACTGTCTGGGTTGAAAAGACAACTGCTGTCGATGCCGGTTATAACGATACTCAAGAAGCCGTAAATTTTACATCGCTATAACCGATTGTACTGGCAGACAAGTTTGTTTGAAATCCAATCAAAGCTTTCTATAAGCGGAATATTGTTGATCAGCGTGACTAATTTGAATTTAAAATCATTTTTTTTTTTTAGGTATTTATTTAAGCGCTGAATCCATACATACAAAAATAAGTAGTATCATAACAACACAAGTAGATGATTTACAAAAAGGACCAAACCTCATTGGTGTACCCAAGAGGACTATAAATATTATTGTTGGTGTTAGGTAGTTAATATTTTTGGCGAAGCCCTTTCTTTTTAGCCGTCTTAGAGGCCTGGCAGGGAGTAACCGTCTTGTGAGGATACTGCGGTGTCTATTAAGCCGGTCGCTATATCTGCTGGTGTTTCTACCGATCTGCTCCTCGACTGTGTGCAGGTTGAGGTCACGGTGTAATGTGGATCCACGCACATATGTACCATGCACAGTTCGTTATTTGCCGCGCAGCGCTATTTTGGAGCACCTGTATGCGTTTGTAGTTGGATTTAGCCGCGATTCCCCAGATCTGCACGCCATACAGATTAGAGCAATGCAGTGCACGTAGACTGCTCTTCTGGCCCTGTGCTTTTCCTATTAATCAGCCACCTTAATTGCTACATTCTTTGGCCACAATTTTTTTTGTTGTAGCTTTAAGATGTTGACCAAAGGTAAGGCGTTTGTCGAGCGTGATGCCAAGATACCTAGCTTGCGAGGGCTGTTCGAGAGTTACGCCTTCTAGTTGTATAGCCGGTGTGTTGTCTCTGAGCGTTTTTAGTGTGTAGCAGGGATTTATAGTCTTCAGTGCGTTGATTTTTAAGTTCCATCGCTTACACCAAGCTGAGAACGTGTTGAGATACTCCTGCATACCAGAAGCTGCCTCAGAGCGACATTTCGAGTTGTATAGAAGGGCGATATCGTCCGCATAAGTGGCAAGGAGAGCTTTGCCGGGGGAAACCATATGATTTTCGTTAGGACTAGGTATGTCTGCAGTATACACTGAGTATAGTAGTGGGCCCAGTACGCTGCACCGTGGGACGCGTTGGAGAAAGTGTCCCTGACCTTGATCATATACTGCCGGCCTTCTAAGTATGATCGAAGGACACTATAGTGTGGTGCTGGGAATAATTTTTTTATTTTGCTCAGCAAATCCATATGCCAAACTCTATCAAAAGCTTGCTGCATATCAATGAAGACTGCGTTACAATATTCCTTGTCATCAAAGGCTTGTAGTATGTGTTTCACCAGTCTATGATCCTGTTCCACAGTGCCGTGTCCCTCGCGAAAGCCAAACTGGTGATCCGGCAAGATATGGCGTTTATTAATGATGTCTTTCAGCCATTAAATAAGAGATAACACTTTGGAAATTTGACAAACGTTACCCATAAGCAAAGTTAAGTGTTTTTGTAAATCGTTCAGAATTTTTCAAATTATGTTTTTGTCAATTTACCTATTTTGATAAGACTATATTTTGATCAATGATTCAACATTGAATGAACCTTTCACTGATCAAATCCCGATTGAACGCACTTTCCTGTCTGCCTGTTACATCAATTTTCACCCTCGTCTGAGTCATTCGCAAATGTAAGAAAACTTCAAGAACTTGTATTCAAATCTTTTATGAGAAAGTTTAATGGATTATCTAGTCACTATGAACTGATTAACTTTTTTTGGGTAAAATATGTGTTGCCTCTTCTTTCAAAGTCTATCAATATACATACATATATGTATGGAAACAGTGGCGCATCTAGTGCTGTGAAATGCCCCCTAAAGTATGCAATTAGCAGTCCAAGAATGGGCATTTCGCAGACATAGAGCCTAGATTATTATTTTAATCAGATCGTTGCAATGAATGAATGGCACAATTTGTGTACAAACGACAGATAACTCACAGTTCGATCTGTTCAGAGAATCCTTAGCGCAACTGCTCGTAACTATGTATGTATGTAGGTGGATGATGAAAAGGACTTTGTTTGCTACTCCCAACGGTCAGTAACTATGTATATATGTTGATGATGATGAAAAGGACTTTGTTTGCTACTCCCAACGGTCAGATCCAGGTTCAAATCGAGCTCTTACGCTTTTGTGGTCATTAAAATAGAGAGAAGTTCCCAGTATTTGCAGCATTAAAATACATGTATTCTTCGTTTTCTTGAGTTTTTCTTTAATTTTCAAACATTTGAATGCATTTTTCTTTTTTTATCGTTTTTTTGTGTGGTTTTCTCGTTTTAGCTACGTTTTGAAATTGTTTGTCTGCGCTTAATTCATAATGATATTGCATATGCCACGAATTTGTTTGTTGGCCTTGGTTGATTTTTGTTTGTAAGTTACTTTTCTTTTTATCTCTTTGCTTACATTTTACGAAATAGGTTTACTTTTCACTTTTTTCTTGCACACAATTCGAAAAAAAAAATGATAATAATATTTATATATGTCTATATATACTTATATATATGGCAAATCAAGTGAAAATCAAAGTGTTTTGCATTTTTACATAATGTGCACATTTTGCTCTTTGTGTTCTTGTCTCTGTCTCTGTCTTTGTGTGTTTGTTATTGAGGTGTGTGTGTGTGTGGGTGATTGTGTGTTAATTCTACTCTTTTTTGTTTTGAATGTTTAACATTGATTTGCTCTTCTTACAATTCTGTTGTTTATCACCTTCAGTTGGTTGATTTCTTTTCTGTTTGTTGCACTTTAATACACTTCAATTGCTTTTGGTTGTTGTTGTTGTTGATGTTGTTGCTCGTCCTTCTGTCCTTCTAGCCCCGCGTTTAGATCTTTTTTGTCTTGCTTAGCTAACTACTACTGTAATAGATGTTCATTATTTTCTTAATGCAATGATGGTCGTCGTTTTTGTTTAGTTATTGCTTTTATTTGTTTTAAGTATGTCAAAAGTTATACTGTTTAGTTGTTGTTGTTGTTGGTCGCACATGTTTCGCATTGGCTTGTTTTGTTGTTGTTAGTTGTTTCTGTGTTGTTGTTGTTGTTGTTCTTGTGTGGTTGTCGTTTGCCTTTTTTAACTGTTTTGGTTTTTTTTTTTTGTTTTGTTTAGTTTGTGTGTTTTTTTCTTTTTGCATTTTATCACAGCTTTCACTTCATTTGTTGCTCCTTTTTTTTTTGTTTGTTTTTTCTTTTGTTTCATAACTTTTTTTGTTTAAGCATAACTTGCAATATACATGTGTATATATGTTCGATATATATATATATATAATGTTCTTATCGCTTGATGTTGACATTTGACAATTGATTTAATTCATTTCTTATATATATTAACATGCTTCATCTTTATCGCTTTGTTTGTTTTGTTGCCTGCAGACATACGATATACAAATACGATATACGATATATGTGTTAGCACTACTAACTAAGTAGTAGTACATGTGGAATGATTTACATAAATTGTTGCTTTTGGTTTATTTTGCTTTCATGTTTCATACGCTCCAGCGCTTTGTTTTCAAATTTAAATACAATAAATGGCATATCAAATATATATATATACATATATATATATATATACAATATACATGTATATATATGCATGTATATATATATACGTAACCTGTTGGTTGCAATTTTAGTTTGTTTATTTGGAAGTTGCAAATAAAGTAAAGGGATAAAAAATTAATACTTTTTCGCATTTGATTGTAACTCATATATGTACATATATATATAATGATTAGTTATCCGTAATTGATCGATCAGTTATTAGTTAGCTTATCAATTTGGAAAATTCAAGTTAACTACAATACATTATGCCTTTTCTGAGTTCTTCATCTACACACTATGCAACAGATTCAAATTTAAATTCTTATTTTTTTGTTTTTTCGCCGAACTAACAACTTTTTGAGATATTAAGGCAGTATCTTTTGACTCCATAGGAGAGTCTTTGTATTCCAAATCACATGATCTATCTATCTAATCTGTTAACAAGTTGTTCAAGTCCTTTAAATTGCACTAAATGAATGTTTATTTGACTAACTAGAAGAATTCATCCTTGTTAAACATGAATCCATGAGAGAAGTGAGTACAAGTTCATACTTGAAATTTGATACCTGAATCCAATTACAATTTTATCTTTACTTTGGAAAATTATTGCAACTGAAGTCCACTCAATCTAGTCAAAGATAAATTGGAGATTATGTTCGATAACCAGGTACACTTAATATCTATTGGGCTGAATACAAATATATGTAAATTATTTTGCAAATAACCAGAACTACAACTTTTGCTTCTATTCTGTTGTCAGACAAGGATAGATAAATCCTACAAAAAAAAAAAAAACAAAAACACAAATTCGGCATGAATCTTTAGATGTTTACATTTGCTCTCTATCAAAATTCTTTTCACATTTGTTGCATAGTGTAATTTAGAAGGAGAGAGAGAGGGAGAAGGAGCAGCGCATAATTCGATTTTTCATTTTGCTTTTTCAAATGTCAATTCAATTCAATTTCTTTGTGTGATTTCTTGGAAGCAGCATGACACTTTTGTTTTTATTTTTATCACATTTTGTTGGTTGCTGTTGTTGTTGTTGTTTTGTATGTGCTAGACTTAAATTAATTATACAATTGCTGTTTACTTTTGTTGTTGTTGTTACTGCTGCTATATATGCACTTTGTTTCGTTTGTTTTTTACATTCTATAATCATATTATATTTAGATTGCTTCATTTTCCATTCGTGTTTTGCATACACTTTACAAATTAATATTCGCCTATCATGAAATTTGTAACAAAAAAAAAAAAAAAAAACCCATAGATTAATACAAATTATTACATACATACAAACACACATACATATACATATATAGTTTTATGGTAAATTGATTGAATAGTAGAGTAGTTATAAGAGTTGTTGTTATCTTTTGTTGGTTGTTGTTGTTGTTATTTGAGATCGATCGCATAATCCTTTTTAGCCAAAGAACTCGCCAATGTGCTATATATGTATGTGCTCTTTGTCCTTTTTGCCAATTTGTCTATTCGCTTCAACGGGGGGCCACACAACATAGCAAAACTTTTGTTATCATTCAGTCTTTTGTTTAAATAGAAATCTAAATTTGAGCAATATAACATCATAATACATTATATATAATGCATATACATAGGCATATACATATGCATATATATGTATGTATATCTAGTGTTATTTGTTGTTTCATTTGTTTTGTTTTTGTTTTCTCTTTTCTTCTTTCTTTCTAAATGCTCAAATTGTGTTTGTGTGTGTGTGTGTGATGTTCAGGTACCATTGTTGTTAATGTTGTTGTTGTTGTTCCTATTGTTGTTGTTGTCTCCATTAGACGGCAAAAAGGGAAGTGACTTTGAGCGGAGGCGGTTACTTGGCAAGTTCTTTGGCCATATACATACATACATATTTCTTTCTGCTGCGTTTTGTGCAAACATACATACATACATAAATCGAATATATATACATAGACATATATGTATATATATTGTACATAGTTGTATAACTTAATAATGCCTGTGCTAAAAAATACTCAAAAAATGTTTCTTGTTTTGTTTTTGGCTTGTGCCTGTTTTTTGTTTTTGATGTTGTTCAACGTGTGCCGACACATACACACACACGACAAATACACACACGCACATACACAAACACAACAAATGCAGAATCGAATGGCAGCAATTCTTTCTACTCTCATCTTTCTACATATGTACATACATATATTTCTAATTATGCCTATGCTTTTTTCTACCATTGGATTTACTCTTTCGCGAGACGATTCTCTTTAGTCTCAAACAAATAAATAATAATTATAAACTCCCACATACATATATGATTGCACAATTTTGGCATACAAGTTTCTATTGAAGCGTACAACTTAGCCAATCATTCAAAAATACAAAATCTATATTCGCTTATCGATATATCTCGAGAAATTTGAAACAAAATTTGACTAAAGCTTTTCTTTTACACATTAGATGTCGAACAAAGAGAGGTTTTCTTCGCCAGGATTGCACTTTTTCCCTATAATACTTTCTGATTAGACTTTACATGGAAGCAGATTTTTGAATGAATAGATTAAAGTATCAGATTTTAAACTAAATTCGATATTCTACATAAATTTAAATAGTTCTGTGATCTATTGGAAGTAATTGCAATTTAGGATAACTGTAAGGATAAACGTAAACTTTTCTTCCTATTAAGATTTACACTACGATTTGATAATGTGTGTGTGTGTGTGTGTGTGCGCGTGTTTCTGTGCGTATGTGTGGGGGGTATACACTTGGATAGGCGTGTGTGTGCTATAATTTTGCTGGTATTGTTGTTGTTAATATCACTTAAAACTTTACAAAAGGCGGCGCTTTACATTTGCTTTTGTTGTTTGTTTGTTTGTTGGTTGTTATCACAATTTAGCGCCAAGCTTCTACATTTTCTTCTTCATCATCATCATTATCATTTTCTTTTACTACATTCTTCATATTTCTCTTCATCGTTTCTCCTTTTCACATTATACACAATATTACAAAAAAGTTTAACAATTTGTGCCAATTGATTTTTGAGCAAACAATTTGACATTGGTCGTAGTTTTTTTTTTTTTTTGTTTGTTTTGTTTTTGGTTTTAAAAACATTTTTGTTTTCAACATGTTTTTTTTGTTTTGTTTAACTTAGCTTACTAGACAATTTGCTTAACAATTTGTTTCATTCATGTTGTTGTCATTTGTGTGATTTGTATTTTTTATGTTTTGTTTTTTTTTGTTTCTTTTGGTTGCTGTTGTTTGCCATTGTTGTTGCTTGTTGTCATTGTTGTTAATGTTGTTGTTGTCACACACATTTGAATCACAGTTGTTGTTGCTTATAAAATGATGTTTTTCTCTAGCAGGTCAACACATTTTTTGCACACATTTTCTCTTTTCTTTACAATATCAGATCTTTCTTTTGTTTTTCTTTTTTACATTCTCTTATTAAGATTTTTAATGTGAAGTGCTCAAGTCTTTCATTCTATTCCTATTCTGGTTCCTGTTCACGATTTGTATTTTCCTTATTTTTTTCCCCCTTAATAGACCAAAATTACAACAAAACAAATTGAAAATAGAAAACAAAAACTAAGGTCACTAAATGGTTAAAAAGAGTCTTTCGCCAAGAGCAAACTCTCTGTTAACAAATAAAAAATAATATTAATAAGTAAATTCTATACAATTAATGTTAATGCCAATTAGCTAAAATTTTTGTTTCCACTTTCTGTTTGCTTTGCTTGCGTTTTGCATAAAATCGATAAATCGTTTTCGTTTTAAACTAAATACAAAAGTTGAATTTGGATTAATTTTTCATTTTTTTTTGTTGTTAAAGTCTTTGCTTAAATTTTGTAAGAGTTTCTCATTATCAGTTTTTCGTGTGTTTTCTCAAATCTTTTTTTTTTTTTTGTTTTGTTTTCTCCTTCTTGTTTAGCTATATGTATGTAATTAATTTTCTATAATTATGCGTCATGATAATTGCTGTGTGTTTTGTTTTTTAGTTTGGTTCTGTTATTTCTTTCTATTCTTTCTAGTGGCTCCGTAAATCCTGGCGCAGCAATTCGTAGACAAATTGATCGCATACCTCATAGTCAACAGGACCATAGTCAAGCGATGCCGGCAGATTGTCCGTGCTAATGGGTGCCCACTGTTGATCCAGTAATGTGCAGATTTCCTATTGGGGAAATAAAAATCAAATGTTTAGAGAGTCACAAGGGGACAAAAAGATACAATGGGATGCCTAGCTCTCATGAGAGGAACTGGAATTTTGACTTGAACAATTAAAACGAAAATAGTTAGTGAAATGAAATCTAGTCTCAGAGACTCCGAGACACTTGGGAAGTGTTTAATACTCACCTCATTGAAGGCATTTAAGGCGGCCGCACTGGACCAATCGATCATGGATACCTCCAGACGTTTCAATTGTCTACCTCGAAGTCGGGCAATACCCACCAGATTGTGCGGATCCATTACATAGCCGTGCACCACTATTTCCTCAAGCTGTTTGCAGCGCCAGGCCATCATAACGAATGGATCCTGTCGCATGAAACTGTGCCGTGTGAAATCCATGCGATTATTGGAATGCTTATAGGCCGAATCAATATAATATATGCTACGCAGTGTATCACTATTATGCACTGACATCCAGTCCAAGGCCTCAGCATTCATGTACTCACAGAAGAGCAACCGGACATCGGTTACGGGCATATTGCGTCGCAATATACGCACCTGGAGCAATTCAATCGCCTCATAAGCATAGACCAAAGTAAGCACCAGCCGGATACTATTGAAATGGGATGCGAAATTCGCCCAAGCTGTCTCGGAGACAACAGCCTGCTGCTCCTCATTGCTATCCAGACCATGGACAACAATTAGAAATTTACTCAGGGGCAGCACTTGAATGGTGTGCAGCAAATCATCACTTAATGTATCATAATCCAGAGATAGCACATGCAAGGCAGCACATTTCTGCATTAAAGTTGTATCCAGCGTTAAGATGGGATAATGACTAGGATCATATTTAATGCTCGCCAAAGTTAGTTGTCCTAACTCCTGAGGCTTGCCCATGGCTTTTAGAAAATCCTGACCATAATATGTAAGAGCCTCAATGGCACCCAAATCCAGTATCTGGCATGATTGACGCTTGCGCCCTAAAAATAGCTTTATAGGCTCAACAAAGCATCTAAGAACAGACGGAGAGAGAAAGAGATGATTTATTTATAGATTCAAATGCAATGCAAATGCACATACACATGTCCATGGGTTTCAAGGGCAACTTACTGTTCTATGGCCACCAAATGTTCACTATGCATACTCCCAGCCGCCACAAGGCCAACATTGTGGGTTTGGAAACGCAAGGCCTGGATGTTATCACAGCGTGCCACTCTATATACATATAAAAACATAGTTAGTAAACTGACAATTGACCGTGAATGGAATTACTTACTTGTACAGTAGCCGTCGCATTTTCTGTATGTGAAAAGCATTATGAAAATCAAAGACTATGACCAGCTCTTTGGCCAAATTGGCCATACTACGATGGAAGAACGCCAATTGATCATCGTGCGCCACATCAAGTTGAAAGCGAAAGTTCTTAAAGTAACTGAAAGATGCAAAAATATATAAATATAATAAATAAAAGAAATAACACACATAATTGCATATCTCTAGCTCGATCTCACTCTCTCGCTCTGTCTCTTTTTGTGTGTGTATTCAAGGTGAAAAGTGCCAACAGAGCAAACATACATATTGCTTCACTTCGTTTCGATTTGTTGCTTTCCTTTGTCTTGCCTTATGTTTTGTTTTTATTGCAGCTTTATAAAAATGATTTCTTGCTCCCTGCCAAAAGTAGCAAACAAAAGCCAGCTGGCTCGACATTGATATACCCTAGACGTTGCTTCTTCAAGACATGCACCTGATGTCAACAAAGGTTAATGAGGAAACACTTTTTATATTTATTAAATTATAAGAAACATTTCTAAATAAATTTGTTGACAAGTTACTAATATGTAGTTTCTTTTGTTTTTTGGAATAGAATGATTGTAAATTACAATACTTTCGATTTACCATTTAAACATAAACAAATTATAATTTTATAAAATTCTTCAAATAATAGAAATTATTTGTAAACGTTAAGCTAAAAAGAGTTGAATACCCTTCAAGTGAGAGTATAGAAAGCAAAACAAACGCCCCCGCCCCTTCGGAAACTCTCGAACAGCTGTGCGTCAGCCAACAGCAGCAGCAGGAGGTCCCCTCTCGACCGACCAGCAGTCTTTCGCAACTCTCTCTCTCTATCTCTCTCTTTCTCTCTTCACCTCCTTCACCCACTTCTTCCGTGTGTTGTCAATGCCAACAATGTTTTTGTTTTTGCTTTGCTTTTCTTTTCTTCTTTAATTTTTCTTCTTTTTGTTTTACCGTTTCTTCGAGACGCAAAAGCAAAACACACGCACACATACACACAGAGAAACAAACAAATAAATAGAGAGACGTAAAGACGCTGCTATTGCTGGCAGGTAGAATTTTAAATATTACTTACCGTTTTTGAAATAGACATTGCCGCCAGAAAAAGCAGACACTTGACGCTGATCTTCGGGAAACTGGATCCAGATAATCAAAAATTTGAGTTAATGCCACCGCTGGTAGGGAATACCATTGTGGTTGGCTTAAATTCATAACTCTTAACTTCGACTGGTTAACGTATTTGTACTATTTGCGGGAGTTGCCGTCGCCTAATACATGCACAAACACACACGCACAGAATGGATTCGAACTTCACCAGCACCGAAAAATTGCTTGACTTGGGAGGGGAAAAAAACTGAAAATTATATTGAATTTATTTTACTTCGATTTTAACAGCAAAAAATTCGTCGTCATTTAGATTTCCGTCAAGATAGCGTTTTACTGCACCTTTGTGCCACTTACGACAAGTTAGCAGTGTAATTCGTTTGCTTTTTGGAACGTTGAAATGGAAACGAATCACGATTGGAGAATTGTGAAATGGTTTGCTGAGGGTAAAATTATGATCCGTGGGGTGTAATTCACAGGATTAACGGTATTTGGACTATTATACAATTAGCTTTTAATATTAGTTTTTCTTAATTTCTTTAATATCACAAAAGGAGAAAACCAAAATTAATTGTCGATGTTTCTAAAAATCTGTTGGTTACAGTGAAATTTATATGAAAAACGAGAACTTTTTTTCCATTATATTAATTAAATTCAAAATAATTAAATGTTAAGTTCACAAATGTATATACATAAATGAATAAATGAAAATAAAATATAATACTTTACACAAGTTCGTTGAAAATTTGAAGTAGATAGCAACCATTGGGAAACTTGTCTAAATGCTAGAAACAAAACAAAGGCATTTTTGTTATTCGAAATTTCCCCCCTTAATATAACATGTTATTTGCAAGCTCCATATTAACAATATTGAAGAAATTATATTCGAAGATGAAATATGTTGGAAAGTTAATTCTTACGCCTTATCGGAGCCAGAATGAGTGTTGGGAATATATACTGTATTGCTTATAAATGCCCTTGCGCGTTTAGAAAATTCGTTAAACTCATTATTGTGTGAATTATTAAATGTTAAAAAGTTATCGCTTGTGTTGTGCTAATATGTGTTGAATCTTCTATAAACTGCACGATTTTAAATGGGGTTATCAAAAGGAGAAATGTCTAAATGTCTGTGTTTTGGTAAATATTTTTGTCCCAACTCCATTGTTTCAAATGTAAGCCTAACTGTTGACCATGAACTGTTGCGCTTAACAGTACACTGTTAAATCAGCAGCAGCACCCACACTTACCTACCCACACACAAACATACACACACATGCATACATAGGAAGCACAGACACACGCGCGCAGAAAACAACAACAAACAACCCACAAACTGGTGACTTTTGTTTAATATAATTTTTTATTGCGTGTTTTACAATTTACGCCTTTTACAGCCCACCCACCAAGCGCAAAAAAAAACAACAAAAAATTACCAAAAGCTCTCTCTATGAACATTTCCTGCACTGGAATCAGATGTAAGTTTCATCTAAACCTTTGGGACAGATTTGCTTTGTCTTTGTCTTTCGAAATTTTGCTTTTTGCGACTTGAAAGAAGTGACAACAATAACAAAGGTTTCTCTACATGTTGTTATTTTTTTCATTTTCTAATATTTGTGTTTTCCCTTTTTAGAACGTATATAAACGATGTCTTGGTTTAGTCCCTGGGACGGGTTAAAGACAAAGACATGCCGATATTTGCTCCAGCGATATTTGGGTCAATTCTTTGAAAATAATCTAAATTTGGAGCAACTGAAAGTGGATCTGTATAATGGGAAAGCTGTCGTTAAGGATATATCCCTCAAAGTGAATGCCTTCAATGATCTCTTTGAGGATCAGGGCTGGGCCTTCGAAGTGGTCTCTGGGCATATTGGTTGCCTCAGTGTCGTAGTGCCATGGAATGCTCTAATGACAAACGACAGTTCATTGGAGATATCAAATCTAACGATAACATTGAGGCCCGTAACCCGTTTACAAAGTGGTACCACAATGCTGGAATCGATGTGGTCATCGGTAAGCAGTTCGATGCAAATGGCCGAGGAATGCATGAAGCAGGTGGACGATGATGTTCCATTTCATAATCATAATAATGCCCTAATCGGCCTTGAGAAATTCGCAGAGACAATTGATAATGTGCTCAATCGTATAAGAGCCAAACTAACCAATACAACACTAAATATTGAGTACGTGCTGCCGAATTCGGCCAGAAAATTGATCATATCCTTCAAGGCTAATCATTTGGATTATAAAAATAAAACTGGATACGAACAGCCATCCAGCAGCAGCAGTGCCAGTGATAATCCTAGAAATAGGCATAGCAATAGCGATGACGACAATGGAGACGGAGGGCATCGCGACGACAGTCACGACGACGATGATTATGATGATGGGAGAAATGTCGAGCCAGATGACAATAATTTCAATGCATTACCCATGATTGCCAAGCACAATCTAGTTATAAATGGCCTCACCATACACACATCCGAGACAATTGACTACGATGACGATTGCTGTCCGACCCGATATGGCCAATTGTGTAAAATTGTTGAGTTCAATGGTTCGCAGAACATACAGATTAGCATAAAGCAGACAGAGAATATTATTGGACCGAAAATCAATCTAGAGATAATACTAGATGATATATTTTTTATGCTAACGCCGCGACAAATACATCTATTCATTGAATTCTCTAAGGGATTTACCAAAGAGCGTCCCAAAGATCAGTTAATGAAGAAATGTCGCAGCATAAAGTCACAGCCGCAGACGATGCATCAGGCGGCAAATGAATATCCAAATAGTAAAATGACCGGAATTTTGGGACAAAATGATGAATGGTCATCGGAGGCTCATCTCGATGACTATTCCACATATTCAGCCTACAACAAAACATCAGCCATCAGTAGTACGGCAACAAGTCGAAATACCTACGTTACGAGGGGGGTCGTAAAATGTGCGAGTCGATTGCCTCCTCGTCCAATAGTATGCTAACATCATGCACAAATGCTCAAACCGAAATCGGCTATGCAGAGACATCGGGTGAAATATTGAAGTTTAAAATTCAAATATCCCAAATCTATGGATTGGCTTTACATAATGATATTCTAATAGCAACCACAGCGAATATTGATGACTATAGGATGATATTTGATCCATCTAGTTATGACCGATATGTGGATATAGCCGATAAGTATTTTTTAAGCACATCATCATCATCAGCCACTGGACAGATTATCACAGATCCCAAAACAAAACGTTTGCCGCTGGAGAATCAAAATTATTTATTTGTCAAGGCATCACCGATCATTATAAATGGCAATCAGCAGAGATATTGCCAGGAATTGACATCGAAAACAACATTATCGGCCACAATGGTCGATCTGTGTGAGGTACTGGACAATCAAATGGATCATCTTATACTTTTCGACAGACGAAAGAATTGTCCCGATGGCTATCACATACGTCCCGAGATCGTACTAACCCAGAGCTCATCGTTTTTGTACAAACAGAATTGTAATCGTTGCACAAATAAATTGGAATGCATTTTCGATGAATGCACCACCGATCTAGATATATCGATATATGATCGTCTAAGCGCACTATTTGGCAGATCACCATTTGTACAAGGTTCGAATGCGAACGATATTCTGCTCGATGAGGCTAATCAAACGGAATTCTATATTAAATGTGAACTATTAAAGCTTCAACTAAGATTCCCCATAGTCGATGGTCGATCGGAGCAAGATCCACAGAAAATGCCATGGTGGAAGAAGAATGTGCGAAAAGATTTTCTAGCTCTCGAGCTACGAAATGTTTTAGTTAATTTAACAACAAATATAAGCATCAATGCCGATGAAATTGATGGCTTTTACTGTGAGACAGATGATATGCGAAATGCTGTGCATTTGGCCAAGTGTAAGCAGCGTGCAATGAGTGCGAATAGAAAAATACGGATAGATATATTTCAATTGGAATCCAATAACAATGATATGATGATAAATAATAAGAGAAAACCGAAACGCAAGTCACCATTTAGTTCAAAATGTCCATTTGGCTATACATCGAATGTTGAGGGTCTGGATGGTCATACAGAGAAGACGGATTCGTTTCTGCCTGGCGAAACGGAGGAGATCAATGATTTCTGTGACAGTTGCACACAATCGTCCAAGTTAAAAATTGAAGCGTATATACCACACACAAAGATTGTCTTGCAATCGAAAAACATCTATGAAATAATCTATAATCGTTTGAACGGTGATCTGTTCATGTGGGAGCCGCGATCACCCTACTACGAGGAGACTCCTGAAAAGGAAGAAGGACATGGTATGCGGGGGAATGCAGAAAATTTATGTTCAAGTGCCATAGATGATTATGAGGAGAGAAATATACTATTAAGTACAAGTACATTGGAGAGTAGCATCTACTTTTCAATGGCAGAACCCACATTGCCACAGTCATCATCATCATGTTCATCATCGAGTAGAGCAGGAGCAGGAACAGGAGCAGGTGCGACAGATCCTACTTCAAAAAAGATCAAACCCCGAGATGATGCCTTCTCATTTGAGGCAATCATTGAAGAAGGCTGCCTCATTTTATTTGCCCCAGTACGTGATTCGGATAATGCTGTGGGTAAATTTCAAATCAATTTGAAAGAACTCAAACTATTCACAGTCACTGGTTTGAATAATGACAAAAATTTGGGCTATTTTTGCATACAATTAAAGCAAATTGAGGCATTGCATTGCGGTAACACTTCCATACAGGATGTCCATTTGGCGTGGAGTGATCAAATTGATCCCAATCTAATGCCAACCATTTACAATTATCCACAAGTTCATCACATTTTGTCGAATAAGCGCCAAGAGGTTCTATCAATTGTGGCAGAGATTAAAAAGCAACCCGAGAAACGTATCAAACGAATGAAAATGTCGTTTGGAATAAATGGTGCCATCTTGAGGCATAATCCCGCCAATTCGGAACACATTTGGCTTAATCAATTGATCGATTTCATGGATGTCACTGATTATCCGATTGAGGCTTATGAACCATATGCCTTGGTGTCGGAAATTCAACTTCATGTCTGGAATGCCGCCATCGATTATCGTCCGAAATTCTTTACTTATCGAGCTTTCATTGATATTGGCTATTGTACGCTTAGCACAAATATCATATCATCGATGACTGGTTGCACTTTGAGGATCATTGCAGAGGATTGTGTACTTAATATGGGATTGATTGGAGCTGCTGAAGAGGATTGCTGTGATATTTTGATACCAGTGTTAAACTTGGGATTACTTAACATTTCGTTTCGTTTGAACGATGACAACAATAGGATACATCCTGCTGTCGATTTGCGATCCTCCATACATGATATGCATTTACGAACCTGTTTTGACTCAGCCGCTGCTTTGGCTCAACTTATTGCATATGTGGCCAATGATAAAGATCTCATCTCTACCGATGAGAATACGACCCTCGATGATTCGGACGAGCACTCGTCCAATGATCCAAAATTGAATGAGAAGGACAATTGTGACCAAACGCAGATACATGTCAATAAACTGATGGCCGAGGCTGTTAAGGATGTGGAAACTATACCGGGAAGACATACCCAAAAGCAATCCAAGCGTGGAGAGGAGGGAATTGAAATATTTTACTTTCCCGATGAGCCAAATGAGAAGCCAGTGGAATATCATAAGAGATCATCATCATCCATAGCATCATCGGTGACATCATCCCAGTCCCCATTATCGCCCTCAAAGTACAAAACGCCGGACAATCGAGAGCCAGAAATTTGCAATATATTGGATTTTGAGTCAAATGTTATGCTACAATCCTATTACAATCAAACAAAATCGCAAATATCCTTGCCCCAAGTTCAGGAGGATTTGGGAGCCTTAACATCGGCCAATTCATCGTTGGAGGAGAAAGATTTTGACATCATACATGACGATGAGATTTTGCCCATGGATAAATTTGGTGTCAAGCAAATCTATGTCTCTGAGGATCCTCTACAAATTGTCGATAATCATTTCTGTTTGCCCCATGAGAAAGTGGATTTACTACGTCCACCAGCCAATTTTCCCATTCCTGAGCATAGTTATACGCTATGCGAAATGACCTTCACCTGGCATATGTTTGGTGGCAAAGATTTTCCCGATAGAACCGCCAATGAACAATCCAAAATGAAAAAGAATCCAGGTGGTGGTGGTGCTGCTACTTCTCCGGCTTACGGTATGTCGGAAACCTATAAATATGGTGTTTCCCAGCCACAAAATGAGTTCGATAAAAAGTCAAAGAAATCGACATTGAAAGAACCAAAGGGATCAAAGCGAAATATGGATGTTTTGGTCGAAATACAGCTTTCAAAAATTCGCTTCTCCTACGAGATATATCCAACAAATTCCATTTACTCATCGCGACAGGTTTTGCTTATCTCGGAAATCGAGATACGCGATCGTTTGCGGTCATCGGAAATTAATAAATTTCTCTATCATCCGAATATCAATAACATATCACATAAGCCCGATGAGAATATGGTTATTGTGAAGGCATTGAGTATACGACCTAATCCGCAGAAAAATTCAGCTGAAGAATGCTCTCTGAGAGTTTCAATATTACCCATTAAGCTGAATATCGATCAGGATACATTGCTCTTCCTGGAAGATTTCTTTTCGGCTGTCTTTAAGAACTCAACTGCAACCAGTTCGTCAGGTGGTAGCCCCAAAATGGATAGCAATTCATCAGCGGAACGCGATATGCCTGTAATGTCGGTTAATAAAATTCCCGAAGAATTGGAGGATTCAGAAGTTAAGGAGTTGGTGGAGAGAAACTTAGATGTTCTCATCGATGAGAGTAAAGAGGATAAGGATGCCATGGAATATGGCGAGGATGCCGCATCGAATGATGTTAGCCCCGTTTACTTCCGTGAGGTAATTTTCAGTCCGGCTCTGCCCATTTGCTTTGACTATCACGGCCGGAGAATTGAATTGTCTCGTGGCCCCATCACTGGCCTCATAATGGGTCTTGCCCAATTGCAAGGATCGGGCATTTGTCTGCGCGAGATTGTCAATCGCCGTGGTATTCTGGGCTGGAATAAACTCTTCGAATACCTATGCAGGGAATGGCTTAAGGATATTAAACGCAATCAATTACCAAACATCTTAAGCGGCATTGGACCAACGAATGCTGTTCTTCAACTATTCCAGGGTGTTTACGATCTCTTCCGTTTGCCCATTGAGCAGTATAACAAGGATGGTCGCATAATACGAGGATTCCAGTTGGGTGCCCAAAGTTTTACGGCACGTACCGCCCTGGCGGCCCTCGAGATAACATCGAGAATAATTCATCTATTGCAATTCACGGCAGAGACCACATTCGATATGCTATCGGCTGGACCGTCATTGAAGAAACGCAACACCAAGCATGGTAAGAAGCGTCAGGGACGACCCAAGGACTTGCGCGAGGGTGTTGCGAATGCCTATGCCATTGTCAAGGATGGCATCAACGATTCGGCCAACACACTTATTGAGGCTGCCATCACTGAACACGATCAAAAGGGTTATAGCGGAGCTGTTGGGGCTGTTGTGCGGCAAATACCACAGCTGGTTGTATGCCCAGCCGTTTTGGCCACACAAGCAACGACTAATATATTGGGAGGAGCCAAAAGTTCCCTTGTACCGGAGGCGAAACTGGAGGCGCGGGACAAATGGAAACATGAGTTACACTAAATCTTATTTTAAGCTTAATATTTTTAATTTTAAATTTTTCTAATTTTTTCGGGGTCTATATATACATATATAGAAATATATACTTATACAAATATTTTTTTATTTTATCAAAAATACTTGTAAATAAAAACAAAAATTGATGGAACATACAAAAAAAAAAAAAAATAAAAATATATATTTTGGAATTACAATTTTGATTTAGATTTTATTAAGTTTCATAATTTGGTTTCGTTTGTCAAAATTTGGTAATCATCGTTACATACTATATACAAAAAAGGATATATGTGTGGAGTGTGTGGGGGAGGGACATTGATCACAAATATAGTAGTGGTAGATATACACAGGACATCGTACAAAAGAATAGAAATGCCGTAGAGTTGCTGGCGGTCACAAAGTTTCACAAAATTTCAGCGTTTTTTAAACGCAAATTCTTAAGAGGCAGCCGTTCTCCTTCTTGACCTTGCTTCAACTGCTCTTTAACTCGTTTGCCACTGCAAAGATTAAAAATAACAAGAAAACATTAATTAGATAAACAAAAAGTATGAGCTTGATTAGAAAATACAACTTTGTCGTCTCATATTTCTCTTTCTCTTTTTATATAGCTTTCTCGCTTCATTTTGGCTGTGCTTTTCTTTAATCTTGTATGATTTATCAACCAATTCCCTACATATGTAAGGTAACTCTTCTCAACTGGTCACTTATTTTCTAAACAATCCATTAGAACGTCTAAATAATATGAATGATTTGGGCGTACATACACCCATATTTCCACCACGGTCGCAAAGTCCATGAGTGTTCTGGGTTTCATTAAAAGATGGTCAAAAGAATTTTACAGCTCCTATACAACTAAAGTTCTTTTTACTTCGCTTGTCCGTCCTATTTTAGTGTATGGATCATGCATTTGGTTATCTCAATATGAGTCGCACCAGATCAGACTTGAATCAGTTCAAAAGCAGTTCTGGCTATTTGCTCTTCGTGGCTTAATCTGGGTTCGCAGTGTCAATTTGCCTTCGTATTCTTCTTTCATTTGATTAACCTTCCTTCTTTAACTAACCGTAGAATTATGCTTGGTGTTATTTTTATGCACAAGCTCCTAATTGGTGATATTGACTCGCCTGAGTTATTGGCTTAGGTGAATCTGTCGGTACCATGTAGACCGAGTAGACATCCTATTACAGCTTTAACCCTTAGTCGTTGTTCTTCTAACTATGCCATGCATAAACCTTTTAGGGTCCTCTGCTCTGATTACAACCTTCTATTCCCTGTAATTGGCTCACAGACTTCTATTAATATACTTAAAACATCTAGCCTTTCCTATTTAGTTCATAGATAGCTATAGTATTATTTGTGCCGTGCGTTATACGGCTGCACCACTCGGTCGGTCGGGTGGGTGGTTAGTCATCTGCTTGGGCTTGCGCGTAACAGGCTTTGGCCTGGTGTCACTTGAACGTACTGCGCATAGTATCGTCATGTAGGTATGTATACCTATCTAAAGAATATCTCACTTTATTTTTTAAACTCTATATTCCAAGTCTTTTCTATGGGAGTTTCTTATTAGCTTCTGATTGTTATATAGAACTAAATAAAAATTTTATAAGCGGATCAACCAATTTGTGTTTAAACTAACAATAAGCCTAATTTAACTTTCTTAAACCCCAAACGTTTGTACAGACTGTTCTGTTTGCTAGCAACTAACTCATTTTGGGTTGAACTAAATTACTTAGAACAATTTTAACCTGAATACTAGATTAGTCGACAGAATATTATAGTCGAAAAGTAAAACTCAACCCAAAAGAAGGAGAAACAGATCTGTCTATATCTGATTGATCCTGGCAAAACTAACGATCGGAAAACTTAATTAGTAATTATACCCTTAAAGCGGGACCGTCCTGATTTTGGCGTGCCGCCTCCGCTTCTCTACGCTCCAGTTCGGCAGCCCGTTGCTGTTGCTGACGCACCCTATCCGGATTCTTAACGCCACGGGATTCATTCTCCTGGCGACGTTTTTCGGCTGCCTCCAATTGTTGCTGACGACGCTCCTCCTGAAGGAGGTAAACAAACGAAAAAATTAGTATTCGACAAAGACTGTTGTTGTTGTTTTTTTATTCTCACGGGTGAGGGCATAAGATTTGTATTTTCGGCACTATCGCCGCAACAGGAGAAGCACATGCCCATGATGTGGATGTGGGTGTGTGTGATTTCGGGCTAGAAGTAAGAATATAAACGTAATGAACGGATAGGGCTTCCGTCTGCCTAGCTATCTTTCCTTTTCTATATTTTCTGGACTTGTTTTGCTGTTGACACTTTGCACAGCTGTTAGGTTACGTGGAGTTAACGTAACGTAACGTATCATCACAATCGATAAGTTATCGTAATTTTAACATTGTGCTGTTAAATGCTCAGATGTTTTGTCAGTCTCATGCAATGTGCTGTTATACGCAACAGCTGTTTTGGCTCTCGCATTCTAATTAATATCTGTTCTTCTTGTTATTTCTTGCGTCTTCGTTTCAAAAGCTGTTGTTGCCGTCATTCAAAAAGTAACAGAACCAAAGTGCCCAAAACATTATTTATTTTTTTCCTGTGTTCAAACAAACTTTGACAGTTTCTGCCAGTTTATTGCGTGTTGCGGGTGGCTGTTGTCAATATTTGAATTTTGCCTCTCTTTGTGACGTGCGAACTACTCTTTGTGGCTGTGTGCGTCGGTCCAGTGTGTGTGTGCAAGTGTTGTGGCTTTTTTTGTTGTTGTTGGTAAATTGAAAATAATTAGTGAGGCTTAATTAATAAACTATTCGAGAATAAAAAACCATACTCAACATGTTGGATATTCCCCAAGAAGCCAAGGTGAGAGAGTCAAAAATAATTAACCTGTACTCTACTCTACTCTTTTTTACGCGCGCATTATTTATGTCTTGCTCGCTTGCACTCACGGTATAACTGCATCATGCATTCCAGCGTATGCAACAATAAATTTTTGCCGGCTCCAGTTTCTCGCTCACTATTTTTAGACCCTTCTCAAGCCAATTTTCTGACAGGTTTTCCAACCGGTCGCCCGCCCACCCGTCTTCGTTTTCTGGTTGCATTTGATTTGACATGTTAACCTTCAAGTGACCTACCGCCAGAGAGCCAAGTACAAGTACACAGGCAGACCCAAAGAAGCATAGGCATGTGTTGTCGCCAACAGACAGATGTCTCTTTGACTGTGTGCGGGCCTCTTCGTCTGTGTATTTGTGTTTTACGTGCCCCCCCCAAAAAAAAAACAGTTTTTTTTAATGGAAAATCCGTTTAACACAACTTTTAATGACCCATTTGCTATCTTGCCTTTTTGCCTTGATTTAGTCAACAAAAAACAAGAAGAAAAAAACTGAAACAAAAATATGGAATCTAATCACTCTTGCTGGTAATTTGTTAGTTTTTGTTTTTTTGTTTTAAGTGATAAGACTAACAATAATCGGGAGCGGGTTAACGGCATACACACGCACACACACATGCTTACGGTGGGAGTGTGTATATGTGCATATATGTATAACTGTATGGGGAGAGCGATGACAAGGGCGTCTCAAGGGGGAAAGAGCAGTTACAGAGATGTTGCTACCAATTATGACGAAATATTTGTATTTAATATGAAATTTATTATGAAAAATGTTTACGTTAATTGATACAATTGAATTCCGTTAACTAGTATCTCATTGCGTCTCAAGCGTAAATTTTCGCGTGCAAAATAGAATTTCCCTTGAAGAATTCTCAATTACACAATTTTGAGTAATCCACGATTAAAGTTCTAGAAAACACCCAAGTCACAACCATTATTGAGGGGTGACGACGCCTTCTCGCCAGCTTCTGTGCACATCTCTGACAAAAAAAAAAAAACTATCGTTTTGGCAAACCGTCAGTAATCGTCAGATGCTTGTATGTGTGTCCATGTGTGTAGTGGGTGTGCTTTGCCTTTGATAAGAGCCTGCGGCTTTGGCCTCCACTCTTCTTCTTCTTGGTACTTGACCGTTACGTGCGAGACTCTATGTATGTATGACGTTGCTTCTTCATTTTTCCTTTTTTTTTGGGTTTTATCTTTTGCTATTATGAGTTCTGATTTTCTTCATTAAGTGGCCGGCAACTACTTAACTTGCTTTAACATTTTGTTTTTGTTTTGTTGTTTTACGGACACACTCACACACACACTCGCAAGAAGGGAGCGTAGGAGAGGCACTATGTGTGTGTGTGTGTGAGAGAGAGAGAATTAATGTTGTTTTTTTTTTTGTTTTTTTGCTATCACTTGTTGCTTGTCAGCGCAAAAGTGTCTGCCGCTGTCGCCGTCACTGCTGCTGCTGCTTCTTCTTCTTCTACTACTATCGACTGCTCTGTCTGCTGCGTTGTATTGAAATTCAAATTCATATTGAATTCTGGCTTTATTTTCAATTGCACACTCGCCGTGCTAGCTTCGCGCGCGTTCTTCAAAAACAAAACAAAAAGTTAAAAAAACGCCAGTTAAAGCTTTTTTTGTGTTCCAGTGCCAAAGACACAAAACAATTTATTGTTAACAAAACATACAAAATGACCACTAATATACGACCCATTGATGTTCTGCTGCAACGAGCCGGTGTAAGTTTTCCACGAATCGCGCGATCTTCATTATACGTTATCCGATACGATATACGATATTTGGCCCAAGTTTGCTTTCAATGTCATCCATCTTCAAATCCGTTTTGCCGCGAATCTCAGAACTGAAAAATTTCTTTCTACAAAGTGTTCTTAACAATATTCATTTTGTTCGTTTAATTGTGTTTAACTAAGTAGATTAATTTCCATATTTTCCTTGGAAATTCTGAAAATTGTATTGGGTATTGAGGCTTGTTGTCACTTTTTTTTTCTTAAACTACAAAAGAAAGTTGTCTTGCATTGAAATCAAATATATTTTGGATAGTTTTTGGATTTCTATGTAAAATTTACAGAATATTTAACGATGACAATTTTTGGTTTTAGTTTGCAATTATTAAATACTTAACGTTATTATTTTTCTTTTTTAATACTTATTGTTTGTTTTGGTTTGTTTTTTATTAAAGACTTTGATTTTAAAATCATCCAGTAAATCTTCCTTTATCTTGGAAATTGATAAATCTAATAATACATTTTCTTTCCTCTCTCTCTTACTTTTTTTTTTTTTTTTGTTTATTTACTGCATTAATGTTGTCTCCTTTTTTTTTTTTAACTTAAACTTTGCCAAACTTTTTTGCATTTTCTGATCGATTTCTTCTTAAACATTTTTCAACCGGAAAAATGTCATCGTTCCAGAACATGGCAGAATTTTGCACAAATGTATCAGTTTTTAATTATTTTTCTACACAAACCATTTTTTTTTTTTGTATTTTGTATACTCTTGCAAAAAGAGTATATTGATTTTGGTCAGAACTGTGCAACGCACAGGAGGAAGCATCTCCGACCGATCAGCACGACGAGAGGAATTCATATAGCCATGTCCGTCCGACGCGATCTACTTCTAGACCTTACGAGTTACAGAGCAGAAAAATTTTGCATGTCGGTTTGTATATTTCGGATTCAGCCGGATCAGATCACTATTTCATATACAGTTGTAGTTTCCATACAAACGGCGAAATCACGAACAGTGATTTTTCTCAATAACTTTGTTATTGTTCAAGTCATAGTTATCAAAATTAATATTTGTTAGTTTTGTGTACCTATTAATCATTGTCCAAAATTTTATTAAGATCGGATGCCTATATCATATAGCTTCCATAGGTCAAAACCAGTGACTTTGTTACTTTTCAAGCGATTTCATAAAATCGGTTTTATATGCCTTTGAATGACTTTGCTAATTTTGATCGTAATCGGATAACTAAATTATAAAGCTGTTATATACAGTATATAGCTGCTATACAGAGTATAGCTGCATTGCTCCAGTCAAATTGTAGGCTGTTTTTTCTCGAACATTAGATTCTTTTTATACAAATCCACCAATTTGACGGCTTTGGGTAAGGGAAGAGTAACACAAAATCTTGCAAGGGTACAGAAACTTCGGCGCAGTCGAAGTTTGTCCTGGCCCTCTCAAATGGCTGCTCTCCAAAGTTTGGGGCACGTGCCCGACCTTTTAACATGCTGCAATTATAATACATTTTGAGAGATGTCTTTTTAATGTGACATTATAATTGAAATGACGACTAGCACACAAAAATAGTTACAAATTTAGTTGACACTATAAATAGCAAGTCGGAAGTCGAAATAGTTTGACAAGGGAACAGCAGCACCCAGCAGAGGTAATATCTTATCGGAGGCACTTTCAAAAGAAAGCAAAAAACCAAAACATTTGAAATTATCTAAATTGTTGAATCCACATAGACAGATAGACAGCGAGACAGAGTGCCACACGACGGGCAATAAGTTAACAAGTAAAACCAACTTAAAGTTATTTTTTTCTTCTCTGAAATGGAACGGAAATTCTTTCAATATGTTTGATAATGTTTTGTATGCGGGTCACAGCAGAGCACAACAAAATGCATAAAACAAACCTTTTTGATGACAAAACCTCGTCGTTTCTATATATGTATGTATATGTACATATATACTAAGAGGGGGCACCCATCTCTTTCTTTATCTCTCTCCTTCCTTCTGCATAAGATAGCATATGGAATCTTTTCCGTTTATTTTTTTGCACAATTTTGCACAAAAAGTTAATAACAAAATGAAAACTAAGAACTAACCGAACTTGATGAACTTGATGGATTCCCATTAGTTGGTTTTGATGACATCAAGAGAATCAGAGAGGGAAAGAGAGAGGGAGAGAGAGATGAGTCTCAAAGCGACATTCATATCGAACGAATCGTTGTTAGCGCACAATTATAATTATCTTTTGAGCAAGTTGACCTTCCTGAAGTTCAAGCACCTGCCCTCTGACTCTGACTTTGGCTTATCACACAAGTCACTCGCACTCGGTGGCAGTGACATGCAATACCCATTTAGGCATACGCCTATATTACCCATGTGGGCGTGGCATTTCAATTCATTTTAGTTTCTTATTTCCTATTTTTCTATCAATTTTCACGTAACACTGGAAAATACACGCAAACACACACATGCATACATATGTGTGAGTATTTGTTTGTGTGTTTGTGTGTATTTGTGCGATTACCACAACAATCAAATGTTGTTAAAGTTGTTGTTATTGCTGCTTTTGCATAATTCAATTGCATTAGTCAATTTTGATTGACATTCCCCGATACCCAAAAACGTTGAAATATTTGCACCCAAAATAAAAATTCAAAAACAAAAAAGCAAATGATTTGCATTGGTTTCTGTTTTTATTTATTTGCTTCTCATGGCTCAATTGACAGAATCGATCGATCTACTCTTCTCCCTCTCTCACAACAATTGTCTCTTCATCTTGAGATGGTTAAGGCCTTGTATTATCATAAATATTTACACAAATTTTAAAAGTTTTCTTAGTGTTTTTTGTTTCTTCTCGCAGTTAAACGAAATGTACTTGTTTAATGTATAGCTGGAACGACAAAATATTGATAGCTTTGATGATTGTTTGATTGTATTGGAATAATCACTTTGATTGTTTTCTACTTTGATTAGAATATTGACGAAAATGAAGTGTGAAATGCGTGTTTCTATAAACGTTTTACGGGGTATTTATTACTTTTCTTTTTGACCTTGCATCACCATTAATAGACTTGGCCACAAACTGCTAGCGGTTAGATAATGATTTAGTCTTTATTCTAATGACAGGAGCAAAACCATTGGGCCGGGCCAAAGTTTGTATACCCTTCCTACTCGACGTGAAAAAGGTAAAGTCGTGCTGATCAAGAATGTATGTACTTTACATGGTCGGCACACTTCTGACCAAAATTAATATACCTTTTTTGCAAGGGTATACAACTTATACCTATAAAAATGTGCACAGAATCTAATCGATATTTATTGGGGCAATTGCAATCTCTACTGAATTTTGATAAGTGAATTCACTTAACAACAAATTCTCATTTAGCATTTTGGTAAACGAACTAAGCCAAGATTCTTTAAAGGTCGTTTCAAGTCTCTCCACCAAGTCTTATTTATTTTTCCATACAAAGTTTATTAGTAGTAAACTTTTGCTTCTAAAACAAACATTTGAAAACAAAGCAAGGTATTTTTGAGTGTTGGAACTAGTTTTATCATAGACAGCTAGAAATTTCCTAAGAAATGATGAAAGAAGTGAATTTTTCACAAAACTAATTCATTGGAAACTAAACCAGGATCTGATTGCACCTGCATTAATGTTTAGCCATGAACGATCCTTTGGTGTCAGAAATAGACTTTATGGTACTCGAATGACACCCATTTCAAATACAGTAGAATCCTGATATAACGACGCTCAAGGGACCGACGATTTTCGTCGTTATATACGGCAGAGGTACTAACGGGAGGCCCTTTTATATAAGTTTGTATTGGGACCAACCAATCACTCGTCGAACTTTAGTCGCTATACCGGTTATACCGGTTGTATATCTCGGAGTCCGCCGGATCAAATCACTATATCATATAGCTCCCATAAAACCGTCAAAGTGACGAACAGCAAGTTTTCTCAATAACTTCGTTATTTTTTAAGCTATTGTCCTGAAATTTAATATTGGTGAGTTTATTACACCTATAAACGACTGTGCCAACTTTAATTAAGATCGGGTGACTATATAATATAGATCCCATAGGAACGATCGGTAGAAAACAGTGACTTTGATCCTATGCTAAGATTGTTGGCCGTTCTTTCGCCTTTTTAGATAAAACGGTTTTCCACTTTGATGGGTTTGGGTAAGGAGAGGGTAACCAAAACAGTTGACGAGGTCGAAGTTAGCCCCGGCCCTTTGGTTTACTGTGCATTTACAATTCGTAAACGTTTGTTAATTATTATTTGCGAATTATTTGTTATGTCTTTATGTTAAATTAATTTTCGTCTTGGGTTTTTAATTTATTTTAATGATAACTTGTTCACGTATGTGTAACGATTACAAAAATATTGTTTTTAAGTTGCTTTATTGGCTGCGTAATTGATTTAATGTTAAAAAAACGACTAGATTACTGTTAGTACGTTAACCTGAACTGGAATATCATCATTGGCATTGGCGGGCAAAAAGTAATACAAAAAAGTTTGTCATTTTGCAACTGATGAAATATGTTCTTGATATTATGTTAATAGCCGTCTTATCAATTATGAGTGCGACTAAGTACTTAACCGCTTTCAAGTCACACAGAGATAAATATAATATTTGGGTTTTATAATTTTATTTTTATTGGAATGCAATGAAGATTATATACATCAGATAGGACTAGGAACTGACGGGTAACTAAAAACTACCACGCCTACATAGGGTGATGACAAGTTTACGCAATTATTGAAATTATATTAATTGGCTTATCAATACACGAATAGAGCGGGAAAGAAACTTTAGCCAAGTTTAAACGGCGACATCATCATTATAACCTCCAGATAATCAAGATTAGGTTAATCTCATCGATGTGATTAGGTTCTTTTTTTGACTGATTGATTGAGACTGACGTCATCTAATGTGTACCTAATGCAAATGACGCTAATTGGCTTTAAATCTCACCTCAACCAAAAGGGAATTTCGAATCGAATGGACAAATGTAATGTGGGCAACTACGAGGGATAATGACAAGATAACATTATCAGCTTAGGTTCTTGATAACAACAACCAACTATCTAACAAACTAACTAACTATGTAGACAGTAGCAAAGCCGGGATGACAAAATGACCCAGACAAATATATTACACAAGTCCAATTATTATATTGCATTTTTTTGTTATTCATTTTGTTTTTTTTTTTTTTTTTTTTTTTTTTTGTTAGA